>JAOCZM010000284.1:6237500-6847700 GCA_026122235.1 Vinca minor | reverse complement strand
CACATGCTGATTCAGTTACGTGCTATTGTGGCTCTCACTGAGTTGCAACAATATCTTGAAATCGATTTCGAACTTGCTGGAATACCCGATAAATCGTTGAAACACGTCCCGAACTCTTCACAACGAGGAGCGTCCTCAAGGCGGACTTCCATCACGATCCTTCACCACTTGCATAAGCGGTAAAACCGCAGACCCTTCTTAATATACTTTCGACTTTCATCGCTGAGATAATTGGCATACTCCTACCACATCTCTTCTTCACGAACCCCAAAACTTAAACAACTCACGATCGATTTCACAAATTGAATTCTTACTACCAGCGTGATCAACCAAAGCATGATGTTTGTCTTTGTGACCATTAGCATATGTTGCATATTTTATATTTTTAGCATGTCATTTGAATAGTTAATTTTTCTTTTGAACATCAAATGCGTGATTTTATAATAAAAACTCATTAGCTCATGCAATTACTATACGATTGTCCCACTAGTTTTTATGTAATGTTCTATACAATGAAATAAAAACTAGTATGATGTTTGATTGATGATTATGTTTGCGATCATGTGTAATGGATGCAAATCATATCATAGATATAATATATTGGGATATATTGTATCGGGACGTGATCGAAAAGAGAAGTAATACATCATGGTTCTTTAGTCATAAGTATTACTTCTCATTACTATTTTGAAACCTTAGACCCTTATGTCTCCATCGTTTCCGACATGAATGAAGCTACATTTTGACTCAGTCAGATGCGATACTTTTAATCGAGTAATTAAAACAAGCGATGATCGGATGTAGTATCCCTATCATGGCTTGAATGTGAGAGGCATTATAAGTGAGATTTGTCCTCTCTGACAGTAGAGAGATATCCATGGGCCACTCAATAGGGAAACTTGTTTAAATGCATGGCCGTGCTCAAATGTATTTAATAAAGTGGTTATTAAATCATATTTGTTGGAACATTCTACACGGAGATCGAGCGTAAATACAATTAAGCTTTATAAGGGTGACAAGTACCATGCCTTATGCTTAATTTGGATATCGCGAGACAAAGGGATTAAATAGTGGATTGATATTAGGTTCCACCGTACATTCATTCACTGCGGGTAGTCACGATGTCTTACATACTTCTACTAGAGTGTGTTTTCATTGTCATTGTGATATGAATCTACTGGTCACTACGCTTACGGACAAGTTAACGTGTTTCATGTCTCAGTTAAATGAATCTAGATTGTGTCTAGGTTCATTGTATATGACATTTATGTTTATGAGAATAATAAAATGTTATTATTCGAATTAGAGATTCTCGATGGGCATTTTTGGTATTTGGCTTTGCTTGGGATTACAGTGGGAGTTATTACGCGATAAGAACTCCCACTACCCGGAAGAGATTGGGATTACGTGGGAGTTGGTTCTCGGAACAAACTCTCCCGCCGTAGATATCTAATCACGTTTTGGGTGAAACCCCAGAAACACTTTTTAGCAGCTAAACACACAAGCCCGAAATCACGATTTACGCCATTTTCTTCTCTATAGATTCCCAGAGACTCGGGAAAGCGAAGAGCTAGCACTGTTGCTCGTTTCTTGGCGTGGATATCGGGTAGAGTGAAATTCATGAGAAGACTTACGGTGGTCGCAACACAACATCGACTTTAGAAACCATTAACCAAAAATCGTAAGTATTTTTGCTGTATTTTTATTCCTATGGTATTAGCGGATCCTTAGGGAGAATTCATGAGGTGTTTAGAAAGCAGTTACGCCCATGAATCCCTTCGGTGGTATCGAGCCTTGCTCATACTATTCGAGTCGATAATGTTAATCACATCATAACACGTATCAATCTCGATTTGGTATGTGCATGTGTGAAAGCGAGAAAAATTATTTTACGCTGATTGCGATACATATGTTGGAGTACATTTAATCTAAGGTCGCAATTCGATTGGAGTCGAGCTTCGGGCTTGGGTCGGGCCGGGGATTGGATTGGGCCCATAATCGGGTTGGGCCGACCAACCCATTTGGATCAATCAATTCGATTGGGTCGGGATTGGATTGGGCCCTTAATCGGGTTGGGCCGACCAATATGATTGGGCCGACCAACCCATTTGGATCAATCAATTCGATGGGGGCCGGGCCGAGATTGGATTGGGCCCTTAATCGGGTTGGGCCGACCAATATGATTGGGCCGACCAACCCATTTGGACCGACCTTATGGCTGGACAATTAGAGATATTTTGCAGCCCTTTTATCTCTAAGAAATGTGGTTGAAATGGTAGAGAAAGTGGAGGGAGTAGTTTCCTCCATGATCTCCCACTTTCCCCCTTTCACTCTCCCCTTTATCCTATGAATGACTAGGGAAAATACTGATTTTCTCTATGCATTCTAAGTAGTTTTCTCCAGCTTTTTGAGAGCTTAGAGAGAGAGAGAAGAGAGAACATTGAGTAAGAAACGAAAAAGCTGTTTTCTTGTTCTTCCAAGAAGGTCATACTTCATACTCCATCTTGAAGAGAGTCTTCAAGACTTCTACGAGGCATTGGCTAGCACCAAGCGGTAGAAGACCATCCCGGGAAGATCGAGTGGATCTCTGGGAGAGGCGGAGCCTACGTTGGTGGCGTTCCGTTCAGTGACAACTAAACTAGATTTGAAACCGTTTCAGCTATCCTAGATTTTTCATCATTTTGAATGTATGAGAATCGAGATTTTCCAGTTTTGAGGTCATTCAAAAAGCTGGAAAAACTTTCGATTTCTAGCTTTTCGGTCGACCGGGACTCGATTCGGTCGACCGAGATGAGACGAGCTACCGATATTTGGTTCGATCAACCGAGTTGGTCTTGGTCGATCCGAGTTGGTCTTCGATCGGCCGAAGTGCTCGTTTGGTCAACCGAGTACTCTCGAGTGCTTTTGTTCGGTCGACCGAGAGCTTGGTGGCGGTCCAACCGAATCGACTGCGAATATGAAATGTTACATTTCTTGGTTGCTTTCATTATTTTTCATAAATTGTTATGTTAATTGAGCATGATGCATAGTAATCGCCTTTACCACTGTTGGTTTAATTTTTATAATACGATCTGCGTATCGTGCCTATTTTTTTTCTATCAAAAGTTGTAATTTTCTTCTCATTAAATCCCCTCGAATGTAACTCGAGGTTTCCTTAGAATTATGTAATATTCTAGATTACGAGAAGGAACAGTTTGTGATGAATATTTGAAAGGCAACCACACTGAAGGTCAAGACGGTGTAGAATAGAGTTTTTTTTCTTTTCACACCCTTAGATCGACTTCACGGTTTTTCCATTGGCTTGGAAAAACCGAATAGGATATGGCAATTACTATTGCATTTTTACTTTTATGTATTGGATGCATATGTATATAAGCATAAACTATTTTATTTATGCTTTTCAGAGTGAGATTGTTAAAAACAAAACCCCTCAATTAAATATTAATTAGTGCCTTCCTTAGTTTGGCCCTCGTCGAGGCCTAGATCGACATTAGTATGGGACATGCCAAAGCTATGCATACGTGTATATACGGGTGAGGCGCGAAGGATAAGTTGTGATATCCGCTGGCTAAAACTTAGGGTCTTAGTTAATTGGATTATCTCAATAAATGGATTGAGGATCTAGAGGCAAACGAGTTGAGAAAATTGTATAATGATACGCTTGAATAAATGTTATTCACTCAACTAACCAAGAATTACATAATTTGATGTAATTGGCAAAGCGTTGCCTACCTAAATAACCAAGTTTTGGGCGATCGACCAAAGTCGACTCGAAAGCGAGCTGAAATATGGATCTTGGCCCGCTAGAAAGTTAACGAACTTTCCGAGGTGATAATGAGGGTTATTCACTCGAAGAAAATAGTGGGATAAATCATTAAAAAGATAAAGACCTAATAATGATTTTTTACGGTACTTACTTTGCATATGTATTTTGTTGTAGAAAAATGGCAAATTCAAACCAAACACTATCATCTGCGTTACGTCCCTTGAGAAGGATAAATTAGAGGGAGTTAACTTCCTCGACTTGTTCGAGAACTTGAGAATCGTTCTCAAGCATGAAAGAAAGTTGTATGTCTTGGAACGACCCTATTCCCCGCTACACTGAGAGGCTCGCGCTTTGGCGGCTGATAGAAGTGCTTATCGAAACATGTTAGTGATGCTTTAGATGTGTCTAGCCTCATGCATGTCACCATGAACTCCGAGCTTCGAAGCGACATGAGGACATGGGGGCTTATGAGATCTTGGCTCACTGAAGCAACTATATCGAGGGGCAAGCACGCCGAGAGAGATTCGATGTATCGAAATCTCTCTTTCGAGTGTAAAATGTCCGAAGGAATGCTAGTAGGAACTCACGTTCTTAAGATGATAGGTTATGTTCGGAACCTTGAAAAAGCTCAGGGATTTCCCTTTGGGACAAGAGTCTGTCGACTCGATTTGATCTTGCAATCGTTGCCTAAATCATACGATCAGTTCATTACGAATTATCACATGAATGAAATAGACAAGCCATTGCTCGAGTTGTTGAACATGCTGAGGACCGCGAGAAGAAAATAGGCAAGTCCAAGCCCAACACCATCTTGATGGTGCAAAAGGGCAAAGGCAAAGGTTTTGTGAAACCAAAAGGCAAACCGAAAGGTAAGCCCAAGGGCAAGTAAACCATTTTCAACAATGCATCGAAACCTAAGGGTTGTGTAGCCAAGGACTCTATCTCGTCATCATTGTGGTGAGAAGGGTCATTTGGAAAAGGAAGCTGCAAAAGCTATCTTGCAGGGGAAAATCGTTTGGAAAAGGAGAAAGAAAATGTTGTTTCGGGCTCGGGTATTTATGTTGTAGATATTAATATGATTGATATCAATTTAAATACAACTACTTCTTGGGTATTTGATACCTGGATGTGGTTCTCACATTTGTACTAATGTGCGAGGGACTCGCAAAGGAGTAGAGAGTTGGCAAAGGGTGAAGTGGAACTACGAGTTGTAAACGGAGCACGTGTTGCGATCTCTAGTTTGTAGGGACTTGTACTTTTACTTTGCCTTCAGGGCTTGTTTTGGGTTTAGAAAACTGTTTCTATGTACCTAGTTTAATTAAGAATATTATTTCAGTTTCTTGTTTGGACAAGAAAGGTTTTGAGATTTCGATCAAAAACCAACGATTGTCGTTATTTCTGGATAATATGTTTTATGCAAGCGCCTCTTTGATTAATGGTCTATATGTTTTAGATCTTGATATGCCAATTTTAAATATAAATACCAAAAGGATTAAGACTAATGATTCTAATCCGACATACCTCTGGCATTGTCGCTTAGGCCACATAAACGAAGACCGCATATCCAAACTCCATAAAGATGGGCTATTGGAATCATTTGACTTCGAGTCTTATGATCGATGCGAATCTTGTTTGTTGGGTAAGATGACAACATCACCTTTCACTAAGCTAGGTGAGAGAGCCAATGCTTTATTAGGACTAATACATAGTGATGTATGTGGCCCTTTTAATATACATGCAAGGGGTGGTTACCTCTACTTCATTACCTTTACTGATGACTTCAGTAGGTATGGATATGTGTTCTTGATGAAACACAAATCCGAAGCATTTCCTAAGTTTAAAGAGTTTAAACTAGAAGTAGAAAACCAACTTGGCAAGAGTATTAAGGTTCTTCGATCTGATCGAGGAGGAGAATACTTGAGTCAAGAATTCTGTGACTATCTAAAAGCTTGTGGAATCGTTTCACAACTTTCTCCTCCATCTACTCCACAATGGAATGGTGTATCTGAAAGGAGGATCAGAACCTTATTAGATATGGTTCGTTCTATGATGAGTCACACTAGCCTGCCCAATTCCTTTTGGGGACACGCACTAGAGATAGCAGCTTTAACACTTAACCGCGTTCCATCTAAATCGATTGCAAAGACGCCATACAAGTTATGGGACTAGAAGCGTCCCGGTTGTCCTTCCTCAAGATTTGGGGTCGTGAAGCTTTTTGTAAAACGCTTCGACTTCCGATAAGCCGGCTCCAAAATCTGAAAAGTGCATATTTGTAGGTTATCCTAAGGAAACTAAAGGATACTACTTTTATATCCCTAACGAGAACAAAGTGTTTGTTGCTCCAACGGGAGTCTTTCTAGAAAAAGAATTTGTTTCTAGAAACACGAGTGGGAGTAGCGTAGAACTTACTGAAGTTCCAGACTCTCAAACTAGCACTAATGATGAGATGGATATTGAACAGACTCCACAAGTTGTTGTGCGGCGAGTGCCACAAAGCAGTTGTGCAACCAAGACTCAGTTCAAGAAACACAAGAATTGCGTAGGTCCGGTAGAGTTCGTCGTCCACCTCCCAGGAAAAATTTGGATTTTTCATAGCAGAACATGGTGATGTTATGTTTGTGGATCACGATGAACCTTCAACCTACAAACGAGCAATTAATAGCCCGGATTCGAGAAATGGCTTGAGGCCATGAGATCCGAAATGGACTCCATGTACACAAACCAAGTCCGGATCTTGGTTGATCCACCTGAAGGGGTAACTCCCATAGGGGTGCAAATGGGTTTTTAAGATTAAAACCGACATGGAAGAGAATGTACAAAGCGTCATGAGGGCGACTCGGTCGTGAAAGGTTTCAAACAAATTCATGGTATTGACTATGACGAGACTTTTTCCCCTGTAGTTATGTTCAAGTCCATTCGGATTTTGCTTGCTATTGCAGCTTACTATGACTATGAAATCTGGCAAATGGATGTCAAAACCGCTTTCCTAAATGGAAAACTTGAAGAGGATGTGTATATGACACAGCCTGAAAGTTTTGTCACTTCAGAGAATGCTTTGAAAAGAATGTAAGCTTCATAGATCCATTTATGGACTCAAGTAGGCTTCTCGAAGCTGAACATCCGTTTTAATGATGCCGTCCGTGAGTTTGGCTTCATTAGAAATGAGGATGAGCCTTGTTTTTACAAGAAGGTTAGTGGGAGCTCAAACGTATTCCTGGTTTTGTATGTAGATGACATACTACTCATTGGAAACGACATACCAACCTTAAAGTCTGTCAAGGCTTGGTTGAGTACGTGTTTCTCTATGAAAGACTTAGGCGATGCCGACTATATTCCGGGAGTCAAGATCTATAGAGATAGATCCGGGAGACTCATTGGCCTAAGTCGAGTACATATATAGACAATATGCTAAAGCGGTTTAGCATGCAAGAGTCTAGAAGGGTCTTTGTCCTATGGCACATGGTACTGTTACTGTCGAACAAAGCAGATGTTCTAAACCTCCCTGCCGAATTAGAAACGCATGAAAAAAGATCCCCTTATGCTTACGCCATAGGATCCATCATGTACGCCATGTTATGTACTCGCCCGAATGTCTCGTTTGCCTTAAGCGTTACGGCAGCAGATACCGGTCTAATTACGGTGAACGCCATCTGGATCTCGGTCAAGAATATCCTCAAGTACTTACAAAGGACTAAGGATACATTCTTGATTTATGGAGGGCGGATGAGCTCGTTGTAAGTGGTTACACCGATGCTAGTTTCCAAACCGAAAGAGATGATTTCCGATCGCAATCGGGATATGTGTTTAACTTGAATGGAGGTGCTTTGTGAGTGGCGCGATTCAAAGCAATCAACCATCGCAGATTCTACGATAGAGGCCGAGTACATAGCAGCTTGTGAAGCGGCTAAGGAGCGATTTGGATCAGAAATTTATTTCCGACCTCGATGTGGTTCCTAGTATTGCGAACCCGATAGACCTCTATTGTGACAACAATTGGGCTATTTCCCAATCTGGGGAACCTAGATCTCACCAGAGGTCCAAACATGTACTACGGCGATTTCACCTAATCCGCGAGATTATAGAGAGAGGTGATGTGCATATATGTAGAGTAGATTCGCGGACAATGTCGCCGATCCACTAACGAAGCCACCGTCGCAGCAGACAGCATGATCGTCACACTAGCTCCATGGGTATCCGATATCCGGAGGGCTGATCTTTAGAGACAGATCATTAGTATGCCCCTAAAGACAATTTATTGTAATTCGAGTCTTTAGTGCAAATGGGAGATTATTGTAACCGTATTTATGTAATTTTCATTTTGATGAATAAAAAGGCATTAATTCCAGTATTATTCATTATGTTTCTACGTTCTTAACAACATAAATAAATAATATGTCCTTAGAATAGTATACATAATTGTTATGAGATACTATTATCAAACGTCCCTAGTCGAACATTATTATGGAATCTTCGAGGACAATAATAATGTGTAAGACTAGTATGTGCGATGATTGATATAAGATATCGGATCGTCACATGGGTATATATGATTAGAGAATCATTATACTGGACAGACCCGACATGAGAAACACACCATGGGTTGTTATATAATAGTCAACGGTGTTTCTCAAATTTTTGACTAGGTTGTATATGAGATCCTTCGACTTGAGGTCTCACAAGAGTTCTTGCATGGCTAGTGTTATGCTTTGATAATGTTAAACGCTATCCGTAACAGGGTGAGCAATAAAGGCATTTATTGGGTATATCACGAATCTTGTTCGGGATGAGTGGGATGCGAAAAGGATTTGTCCCTCCTATATAGCGGAGGCGATATCTTGGGCCCCTAGATGGAGTCTGACTAATTCATGGCCATGAACAAATGAATCAGTATATGATATTGTTGTCATTTGATTAGTCTACACGCGAATCAAGAAACTAAAAGATTGGACAATACAAGTGTGACTTTTCCATGACTTGTGTTCAATCTAGATATCAAGGATAAAAGGATTTAACTACAAGTGTCAAATGTTGTGATTATGATAAATCACCAGATATTTATGAATTAGGGGGTAATGATGCGTTGCAAGATATCTCTCATTACTCGTGACATATGATGTCACGGCCAACATCATAGATACCTCTTGGGTCGCATGCATAGATCAAGCTGGATTTGGGCTTGTTGGAGTACATTTAATCTAAGGTGCGCCAATTCGATTGGGCCGGGCTCGGGCTTGGGCGGGCCGGGCCGGATTGGATTGGGCCCTTAATCGGGTTGGGCCGACCAACCCATTTGGACCGACCTTATGGCTGGACAATTAGAGATATTTTCCAGCCCTTTTATCTCTAAGAAAGGTGGTTGAAATGGTAGAGAAAGTGGAGGAATGGTTTCCTCCATGATCTCCCACTTCCCCCTTTCACTCTCCCCTCTATCCTATGAATGACTAGGGAAAATACTGATTTTCTCTATGCATTCTAAGTAGTTTTCTCCAGCTTTTTGAGAGCTTAGAGAGAGAGAAAAGAGAAAACATTGAGTAAGAAAAGAAAAACTGTTTTCTTGTTCTTCCAAGAAGGTCATACTTCATACTCCATCTTGAAGAGAGTCTTCAAGACTTCTACGAGGCATTGGCTAGCACCAAGCGGTAGAAGACCATCCCCGAAAGATCGAGTGGATACTTGGAGAGACGGAGCCTGCGTTGGTGGCGTTCCGTTCGTGACAACAACAAATTGAAATCGTTTCAGCTATCCTAGCACTTTGAAAAGGTATAATACTATCTCGTAGTCTTAGGTTCTTACTCGTGATAGATCCCTGTTAGAGGCGGGTCACTTTATTTTCTCTGCACAATATGATTCGACCCGGTTATTCCTCTAACAACATATATATGTGATATATGCATAAACTCATATCGATTAATCATGTTAATTTGTAAACTATTTATTTGTAATTAATATGTTTCTGTAATTCGTACATCTAATTAATTCGATTAATTACGCATAAACCGTGATTGTATGTTTCTCGTCGTTAATCTGATTAATATCGCATAAATCTGTTTATGTGTTTGAATTATATCGTATAAACCCAGATTAATTCGATTATATATGTTAGGCGATTGAGGGTTAAAGAAACTATCCATGTGATGGGTATTGACTTAGGTTGACCTTTGGCTCACAGATGATGGGCCAGCTCAAGGAAATGTTCCAAGAGAAAGCCCGTCAAGAAATGTTACTCGCCACAAAGGCGTTGAACAGTTGCAAGATGGCCCTTGGCGCCTCATGAGTGCACATATGAAGGGATTCATGGGGAAGAAACTCGTTCTAAACACCCATGGATCCTCCCCCGAAGGGATCCGCTCATACCGAGGGAATCCAAAATTCGACTGAAAACTTACAATTTTTTGTTAAAGGTTTTGATTTCAGATTGTGTGTTGCTGCCACCAATAGACTTCCCCATGCGGAGTTCCTCTTTACTCGATATCCACGCTGACGAAACAAGCAGCGAGTGCTAGCTCTTCGCTTTCTGAGTTTCGAATAATCTAGAGAAAAAGGGAAAGGCAGAAATCTGATTTCTGGTTTTTGGTTTTGCGGCTCTAACAAGTCTATCTAGGGTTTCTCCCCAAGAGAGATTATATAAGGTATGAGAGTTTGTTCCGAGAAACAACTCCCACGTTGTCCCAACTCTTTTGGTAGTGGGAATTCTTATCACATAATAACTCCCACGTAATCCCAGAGAAAGTAAAATACCAAAAATGCCATTCATCCTTATTCTCAATTTCGAATAATAACATTTTATTATTCTCTGAAAAAATAAATGCCAGATACAATGAACCTAGACACATTCTAGATTCATTGAATCTGGACATGAAACTCGTTAACACGTCTATGTGTGTGACTCTGTAGGTTTATATCACAATGGCAATGAAAACACACTTAGTAGTAGTATGTGTTCATAAATCACAAGCGGTCACTAGGAGGACATTGTGACTACCCATAGTGAATGAATGTACGGTGGAACCTAATATCATTCCACTATTTAATCCATTTGTCTCGCGATATCCAAATTAAGCATAAGGCATGGTAGTTGTCACCCTTATAAATCTTCATTGTATTTATGCTCGATCTCCAGGTAGACTGTTCCAACAAATAGTATTTAATAACCACTTTATTAAATACATTTGAGAACGGCCATGCATTTAAACAGTTTTCCCTATTAAGGGGCCCATGGATATCTCTCTTTAATAAGAGAGGGACAAATCCCTTACAATGCCTCTCACATTCAAGCCATGATAGGATACTACATCTGATCATCAGTCGTTTTAATTACTCGATCAAAAATAACATCCGACTGAGTCAAAACGTAGCTCCATTCATGCTGGAAAGCGATGAAGATAAGGTCTAAGGATTCAAAAAAAGTATTGAGGAAGCGGGGACCGCCGATCGCTTCTGCGTAGTGGCACCACCTAAGGCTTTGTATTTGTACTCGTTACCTTATTCATTATGCTTTATGTTAGTTCTAGCATGAGGAATAGCATGGCCTACTATACCCCATCTTGCTTTACATTTATTGGGTTGTAATTTTATAATACGACCTGCGAGTCGTTTTCCAATGTTGTAAAATTGTAATTGCTTTCTTAGATTAGTTATCTTGAAGGCTGGGTATGCCCATGCATTTAACAAGACTAGATGATGCAAGATCGAAGACACTATCCATGAGATGGGTATTGACTTAGATTGACCCTTGGCTCCCACAAGGCTCGTGGGAGTCATCATAGGAATAGGCCATGCTATCTCACGTTTACTTTTACGTTTTATATCTTGCATGTGATGCTTATATTCTTGTCTTATGGGGCTTAATATATTATTCAAAATAAATCTTTTTAATTAAGTCTTAAAATGCCTACCATATCCTAATCACTCCTTAAGCTTGGATCATCATTTTGTCTATTTTCTAAAGCAACAGATACGTGGTTATCTAAGCAAAAGGGGATGAGAAAATAATGATCTCCATAAGCTTAGACATGGTTCGAGCTTAGCTAGGCTATCAAAATAGTTTTGAGCCTAGGGCATAAAATGGGAAATAACCGGGACATATAGATGCCATTCCACGTGGGTTATTTTACTTTAATTATGGGTGATAAGCCAAAGCTTACTTATAACTAACGTAAAATGGTATTCTCCACTATTTATCAAGTGTTGAAATTGTGGAAAGTTTTTTGCTCAAAACTAATTAATGACTCTGCAAATAAATTTTAATGTAGATAATGGCAACCAACACTTCACACAATTCATTGCGATCCGTTCTTGAAAAGGAAAAACTGAGTGAGTCCAATTTCCTTGATTGGGCCCGCAACTTAAGGATTGTCCTTAAGCAGGCTATACGTTCTTGATACTGACATTCCTGAACAGCCTGCAAATAACGCCCCTAGAGTAGAGAAAGATGCTTGGAAGAAGCATTGTGATGATTCTACGATGTGGCTTGTCTCATGTTAGTCACAATGAGCTCTGAGCTTCAAAAATAGTTTGAAGGGGTTGAGGCTTTCCAGATGATGGGCCAGCTCAAGGAAATGTTCCAAGAGCAAGCCCGTCAAGAAAGGTTCCTCACCACTGAGGCGTTGTACAGTTGCAAGATGGCCCCCTGGAACCTCTGTAAGTGCACATGTTCTTAAGATGAAGGGCTATCTTGACCAACTTGAGAAACTTGGGGCTCTAGTAAGTCATGACATGGCCACATATATGATCTTAGGCTCACTCCCACCTACGTATGACCAATTTTTCATGAAGTTCAACATGCACGCCATGGAGAATTCCATACATAAAATACACGGGATACTCAAGCAGGCTGAACTGAACATTAAGAAGACCCCTGAAGTCTTAATGGTTCAAAAAGGGAATTTCAAGAAGAAAAGGAAAGGGAAAGTTCATGATCAAGAAAGACAAAGGAAATGACAAGCCCAAGCCCAAGCCCAAGCTCAAGGCACCAAAGGAAGGGGTTTGCTTCCATTGCAATGAACCAGGTCATTGGAAACGGAACTGCAAGCTCTACTTGGAAGAAAAGAAAAAGGAGAAAGTCAGTTTGACTGTCTCTCCAGGCATTTAAGTTATTGAAATTAACATGTCCTCTCATACTTCATGGGTATTAGATACCGGTTGTGGATCTCACATTTGTGCAAATGTGCAGGGGTTCAAAAGGAGTAGGTCACTGTCAAAAGGAGAAGTGGACCTGAGAGTGCCTTATTATTGAACTGGATAATTGTCTTTATGTTCCAACATTGAGTAGGAATATTATTTCAGTTTCTTGTTTGGATATTGATGGTTTTGAAATAAATATTATGAATAAAATTTGCACCCTTCATAAAGATCGTATCTTCTATGGAGATGCCTCTTTGATGAAATGACTTTATATTCTTAACCTCGACGAATCCATGAAAAGGCCCATCTAAAACATTAATACAAAGAGGTTTAAATCAAATGACTTAAACCAAACCTACTTTTGGCATTGTCGTTTGGGCCACATCAACGAGAAACGCATATCAAAACTCCATCAAGATGGAATTTTTACATCATTTGACTTAGAGTCATATGAGACATGTGATTCTTACTTATTAGGCAAAATGACTAAATCTCCCTTTACTGGACAAAGTGAGAGAGCTTCTGATTTATTGGGCCTCATATATACAGATGTATGTGGACCAATAAACACAAGTGCTAGATGAGCGTTTCAGTACTTCATCACATTCACAGATGATTTATGTAGATATGGCTATGTCTATCTAATGAAACATAAAAGAATTCCAAAATGAAGTACAAAATCAACTTGGTAAAAGTATTAAAATATTCTGATCAGACCGAGGTGGCGAATACCTTAACCAAGAGTTTGACGAACATCTTAGAGGTTGTAGAATTGTTTCACAATTAACTCCTCCTGGCACACCACAATGGAATGGTGTCTCAGAACGAAGAAATCGCACCTTACTAGATATGGTTCGATCTATGATGAGTCAAACCAGCCTTCCAATTTTCTTTTGGGGCTACGCCCTAGAAAATGTTGCATTCATATTGAATAGAGTTCCTAAAGAAACTAAAGGATACAAGTGTTTGTTTGTGGGATATCCTAAAGAAACTAAAGGATATTACTTCTATTTTCCATCAGAGAACAATTTGTTTGTTGCTCTAAATGGTTTATTCCTTGAAAGGGGATTTATTTCCAAAAAGGATAGTCGGAGTAAGATCCATCTTGAGGAAATTCAAGATCCCCAAACAACATATGAACCAGCTTTGGAACTTCTAGCAAGTTCACGTGCTGATACTGAGCTTCAATCTTTGACATAAGGCCCAAGAAGGTCAAGTCGGGTACATCAACAACCTGAGAGATATGAATTTCTCGTGACTGATGATCATCACATTGAACTGATTGATCAAGATGAACCCACTAACTACGAAGAGGCAATTCATAGTTCGAGTCGAGATAAGTGACTGAAGCTATGAAGTCTGAGATGCAATCCAAGTACGATAACCAAGTATGGACTTTGGTTGACCTACCCGAAGGGTGTAAGGCCATTGATAACAAATGTTGTTTAAAAAAGAAAACCGACATGGATGGTAATGTACACACTTTTAAATCTCGATCGGTAGTTAAAGGGAATAGACAAATTCATGGTATTGACTATGATGAAACTTTTTCTCGTGTCGTTATGATAAAGTCTATTAGGATTTTACTTCCCATAGCTGCATATTATGACTATGAGATATGGCAAATGGACGTTAAGACTGTGTTTCTTAATTGAAACCTTCTCGAAGATGTGTATATGACATAACCTAAGGGGTTTTTTGATCCATCAAATCCTAGCAAAGTGTGTAAGCTTCAAAAGGTTCATTTGTGGATTGAAGCAAGCATCTTGAAAGTCTGGAATCGTCACTTTGATGAAGCAATTAAAGAATTTGGTTTCATAAAAAACGAACACGAGCCTTGTGTTTATAAGAAAGTGACTAATACTGCAGTAGTATTCATTGTGCTTTATGTTGATGACATCTTACTGATTGGAAATGACATTCCCACATTACAAAGCGTAAAAGCTTAGTTAGGGAAGTGTTTTTCCATGAAATACTTAAGGCGAGGCTACATACATTTTAGGTATAAGAATCTGTAGAGATAGATCCAACAAAATGTTTGGCCTACGACAGAGTGGGTACATTGACAAGGTACTGAAACGGTTCAGTTTGCAAGATTCCAAAAAGAGAATCTTGCCCATGTCACATGGCATTAAGCTCAGCAAAGTTCAAGGACCTTCCACAAAGGAAGACCAAGAGCGCATGAGTAAGATCCAATATGTTTCAGCCATTGGGTCTATTATGTATGCCATGATATACACTCGCCCGGATGTCTCGTTCGCTTTAAGTATGACTAGCGACATCAATCCCGACCTTGAAGATGTTAGCCTTGAGGGCAAAGCGAACTCGTTTTTGATGATGGACAAACACTTGATGTTTTGCGTCTAATGTTTTCATCTATGTGATAGAATATTGGAACTCAATATGGAAGCTCTAAGTACTTCAATCAAGCCTTGATCAAGCTTCAAAGATATCATTCAAGACACTTTCGTCAAGCTTGAAGATTGAAGACTTAGGTTGGTTAGATTAGCTTTATCTTTAATGGTCTTTATCCTTAAGCTCTAACCAACGCTCTCTTGAACATAAGCTCTTCACTATAGTCTTGCATTGCATGTTTTCATAAACACGTTTTTGAAAGGCTAAGTTTCAAATAGTGTTCGTATTTCAAAAGCCTTCGATTTCAAAGTATAAGTCTTGTAAAATGGTTTTCCAAAGTGCTCTTACTTGTTACATATTAAGAAAACATTTTAGACTTCAAAAAGATTTCAAAACGTGTGGTAAGACAACTCTCCGAATGCCCGTAAAGTCGGTCAACCGAGATTATCTCGGATCAACCGAGGAAGAAACAGAGAGTTGTCTGTCCCAAACTCGGTCGACCGAGGTCCTCGGGACGGTCGACCGAAAGTAGCCAAGTTCGGTCCACCGAGCTTATGAACGGTCGACCGAAGTACACTCGTTACTAGCCGTTTTCGACCGCTCCGAGTCGTTTTTCAAATGAGATTTCAAATTGTATAAATACTCCAAAGCTTTAGAATGACTCTAACACTTTGAGAGACTTGCAAAACATATTCTTATTGATTCATTATCAAGTCTAAACACCTTGAAAGCAAATGCACTTCATTGTCATGATCTAAATGCATTCAAAGGTGAATTTGCAAAGCAAGACAAAGAGTGAGCTTATTATGTTCAAAGAGCCAACAATTGATGAGCTTCAAATGTATGTATCTTTCACTTAGAAGAGTGAACAACTTTGTACTCTAAACCTTTCATCTTATCCCCTTTCTTAGTGATAGGGTTATTGTTGTATAAGTCCTACTTAGTGTGGGCAATTGTTTATAGTGGTTGTTTGTAAAACTCTTGGTGAGTTAGCCACTAGTGTAAAGTCCTACTTTGTGTGGGCACATTCTTCTTAGTGAAGTTGGTGAAATCCTTGGGTGCGGCTCAAGGTAGTGGATGTAGATTCTTAGTGAATCGAACCACTCTAAATCTCTTGTCTTGTGATTTGCATTGGGTTTTGCTTTAGCTTTTGTTAAACTTGCACTATCATTGTTTAAATTGGAAATAGTTTGCAAGATTTATTAGAAACCCAATTCACCCCCCCTCTTGGGTTCCTTCAATTGGTATCAGAGCACGGTCTTCATATTTAGCTTAACCGCTTGAAGAAAAGATTATGGCCGGGTTATTCCGCATTAGCCTACCAAGAGGGTCTTCCACCGATAGACCACCACTTTTTGATGGAAATCATTTTGATGCTTGGAAGGATCGATTCAAGTTATATGTTTGCTCCATTGATTTCTCTTTATGGCATATAATTGAAGAAGGTCCATATGTACCCAAGAAGATGGTGGAAGGTGTTCAAACTCCAAAGAAGGACAATGAGCTAAATGAAGTTGAGTTCAAGATGATGACTCAAAATTACAAGGCAATGAATTTTCTTAGTTGTGCCTTGAGTCCGGAGGAGTACAACCGTGTCCTTGGAAGCAAATCCGCCCACTCCATGTGGAAAACGCTTGAAGATACTCATGAAGGATCAAGCTCTTCAAGTGACAACGGTGATGATGAATACGCCAACTTGTGCTTCATGGCTTTTGGTAATGAGGTACATCCTTCTCCCTCTATTTCAAATTCTTATGATGAGGAGGATGATGCTAATGAGCTTTTAATTGATATGTATGATCAATTGAAAAAAATGTGCAAAAGCAAAACCATGAAATGAAGCATAAAATTGAATCTTTGCTTGTTGATAATGCTAAGTTGGTTGTTGAAAATAAAAAGTTGTGTGATGACGTTAATTGCTTGAAATGTGAAAATGATGATCTTATTACTACTTGCAATTCATCTTCATTACAACACATAGAAGCTTGTGTTAAAGTGTCATCTTTAGAAAACAAGCTTGTTGAATTTGATCTTTTGGAAAACAAAGTTAAAAAACCTTACCCTTCTTGTTGAAAACTTTTCAAAGGGTAAGAAGAATCTTGATCAAATTCTTGGCATGCAATGTGCTTCACATGATAAAAATGGCCTTGTTTATATTGCAAATCATATTGATTGTGCTAGCTCTTCTTATATTTCTAAGAATGCTTTGTTGTAAATGCTAGTATGTCACATAGGCCAAGTAGTTATCCTTTGCATGCTCACCAATCTTCCAAGCCACACATTCATTGCACATATTGTGGAAAACATGGTCATACTAATGCTAGATGCCATGTTAAGAAGAAGATTGAAAAAAGGGGTTAAAACAATTTGGAGAGTTAAACGTATTTTAACTAACCCCCATGGACCCAAACAAAAGTGGGATACCAAAAGCTTCTCTTCCCTTGATCTCATAGGTTCTTATAAGTTAGATGTATGCCACAAAGCTTGAATGTTATAGATTCAAAGAGAAGTGGCATTGGGAAGAAATCAAAGGAGATGTGCAAATGGAAGAAATTCAAAAGCACTCCTTAACACTTGGATTCTCAAAGCTCAAATGGTAATCAAATTGGAGAACCAAGTTGGTTAAGTACTTAGAGCAAAGCATCAAGTGATGACAAGAGCCAAAGTGTCAATCAATATCTTCATCACTTGGTAAGAAAGCAAAGGTATCAAAATCACCTTCTCTTAACACTTTAATTAATGTGGTTAAGTGTTTTTGATATATATATATATATGTTTATATGCTTGCTCTTATATATGGTGCATCTCACATGCTTGAATTCAATAATTATATAGATGACCTTTAGCATGATCTTGTTTATCCATGTCTATTGAGCTAAGGTATCTATGAGATGTAGCATATGCAACTTGATTGATTCTTGTTTTGTTATGTCATATTCATTTAAGAATCTATCTAGTTGTTTTGGTTTTTGATAACCATGATCCTTAAGCATATATGTGTTACTTGATGATATTGAGCTAATCATGAAGGACCTTTAAAAGGGTACCAAATTTGTCATCAAGAATTCCTTGTAGGTAACAAAGAGTTCTATCCTTCAAGAAGAAGATATGAACTACAAGGAATGGCACAAGTGAGCTAAGATTCCAAGAAAAGAGTCAAATGCTAAGGATTACAAAATTGTGATGATCAATAAAAGTGATCACACAAAAGGCCTCTATGGACTTGTTGATAAATAAGATCTACCAAAATGGTAAGAAGTCCAAGCTCAAAGAGCGTTGAGGTACAAGGCTTAACTCATCCCTTAGTAGTGGTCATTATATTTTTTTATCTTTATGGGCTATTATTTGATGAGTTAAGTAGTTGACTAGAGAGTTTGTGCTTATTGGATTATGGTTTATGTACATCATGTTTTGCTTGTCAACATGCTAAAAGTGTATTCCTAACTTGACAAGAATGATGGCTTAAAAGCATAAACTTGTCTATTTAAACTCTCTTGTTTATGTGCATGGGTTCTTTTATCTTGATAATGTGTTTTGTGCTATCTCTAGACCTTATTATGCTTAGAGTACAAACACTATCACAATTGGTAACTAGATCTTCTAGAATGCACATATTTTATCTCTTTGGTGCTTGAACTTCATTTACATATGCTTAACATGATGCGCTTGATTTTTATCGTTTTTGAGTATCATGTTAAGAAGTTGCATCATTAAGAGATATAGGGGGAGTCTTCATATGTTTTTATCTTATACCCCCTTAAATGTGATGTATTCTCAATTTTTCATATTTTACATCATCACATCACTTATTGGCTTGGTTTTCAACTTTCTTATCTTATAGCTAATTTGTGTTAGTTATTTTGGGAGTTATACATGTTATACATGTTCATTTTCTACATGTGTTTTTCCCTAAATAACTATGAGATCATATACTTTGTTATTGGTATTATTTTTTTTGATCTCATTTAAGCTTTTGGTTAGTCTTGCTTCTAGAGTGTTATACTCATTTAGCTAACCATTAACTTATTAGAGGAATGTACTACAATTGGTATCTTACACTTCCTCTAAATTTTTTTGGTTGTGATACATATGCTTAACTTTTATGTTTTAACAATTGGTATCACATCCCACTCTTGTTAGCTATATTTTCAACTTGTTTTTTCTTCTTAAAGAGCTAACATGTTTTGTTTGATAAACGGGGAGATTGTTCTTTAAGGTTTATTCCTTATCTCCTTTGTTTTAGCTTAGGTTGATATTCTTTTTGAGCCATATATGACCATCTTTTTGATTTATGTGTTATTATGGACTCCTCTTTGTTTAGAAATCAACCAAGCTTTTTTCTTGATCAATCCTTTCTCAAAATGATTTATGATCTTTAAGATTGATCTTTTAATCCATTACGGATTCTCATTTGTTTTTAAAAGTTTTTTCTTCAATTGATATCAGTTTTGTTTTCAATTGGTATTAAATTTTTTTTTATTGGTATCATTTTTTTTTAAAGGGAGAATTCGTATATTTCATCAAGCTTCTCCAATATTAATCTTTACTTTTCGCTAAATGCTTTTCTTATTGGCGCTCTGATATCCCTTTTTGATGTTGACAAAAAGAGGGAGAATTTTTAGTGTTGCAAATGTGCCATGAGAAGTATTTTACAAAAAGGAGAAAGCTTAGAACTTTGCAAAATGGGAGAGATAAGGGATTCTCTAAAATAGGGGGAGTAGAATATTTGTTATCTACTTGTCTAGATCCTTAATATCCTTATCTCATGCATTCATGTTTATATACTTTAAAGATTTATCTTTTGTATATTATTCCCATTTGCATCAATGTTTTGTCATCATCAAAAAGGGGGAGATTGTTAGCCCTAAGGGCAAAAGTTACTCTATGATGTTTTTGATGATAACAAAACATTGAGAGTTCTAATGTTTGTGTGAGCAATGTTCTTTATAATAGGATCCTTAGCACTCACATCAACATTGATGAAAATGGTAAGTTAGCTTCTTGTGT
Organism: Vinca minor; assembly: GCA_026122235.1. NCBI lineage: Eukaryota > Viridiplantae > Streptophyta > Magnoliopsida > Gentianales > Apocynaceae > Vinca > Vinca minor. The sequence continues at coordinate 6,827,449 of JAOCZM010000284.1, read as the reverse complement.
AAACTAAGGTATGTATATTACACAAGAAGCTAACTTACCATTTTCATCAATGTTGATGTGAGTGCTAAGGATCCTATTATAAAGAACATTGCTCACACAAACATTAGAACTCTCAATGTTTTGTTATCATCAAAAACATCATAGAGTAACTTTTGCCCTTAGGGCTAACAATCTCCCCCTTTTTGATGATGACAAAACATTGATGCAAATGGGAATAATATACAAAAGATAAATCTTTAAAGTATATAAACATGAATGCATGAGATAAGGATATTAAGGATCTAGACAAGTAGATAACAAATATTCTACTCCCCCTATTTTAGAGAATCCCTTATCTCTCCCATTTTGCAAAGTTCTAAGCTTTCTCATTTTAGACAACTCTCTGTTTCTTCCTCGGTTGATCCGAGATAATCTCGGTTGACCGACTTTCTGGGCATTCGGAGAGTTGTCTTACCACACGTTTTGAAATCTTTTGAAGTCTAAAATGTTTTCTTAATATGTAACAAGTAAGAGCACTTTGGAAAACCATTTTACAAGACTTATACTTTGAAATCGAAGGCTTTTGAAATACGAACACTATTTGAAACTTAGCCTTTCAAAAACGTGTTTATGAAAACATGCAATGCAAGACTATAGTGAAGAGCTTATGTTCAAGAGAGCGTTGGTTAGAGCTTAAGGATAAAGACCATTAAAGATAAAGCTAATCTAACCAACGACCGAGGTCCTTGGACGGTCGACCGAAGTAGCCAAGTTCGGTCCACCGAGCTTATGAACGGTCGACCGAAGTACACTGTTACTAGCCGTTTTCTGACCGTTCCAGAGTCGTTTTTCAGCGAGATTTCAAATTGTATAAATACTCCAAAGCTTTAGAATGACTCTAACACTTTGAGAGACTTGCAAAACATATTCTTATTGATTCATTATCAAGTCTAAACACCTTGAAAGCAAATGCACTTCATTGTCATGATCTAAATGCATTCAAAGGTGAATTTGCAAAGCAAGACAAAGAGTGAGCTTATTATGTTCAAAGAGCCAACAATTGATGAGCTTCAAATGTATGTATCTTTCACTTAGAAGAGTGAACAACTTTGTACTCTAAACCTTTCATCTTATCCCCTTTCTTAGTGATAGGGTTATTGTTGTATAAGTCCTACTTAGTGTGGGCAATTGTTTATAGTGGTTGTTTGTAAAACTCTTGGTGAGTTAGCCACTAGTGTAAAGTCCTACTTTGTGTGGGCACATTCTTCTTAGTGAAGTTGGTGAAATCCTTGGAGTGCGGCTCAAGGTAGTGGATGTAGATTCTTAGTGAATCGAACCACTCTAAATCTCTTGTCTTGAATGATATCTTTGAAGCTTGATCAAGGCTTGATTGAAGTACTTAGAGCTTCCATATTGAGTTCCAATATTCTATCACATAGATGAAAACATTAGACGCAAACATCAAGTGTTTGTCCATCATCAAAAACGAGTTCGTTTGCCCTCAAGGCTAACAATCTCCCCTTTTTGATTATGTCAAACTTTGATGTAATTAGATAGGATATTGACAATGTTCTTTATAATAGGATCCTTAGCACTCACATCAACATTGATGAAAATGGTAAGTTAGCTTCTTGTGTAAACTAAGGTATGTATATTACACACAAGAATGCTACTTGATGGAAGGAAGGAGGCAAGGAGGTTGGTTGGGAAATAGGGGCTCCTCAAAGAGTCCCTAATGCATATGGCAAAAGAAGTAATCCTACTAATGCTTTTGGCTTCCATAATTACTTGGTTTATATTCTAAGCATTAGTCGTTGTACTTACTTGTTCTTATATCCTTTTGCCATGCTTCCTTGTTCTTAATATTGTCAATATCCTATCTAATTACATCAAAGTTTGACATAATCAAAAAGGGGGAGATTGTTAGCCTTGAGGGCAAACGAACTCGTTTTTGATGATGGACAAACACTTGATGTTTGCGTCTAATGTTTTCATCTATGTGATAGAATATTGGAACTCAATATGGAAGCTCTAAGTACTTCAATCAAGCCTTGATCAAGCTTCAAAGATATCATTCAAGACACTTTCGTCAAGCTTGAAGATTGAAGACTTAGGTTGGTTAGATTAGCTTTATCTTTAATGGTCTTTATCCTTAAGCTCTAACCAACGCTCTCTTGAACATAAGCTCTTCACTATAGTCTTGCATTGCATGTTTTCATAAACACGTTTTTGAAAGGCTAAGTTTCAAATAGTGTTCGTATTTCAAAAGCCTTCGATTTCAAAGTATAAGTCTTGTAAAATGGTTTTCCAAAGTGCTCTTACTTGTTACATATTAAGAAAACATTTTAGACTTCAAAAGATTTCAAAACGTGTGGTAAGACAACTCTCCGAATGCCCAGAAAGTCGGTCAACCGAGATTATCTCGGATCAACCGAGGAAGAAACAGAGAGTTGTCTCGTCCCAAACTCGGTCGACCGAGGTCCTGGACTGGGTCGACCGAAGTAGCTAAGTTCGGTCCACCGAGCTTATGAACGGTCGACCAAGTACACTCGCTACTAGCCGTTTTCGACCGCTTTCGAGTCGTTTTTCAGCGAGATTTCAAATTGTATAAATACTCCAAAGCTTTAGAATGACTCTAACACTTTGAGAGACTTGCAAAACATATTCTTATTGATTCATTATCAAGTCTAAACACCTTGAAAGCAAATGCACTTCATTGTCATGATCTAAATGCATTCAAAGGTGAATTTGCAAAGCAAGACAAAGAGTGAGCTTATTATGTTCAAAGAGCCAACAATTGATGAGCTTCAAATGTATGTATCTTTCACTTAGAAGAGTGAACAACTTTGTACTCTAAACCTTTCATCTTATCCCCTTTCTTAGTGATAGGGTTATTGTTGTATAAGTCCTACTTAGTGTGGGCAATTGTTTATAGTGGTTGTTTGTAAAACTCTTGGTGAGTTAGCCACTAGTGTAAAGTCCTACTTTGTGTGGGCACATTCTTCTTAGTGAAGTTGGTGAAATCCTTGGGTGCGGCTCAAGGTAGTGGATGTAGATTCTTAGTGAATCGAACCACTCTAAATCTCTTGTCTTGTGATTTGCATTGGGTTTTGCTTTAGCTTTTGTTAAACTTGCACTATCATTGTTTAAATTGGAAATAGTTTGCAAGATTTATTAGAAACCCAATTCACCCCCCCTCTTGGGTTCCTTCAATTGGTATCAGAGCACGGTCTTCGTATTTAGCTTAACCGCTTGAAGAAAAGATTATGGCAGGGTTATTCCGCATTAGCCTACCAAGAGGGTCTTCCACCGATAGACCACCACTTTTTGATGGAAATCATTTTGATGCTTGGAAGGATCGATTCAAGTTATATGTTTGCTCCATTGATTTCTCTTTATGGCATATAATTGAAGAAGGTCCATATGTACCCAAGAAGATGGTGGAAGGTGTTCAAACTCCAAAGAAGGACAATGAGCTAAATGAAGTTGAGTTCAAGATGATGACTCAAAATTACAAGGCAATGAATTTTCTTAGTTGTGCCTTGAGTCCGGGAGGAGTACAACCGTGTCCTTGGAAGCAAATCCGCCCACTCCATGTGGAAAACGCTTGAAGATACTCATGAAGGATCAAGCTCTTTCAAGTGACAACGGTGATGATGAATACGCCAACTTGTGCTTCATGGCTTTTGGTAATGAGGTACATCCTTCTCCCTCTATTTCAAATTCTTATGATGAGGAGGATGATGCTAATGAGCTTTTAATTGATATGTATGATCAATTGAAAAAATGTGCAAAGCAAAACCTTGAAATGAAGCATAAAATTGAATCTTTGCTTGTTGATAATGCTAAGTTGGTTGTTGAAAATAAAAAGTTGTGTGATGACGTTAATTGCTTGAAATGTGAAAATGATGATCTTATTACTACTTGCAATTCATCTTCATTACAACACATAGAAGCTTGTGTTAAAGTGTCATCTTTAGAAAACAAGCTTGTTGAATTTGATCTTTTGGAAAACAAAGTTAAAAAACCTTACCCCTTCTTGTTGAAAACTTTTCAAAGGGTAAGAAGAATCTTGATCAAATTCTTGGCATGCAATGTGCTTCACATGATAAAAATGGCCTTGTTTATATTGCAAATCATATTGATTGTGCTAGCTCTTCTTATATTTCTAAGAATGCTGTTGTAAATGCTAGTATGTCACATAGGCCAAGTAGTTATCCTTTGCATGCTCACCAATCTTCCAAGCCACACATTCATTGCACATATTGTGGAAAACATGGTCATACTAATGCTAGATGCCATGTTAAGAAGAAGATTGAAAAAAGGGGTTAAAACAATTTGGAGAGTTAAACGTATTTTAACTAACCCCCCATGGACCCAAACAAAAGTGGGATACCAAAAGCTTCTCTTCCCTTGATCTCATAGGTTCTTATAAGTTAGATGTATGCCACAAAGCTTGAATGTTATAGATTCAAAGAGAAGTGGCATTGGGAAGAAATCAAAGGAGATGTGCAAATGGAAGAAATTCAAAAGCACTCCTTAACACTTGGATTCTCAAAGCTCAAATGGTAATCAAATTGGAGAACCAAGTTGGTTAAGTACTTAGAGCAAAGCATCAAGTGATGACAAGAGCCAAAGTGTCAATCAATATCTTCATCACTTGGTAAGAAAGCAAAGGTATCAAAATCACCTTCTCTTAACACTTTAATTAATGTGGTTAAGTGTTTTTGATATATATATATATATGTTTATATGCTTGCTCTTATATATGGTGCATCTCACATGCTTGAATTCAATAATTATATAGATGACCTTTAGCATGATCTTGTTTATCCATGTCTATTGAGCTAAGGTATCTATGAGATGTAGCATATGCAACTTGATTGATTCTTGTTTTGTTATGTCATATTCATTTAAGAATCTATCTAGTTGTTTTGGTTTTTGATAACCATGATCCTTAAGCATATATGTGTTACTTGATGATATTGAGCTAATCATGAAGGACCTTTAAAAGGGTACCAAATTTGTCATCAAGAATTCCTTGTAGGTAACAAAGAGTTCTATCCTTCAAGAAGAAGATATGAACTACAAGGAATGGCACAAGTGAGCTAAGATTCCAAGAAAAGAGTCAAATGCTAAGGATTACAAAATTGTGATGATCAATAAAAGTGATCACACAAAAGGCCTCTATGGACTTGTTGATAAATAAGATCTACCAAAATGGTAAGAAGTCCAAGCTCAAAGAGCGTTGAGGTACAAGGCTTAACTCATCCCTTAGTAGTGGTCATTATATTTTTTTATCTTTATGGGCTATTATTTGATGAGTTAAGTAGTTGACTAGAGAGTTTGTGCTTATTGGATTATGGTTTATGTACATCATGTTTTGCTTGTCAACATGCTAAAAGTGTATTCCTAACTTGACAAGAATGATGGCTTAAAAGCATAAACTTGTCTATTTAAACTCTCTTGTTTATGTGCATGGGTTCTTTTATCTTGATAATGTGTTTTGTGCTATCTCTAGACCTTATTATGCTTAGAGTACAAACACTATCACAATTGGTAACTAGATCTTCTAGAATGCACATATTTTATCTCTTTGGTGCTTGAACTTCATTTACATATGCTTAACATGATGCGCTTGATTTTTATCGTTTTTGAGTATCATGTTAAGAAGTTGCATCATTAAGAGATATAGGGGGAGTCTTCATATGTTTTTATCTTATACCCCCTTAAATGTGATGTATTCTCAATTTTTTCATATTTTACATCATCACATCACTTATTGGCTTGGTTTTCAACTTTCTTATCTTATAGCCAATTTGTGTTAGTTATTTTGGGAGTTATACATGTTATACATGTTCATTTTCTACATGTGTTTTTCCCTAAATAACTATGAGATCATATACTTTGTTATTGGTATTATTTTTTTTGATCTCATTTAAGCTTTTGGTTAGTCTTGCTTCTAGAGTGTTATACTCATTTAGCTAACCATTAACTTATTAGAGGAATGTACTACAATTGGTATCTTACACTTCCTCTAAATTTTTTGGTTGTGATACATATGCTTAACTTTTATGTTTTAACAATTGGTATCACATCCCACTCTTGTTAGCTATATTTTCAACTTGTTTTTCTTCTTAAAGAGCTAACATGTTTTGTTTGATAAACGGGGAGATTGTTCTTTAAGGTTTATTCCTTATCTCCTTTGTTTTAGCTTAGGTTGATATTCTTTTTGAGCCATATATGACCATCTTTTGATTTATGTGTTATTATGGACTCCTCTTTGTTTAGAAATCAACCAAGCTTTTTCTTGATCAATCCTTTCTCAAAATGATTTATGATCTTTAAGATTGATCTTTTAATCCATTACGGATTCTCATTTGTTTTTAAAAGTTTTTTCTTCAATTGATATCAGTTTTGTTTTCAATTGGTATTAAATTTTTTTTATTGGTATCATTTTTTTTTAAAGGGAGAATTCGTATATTTCATCAAGCTTCTCCAATATTAATCTTTACTTTTCGCTAAATGCTTTTCTTATTGGCGCTCGATATCCCTTTTTGATGTTGACAAAAAGAGGGAGAATTTTTAGTGTTGCAAATGTGCCATGAGAAGTATTTTACAAAAAGGAGAAAGCTTAGAACTTTGCAAAATGGGAGAGATAAGGGATTCTCTAAAATAGGGGGAGTAGAATATTTGTTATCTACTTGTCTAGATCCTTAATATCCTTATCTCATGCATTCATGTTTATATACTTTAAAGATTTATCTTTTGTATATTATTCCCATTTGCATCAATGTTTTGTCATCATCAAAAAGGGGGAGATTGTTAGCCCTAGGGCAAAAGTTACTCTATGATGTTTTTGATGATAACAAAACATTGAGAGTTCTAATGTTTGTGTGAGCAATGTTCTTTATAATAGGATCCTTAGCACTCACATCAACATTGATGAAAATGGTAAGTTAGCTTCTTGTGTAAACTAAGGTATGTATATTACACAAGAAGCTAACTTACCATTTTCATCAATGTTGATGTGAGTGCTAAGGATCCTATTATAAAGAACATTGCTCACACAAACATTAGAACTCTCAATGTTTTGTTATCATCAAAAACATCATAGAGTAACTTTTGCCCTTAGGGCAATAATCTCCCCTTTTTGATGATGACAAAACATTGATGCAAATGGGAATAATATACAAAAGATAAATCTTTAAAGTATATAAACATGAATGCATGAGATAAGGATATTAAGGATCTAGACAAGTAGATAACAAATATTCTACTCCCCTATTTTAGAGAATCCCTTATCTCTCCCATTTTGCAAAGTTCTAAGCTTTCTCATTTTAGACAACTCTCTGCTTTCTTCCTCGGTTGATCCGAGATAATCTCGGTTGACCGACTTTACGGGCATTCGGAGAGTTGTCTTACCACACGTTTTGAAATCTTTTGAAGTCTAAAATGTTTTCTTAATATGTAACAAGTAAGAGCACTTTGGAAAACCATTTTACAAGACTTATACTTTGAAATCGAAGGCTTTTGAAATACGAACACTATTTGAAACTTAGCCTTTCAAAAACGTGTTTATGAAAACATGCAATGCAAGACTATAGTGAAGAGCTTATGTTCAAGAGAGCGTTGGTTAGAGCTTAAGGATAAAGACCATTAAAGATAAAGCTAATCTAACCAACGACCGAGGTCCTCAGACGGTCGACCAAGTAGCTAAGTTCGGTCCATCGAGCTTATGAACGGTCGACCGAAAGTACACTTGTTACTAGCCGTTTTACTGCCCAGTTCAGTCGTTTTTCAGTGAGATTTCAAATTGTATAAATACTCCAAAGCTTTAGAATGACTCTAACACTTTGAGAGACTTGCAAAACATATTCTTATTGATTCATTATCAAGTCTAAACACCTTGAAAGCAAATGCACTTCATTGTCATGATCTAAATGCATTCAAAGGTGAATTTGCAAAGCAAGACAAAGAGTGAGCTTATTATGTTCAAAGAGCCAACAATTGATGAGCTTCAAATGTATGTATCTTTCACTTAGAAGAGTGAACAACTTTGTACTCTAAACCTTTCATCTTATCCCCTTTCTTAGTGATAGGGTTATTGTTGTATAAGTCCTACTTAGTGTGGGCAATTGTTTATAGTGGTTGTTTGTAAAACTCTTGGTGAGTTAGCCACTAGTGTAAAGTCCTACTTTGTGTGGGCACATTCTTCTTAGTGAAGTTGGTGAAATCCTTGGGTGCGGCTCAAGGTAGTGGATGTAGATTCTTAGTGAATCGAACCACTCTAAATCTCTTGTCTTGAATGATATCTTTGAAGCTTGATCAAGGCTTGATTGAAGTACTTAGAGCTTCCATATTGAGTTCCAATATTCTATCACATAGATGAAAACATTAGACGCAAACATCAAGTGTTTGTCCATCATCAAAAACGAGTTCGTTTGCCCTCAAGGCTAACAATCTCCCCTTTTTGATTATGTCAAACTTTGATGTAATTAGATAGGATATTGACAATGTTCTTTATAATAGGATCCTTAGCACTCACATCAACATTGATGAAAATGGTAAGTTAGCTTCTTGTGTAAACTAAGGTATGTATATTACACACAAGAATGCTACTTGATGGAAGGAAGGAGGCAAGGAGGTTGGTTGGGAAATAGGGCTCCTCAAAGAGTCCCTAATGCATATGGCAAAAGAAGTAATCCTACTAATGCTTTTGGCTTCCATAATTACTTGGTTTATATTCTAAGCATTAGTCGTTGTACTTACTTGTTCTTATATCCTTTTGCCATGCTTCCTTGTTCTTAATATTGTCAATATCCTATCTAATTACATCAAAGTTTGACATAATCAAAAAGGGAGATTGTTAGCCTTGAGGGCAAACGAACTCGTTTTTGATGATGGACAAACACTTGATGTTTGCGTCTAATGTTTTCATCTATGTGATAGAATATTGGAACTCAATATGGAAGCTCTAAGTACTTCAATCAAGCCTTGATCAAGCTTCAAAGATATCATTCAAGACACTTTCGTCAAGCTTGAAGATTGAAGACTTAGGTTGGTTAGATTAGCTTTATCTTTAATGGTCTTTATCCTTAAGCTCTAACCAACGCTCTCTTGAACATAAGCTCTTCACTATAGTCTTGCATTGCATGTTTTCATAAACACGTTTTTGAAAGGCTAAGTTTCAAATAGTGTTCGTATTTCAAAAGCCTTCGATTTCAAAGTATAAGTCTTGTAAAATGGTTTTCCAAAGTGCTCTTACTTGTTACATATTAAGAAAACATTTTAGACTTCAAAAGATTTCAAAACGTGTGGTAAGACAACTCTCCGAATGCCCAGAAAGTCGGTCAACCGAGATTATCTCGGATCAACCGAGGAAGAAACAGAGAGTTGTCTGTCCCAAACTCGGTCGACCGAGGTCCTCGACTGGTCGACCGAAGTAGCTAAGTTCGTCCACCGAGCTTATGAACGGTCGACCGAAGTACACTGTTACTAGCCGTTTTCTGACCGTTCCAGAGTCGTTTTTCAGCGAGATTTCAAATTGTATAAATACTCCAAAGCTTTAGAATGACTCTAACACTTTGAGAGACTTGCAAAACATATTCTTATTGATTCATTATCAAGTCTAAACACCTTGAAAGCAAATGCACTTCATTGTCATGATCTAAATGCATTCAAAGGTGAATTTGCAAAGCAAGACAAAGAGTGAGCTTATTATGTTCAAAGAGCCAACAATTGATGAGCTTCAAATGTATGTATCTTTCACTTAGAAGAGTGAACAACTTTGTACTCTAAACCTTTCATCTTATCCCCTTTCTTAGTGATAGGGTTATTGTTGTATAAGTCCTACTTAGTGTGGGCAATTGTTTATAGTGGTTGTTTGTAAAACTCTTGGTGAGTTAGCCACTAGTGTAAAGTCCTACTTTGTGTGGGCACATTCTTCTTAGTGAAGTTGGTGAAATCCTTGGGTGCGGCTCAAGGTAGTGGATGTAGATTCTTAGTGAATCGAACCACTCTAAATCTCTTGTCTTGTGATTTGCATTGGGTTTTGCTTTAGCTTTTGTTAAACTTGCACTATCATTGTTTAAATTGGAAATAGTTTGCAAGATTTATTAGAAACCCAATTCACCCCCCTCTTGGGTTCCTTCGGAAAGAGTCACATTAGACTGCAGTCAAGAGCATTCTTAAGTATTTGAAAAGGACTAAAGATTTGTTCTTAGTTTACGGAGGTCATGAAGGAAGTCCAGTTGTAAATGGTTACACATACGCAAGCTTCCGGACCGACGTAGATGATTTTAGATCGCAATCTGATTTTGTGTTTTGTTTGAATGTAGGTGTTGTGAGCTGGAAGAGCTCAAAGCAAGAAACGTGGTAGACTCTACAACTGAAGGCTGAGTATCAGCTACCTCACAGACGACTAAAAAAAGTCTGTTTGGATCGGGAAATTCGTTGATGGATTAGGTGTCATCCCTAGCATTGTGAACCCGAGTGGACCTTTATTGTGATAGTACTTGGTGCCATTTCATAAGCTAAGGAACCTAGATCTCACTAACGATGCAAACACATTCTCGAGCGTTTACATCTTATTAGAGATCATTGTGAGAGGAGATGTTAAAATTTGCAAAGTTCATACAGACAACAACATCGTAAATCCATTGACCAAGCCACTCCCATAACCTAAACATGAGAGTTATACTAGGTCAATGGGATTGATGATCATGCATTATTGGACCTAGGGTTAGTGGGAGATTGTTAGTAGTGCCCTAGGACCATTAGCATATGTTATACGTTATATATATATATATATATATATATATATATATATATATATATATATATATATATATATATATATTTTGAGCATGTCATGTGAATAGTTGATTTTTCTTTTGAGCATCAAATGTGTGATTTGATAGTAAAACTCATTAGCTTATGCAATTATTATTCTGATTGTCCATATTTTTATGTAATGTTCTTTACAATGAAATAAAACTAGTATGATGTTTGATTGATGATTATGCTTTACTGATCTTGTGTAATGAATACAAATCATATCATAGATGCAATACATTGGGATATATTGTATCAGACGTGATCCGTTAGAGAAGTAATACTTCATGGTTCTTTAGTCATAAGTATTACTACCTCAATACTATTTGGAATCCTTAGACCTTATGTCTTCATCGTTTCCAGCATGAATGGAGCTGCATTTTGACTCAATCGGACGTTACTTTTAATCGAGTAATTAAAACGGATGTAGTATCCTATCATGCCTTGAATGTGAGAGGCATTGTAAGGGATTTGTCCATCTTTATTAGAGAGAGATATTCATGGGCCCTCGAAAGGGAAAATTGTTTAAATGCATGGCCGTGCTCAAATGTTTTTAATAAAGTGGTTATTAAATACTATTTGTTGGAACAGTCTACCTGGAGATCGAGCATAAATACAATTAAGCTTTATTAGGGTGACAACTACCACGCCTTATGCTTAATTTGGATATCGCCAGACAAAGGGATTAAATAGTGGATTGATATTAGGTTCCAATGTACATTCATTCACTTTGGGTAGTCACAATGTCCTGCTAGGGACCGCTTGTGATTTATGAACGCATACTACTACTAAGTGTGTGTTTTCATTACCATTGTGAATTGTACCTTCGGGGTCACACGCTGCGTCGTTATGATAAAGTCTATTAGGATTTTACTTGCCATAGCCACATATTATGACTATGAGATATGACAAATGAACGTTAAGATTGTGTTTCTTAATGGAACCCTTCTTGGGGATGTGTATATGACACAACCTGAGGGGTTTGTTGATCCATCAAATCCTAACAAAGTGTGTAAGCTTCAAATGTCCATTTATGGATTGAAGCAAGCATCTCGAAGCTGGAATCGTCGCTTTGATAAAGCAATTAAAATTTTTTGTTTTATAAAAAACGAAGACAAGCTAACTAATAATGCAGTAGTGTTCCTTGTGCTTTATGTGGATGACAACTTACTGATTGGAAATGATATCCCCACATTACAAAGCGTAAAATCTTGGTTGGAGAAGTGTTTTTCCATGAAATACTTAGGCGAGGCTACATACATTTTGGGTATAAGAATCTATAGAGATAGATCCAACAAAATGATTGGCCTAAGCCAGAGTGCATACATTGACAAGGTACTGAAACGGTTCAGTTTGCAAGATTCCAAAAGGGATTCTTGTTCATGTCACATGGCATTAAACTCAGCAGAACTCAAGGACCTTCCACAAAGGAAGACCAAGAGCGCATGCGTAAGATCCCATATGCTTCAGCCATTGGGTCTATTATGTATGTCATGTTATGCAGTCGCCCGGATGTCTCATTCGCATTAAGTATGACTAGCAGATATCAATCTGACCCTGGAGAGTCACATTAGACTGCAGTCAAGAGCATTCTTAAGTACTTGAGAAGGACTAAAGTTATGTTCTTAGTTTACGGAGGTCAAGAAGGAAGCCTGGTTGAAAATGGTTACACAGACGCAAGCTTCCAGACTGACGTAGATGATTTTAGATCGCAACCTGGTTTTTTGTTTTGTTTCAATGGTGGTGCTATGAGCTAGAAGAGCTTAAAGTAAGAAATCGTGGCCGACTCTACAAAAGAAGTTGAGTATGTGGTTGCCTCTGAAGCAGCTAAAGAAGCTGTTTAGATCAGGAAATCTGTTGATGGATTAGATGTCATCCCTAGCATTGTGTTCCCAGTGGACCTTTATTGTGATAATACTGGTGCCATTTCACAAGCAAATGAACCTAGATCTCACCAACGATCCAAACACATTCTCCGGCGTTTCCATCTGATTAGAGGGATCATTGATAGAGGAGAAGTTAAAATTTGCAAAGATCATACATACGACAACATTGCAGATCTATTGACCAAGCCACTCCCTCAACCTAAACATAAGAGCCATACTAGGTCAATGGGATTGAGGATCATGTATGATTGGACCTAGGGCAAGTGGGAAATTTTTTTTTAGTGCCCTAGGACCATTAACATATGTTGTACGTTTTATAGATTTTTGAGCATGTCATTTGAATAATTAATTTTTCTTTTGAACATCAAAAGCGTGATTTTATAGTAAAACTCATTAGCTCATGCAATTACTATTATGATTGTCCCTAGTTTTATGTAATGTTCTATACGATGAAATAAAACTAGTATGATGTTTTATTGATGATTATGTTTTACATCATGTGTAATGGATGCAAATCATATCATAGATATAATATATTGGAATATATTGTATCGGACGTGATCCGAAAGAGAAGTAATACTTCATTGTTCCTTAGTCATAAGTATTACTTCCTCAATACTATTTGGAATCCTTTTTATTTGTTTTTTTTTGTTTTTTATTTTTAGGAAAGCCACCAGCGTGGTGGGGCGGACCCCCGTTTTATTAAATAAAGCCAAATGGCAAGGAGGGGGACTTAAACCAAAACCTCCAAAACAAATACACAAGAAATAGCAAAGATAAAATGCAACCTTAGACATTTATCATATGCCCATGGGTGATACAAAAAACCTAAGCTAGCATGCAAAGCGAGAAAAGCCAACTTGCCTCATAAAGGGCAGTTGAAACAGTACAAAGAGGATAATGATACTATCTCCTAAATATTACAATAGATAAAGGACCTATTTGATGCGAATATAAGGAGTACCACATTGATTGAGTTTTATGAGGCCTTGTATTGAAGAGGGTAATAAGTGCAGACTAGAGAAAATAGCCGAATTACCTGTAGTGGTGGCAAGATTTGCCAAAGCGTCTGCAACCGAATTAACCTCCCGAAAAACATGAATTAACCTGCAAGTGCCAAAAAGAGAAACAACCTGCCTAAAGGAAGCATCCAACGTCCAAGAAGAGATACGACCAGCAGCCATCACATTAACAAGAACCTGAGAATCTGATTGTATTATGAAATCAGAAAAACCACGGTCCCGCGCCATCCGCAATCCCTCCAACAAGGCAAGTAATTCCGCTGCCATACTTGTAATTGAATCTCCCAAAAAAACAGAGAAAGCCGCAAGGAAAATACCATTGGAATGCCGAAAAATGCCACCGATTCCTGCAGGTCCCGGATTGCCTTTTGAAGCTCCATCAATATTAAGCACAAGACCCGTATAATCAATGTCACATCCCCATCGGATCACCATAATTTTCCGAGGAACAAAAGCCATCGAATGCAACAAAATACCTTTGGCCTTAAGCAAAACAGTAGTATATTCCCTAAATTGAGCAATAATACCAGACTGAGTAGTAACCTTCCCATCATAGACGAAACGACACCGTGCCTTCCACAAAATCCAGCAAGCAGAGCAGGCCATGAGAAGAACAAGCGATCGTGAGCGAACGTTGGGAGCATACCACCATAAGGACAGCATAGTTCGGATACCAGCAAAAAGATGTATCCGGTAGAATCAGATTGACCGAGCTTGATGCCTCTTGCCAAATTACTCGCGCTAGTTCACATGTTACAAAAATGTGGTCGTAGGTCTCCAAGCCGGTATGACAGGAGCAACGAGAAGCCAGAGACACTCCATAACGTTGTCTATCCTCATCCAAAGCTAGAAATCGATTCATTAGTTTCCACATAAACAGAGAGATAGATAGTGGTAGTACCTTATGTCTAATGCAATTTCGCGAGAAAAGTACCGCGACGGATCCACGAAGGATTGCCAAAACCGAGGCAAGTGTAAAAACTCCACGAGAATCCACCATCCAAATGAGTTTATCGCAATCCGTAGAATGGGAAATTCGGGCAAAGTTACAACAAAGGTCGCCGGCACGTGACCCCACATTGCTCTCCTGTTCCACTCGTGGCCAATAATATAGTCACAAATTCGGCTAGTCCCCAACAATTCAGACAAACCAGGAGCAATCGAATCTAGTGAACCTTGATGTGTAAAATTCTCATAATAAAAACTGGAATCCCCATTTCGTAATATAATACCAATATATTTCTCCACTTCATCTTTAACCAAAAGCATGCGACGCCAAGTAGGCGAACAACCTAATACAAAATTCCCTTGCTTGACATGATTCAGTCCCGCACAATACCTTGTTTTCAAATAGTCCGCCCACAATGAAACTCCATTCCGAAAAGTCCACCACATTTTCCAAGAAAAAGCCACATAAAATTGTTTTAAAGAATAAACCCCCACACCATTACATTCAACAGCGCGGGACATTCTATCCCAAGACATCCAGTGACGACGCTCTTTCCCATCCGTTTGGCCCCAAACAAACCGAGAGAACATGCTCTCCAGCTTGGACAAAACCAGTTGTGGCACATTGCAAGTAGTCAAAATATGAAGAGTCACAGAATTGAGAACCGCACGAACCAACAAAAGCCGACTAGCCATAGACAACAAAGATCGCGGCCATCCTTCCATACGAGCAGCTACTTTTTCAAGTAAAGAATCAAAATAGCGTAGATCTTCCCGGAAAAAGAGGACAACCAAGATAGGTCATCGAGAAGTCACCCTCAACAAAGCCAGCCACCTCCTGTATCATAGTTCTCTGACCCGCCGCAATCTTAGTAGAAGCATAATAAGAAGACTTGCCCACATTAACTTTCTGTCCAGAAGCCTTTTCGTAAGTAGCAATAAAGTTCATTAGTGTTAGCAAGTTCCGTTTCTGACCATTAGTAAAGATAATAATATCATCCGCAAATGCCAGGTGAGAAATGGTAAAAGGTTGTTTGGGAACATGATATGAGGACAGCGCTCCCGAATGTGTTAAAGCGTTCAGGCCCCTAGAAAATCCCTTAGCCGCAAGAATGAAAAGAAGTGGGAGAGAGGATCCCCTTGCTTGACCCCTCTTCCGGCATGACTATAACCATACGAGATGCCATTGACCAAGACCGAAAACCAATTGGAGCTCAATATATTGCGGATTAGATGAAGAAAATGTGGACCAAAACTAAATCGATGCAATGTCTGAAGAAGGAAAGAATGAGATACCCGGTCGAAAGATTTCATCATATCGAGTTTAATGAGTAAATTGCCGCCCCGCACTTTATGATTAATGGAATGCACCAGTTCCATGGCTAATAAAACATTGTCCGAGATTGAACGACCATTTACAAATCCCGTTTGATTAAGAGATATCAGAGCTGGTAATAGAGCCCCAAGGCGAGTAGCAATAACCTTAGTGACCACCTTATTTGCAAAATTACATAGAGAAATAGGTCGAAAACTCGTGAGATTAGTTGGATTCTGGGACTTTGGAAGAAGAATAATAAGTGTGCTCGCCATACCCTTAGGCATTGGAAGGCCTGCCCAAAAGTCACAAAACGCTTGCACCACATCACTCCCCACTATCTCCCAACTATCTTAGAAAAAACCACCTGAAAAACCATCCGGATCTGCTGCACTGTGCTTATCTAAAGAAAAAACCGATGTCCGAACTTCCAAAACAGAGGGAAGAGCCGAAAGAGTCCTATTAGCAGATTTATCAATCAAAGAAGGAATGGCATTTAGGATATCATCCATTGGCTGCGGCTGTATTGCAGCCGTGTATAAATCAGTGTAAAAACGGTGAGCTTCCGCCCCGATATCTTTCTCCTCCGTCAACCATTCACCACTATCCGTTTGTAATGTGGAGATATGCAATCGTTTTCGCTTATTCTTACACATAGCATGGAAGTATTTAGTATTACCTTCGCCTTCTTGTATCCACTTAATTCTTGACTTTTGTCTCCAAAATGTTTCCTCCGCATCCAAATTAAATTCGTAATTCTGTTTCGCCCCATCCAGGCTTCTTTCAGATCCTCGGCCGGAGCAGCATCAAAAGCAGCTACCAATTGTTCAGCTTGTTTCAACCTTGTAGTGACATTGCCAAAACATGTTTTATTCTAAACACACAATACCCCCTTCAAACGTTTCAATTTGCCTGTCAATACAACCATATCATTTCCATCTAATTGCTCTTCCCAGCTTGATTTAACAATATTAAAAAATTGAGAGTGCTTAGACCACATATTCTGGTATCGGAATGAAGAAGAAAGCCCCCCATTACTAACTCTTGTAAATTTAAGTAACAAGGGACAATGATCTGACAGTGATCTATGCAAATGCTCTAATCTCGTCATAGGGAAGAAGTCATGCCACTTAGTGTTCATCATTTTCAACATCAATGGAGCTACGTTTTGACTCAGTCGGACGTTACTTTTAATCGAGTAATTAAAACAATTGATGATCGGATGTCGTATTCTATCATGGCTTGAATGTGAGAGGTATTGTAAGGCATTTTTCCTTCTCTTGTTAGAGAGAGATATCCATGGGCCCCTCGATAGGAAAAATTGTTTAAATGCATGGCCGTGCTCAAATGTATTTAATAAAGTGGTTATTAAATACTATTTGTTGGAACAGTCTACCTGGAGATCGAGCATAAATACAATTAAGCTTTATAAGGGTGACAACTACCATGTCTTATGTTTAATTTGGATATCGCGAGACAAAGGGATTAAATAGTGGATTGATATTAGGTTCCACCGTACATTCATTCACTGCGGGTAGTCACAATGTCCTCGTTAGGGACCGCTATGATTTATGAACACATATTACTGCTAAGTGTTTTTTCATTTCCATTGTGATATGAACCTACATTGTCACACGCATAGACGAGTTAATCGAGCTTAATGTCCCTGATTCAATGAATCTAGAATGTGTCTAGGTTCATTGTATCTGACATTTATGTTTTTGAGAATAATAAAATGTTATTGTTCGAATTAGAGATTAAGGATGGGTATTTTCGGTATTTGGCTTCCGCTGGATTTACATGGGAGTTATTGGGCGATAAGAACTCCCACTACTAGAAGAGATTGGGATTATGTGGGAGTTGGTTCTCAGAACAAACTCTCACGCCCTATATAATCTCTTTTAGGGCGAAACCCTAGACACTTTTTTAGCCGCATAAACACACAAGCCGAAATAAGATTTTTGCCCTTCTCTTCTCTATTGATTCCCGAGACTCGGAAAACGAAAAAGTTAGCACTCGTCGCTTGTTTTGTCGCATGGATACCGGTAGAGTGAAATTTCGTGAGGGAAGACTTCGGTGGTCATAGCACAACATATGATTTTCGAAACTATTAACCGAAAATCGTAAGTATTTTCGTTTGTGTTTTGATTCCTATGGTATGAGCTGATCCTTCAGGGGAGGATTCATGGGTGTTTAGAGCAATTTTTTGCCTATGAATCCCTTCATGTACAACCAGTCCATACCCATAATGACGTCGAAGTCGACCATATGAAGCTGAATAAGGTCCGCCTCAAGTACTCTATGGTCTATCTTTACCTGGAACCCCTTATGAACCAAATTAGACTCTAATACTTTCCCACTAGGCACCATAACTCTATAGGTATCTAAAATACTAACAGGAGATGACTTAAGTATTTTAGAAATCCTACGAGATACAAAGAATTGGGTGGCTCCACAATCAAAGACATAAGCAGGCATGGAGTTGATGAGTAGCGTACCTGTTACCACATCCGAAGCATCACCTATTTCATGTTGAGTCAATGCAAAGACTCATACATTCTGCTTAGCCCCAGCATCTCCAACCTTAAGTGCCGCCCCGGAAGTCTGCTCAGTCACTTGTAGCGAAGCTGTACATTCACTGATTCGGTTACCCAACTTGTCCCATCGAAACCATGCCCCGGTAGACCATCTGCATGTCCCCGTGTTCTTTCTACCACATTTTGGACACACCGATATCGCATCAAAGTTCACAAGTGCCCATGGAGGTCCTCCAATTCTTGCAGCATTAACACCTGTCCTAACTCCATGCCTGGAGTTATTGGTTGGTCACGAGGTCGGAGCGAACCTTTTCCTTGCATCCATAGGTGCACTAACATTAGGACAAGAGCCTTGAGACATAGAGGAGAAAGGCCTCTTCCTATCCACTTCAGCTGATTTAAATTCTTCTTCCACATTTAGACTTCGCTGGAACACGTCCATAAATGTAGTAGGACGGTACCCAGATAATCTTCCTCTAATGCGAGGCAACAACCCCCGCACAAACCGCTGAGTTCGCATCTCATCATCTTGGACAATTACAGTTGCGTACTTGTCGAACCTATTGAACTTGTTAGCACAAGCAGACACCAACATCCCTTCCATTTGCCTTAAGTCAAATAACTCATTCTAGTGGGCTATCTTGAAGATCTTAGGAAAGTACTGGTCTAAGAACGCCTTCATAAACCCGTTCCAGGTAATAGTCCCGTCTTGAGCATACACGGGTCCTACACCCTTCTACCATTCAGATGATTCGTTGTTAGGAAATGCTCAACCACATCAAACCTTCTTATTTTCTGGTACCCTCATGTTACAGAAATGTTGTTCCACTTCTTCTAACCACTTCTACTCCTGATTCGGCCCCATCTCTCTATTAAAAGAACCACATGCGCATTTTCTTCATACGCTCACAATAAACACCTGGATCCGCTTCAACTTGTTGGCCTCTAGGAGCTCTGCCACCTTGATTTTGTTGCGGCTGTGGCTATTCTTGTTGCTGTTTTTGGGCCTGAAACATGTTGTTTAGCATCACAAAGGCAGCCCCTACATCAGGTGTTGCCCCTGCGTTGGCTTGTGGGGGTGGTAGCGGTACATTGTATTGAGGAGGTGCATTGTAGTATGGTGGATGAGGGTTGTATTGTTGTGGCTGATTGTACTGTTGTGGTTGATAGTATTGAGGTGGTGGTGGAGGATTATTATTCTGTGGTGGCGGCGGCGACATGTTCTTTTGGATATTTGGTTGGGTACATTCGGTGATGGTGGAATGTTCTGTTGTCGTGGAGGTGGTGCGGTGCTGTCACAAACCCAACAGCATTGTCAGGTTGTTGTTGTGGTGGTGGAACCTCATTAAGTTGTTCCTGACTTATAGACCCAACCAACTGCCTTCTTTCCCTTCTTGATTGGTAGATCAAAGTCGTCACCAATGTCTTGATTCGGATCCATCTTAAACCCCCCCCCCCCACAAGTAATACACAAAAACATAAGTAATAAAGCGATAACAAGTAACAAATTGTACATGTGAAACATATATACAAGTAGAACATGTGAAACAGGTAGCATAGTACAAGGAACATATACATGTCTAGCACAATAAAGTAACATAACACAACAATAGGATATAAGGCATAAGGTAGGTAAATGCATCCTAATCCATTGTCTCTATCCATCACACACCTCAAATTATGTGTTCTTGTTATCCTATGTTCATTACACATTTTAACCCTAAGGTTCGACATGCTCTAATACCACTTATGTCACACCCTGTCTCCGAAATGATGACATGGCAGTGTCTCATTGGTAGATGAGACACCAAAGTCCACGGAAAGAGTTACTATAAAAGGAGATTCATTATGCATTCCCTAATAATCAAAGTGTGCTAACGGAATAAATACTGAAAGGAAATGGTTACTACATTATTACAATACCAAATGTATGTCTAACAGTTATAAGGGAAATAAAAAACAAAAATAAAAGTGTTCCATGGTAGGTAAATTATATGTCACTCATCATAGGGTCTTTCCCAAGTCTCAGCCTCATAGTAAGGCTCTTCCTCATCATCACTTGCACAAGTAAGTGAATTGAGTGAGCTTAGGTGCTCAGTATAATCCACACAAATCCATGTACAATAATCATAAGTAATACAAGCAAAACAAGCACGGCACGAACGATTTTCCGTTTCCCAAAATGCCCTTTTAAAACACATTATTAAAACGACACGTGTTCTTAGTCCTGCAAGATATTCTCTGCTCACGGTTCACAATTCACATCACATTATCCTTGAATTCTGTGCAAAACAAAAATAACCCTATTAATAGCACATCGGTCGACCGATATTTGGACAGAAACATTGTCCCAAAAATGGCGTAAAGTCCGGTGACCGAAGCTATCGTCGATCGATAAGCGAGCAACCCCTGATCGAGGGACTTTAAGTCCAAGTCGACGGAAATCCAATGTCCACCGTCCGATTAAGTCCCGGTAATTTATCCGGGACGATCGGTTTGAAAAGGTCCTGTCGACGAAGAGGTTGACCAATGTTCGATCTCGACAAATTCTAGTGTAAATTAAGAAAGGAAATGTGCATTTCTTCAAATTCTCAAACCCCTATCCCAAAAGTGCTTTGGGTGTTTTACCTAAATCACATAAAAAGAATGACCAATGCAAGAAAAGAAAAATAAACAACAACTTAGACCAATTAACCATCTTCTTCACATCACACACGACAACTTCGAAATGTGCTACGAGGACCAAGCTCTACTCGTAAGACACAACGTAAGTACATAAATTGTGACACTACGAGAATGGATAAAGCTAAGATACGCTGTGCACACACACACTTCCCACATTATGAGCTCAACTACCTATTCAAGACTCTACGACAATAACTGTAACGGCCCTAACATTGGCCAAGTTAAAATGGCCGAAGTATTTCAACCACGTGGATTCGGTATCACCCCGAATGAATGGGTCGAAGCTTTAAGGATTCATTCTACATTATATCATCATCCAATACCTTGGACTACACAAAACCATTACACTCCCAATGATATCCTCATCGGATTAAGACTCGCAAGACCCTCAGAATCCGTAACCCGCGCAAGACCCCTCGAAATCTGCGTCTATGGCAGGACCCTCGAAATCCGCAACCAGCGCAGGACCCTTCGGTATCCACCCAAGTTCATATCGTAGGACCCTCGAAATCCGCAATTAGCGCAGGACTCTTGGTATCCGCACAAGTGTTCCAACACAATTCACGAGATTTCACGGGATCTATTCAGTACATGTTTCACGCATTAGGTCGAATGCATCCTGTCATCTAATCCATTCTAGGTACGAGCTCAAAATGGAGCGACGACTTGGTCGACCAAAGCCAATTAGGACAACTCGACTCAACCAATTATTGACGACACCAATTAACTCGATTATGCAAATCAATAACAATTAATCAAGTATGCAATTATGTGAAAAATATAATATTCAAATAGACATGAAGTAATCCAATTCCTTTCACTAGTTCACCAATTATCCACAATCACAATTTCACAATTCCACAATATTATTAGTAACTGTTCCAATTGATAAATTACAGTGAAGTAAACCAGTTTATACTTCAACAATTAATAAATAGGACATGAGAAAACAATACCCAACATCAATATAAAAGAAGGTCAGGATCCATACCTCGAAAGCAAGAAAAACAAGCAAATTACACAAACAATGTAGTGCAGAAAATCCAACAAACAGCCCCCTGTTCTCGATGTAATATCTCCTCACTCCGAACTCATAATGGAATTCCTCTTCTGCTCCCTCGAAGATTATCTCGCTGCGATCGATTTTGATATATGGTCAATCAAAATCCGACAAGGGATGCTCACTCGGTGATTTCTCAAATTTCTCATATTTTTCTCTCCTTTTTCTTTTTTCTTCATCATATATGACACTAACAAATTAGAAATCGTGCAACGAGCACAATTAAATATTCATGCATTACAAACGGATATTCATGTCGGGTATTCGTATATAGTTCTAGCAATGACATATCACATATACTTCACGCAAATGAGCGCGTTTGTCTAGCCATGACTCTAAACCACTGTTAATAGCCCTTAACTATTTATTTACCCGTTAAGGAGGGTCTGGCCGAGCTTAGCATGGATTCAGATATTAAGCCCTCCAAACGAAGGGTCATGTGTTTAAGGACACATCAGTTATGTCATCGTTAACCCTTGTGAGCTCCACAACAATTGTTGACAACCCCACTTTTTATCCTATTTAGGAACCGAGTCTAACTGAACTGACTAATAGTGTTCTCGGGCACTCTGATTATATAATTTTTGATGATGTCCTGAAATAGGATCATCGACAGACAAGATCTCTAATTAGGAACAATATATGGGCTCCAAATAACGATGATCAACCATATAATACATAACAAACGAAACAATTCCAAACAACTTCATACAATCAAATGCAAATAACATCAATACTTCATCCAATTTCCAAATCCAAGAAATTATGAATAAAATCAATTCCAAAACAATTCGATAATTTGAGTAAAACAACAGGTCATGCACTTTTAAGGACTGAAAATCAAGGGTGAATGATCCTTAGCTTATCAACTTACGGAAAATATCACAAAAACTTCGAACTCACCAAACCCATAAAAAGGTCAAATTTAAATATCAATTACTTCTTACTGGAAACTCGAAATGCTAATTCGTCCCCTCCCAAACGTATCTCTTTCAACCCTCTTTCTAACGCTCCAAAACATCTGACACTGTTTACTATGTCAATCATATTAAAAACCACCCAACTATCAGTGTTCCAACCTTTTTTTCCTCTTAAAACCTTACAAAGCAGCCCCAAAACATCTTAAGTCCCTCAACTGATTAACTTATAAAATTATCCCCTTAACCAAAAGTAACCCAACATATAACACATAACACATAACACATAAATTAATGCAATAACAATTAATCAGCAAAATTTAAAACAAGTCATGCAACACGTAAGACAAAAATTCAATGGTATCACAAGAGAGTTCTGCAGTTTCAAAGGTTTGAAAGAACATCTACTTGTTGTTTACGAATAATAGTGCTTGGGATTTGTACCGTAGGAAATCATTGTTGGTTTAGCTGAATGGACAGGTAACTACTCAAGAATCGCATTTTCGTACATTAGTGTTTAGAGAGTTCGCACTTTCAAAGGTTAGAAAGAAGAGATACTTGTTACTTTAGAATAGCTGTGTGTTTGGGCGTTGTACTATAGAAACTCATTGTTGTTGGTTTGAAGTTGTTAGATGAGACAATTGAGTTTAAAACAAGTCATGTCTTGCCTCGTCCGGAATTCAAAACGAATTGAAACATATATGTTTATGTTTGCTTTCATTTATATTAGGGAACAACAATGTAAAGTTACCCAATTCACCAAAATCTTCAATCTCACTATTACGTAAGCAGAAAATCCCATCCACAAATATACCAGAGATATTGTCATTAAATAACAACCCATCAATCAATTATCTGTGCGACACATGCACAAAGATAGAGGGATTTTGATGGAATCTTCAAGTTTTTGTTGTATTTTTGCCTTTGGAGGTTCTACGGTTCTGAAATTGGTGTTCCTATGAGGATTGTTTGTCATGTTCTTGAGTATATTCTTCTCATTCCATTTATGGGGATTTATTCTCTCCACCTCTAGATAGTAAGAACTGGCTTCGAATTTGGAATAACAGGGGACTTCTACGACATTATTTGGTTTTATGGATGACCTATTTTGAATCAGCTCAAGACCAAGAACATGCTTTTGTAGAGACACATTGTTCTGGGAGGTTATTTCGCCATTTGTCAATCAAATTTTGAGACTACCCTTCATTCCCCGAGTGATAAATTTTGGGCCCGGTGCACCTACCGAAAGTTGTTAGGACTACAACGTTAGGGCAGCTTCTTCATACCTTTGTGCGTGAAAGAGTAGATTGATGAGAATTTTCATAGAGATCAATATTGACATAAGTTGTTTCATGATGTGGTCCATAAGTAGTGATGGTGGCGAAACTCACTGTTATTTGGTACTAGTTTTGGCTTCCATTATTTTTGTATATTATAGACATTATACTTCATTCTGTGAAAATAACTTACTTTTAGCTTTTCTTAAATTCTTTGCCTAAATGATCACCTTAACAAGTATGTTGATTAAGCACATAAGATGAGTTAATTATGTTTAGGCAACTTAGATGACTAAGTGAAGCAGTGAATAAAACAAGGAAGCATTTGTTGCATCTCTAACCTTAAGCAAATAGTTCATGTAGACAAGTAAGCAAGTTATAGCAATTCATGAACTATAAAGTAAAGGAGTAAGGATAGAGAAAACTAGCACAAGGATTTATAATAGTTGGATTCACAAAGAATCTACATCCACTACCTTAGGACAAACCCAAGGATTTCAACATCCACTAATTGATACCCTTCACAAAAAATGCAAGGTGGGTTCAACTTTTTACAATTGCCTCAACAAGTGAGGACTTTTGCTTCACAAAGAAGACTCCACTCACTAAGACTGTTAAGCTCACAAACAGCTAATATTTTCAAAGAGATACATCTCACAAGAGGATTTTTTGCCTCACCAATAAGGACTTAAAAAACACTCACAAAGAGTGAAGCTCGCTAAGAGCTTGTTCCTAACTCACAAAGAACTAGTTTCTCACAAAGAGAAATTAGGTAACTAGTCTATTTCAAAAAAGACTTTACAATTTACTTCTCTTACAAAAATTCCCTCTTGGAATTGATTTACAATTTAAGCTTTAATCACTCTTGATAATAGAAAGATAGATGAAGTTTAAGCTCAACTCAAAATGATATAAATGATATGAAGATTAAGCTCAAGAAAGTATTTGTTTTGCTTGTTTATGAAGTGTATAACATATACCCTCTAATGGCTTGATTGGTTATGAAAATTCACCTTTAGAAGCTTTATATAGAGGCAAAATACATAAGAAAAATTGGTCACAACGGCTATAATTTTAGGCATGATTGAACAAGTTTTGGCCGACCGGACCATGAGGTAGGTTATCCGAAGTTCCTCCTAAGTAAATATCAATGGCCTCTGTTCTCATCTCAGTCGACTGCAAGATGGGGTCCGGACTATCAAGAGAATGTAGTCGTTTAAGCTTTTGAACATTCAAAATTTGACTAAGGACAAAAACAACCTCGGTCGACCGGACATACATGTCGGTCGATCGAACTTCACCTGGTCTTTCGAGGATAGGCCTAGTGTCACACCCCGTAACTTGGAGGTGACATGGCAGCACGTCATTCGCCGATGAGGCACCGAACCCAATACATAAATACTAAAAATTCGATACCTTCAAACTTAAAAGGGAAACCTCGTTTATTATTCAAAACTAATAATGGAAATAACATCATTCTAGTATTCTTACATAGCCAAAAAGGAAATATTAATGTTCAACAATAGAAATAAAAGGAACTAGTCATGCTAGAACATCTACGATCACGCTAAGTCATCCTAGAAAATCCTCATCAATAATATCCTCTATGTTGCCCAAAATGAAATCATCTGCAAAAAAGGGACAAAAAATAAGGGGTGAGTTACCAACTTAGCTCAGTAAGCATCGATCACCCTTGAGATGAAGCATCAATGAAGACTAAAATCTATTTCCCAAAACCCAAACATTTGAAATCAAAGGTTAGCGAAATATCTTATTAATGCATTTAAACAATAAGAGAAAGACTTAAAACAGAAAAGAAATGGAAATCGAAAAAGAAAAGCGTAACCGAGATCGAACAGTAGTCAGGCGACCAACTGCAGGGTCCCGGTCGTCCCTTAGGTCGCCCAAGATCCGGACAGAAACTTTGACATACCAATTCGGATGACCGGAGGGGCCAAACGGTCACCGCATGGCTTCGGTCGATGGGACTTTAGTCCCGGGTTAAGGGATGGCTCGAGTATTTAACATGGATTCGAGATATTAACCCTCCAAATGACGAGGCTCGAATTTAAGGTCACATCGGTTATGTCATTGCCTACCCATATGATCTCCACAACACTCGTTAACATCCCCATTTTTTTATCCTCGTTAGGAATAAAGGCGTAACATAACGGATACATAGACGAAACCGATACTGGAGAGTGCTCACGGGCACTATAAACAGATATAATTTGATTATGTCCTGGTATAGGATCATCGAAAAACAAGAACTCGAATTGGGAATAACACTTAGACTGCAAATAAGATGATCAAATATGTATAGCAATTACTAAGCGCATATATTACAATTACCAACACAATTCAATGCAACAATTATAAATACTCCATCCGATTTTGATTCAAGAAAATATGAATTTTAAACCCGAATCATAACAAATCAATAATTACGTTTATACAACATTTTATGCATCTTTTAGGACAAAAAAAATGGTAAATGATCCTTACTTGATCAACTTAGGCAAGGTTTCTCTCAAAATCCCGTAATCCCCAAACAACCCAAAAATAAGAACTTCAAATTGCAATTACTCTTTGTGTGAAACTCTGAATTCGAATCCGTCAGCACTCACGTGAAGCCCTTTCAATTAAATTTCCAACGCACTAAAGATCTCTCAATTCTAGTGTCGTTAGCTAGGCCAATCGCCTGAAATACTTTTCAGCCATCCATTTTCCTGCACTTCTTTTCTCTGCCTATTTCTATTTCTTGTGGCTTCCTCTATCTTTCTCAGTCCCAAGAACCCTTTTTATAACCCACTCTCCTTAAGCCCCTAATAACACCTCCTTAACTACAACTCCTAGTCCACTAATATAACTCTCCATAAATAACTCCTCATAAATAATTCCTTAATTACTCTAGCACTAATTACTCCATTGGGAGTCTTTCCAACAAACTCTCAAAGAGTCCCCCAACTTTCCTAAACACTCAAACTTAAGTCTCAAGATTCCTAACACGTATAAAACGCCCCTTAACCAAATGTACTCCCAATATAACACATAACGTGTCATAAATTTAAATATGTTCATAATCACGTAGTAATACCAAATAAATTCATGCAAAAATTAATTACAAGTCAATTAACACGTAAGCAAAAAGTCCCGAGTATCACACCTAGGTCGACCGGAATGAAGTCCTAGAGTGGTTTTTCCACTTAGTCAAGTTCCCAATGTTCTTAAACCCATGCCTAAGTGTTTTGTAAAAATATAAAACACATTTTAAAGAACTTAGGAATTGACCAATACTTAACTAAGTTTTCAAAAATATTTTCAAAGAATTGAAACAATTTAAAACATGAGGTTTTGAAAACATGCATGGTTGAGTTTTAAACATTCTATATCATAGTATTCTCAAAGGTAAGATTAGTCACAAGGATGTACCTATAAAGCATAGACTAATATTCCTAAGGTCTTCAAGTCTTCAAGTTGATTATCTTCTTGGAGCTTTGACTTTGAATCCTTTGATCAACAGCTTCTGGGAGTGTTAAAGTCCTATAGTAATCTTCAGTTGTAGTGTATTGGACTACACACTTCTTCTTGGTCAAAGAGCATACCACTTGATTCTTCTCTTGTTGGATTGAGTAGTTCTTGGCATGTTGATCTTTCTTCTTCATGACTTTGCAAATACTTCCATAGCATGTGGATTGACTTCAAGCTTGTGTTATGGAGTCTTACAATATGTAGATTCCTTGTGTAGAATGTTAACTTTAATGTACACAAAGAGCTATCTTAAGATTTTCATCAATGTTGGTGTGAGTGCTAAGGATCCTATCATTAAAAACATTAGAACTATCAATGGTTTGTTATCATCAAAACAAGATTGATAACATTAGCCATTAGGGCTTACAAATAGGTCAACTGGTTTTTAGTAAATCAACCTTTGATATATAGAAGGTTTAAAATTGAGTTGCATTAAATGCAATAACGACTAGTATCTACCACCTGATAGGACCCTCTGGTCGACCGACATGGAAGTGAACTAAACTTATTGGCTCACTGGATAGCTTCGGTCGACCTGGATAGAGATCTCGGTCGTCCAGAGCATAATCAAGATCGACCGAACAATATAATCGTTGGAGTTTAAAAGTATTTAAAAAGACTATGACAAGAAACACACTTCGGTCGACCTAACCAAGTGGGCGGTCGAACGACCTTCAATAGGTCAGTCGAGATTCCACTTCGGTCGACCTAGGTAAAAGTATGAAGTGGTTTTTACAATAGTCTCAAATCAAATACTATCTAACAGGCAAAACTCATTTTGGTTTATGCAAACCTTTGAAATACATTTTAACAAGGTTGATATAAGGATAAAAAATACGGTTTCGAAAACACAAGGCATTTCATATGAAAACGTTTTTGTGCATGCATTGCAAGAGTGAGCATTATCTTTAAGCTTATATTTAGAAGATATAGCAATTTAATCTACCCTATCATATATGAGTCTTCAAGCATTCTTCTTTTGAATCTTCAATGTATAAGGATGCCATATGTCTTGTTGATAATTTTGAATGACTTGGTACTTTTCTTGGTATCTATCCAGTGATGAAGACATGCCCGAGAATTTTAATAATTCTACCATATAGTAAATTTTATATGTAGATCGGAATATTTGATCAAGTTCGCCTCCCAAACATTTTGTGTGACATACTGTTGCAGTTTTTCGCCCCATCTTAAAAATCATGGCTTCGTCCCTGTATCTATCACACAGACAAATATAACGTTAAACCTCATCAACGGTTTGTCGTTCATCAAAATAGAGAATTTAGCCCTTAGGGCTTATATTGTTCAATAAGCATGATTTTTTTACACTTCATAAAGAACATGAAGGGGGAGAGGACACGTTCTTCCATAAATAATTTAATATCATGCGTTATTGTTCCTTTTGTTGCCAATAGTCTTTCCGGTTTTCCTCTTCCTCTCGCCAAAAGTAGAAATCTCCTGCAATAAAATATCAAAAGCTAGCTGCATTTAGAGATAGTATCAGCAGAATATGTAGCTTTTGACGTGGAAAGACACGAAAAGTCTTTATAAAAGAACATCTGATCAAATACTTTGGCTGATTGTGTACATTGTAGCGAGTAACATGATAAACTACAAAGTTAGTTATTAAGATAGATTGTCAGAATCAATAACTAACTAATTCAATCTGAGACCAGATCAGTTAATTGTTCACAGTTGATACACCATAGCATATTTAATATCGCCTTAATTACTATACAGAATATGGTATATATCGAATAGTTCCTTTACATTTTATTTTATTTTTTATATTAGGACCAACGCTACATGAAGGTGTACACAATAGTTATATATATCTTAATAGATATTTGAACCCAATTGTAAATATGAGATCACGTACATTTTACTAACTATGCAGTCCATTTTACATTGTTTATCGAATAGTGCACATGAATATATCAACGTTATAAAATATATTACAGATATGCTCAATGCATATATATATATATATATATATGTGTGTGTGTAGTTATATTTTTTTACCCAATCAATTTAGTTGGAATTTGAAAGTCGCCTTCAAATCCTTAAAGAATGGCTAATTCTAGGTTCTTAGACTGACTCTGCACATTGTAGTAACATGTTGAAAAGCAAAGTTAGAAAAGACAGATTACAGTCAGAATCTATAACTAACCAATCGCCTCTTCAGTCCTTGGTTAGGACTCCTGTCAAAGACTTACAGGAAGAGTAAGATGCAAAGGTACAGCGCAAAGAATTTTGTAAATATAGTTAATTAGTCTTCATCTTCTCTCAAATTCAATTAGCAATAAGTGGTATTAACCCTTGAGTTTATAAATGATAAGAATTTTCCATATGCACGTGATGTGGGACTTAATATTTTAAAACTCTCCTCACATTGCGGTGGAATCAATCCAAGACTTTCCTTCACCATGATAATGAGAGGTCACTCCCCTCACATCAAAGTGTGATCAATTCAACACTCTCACCTCAAGGTGAAAGTTAATTCGAGGTTTGCCGCCCTTCTTAGGTCACACAAGGATATATAGTTCAAAACCCGTTGCGCGGGTTAGTAAGGTCCCACTCGGACATTTTGAGCTCACACATCCACTGCTTACTCTAATATCATGTTAAAATAGCTCATAGGCCTCCATGTCTTCTAAAAAAAATTGGCAATGAGAAGTTTTAACCCATGAGCTTATAAAGTGAGATGAATCTTCCTTAGATAAGCGATGTGGGACTTGAATATTTGAACACTCCCCTTCACATTGATGTGGGATCAATTCAATACTCTCCTCACTTCTAGGTGGGAGTCAATTCAAGATTCACCGCCCTTCATGGGTCACATTGAGATAGTTTAAGGCCCGCGCCGTATTTTGTGTCACAAGGACATATTTGAGCATTAAGACAAACAAGCCCAAATTGGAATTATAAGGCACACATCCACTGTTTAAGGGCTCGCTCTAATACTATGTTAAAATAGTTTATGGCCTCCACAACATCTCAAAATCAATTGGCAATGAGAGCGGTTAACCATTAGATTATAAGTGATAAGTATCTTGCTTAAGAAAATGATGTGAAACTTGATATTTTAACACTCCCCTCATATCGAGGTGGGATAAATTCAACAAATTCTTCACTCATTTGAAAGATTTAATTTCTGAAAAACTCTTGGTTGAAGTTCATTTCCGAAAACATCATTTTCTGCTAATGCAGCAAAATTAACATTATCTGGTCATTGATCAATAGAGAAAGGCAAACACTTCTTGCAATAGAGAAGGGACAACTCTTTTATAAATTGTAGTACTATAAAGATTGAATTTTCTTTCAAATAAAATAAAAAAATAAAAAAGTTCTGGTGCTGGATGATTTTGTCGGTTTGGATAAATAAATTTGTTTACACGAGGGCTCCACTATCATTTGTTTCTTGGCTACTTACTATAAATACATACACACTAATTATCTTCCAAAAATATGCACTGCATTTGTTCTCTGCTAGCTCAAGCTATCTTGTGATCATCACCAAGTCCCTATTTTTTCTTTCTTTCTTTCTTTTTTTCTTCCTTTTTCGTCTTTTTTCCGATCCCTTTTCTAATCTGAAAGGCATGGAAAAGTCAACCGGCGCGCGATTATTGCTGCTTCTCTTGCTCTTGTTCTGTGATTTTATCTATGCTTCTGAGGGGACGAGGCAGGTTCTAGGGTTTCCAGAGGTTGATGGAAAGGAGAAGATTGATATTAATATTGGGAGTGAACAAATCCTGAAAAAAATAGGGTTTTCTTCATTGGTACTTGATTATTACAAAAGAAGGGCTCTAAATGGGGAGTCTGATAGAGTTGCACCTGGTGGCCCTGATCCTCATCATCACTAGTTATTCTTATTTTGTCACTTCAGAAATGAATTTCCACTTTTCTATACAAAATGTATAAGGAAGAGCATTAAAACTGCATCTTCCTTTTTTTTTACTTCTGCTGTTTTTGATCGACTTAGTTTTGGGGTTTCCGGGTTCAGGGTTAATCAGTTGTTCGATGGACCTGTTCTAGGCTTCACAAATATGATCAAAAAGAGTTTTAAATTTTTCTTGTTCCTTCTGGCGTCATCCACTTTGTTAATTATTCTCAAAGATTATATTTGTCTCCTATTTAACCTCGACCATACCTTCAACCATTGTGTGTGAAAATCATCTGTTTTTATACATTTACCCACCACTCATAATTCGTCATGTAAGTATTTTTTCTAATTATATATACACGGGGAGAATTGTGTGTGGTTGGGGACAAGAATTAGAACATACACAGGAATAGACGATTTTTCGCCAACTATTAGGGATTTAATGAATTATATTATTGTTACTTTCTCTTCCTAAAACTTCATCACGTAATGATCTCTATTGCTTTACAAAAATTTCATGTAAATGGTATATAAAAGAAACATTTTCAGATCCTAAATTTCCATTATCTTTCACTAGCCTCATGTTGCACGATCATGGCTATTGGCATTTTTCTCGGGTAATATTTCTCTTCTATATAATCAAGCTTAAATTGGTGAATGGAAACTGAATATATATATCGAAACACTACAAGGAATTACGACTTTTCGTTCTTAAATTTTTCCTGTCTAAACGCTTCTACCAGAAAAACACTTTCTTGCCCGTTCCTCGCTGATGCGTCAACGCTTCTTACAATTTTATTTATCGTTGTAGAGGTTCCCCTCGGAAAAGAGTACTAGTGAAAATTTGGAAGAAGAATAGTTCCATTTGTATCAGTCTCACCTCTCTCACATAATATGACAACAAAACTTTTATTTGTAAAAATTTATCATGACATCTCTTTGTAATTCCTGGATTGGCAAATAATTAATTTCCATTAATTAGATTTGTATTTTTTGTGAATTAGGGGTTGGACTAAATACTCTATATTATGTTGCACTATGAAAATCTTGGACATCTTTTCTGAATAATTGAGGATTAAGCTAGAGAGGGCATATTTGACAAATAAAAAAAAGTAAAAAACCAAAAAGTGTAAAGTAACATACCTCGTAAGTCACTTTTAGTAGGGTTAATAACAAATAGAATTGTGTGAGAACAGAACTAATAGAATCATTCTATCTTCCAGTAGTACTAATTAAATGTGAAACAATAGCCTACATTTTCTTCTTAAGCAGATCAATCATCCATGCAGGAAAACTACTGTAGAATATATTTTCATATCATTAAGTATTCATTATTGATGAGCACGACCAACTTTCTTTCTGCTTAGTCCTCGAGCAAGAGTGCTATTGTCGACAGGGCCGGCCCGAGCCCATATGGAGGTGGTGCAACCGCACAGGGGCCCAAAATTTTCAAGTATAACCTGTTTATATGTTAAACTCAGCCCAAATATCCAAGCTACCATGTAGCCATCCATATCTATTACTCCAATAGTCCAACTATTATTGACGATTTTGCCTCCACCAATGCTCGAAGAAATCATATTTTGTAGTTTTATAATGTCATATTTTGTTTATTTTAAAAATTGTAACAAATTGAAAATGTTAATATTCATAAGAAAGGCCCCATTTTTAGTTTTCGCACATAACTCCCGAAATGTCAGGACCGGCTCTGATTGTCGAAACAAGATTCTTTTATATTAAAGGGAACAAAAAGTAAGAAAAATAGCATGGCATGACAAGAGTCGTAATGGATATGGATGCAATAGGTTTCTACAATTGGATGCCCTGTTTTGGGATAAATTAAACAATCAATCAAATGATTATAAAAAGAGGAAATGAGTCGAAATACACGAATATACAATGACAAAATGGGCGGCGCGAAATTCACGCATATACGAGCTCTCAGACCTGATCAAATTGTTATATGTTTCAGTATTAATGATTATTTAAATTATTTTATTAAACATATTTTTTACGAATTTTTACGATTTTAAAATATATTATAGATTAAGCTTTTCTCGTTTAGCACTCACACTGGGAGTCAGTCGTGAAACCAACCCAAGCGAGTACCCAAATGGGGTAACCAAAAAATAGTACAATTCTTCTTTAAATATTATTTACAAAGATTTCTTTTATGTTAAAATAAGTGGATTGTCCACGGCAGTTAGCTTTGTCCTCTGGAATTGGGGTGTGTTTTGTTTCATGGAATTGGGCCTTTGAAATTGAAATTGGATTTTCAATTTTCATTGTTTTGTTTTTGTAGTCAACAAATTTTTTAAATTGAAATTTAAATTCCAATTCTCATGTTGGTTTCCAAAAAAAAAAATTTATAATTCCAATTTCATTTTCTACTCCCTCAATTCTACAAAATCAATTTCTTTTCAAAATAAAGGAATTCCAATTCCAATTCCATATAACATATCTTTTTTGCTATAAATCAAGGTTTTGAAACCCGTGTCGGACATCGATGCGGAAAAATTACTTGGTTACGGGTCATTGGTCGGACCGTCATCGACCCATTAATTGACTCGGTGACATCATAAATATTATAAATAAATATATAATATATAATTATTATTTAAAATGAAATAAATGTAAAATTTTCCAACTAATATGGGATGCATACATTCAAAACTTAAAACACCAACTTAATATAAACTTGAAAATTAACAAAATATTATGTAAATTCAATCACAACTCACAAATCCTTATTATAAAACTCTAAATAACCAATAAAGTCTCCAACCAAGATTAAATAATAAACATGAATCATAGGCAATCCAATAAGACAATAACAATCTCAACTAGAATAACCATTTTTTTTCTTTTTTTTAGAAACAATTACAACATATTAGACTCGTTCGGTTTTGCTAAACTCGTTCCGGTTTTCGGGTTAGACGGTTCGACCGCCGAGTTTTACCGAGTTGAACAAAGGAAGCATGTTTTTTTATCTCTACCTGTATTAGGGGTCAAACCGGACAGCAAAGCATGCCAGTCGGCGGTCCAACCGATCTAAATTCCCGCCTATCTTAGGTCGGCGATCAAAACCTTGCTATAAATATTGAATACATATTGTTGACACCCAAAAACACTCGAATGCCCGACACTACCAAGGAGAAGAAGTAGGATGAATGAGATATAAATGAGTTAGAGAAAGTAAAAGGGTTCGAAGCCAGTCAACTTTCCTAGATTCACACGGTTAGCCCAGAAAACGGGAGAAATAAACCATGGATCGGCTAGTAGGAAACCAGGCTAGCCAGCCCCACTAATTGTCGGGGCAGGCTGGCCAAACAAATTTCTACTTATAATGGGCATTGGTTATGCACCATTTTGACTTGGTTTCAAGACTTTTTCGGGCCTCGACTACAACGTTAAACATGTGGGGAAGTAGGACACAACTTAGAGAAAATAAAAGACAAAATGATAACTAGACAACACTAAGATAGGCGGGAATTCCAATCAATGGTTGGTCATGTCCTGGGAAGCCAACCCACATTCTCAGTGACAGTCACATCCCAAGGAACATAGCCACTTTGATAGATCATGGAAGTAATGGGCAGAATTTGATGTAGGAAGACTACTAATCATCATTTTTGAAGTTGTAATCAAAATCAAAATGTTTGAGGTCACTTTTATGTTAAATATTCCTACTCCCTTCCCTATATCTTTTTCCTAAAGAAAAAACACAAAATTGAATGTATTTTGTACTGTAATTCATAGAAAATGTTTATATTCAAAGAAAAAATACTCTTAATAGATAGTTTTAATATTAGATACGGCATGTACTGATTTTGCAGAAATAAATCTTATCTTTATACATTTTCACATATTCTAATATGAACACAACTACAATGGTTTATCAAGCCAAATCTATGGTAAAAAGCAACTGGAAAAAAAAGTTGTTACATGTAAAATAAATATTCTCTAAAAAACAAAATATTTAATAAAGATATCTCACTTTCATTTGTACAAATTATTAGGTGTAATATGTTTTAGAACTTTTGGGTATGTTCCTTTCACCAAGAAAAAAAAAGGGGAAAAGAAAAAATAAGGCAAATTGGCGAAATTAGTCACATAACATTTTGCGATTGGTGACTTAGGCACCTAAATATTTTTTTATTTTATTTTTAGATACCTGAACAATTTGCATGTTGATGGGTTTGGTGCTTCCATTCAAAAAATATGTGAGTTAACAATTAGTCAACTTTTTTTTAAAAAAAAATCTTATTCAAAATACCAGCACTATTTTTGTCATCTCCTATACTAACTCACCCCAACCCCGTTTCAAAAAGGCCCCAACCCTATTTCCTCTTCTTCAAAAATTCAAAATGCAAGATATGGTCTTTTAGTGACGAGAACAACAAAATGCTGAATAATCAAATTTCATATTTTTTTGAATCACAAACTCCAATTAAGAGCATCATAGCTTTTCTTACCTTTTCTATTCACTAGGCATCCATAATTCATCAGAGGTTAATAAGGCATGCAACGTTTGAGAAGAAAGTTCGGAAGCACCGGACATGAAGGAGGATTAAGTGTAGATTGCATGTCAACGTTTGAGAAGAAAGTTCGGAAGCACCAGACAGGAAGGAGGATTAAGTGTAGATTGCAAGTTAATACTCCCTCCATTCCTAAATATAAATATTAGACTTTTATTATATGTTACGAAAATTAAGGAAGCAAAAATTACGATGTTTTTGAAATCAAAATATAAATATTATTTTCTTAAATAATACTTGTATATCACTAATTCTATTTAAAAGAGTAATATTTATATTTTGCATATAATTAAGTCAAATCCCAAGAGATTTTACTTTAATTATTACCCTTAAACATTAACCCAGTTCACATTATACTTTCTAGACATCCCACTAGACCAGCAATAAGCTCTATCTCAAGACTTGATTTCCAGTATAATTGTAAAACCCGTAACTTTTAGCTTACGTGATATTTGACGTGTAAATTAATTTTTCGCGATTAACTGTGATTATGTGATTACATGTCTAATTATTTTTATAACCTTTTACGTGTTACTTTTTGTGTACGTTTTAGTAAGGATTAAATAATATATATATATATATAATAAAGTGGGTAGTAAATCAAAGGGCTGCACTTGGGGGGTTGTAGTATTAAAAAGAAATTAAAAGGAAAAGCAATAAAGCATCAGGCGTTTTTGTAGTATTAAAAAAAATTTAAAAGTAGTATTAAAAAGGAATTTAAGGAAAAGCATTTGAAGCATTTTCCGTTTCCTTTTTGTAAATAGTATATATATATGTGAGTATTGGGCAGAGGCTTAATCACAAAAGTTTAAAAAAATAGAAGCATCAACATTGGGAGTCGTGCATAATATTAGAGAAGAGAGGAAAAATAAAGGCTGTTGTTGAACCGCAAGAATCACTGTGAAGCAACAGTGAGTTCTTTTTAGAGTTTCAGATTCTTAGTCAGACTTTGAGAGATTACTGAGGTATTTTCGGCCCGTAATATACCGATTCGAAGATAATCGAATAAGCTTCGAGTGAGTAAAGACGGAACGTCAATCCGAGTCCCGAGCAGGAAGTTATCGCACCGTGAGCGGATCTGGGCAGTGCAGATTTCGGGTTTGTGTATTTAATTGCTTCCGATCGAGGTAGGGACCCTGTCCTTACATTATTTCCTGTCCGGAATTATAAATATATGTTGGGTAATGTTTCGTAATTATTTAATTATTAATTTTACGGGAATTAATGTATGAACTGTTGATTTACGAATTTAATTGCACGTTTTTTATTTATCGTTTTGTTAATTGGTTTTCTATCTTTTGTTGATTATATTTATATATGATATAACATTAATTGATTTAATCTTTAATCTTAATCGTTATATTTAATTGTTAATGTGAGATATTGTCCTATTTATTATACATATTATTATTGTTGATATGTCCATGAATTGTTATTTGATTCAATGTTTAGCATGTCTATTTGTTTATCGCTTGGGTTGTCCTGTTGGTCATGTCGTCTTTAGTCCTATTTGGTTTTGGTCGACCGAGCTGTCGCCCTACTTTGAGCTCGTGTCTAGGATCTACTCAATGACAGGACTCGTTCGATTAGCAAGATTCCGAGGGTGGTCCTGCGGGTGCTCTTGGTGCGGATTCCGAGGGTCCTGCGATATGATTATGGGGAGATTCCGAGGGTGGTCCTGCGGATGTCCTTGGTGCGGATCCCGAGGGTCTTCCTACGTGAGCCTTAACCTGATGTGGACTATCATTGGGATTGCAACGGTTTTGTGGAATCCAAGGTGTTGGATGATGATACAATGTAGAATGAGTCTTTAAAGTGTGAATCCGTCGTTCAGGGAGTGAAACTGAACCCATGTGATGAACTATTTGAGCCCTCCTAGTTTGGACTATAACTAGGGCCGTTGCAATTATTGTCATAGAGTCGTGATTAGATACCTGAGCTCGAATGGTGGGAAGTCGTGTCATAGCAGTAGCTATGCTCGTAGTGTCTAAGCAAATGTGTAATCGTGTGTACCGTATGGGCAGAGCATGGTGCTTGTCGTACACTCGGTTGTGTAAGTGCTTGGACATGAAGAGTATGGTTATCTCGCTTACTTGTTGTTTCAACTTGTTTATTCATATTTTGGCCATATTTGATACTTGATTTTGAGTCATATAACTTGTGTTTTGGGATAGGAAATGTGTTATGTGCCTATTTGTGTTTATCAGGTCCCTACTGAGCACCGGAGCTCAGTCCATCCGCTTATTGTGGTGATGACGAGTACATTGATGATAGAGCATGGGAAGGGGAACATGAAGAGTGATCCATAACCGGCTTTAGTAGAGATTTAGTTCTTTTATTCACTTATTCGTAGAACTATTTCATATATAGCATTGTTGGACCTTTTTCATTTGTAATTCATAGTATATCACTTATAGTAATTTAATTCCTCTACTTAACTCTTGTTTTTGGATTATATCATAAATGAATTTCCTTTTAGTAACTCTGTTTGTCGGCTTTGGTGTTTCATTAACCAATGAGACACTGCCATGTCATCGACCCTAGTTTCGGGTCGTGACAATAATAACAAGTGCTCAAAGTAAAATGTTCAATGCATTCTTTATATTTAGAGACATGAGAAGTTGGATGCTGAAGATGCCAAAAGAAAAATCTATGAATATGAAAATTATTTTCCCCCTCGTCCCTCTGTTTCTTGACGATATTATCATATCTTGCATTTTGAATTTGTTGAAGAAGGGAGTTTGAAGAAGAGGGAATAGGGTTGGGCAGTTTTTTTTTTGCTTTTTTGGAAATGGATTAGGAATTGGGTTTGGGTTTGGGGTGGGTTAGTAAATGAAATGACAAAAATACCCTTGGTGTTTTGAGTGGGATTTTTTTACAAAAAAAAAAAGTTGACTAACTATTGACTCACATTTTTTTAACAGAAAGACCAAATCCACCTGCAAGCAAATTGTTCAAGTATTTAAAAATTAAAAAATTAATGTTTAAGGACCTAAGTCACCTATAGTAAAATGTTATGGACTGATTTCACCAATTTGCCAACAAATAATCGGTGCTGCCACTTCAAAGTTTCTCCAACACATATTTTCTTCTTACTCATACCATACCTAAAAGCCTCGTTCCTAACCCACTAGACTCTCATTCCATCTTTCACGGCTCGTGCTCGCGGCCCCTAAACGCAACATATGAGCCTGACAATCGAACTCGATATTTCAAAATAGATATCCTAAAATATTAGTGAATATATTAGGCTACTATTTATATATCAGTCAAACTTTTCATTCTTAATCTCGTATAGGATTGAGTTTACACCATCACTCTATTTGTTGTTGGAAATTGGCATATGACTGTTGGTAATGGACCGACTTTTGTGCAATTTTAACATAAGGTTCCATTCGATGAAAGTCGAATTAAGTTACAAATTCGAAATCTACATTTTGCATACTTGACTCTACTATATTTACTTTCTCAAATCCAATTTCGAATGAATGAGAAATTAATGGCTAAAGTTAGCGACTTATCCTGGTAGAAAAGGGGTGAAGGGATGCAAGCCTACTTGAAGGTGAAGTACCACCTGAAGGCAGCCTTTCCTTTCCAAGAGGTGCTTGGCAGCCTGCCAGGAGGGCCTCTGAATGGCTGCATGCTCTCCCAGAATTGTCTAAACTCGTGCCTCTTCAAGATTGCTGGCAACACTTCAGATTTGCCTCCCTAGCTCCATTTCCTATAAATAGACATTTCCCCTCCACTTCATTTCCATCCCATAAACTCTTGCATAAGCATTCATTAGCAAAGTTTCTTCTCTCTCTCTCTCTCTCTCTCTCTCTCTCAGTAAAGATGTTTAAAGTATCCGTCGGTTCGCCGAAGCTTCAAGCATTGTAGTGCGACAATCTTGAAGTATAAAGTCGTTGTATCTTAGAGACGAGTTGCCATAGTCTGTAAGCACTATATACGGGCCAATCTTGTCTTGCGGAAAAAGTGTTTAACACTTGCCTCGACTTGAAATAAGCTCCTAATCAAGTACATCACCCATCGGAGACAACAATCGCAAGACAAGATTTTAATTTGTGTACTTGAAGATGGCATCATCAAGCTCGGCTCCACTAACTGTCCCGGTTGTGCCAGCAGTTCCCGGACATGTCTACGCCGAGAGGCCAGCCAAATTCAACGGCACCTAGTTCAAGAGGTGGCAGCAAAAGATGTTGTTCTACTTGACGACACTCAACCTGGTCCGGTTCTTGAAAGAAGAAGCACCGGTGATTGCGGAGAATGAGGCTGATCAACGCCCTGGATGCTTGGAGTCACAGTGACTTCCTATGCCGCAATTACATTCTGAATGGGTTAGACGACACCCTCTACAACATCTATACAGTCACCATGACTGCCAAAGAGCTATGGGAGTCCCTGGAGAAGAAGTACAAAACGGAGGATGCGAGATGAAGAAATTCATCGTAGGGAGGTTCCTGGACTTCAAGATGGTGGATTCTCCAAGAAGGTCATCGACCAAGTGCAAGAGTTGCAATTAATTCTGCATGAGATCCATGCCGAAGGAATGCCACTAAGCGAGTCTTTTCAAGTGGCAGCCTTGATTGAAAAGCTACCACCACTGTGGAAGGATTTCAAGAACTACCTCAAGCATAAGAGGAAGGAGATGTGGCTCGAAGATCTAATCGTGAGGCTAAGGATCGAGAAAAAAACCGAAAATCCGAAGTCAAAAGCAAGCAGGATCGACGCCGAGGCCAAGGTGCATCTGACCGAAGGAGGTTCTAGCAAGAAGAGGAAGAAGTCCGATAAGAAGCAAGAGAAACAAGAACCAAAGCAGAAGAAGGATAAGAAGATCAAGGAAACTGCTTCAACTACGACAAGCCTGGACATATGGCTAAGGACTGTCGCCTGCCAAAGAAGGAAAAGGCGAATCTGGCCGAAGATATGGCGGACCTCGACCTAGACAATCTGTCTACCGTGGTGTTCAAAGCCAACCTGGTGGACAACCCAAGAGAATGGTTTGTAGACACAGGGCAACCTGCCATATTTGTTCCGACAAGGAAATGTTCTCGACCTACATTCCGATCACCGGACGAAAGTTGTTTATGGGTAACTCCGCAACTTCCAAGGTAGTCGGTTTGGGAAAGATGGTCATGAAGCTGACCTCGGGAAAAGAGATGACCCTCAAGGATGTGCTTAAACTCAATAAGAAAGTTGGTAAGTTTGAATTTATTGCCTAAAATGGAGTTTAACCTAAAAGATAAATGTGAAGTATGTGTTGAGGCAAAGATGGCCAAGGCACATTTCCATTTAGTGGAAAGAAATACTACACCTTTAGAGTTAATTCATACCGACATCTGCGATATGAAACACGTGCAAACTAGAGGTGGGAAAAAGTATTTCATCACATTTATTGATGATTGCACGAGATACTGCTATGTATATCTTTTGAAGGGAAAAGACGAAGTTCTAGAAACCTTCAAAAGTTATAAGAGTGAGGTTGAAAATCTACTTAGTACCAAAATCAAAATGATTCAAAGTGATAGAGGTGGAGAGTACGTAGGTCCATTTGAGGAATTCTGCCAACAAAATGGTATTATTCATCAAACAACTGCTCCATACTCACCTCAATCAAATGGCATAGCCGAGCGCAAGAATTGAACTCTTAAGGAGATAATGAATGCTATGTTGATTAGCTCTGGCTTACCCCCGAACATGTGGGGGAAGCAGTGCTCTCGGCTAACCACATCCTAAATAAGTTACCACACAAAAAAGGGACAAAACCCCATATGAATTATGGAAAGGAAAAAAGACTTCCTATGATTACCTTAAAGTGTGGGGGTCTCTAGCTAAGGTCGAAGTATCTAAACCAAAACAAGTGAGAATAGGACCCAAAACCATTGATTGCATATTTATCGGGTATGCTTACAACAGTAGTGCATATCGTTTTTTGGTGCATAAATCTGAGAACCCTGAAATCAATGAGGGAATGGTTATGGAATCAAAGAATGCAACATTCTTTGAGAACATCTTTTCTAAAAAGGAAAGGAAATAAATAAGCTCTAACAAGTGGACTCATGAAGCTACACAAGGTGCTGATCAAGCCGTTGAGGAACCTGGACGTAGGTAGAGGACCAAAGTGTCCAAGACATTTGGTCCATATTTTCTGACATACATGTTAGAAAATGAACCTAGGACAATTCAAGAAGCATTATCTAGTCCAGATGCTCTTCTCTGGAAAGAGGCTATCAACAATGAAATAGAATCCATCATGCAAAACCACACGTGGGAAATCGTTGATCTCTACCAGGCTGTAAACCTTTATGATGCAAGTGGATTCTTAAAAGGAAATACAAAGCTGATGGATCAATCGATAAGTACAAAGCTCGGTTGGTGGCCAAAGGGTTCAAACAAAATGAAGGATATAATTTCTTTGACATATACTCGTCGGTCACAAGAATTACGTCCATTAGAGTGCTCATAGCCGTTGCAACACTCTATAACCTTGAGATACATCAAATTGATGTAAAAACAGTTTTCCTAAATGGAGAACTGGAAGAGGAGATATATATGGAACAACCTGAAGGGTTCGTTTCCTTCGGACAAGAGCATAAAGTATGCAACTAGTCAAGTCACTCTACGGGCTGAAATAAGCGCCAAAACAGTGGCATGAGAAGTTCGACCGAACAATGCTGTCAAACGGCTTTAAGATCAATGAGTGTGACAAATGTGCATACATTAAGGGAACACCGAATGCTTACGTGATTGTATGTCTTTACGTAGATGACTTGCTAATCATGGGAAGCACTCATGATCTAATAATGAAAACTAAGAACATGTTAAAGAAAAACTTTGACATAAAAGATATGGTCCATCTGATGTCATATTAGGGATTAAAATCTCTAGAACGGCTGAAGGAATTATCCTGTCACAATCTCACTACATTGAGAATGTACTCAAGAAATTCGAAGATTTCGACAAATCTTCGGCCAAAACCCCGAGTAGATCTAAGTCTACATCTGGCCAAAAATAGAGGGGACCCAGTATCTCAACTGAGATATGCAAATCATTGGGAGCCTGATGTACCTAACAAATTGTACACGCCCAGATATTGCACACTCAGTCAGCAAGCTTAGTAGGTTCACAAGCAACCCAGGAAATGATCACTGGCTAGCACTAGAAAGGGTTCTAAGGTATTTAAAACATACCATGAATCATGGCATACTATACACAAGATATCCAGCAGTACTGGAAGTATACAGTGATGCGAATTGGATATCGGATACAAAAGACTCCAAATCCACTAGGATACGTTTCACCATAGGAGGAGGAGCAATATCTTAGAAATCCTCTAAACAAACATGCATAGCTCGATCCACCATGGAGTCGGAGTTTATAGCACTAGACAAAGCTGGGGAAGAAGCTAAATGGCTCAGAAACTTCCTATAGGATATTCCTTGTTAGAACAAGCCAGTACCTCCCGTATTGATACATTGTGATAGCATGTCTGCAATCGGGAGAGCACAAAATACAATGTACAACGGTAAGTCTCGACACATTCGTAGGAGACACAATACCGTTAGACAATTGATCTCCGATGGTATAATTACCATTGACTATGTGAAGTTCAAGGACAACATAGCTGATCCTTTGACAAAAGGAATCAACAGAGATCAAATGTACAATGTAGTAAGGGGAATGGGGTTAAAACCCACACATTAAAGAACGTTCAT
Organism: Vinca minor; assembly: GCA_026122235.1. Taxonomy (NCBI): domain Eukaryota; kingdom Viridiplantae; phylum Streptophyta; class Magnoliopsida; order Gentianales; family Apocynaceae; genus Vinca; species Vinca minor. The sequence continues at coordinate 6,783,320 of JAOCZM010000284.1, read as the reverse complement.
AGCGGTACCTCAAGCATGATGAGTGGAGATCCCCACGAACTTGGTTCAATGAGACAACTAAGTTATGGATTGTTCAAATGATCACTTGGAACCCGTCTCATTCTCAGAAGCTGCCCAAGTACTAACCTGCAGAGGTGTGGTTAGGTTAAGCATCTACGCTTTTAATGATTCCTATACTAGGTAAATGTGGAGTATGGCAGGATACTCCTGATGGGAGATCACCTATGTAAGTGTGAAGTGAGGTCGCTTCAAATGGAAAAAACACTTATGAATCCGAGATACGGTCCATGGCCAAAACGGACACAACGTGAGAACTAAGGATATTAAAACTATTATTGTGTAAATGCTATTGTCTTGGTTTACATCAAAAGCTGACCAGTTCAAGACATCGCGTTCACCGAGCAGCAAGTAAATCCGATAGCATTTTACTAGGATAGGTTCAAAGCCGCAAGCTACCTATCTCGATGCAATAATATTTCGTCGAAATTTTCTTACTAGTGTCTGCATACATTAATTATCATTCATACGGGGGGATTGTTGGAAATTGGCATATGACTGTTGGTAATGGACCGACTTTTGTGCAATTTTAACATAAGGTTCATTCGATGAAAGTCGAATTAAGTTGCAAATTCGAAATCTACATTTCGTGCACTTGACTCTAGTATATTTACTTTCTCAAATCCAATTTCAGATGAATGATAAATTAATGACTAAAGTTAGCGACTTATCCTGGTAGAAAAGTGGCGAAGGGATACAAGCCTACTTGAGGTGAAGGGCCACCTGAAGGCAGCCTTTCCTTGCCAAGAGGTGCCTAGCAGCCTGCCAAGAGGGCCTTCAAATGGCTGCATGCTCTCCCAGAATTGTCTAAACTCGTGCCTCCTCAAGATTGCTGGCAACACTTCGGATTTGCCTTCCTCCATTTCCTATAAATAGTCATTTCCCCTCCACTTCATTTCCATCCCAAAAACTATTGTATAAGTATTCATTAGCAAAGTTTCTTTTCTCTCTCTCTCTCTTAGTAAAGAAGTTCCACGTATCCGTCGGTTCGCCGAAGCTTCAAGCATTGTAGTGCGACAATCTTGAAGAATAAAGCCGTTGTATCTTGGAGACGAGTTACCGTAGTCCGTAAGCACTATGTACGGGGCAATCTTGTCTTGCGAAAAAAAGTGTTTAACACTTGCCTCGACTTGAAAGAAGTTCCTAATCAAGTACATCACCCATCGGAGACAACATTTGTTTTGGTCTTCCCGCATGCGGCATGCCTTCCCTCTTCTTCCCCATAAGCTACCAAAAAGGATCACCCGCTTGGCCTTTTTTTCCCTCATGTGTCACCCCTTCTTATTCTTCATCCATTCACCACCCACTTTTTTCCTCGTTGCTACCAGAAAACCCCACATGCCATCCTCTTCTTCCAGTACCCGCCACCACTACCACACGGATCCCTCATCTATCTCTGGTTTAAATAATTTAGAGTTACTATCGTTTAGTTTCTTGATTAGAAAAGCAACCGAGGACAAAAAATTAAAGAAATGATGAGGAGTTGATGAAATTGCAGTGAGAATGAAAGAGGGGAAGAGGGAGAAACAGTGAGGAGAGGAATAAAACTTAATGACTACAAACAAATAAACAAATTACTCAAAATAAGAAACGACAGCGACAACCTGCAAAATAACCAAGATATAGTTGAAAAGAAAAAACGACATAGAGAGATTGTGAGAACAACAATAGGAAGAGGAAAAATAAATAAATAAAAACTTCAAAGATAACATACCTAAAACTACTCTCTGCCAATAAAAGTTTGGTGTATGCCCACAACTTGCAACAATAGTAGATATATAATCTGGTGCTTCTTCTTCTTTTCTTTTTTTTTTTTGGGTGTTGCTAGGGGCTCAAACTTAGCTAATGTATTGATTAAAACCTCAAATTGACCATGTTCAATGGCTCAAACTTAGCCAATGCATTGGCTAAAACCCCAAATTGACCATGTTGAATGACTCATTTGCCCTTGAATATTTTGTCAATTTTCTTTTGTATTTTCAATTATTTTGAGAACAACAAATAATATAATATTATGTAGTGACCCCCACCTTCAATCCAACATGGAATTTGTAATTTATTTTTCTTTTTTTCACACTATAATCAATCTCATTTTCTCCTTACCTTTTCTGACATTATACATCACTCAATCTCACAACTTCCAACTCTCAAATCTCCAACTTCTCTGAATTCCCCCAATTTGCTACCTTTTATCCATAGAAAATGCCAGAAAGCTTCAAACTTCTTTAACAATCAACACATTAATGGACTGGATTAATCTACGCTTAGGAGTTGGTACCTTCTCCATTGAAAATTCCAGAAAGCTACTTGTTGCCTTCATATTGAAAATTCCAGAAAGATTCAAAGTTCTTTAATGGAACGGATTAATGCATGCATTTCGGTGGATTTTGTTTCGCTTCTTTGATTTTTAGTATTTTTTTACCATAAATTTAAAAAGGCAGAAACTGATTTGAAGAAGGAAAATTACACTTAGGAGTTGATTTTTAACCGGATTAATTATTTGCAGAAGGAAAATTAGTAAGAACACTAGAAATTTACACAAAAGGCTAATATATATTGTCAGAAACATCTTAGTACATCACTGAACATAATTAACAAAAGTAAACACTACATTAATAGATCCAAAAGTACTACTACATGAAATTAACAAAATCTTACCCAAAAAAAAATTTTACACTACATTTGGATTTTGAAATTGGGGGCAGCTTTAACAACAACAAACACCTCCAAGCATCTCCAAAGAACCCAACGCCAATGCTTCACTTGGTTCTTCAATGATGCCAAGCAGCAAAATTCAAACAACCACCATTCAAAAAAAAATCATCCTTAAACTGTTAAAACCAGTACAAAAACAGCCCAAATTCATCCAAAAAAAAATCCAAGTAGCAATAATCATCCACAACATAACCAGTTTCATCCTCCAACCCTTAAAAGATTTTCCATATCATTCAACAAACCTTTACCGCTGGCAGAATCCGTCTCCAATTCATATTAACAGTTGTCCTCTTCCCCGGTATCATAACCGGATGACGAAGATGGCCTCCCAAGTGATAAGACAGTACCCATATTTTATGAGCCCAGATCCGAAGAATCACAACTAATTGGATTAAACTGCGACCTTCACAGAAATGACATGAAATTTCTAGTTTGGGGTAACTGGGCTCGGCTCCTAAGTGCTGGGGGTTGGGGTTCGAGGATGAACCTGGTGAGGGAGATAAGATGGGAGTGGGACTGTTAGGCAAATGTCCAACAGCCCTGGATCTTGGTGGAGTGGTGAATGCGTCTCTTTCTAGAAAAAGATTTGATTGTGCGACCGGTAAAGGCTGAGATGTGGTCCTTGGTCGACCTCTTCAAGCTGTCTCTCCGACGTAAACATATCTTGCTGGTAATCATCTGTCGCCTAGTCTGCTTTGTCCGAAAACAGTTGTGTCAACCACTCTTGGTTGGCTCTCAATTCCTTCAAGTATATGTTGGATCAATATAAGGGTTGGGTCCATATTCAGGCAATATCGCACACTTTGTAACCCAAAATAAAAAAAAATGAGTCATAGACCAACACGCAATTCTCTGTGGCTTAAAGATTCTTGGACCGAAGCAATTATATGCACATTTTGGTTTGGTGGTTCACTTGCCGGTAAATTTGCGATGGGTGGTTGACTGGTCGGAGTTATTGGAAGGGGTACTCACTTGTCGGAGCTTCTGGCGGCGAACGGGGGCGTTTTCCAGAAGCCATGCTCTTTTTTTTCCTTAAAATTCAATCTAAGAATGTCTTTGAGATATCTTCTTTGAGACAAATTCATATTTATACTGTAAAAATACCTTCCACAAATTCAATGAAAAATGGTGTGTGATGGTAGATTGATTTGATTTGTTTGAAGATTCTAATTCTAAAAGAATTTCAAATGATTATGTGTATATATATCTCGGGCTCCGTTTGGTAAGCTTTGTTAGGGAAAATATTTTTAGATACAAAATTGAGAATTTCAAGAAGAAGATGACGGTATTGTTCTAGGGTTACTATTCGTTTTTTTGTTTTTTGTTCCGAATTTTTACTTTTATTTTAATGTACAGTCACAAAATGGACGAAATTTCTGAAGGTTGGATTGGGTTAGTGAGAGAATTTTGTAGGATTTGACACTGATAGAGTCCCGGTGCTAGACAAAATCATTGCCTCATAAACTTGCATGGTTGACAACCATCATCACTCTCGAAAACAGCTGAGTGATAATTACTCTCGAAACTGGGAAGTCAACCCTTCGATTTTCGTGTTATTTCCTTGAAACCTCCGTCAATTGTAAGAGTGATATATATTGGTCTGCGTTAACCAAACAAAATTATACAGTTTGAATGGATGGCATTGTCTTTAAACGTTTGGGATGTTCAAAATGCTAGAGGTCTTGTGTTCAATTCCTCATGAAACATATTTTTTGCATAATAGACTTATACTAGTCTATTTTAATTATTTAACACTTTATCATAATGCAACAATTGTTTAATCAATTAATTACATTTCAGTGAGTAATACATTCGTCATTCTTACTAATGTTTGTATTAATGAATTTTAAATCATATATTGTGAATTAATATTTAACATTACTATAGTCCCATTAATAATAGTATTATACTTATGTATAAGACAATTACTTATTATAAGAGTGATCATCAACTTATAACGATTGATCTAATGAAGTAATCTAGTATAACTTAAACAGACTAATATTTAACATTACTATAGTCCCCTTAATAATAGTATTATACTTATGTACAAGACAATTACTTATTATAAGAGTGATCATCAACTTATAACGATTGATCTAATGAAGTAATCTAGGATATAACTTAAACAGACTATTCTTTAACATTACTATAGTCCCATTAATAATAGTATATTACTTATGTATAAGACAATTACTTATGATAAGAGTGATCATCAACTTATGTATAATAGTACATTACTATAGTCCCATTAATAATAGTATATTACTTATGTATAAGACAATTACTTATGATAAGAGTAATCATCAACTTATAACGATTGATCTAATGAAGTAATCTAGTATAACTTAACAATATAATATTTTTCAATGATTCTTTCTACTTATTCCAAATTTTGATTCTATAATACAAACACGATTCTATATACGTCATTGAATAACATTTACATTACTTAATACTCTAATCAATTTATAATACAAACTGATTTGGACAATTATTATGTACTTTATAATTTGAGTGGTCAATTCATAAACAAAATTAAAATACAAGGGTCCATAAGTAATTAATTAAAATACAACACAGGGGCAGATGCGACATTTTATAAAATAGTTTAGGGACACGGGGTAAGCAATATGTATAATGTCTGAGTACTTAGGGTTCTAATAAATAAAAAGTGTGTGTATGCCACGTCATAGATCCAAATAAACCCTAGAGGTAAATCTTGACCGTCTGTAGTTCACAATCGAACGGTCACAATTTAATATACTACATGCTTACTTATTGCAGCCAACGCTAAAGTGAGGACATATGTTTTTCCTTAGACTAACTAACTAATGTTGGCAGAAGGATCAGTAATCTGACGGTTATGATCGTTGACGTATAATAACCTATTATTACTAATAATTAAATGCAAATGATCTGAGGGTTTTGAAAGCTGATCCAACGGTACTACAATGACCTACGAGATGCGAAACAATAAGTGTTTCCCACTATAATCCACACCGATTTTCTACATCAACAACTCATACTACTTAGACCATTTTCCTCTCTTCCAATTTTTCTTATTTCCAAGACAAATAAGTTCCTTTATTCTCCCATTAATCCTCATGTCAAGTTCTTCAACCACACAATTAAACCGCATTCCTCCAAACAACATATTATTATGTGATTACGGATATCCATCTCCGCTTATTACTGCAAACACAATTAAAAATAGAGGTAGAAAATATTTTGGATGTCATTATTACAAGGTATATATTTCTTTATTTTTAAAATGCGAATTATTTTTCAGATCACATTATTTTTTTATTTTAATCTGGTACATTTCATTTTGTAGGAGAAGAATTTGTGATGCAATTTTTTTCCGATGGATAGAAGATGAATACGAACGGTCTATGATATAGTGTGGTGGTGGTGTCGAGGGGTTTGAAAATGATATTTCATTTTCAAAGAAAGATTTGCAATTCATTTTGGAAAAAATTTACTAAGATCGAGTGAGGACAGACTAGTTTGATGCAGAATATCACAAACAAGTGTTTAGTTATAAGTATACTTTTGATATTTTGGTTAATTATGAAATAACATATTTTTTGGTTAGGAAATGAAACATTTTGGTATCAAAATAAAAATCCAAAGTTAAGTAAAAAAAAAAAACCTTTTAGTTTCCACATTAATAGTTGGGTGTCGTGTTTCAGTTGGGAAATTAAACCTCAATTTAATTTTGGGTGGGTTTCCAAGGGGTGAACGTGAAGGGTTGGGGGAGGAGAATTTATTTCTCGGGATTTCAACTATAAATAAACCACCGTTGTCGAAAATTATTTTCCAGCCTTCAACTTTCCTCTCCAATCGTCTCCAGCAACTCATATTCTTCTCTGGTAAATCTGTATCATTACTACTCAAAGTCTTTTACTTTCTTAAAATTATGAAAATTATTGTTTACGTTGTGTTCCAAATCTATATTGTATCCTTACTACTCAAAGTCGAAGAGTTATGATATGCTATGTTTTTACTAAAGAAATATGCTCTGTTTTGTCTTTTATATATTTATGAGAATTATGATATGCTAATTATTTTAATTATATTATAAAAAATATGCTAAGTTTTTTATTGAAGAAATATTCTCTGTTATTTTAAGTAAGAAATATGATCTTTTTGTAGTATTTTTTATGATATATATGATATGCTAATTATTTTAATTAAATTATAAGTAATATGCTCAGTTTTTTATTGAAGAACTATGTTCTGTTTTTGTATTGATGAAATATTCTCTGTATTTTTAAGTAAGAAATATGCTCTTTTTGTAATATTTTTATGAGAAATATGATCTGCTATTTATTTATTTTAATTAAATTATAAGTAATATGCTTAGTTTTTTATTGAAGAAATACGTTCTGTTTTTGTATTGAAGAAATATTCTCTGTTTTTTTAAGTTAGAAATATGCTCTTTTTGTAGTATTTTTATGAGAAATATGATCTGCTAATTATTTTAATTAAATTAATATGCTCAGTTTTTTTATTGAAGAACTATGTTCTGTTTTTGTATTGAAGAAATATGCTATGTTATTTTTACCGTAATGCGAAATATGATCTGCTAATTTGTTTGTGCACAAGTTAAACCTGTAATTAGTTTTTAGTCTGGTATAACCTTGCTATGTGTTATGTGTTTAAATTTCTCGTAATATGATTTTTTTTTCTTACCAGTGAAAATTTCAAGTTCCAGACGACCTGTTGAGTATCCATATCCTCAGTACGATGTTGGAGAAAAAATTTGAGATCCTTGGGCATGAGTTGGGGTTTTATGCTTCGTTTTACCGTGGTACCGTTGTAGCAAAGCATGGGGACAACAAATATACAGTGAAATACTCAACGTTGTTCGACGAGGAAGAGCTACATCACCTCCAGGAGAAGATTACTTTCAATTGGATTGGTCCACGTCCTCCGTCTGTTCCGAGACTTAGATTGAAGAGAGGTGAACCGGTAGACGCCATGACTCGTGGAGGATGATGGTCCGGTTATGTTAAGAAGCTGCAAATCCAGAGATATGTATACCGTCATTTTTCTGACCTAGTCTAGATCAGGATTGAGATTATCATATCTCTGGATTAAGAGTTCACCAGGATTTCATGTGTGTGAACGGGCGCTAGTCTTGATTTATTTTAGTATTAAATTATGAACAATTTATTATTATTATTTCTAGTTTTATATTTTGGTATGTAATATGTTACTTTATGATTTCAATCTTAAATCTTAGATTTAATTTGCTATTTCCCTTTTTTTTTATTTTATTTAAATGAGCTGAGTATTGCATATATTAAATGGGAAGTTAAATAATAACATTATGGTCCATAAAAGGAAAATAATTACACGTTAATTGAAAAGTAAAGGAAACATTAAAAAAACAAACTTTAAAATTCAGAAAGAGAAAGATAGGTTCTAGAAAAAAAATCACAAAAGTCGTAATAAAAAGGCCACTCCCACTGCCACTGTTCCTGCCACTGCCACTGCCACTGACCACCACAACCCAATCAAGTTAGACCCCTGTGGCATCGCCTACTGACCCGTCACTTCACTGCCACCATCGCTCAAACATCCACACCGGTCATGTCATTGGATTTTTTGCTCCAAGCAACTTCAAGATAATAATTCAAGTTCAAACTTTTGTGTTCCAAATTTAATTTTCAGCAAGTCCGATATTTATATTGATCAATGTATCCCCTCGTGATTCCTGGAAAATATATTTTTAATTAAATTAAAATATTAATTCATTAATTGTATTAACCCATTTAAAATGACAAAAGTAAATTGTTGTACTATGGGATAATCTTTACAAGTTCAAGCAAAGAATCGTAGCATTAAGGAAAATTTTACCAAGTTCATTTTGTAAGCCCTAAGGGCGAACAAACTCAGTTTTTGATATTGGACAAACTTTTAATGTTGTGTCTAATGATCTTAATCTTTGTGATAGAATATCGGAACTCATTATGGAAGCTCTAAGTACTTCAATCAAGCTGTAAAACACAAGAGGGGGGGTGAATTGGGTTTTAACTAATCTTGGCAACTTTTTCGATTCTTTGCAATACTAATATAAGTTTGAGCAAGATAAATAATAGCAATGCAAAACCCAATAACAAGACAAAGGATTTAGAGTGGTTCGATTCACTTAGAATCTACATCCACTACCTTGAGCCGCACCCAAGGATTTGCAACAACTTCACTAAGAAGACTTTTTACAAATGTGGCTAACTCACTAAGAGTTTTACAAACACAACCACAATACAAAAGCTCACTAAGAACTTGCCCACACTAAGTAGGACTTTACAAATTGCCCACACAAAGTAGGACTTTTACTAGAATTAACCAATCACAAAGAAAGGGAGAAATGAATGTTTAATACAAAGAATATTCACTCTTCTAAGTGAAAGATTAATACCTTTGAAGCACAAACAATTTAGCTCTTGAACATATGAAGTCCACTCTTTGTCTTGCTTTTGAAAGAATACTCTTGAATGCTTTAGATCATGAGGATGAAGAGTATTTAGCTTTGAAAGTATTTAGACTTGATAAGATATCAATGTTTTATGTTTGTCAAAGTCTTAGAATATTTCTCTAGCTTTGGAGTATATATATATTTCAAATTTGGCTGAAAAACGACTTTTTAACGGTCAGAAAACGGCTAGTTAAAAACAGAGTTCGGTTGACCGAAACTGAACTTCGGATCCACTTGGCCTAGGTCGGTCGACCGACTAGTCACTAAGGTCGACCGAACTCCTCAAATGTCGACCGAACTATTTTTGTAATGCTCTCAGTTTCTCGACGGTTGAACCGAACTTGAGCTCGGTTGACCGAACTTCCAAAGTGGTTTTTCACACGTTTTGAAATCTTTTGAAGTCAATTGAAGTCTGAAAAGGTTTTCCTAAAAGGTAACAAGTACGAACACTTGGAAAACTTTTCTAAAAGACTTATCTATGAAATCAAAGGCTTTTTGGATAAGAACACATGTAAAGATCATTTTGAAACTTAAGCCTCTTGAAAACGTGTTTATGAAAACATGCAAGACTAGAGTGATGAGCTTATGTTCATAAGAGCTTTGGTTAGAGCTTTCTAGGATAACGACTAATGAGAACAAAGCTAAACTAACCAAACCTAAGTCTTCAATCTTCAATCTTGATGAATGAGCCTTGCATATCTTTGAATCTTGATATCAATGGCTTTCAATGGCTTGATTGAAGTACTTAGAGCTTCCATAAAGAGTTCCGATATTCTATCACAAATATTAAGATCATTAGACACAACATTAAAAGTTTGTCCAATATCAAAAACTGAGTTTGTTCGCCCTTAGGGCTTACACAAGCCATTGGTATCAAGATTCAAAGTTATGCAAGGCTCATTTATCATGATTGAAGATTGAAGACTTAGGTTTGGTTAGTTTAGCTTTGTCGTCATAAGTCGTTATCTTATAAAGCTCTAACCAAAGCTATCATGAACATAAGCTCTACACTCTAGTCTTGCATGCATCACAAACACGTTTTCAAAAGGCTAAGTTTCAAAAGGATTCTTATTTCTAAAAGCCTTTGATTTCAAAGTTTAAGTCCTTTAAAATGGTTTTCCAAATGTTCTTAGTTGTTACCTTTTGGGAAAACCTTTTAGACTTCAATAGATTTCAAAACGTGTGAAAAATCAACATCTCTCATACTCAGGAAGTTCGGTCAACCGAGCTCAAGCTCGGATCAACCGAAGAGAAACAGAGAGTATGTTTGAAATGGTTCGGTCGACCTTTTGGCAGGTTCGGTCGACCTAAGGTCTTGGTCGGTCGACCGACCTTGGTTCGGCTCAACCGAGGTGGCTTCGGTCATCCGAGGTCTGTTGTTCTGTCAACCGATTTCTGCGAGAACTAGCCGTTATTTGACCGTTAAAGAGTCGTTTTCAACCTATTTTTGAAATGTATATATACTCTAAAGCTGAGAATGATTCTAAGACTTGGACTTACAATTTACATTGATTTCTTATCAAGTCTAAACACTCACAAAGCAAATGCTCTTCATTTCTATGATCTAAATCATTCAAGAGTGTTCTTTCAAAAGCAAGACAAAGAGTGTGCATCAAATGTTCTAAGAGCTTAACATTCATGTACTTCAAAGGTATATATCTTTCACTTAGAAGAGTGAACAACCTTGTTCTTTAAACATTCTTATTCCCTTTCTAAGTGATTGGGTTATTCTTGTAAAAGTCCTACTTTGTGTGGGCAAATTGTTAAGTCCTACTTTGTGTGGGCAATCAAGCTCTCAATGAGTTTTTGTATTGTGGTTGTGTTTGTAAAACTCTTAGTGAGTTAGCCACTAGTGTAAAATCTTCTTAGTGAAGTTGTCGCAAATCCTTGGGTGCGGCTCAAGGTAGTGGATGTAGATTATGAGTGAATCGAACCACTCTAAATCCTTTGTCTTGTTGTTGGGTTTTGCTTTAGCTTTTGTTCATCTTGTTCAAACTCTCACTAGCATTGAAAAGATTGGAAATAGTTTGCAAGATCGATTAAAACCCAATTCACCCCCCCTCTTGTGTTTTACACATTTTGTCCAAGTGGTTTAGTTAGATTTTTTTTTAGGAGGCTTCTGAATATTTATATTGAAATGAGATCGAGATTCTGGTTATTTATTTTTATTTGAATTTTGAACAACAATATGATTATGGATTGTATTCTATTTCGTAGAATTATTTGCGGATTATAGTATAATTGGGGTGAAGTAGCATTTGATATGTAAGATTGTTAGATTAAACATGTATGTCTTTATTCGGCCAAAATAGAAAAGTAAAAAGTACGAGGATTTGACTTTTTGAAACGGGTTTTACCATATCTGTATTCGGATCCAAATCAGTGGATCTGGTAATACATATTATGGATCCGTTAGGATACGAATTCGGTAAAAAAAATAAAAAACGGATACGGATCTGAAATAGACAATTTCGTATCCGTTTGTATCTGTTTGCAGGCCTACGTGTAACTCGCTGGATTTTGAAGGATTGGCTCTACTATACCCATGCTTGAATCAACACCGTCAATTAATTGTTCCATTGTGGCGGAGTGAACTTCTTAAGCTCATCCAAAGTGTATTCCAAATACATTTTTGGCATGTCATACCGCGAATCAGTAGAAAGTGCAAACTCCACACACTGATTGAAAATTGATTCCAAGTGCTTGAATCGCTTGTATTCCGGAGTCATTTGAGGATATCCGTCATCATTAAACATCAATATATGTCTCCTAAAAATATCATTTCTCCATCTGTTCAACATATATTTGTCCGGAATGTTCACAACATTTTTCTGCCTCAAAACTGATAAAATATGTGCACACAAAATACCATTTGACTCAAATTTTTGGCAGTTGCATTTTAAAATACAACCTTCAACCTTATACATCACTGTGTACACATATTCATTGACGTATCCATGAGTAGTAATTGATTTTTTCGCTATTCTTATTTTCTCATAATCTCCTCTATCTAAATTAAAATCTTCATTACCCACATCATCCCCAACCTCATTTGATCGATACCCAAATGACAGTACAACATTCATCTCATTTCACCCTGCAACTCCTAAAATAATTCGTTTGTGTAACACTGCTGGAATTGTCTCTCCCACCCGTAATTTGTTATGCAATTAACTAACAGGCTCTTTGTCTTGAACTCTGCAACAACTTCTTTCTCGATTTTATTTTTTAAAGCAATTTCAAATTGTTCCGCAAATTGTTTCAAAGTACTCGTAGAACGTACATATCCATCGAAGAAAGCATGCATTCCCTCACTCCTTTGCGTAGACAACATTCCCGCCCCAGAAAATATGATTGATATAAACAAGAACCCACATTTCTCTCTCAACAAACAATTTGTGTAGCCATTGATTTTCATTAAGATTACACCTTTCAATAAATAATTCTCAGTTCTGCACAAACATTTCCTTACACAAGCTTTCATAAAGTATGGTCTTGAATTCTTTCTTTGCACGGACATATTCTTGGATGCCTTAAAACTTTTCTGGAATTTTAGTAAGTATGTGCCAAATGCAATACCTACGAATTGTGTTTGACATCTCAATTTTAATGGCATTTCCAATACTTTCACATTGATCACTCATAATAGCAACAGAGCTTGTCCTCCCATAATATCCAACCATGTCTTTAAAAACCATATGTATGTAGCAATGTCCTCATGATATATAAGGGCTTGAATGACCATGATGATTAATACCCACTATGCAAACACACAACATCTGATATCTGTTAACCAAATATGTAGAATATATACTAACTACATTTGAGAACTGATGGTATTCACTCCTACCATGATGGTGCACCCAAAAGACACTGTCAAGCCTACCTTCACCGTCAATCCGAATTGAGTATACAAAATTTGGATTTTTCAACTGCATTCTATTGAACATTTTATAAATGTAATCCGCATCTCCTCTACCCAATCCGTCTTTCCTAAATGTATCAAGATAATTACGACAATCTTTACTAAGAAATTTTAATTTTTCCGGTCCACTCGCTTCAACTTCTAACATTCTAGTACTTTTGCATGGTCTAATACCTGCCCTATCATTAGCTTCCAATTTTCTCTTTACTGTCGACGATAATTTACGGTGGCTTCTCATAAACCTCGACATTTCCGGTACCAATTCATGGTTTTGCATATCATTAATTTTTTATACCTCCCACATTCTGTTATCCCTTAATATTGCATTCAACTTTGCAGGACAATTAATTCTTTTAGTGCACTTATTGTTAATTCCGCTTCTACTTCTATCACAACTAATGCAGGTGTATTTTCTAACATCACTATTATAACCTTTAGGACCGCATTTTTTTCCACAATAAATCCTCGTTCCTTAGCATATTGAAGATAACATTCATATAACTCATCTAAAGTATTAACAAAAATATTCGACTCTTAAATCCGAGAATACCTGATTTGAATCCATAACATTGGAATTTAGAATTTCCTGCTCCATCTATCCAGAAACCACAGTATTTTTATTCCAATTCGTACAAATTTTCACCAGCGTAAAAAAATGCTTCGGAATCATCCACTTGAATAGGAGATTGTTCATTCTCGCTCACTAAAATCACATCCACTTCTTCATTTAGTGTAGACATAAATCGAGTATTTTTTCAGCCTTCTCTTGAAGAAACGATGGTAGGTGGGAAAATTCTAATTGGTGGAGTGTGGAAAATTTTGTGTCATTTCTGGTATTTTTTGAACCTATTTTAAACACTTTACACCAATCAATACATTTCTTACATGTGGGACCCATGCGACCTACCCTAGAAAAATCCAAAACAACATAACCACTCTTAGATCGCTGACTGATGTGATGGTTGACAATCACCATTCCAAAGTCAGCTTTTGTAGAGAAGTTTTTTTTTCGAATTCCAAAGACACGTCATTTTTCATTTTACATGTCATCAAATTGTTTTAAATTTTTTTACTTAAAAAATCTGAGTACCGTCAAGTGTATAATGATCATTTTTTCCCCTTAGCCAAATTTTATCCAATAGTGTTGAGCCCTTAAGCATTACACTTTTTTTTTGTGTGCAGAAAATGGAGCTTTTATTCATTCAGAATAGAATCAAAGTACATGATGTAAAATTATAAATCTGCTAAACAAATAGACACAAAATAAATTGCCGTAAACTAAACTAATACTCTACAAGATGTTATTTGTAACAAGTAGTTTTGTTGGTTGGTTAATTGGTCACATTTTATTCATGAAATGGCTTGGATTGGTATTAGTCTGGATACAACAAAATCATTCTATTAGATCGAATAAGTACATTCGAACTAAAAAGTACCTTGTGTCAGAATTGAGAAATTCTATGGCTCGGATCTTTAGTATTCTCTTATTTATTACATGTGTCTACTATTCCTCATGTACCAAATGGTGGCCACTGTTATACGGAACAAAATACTCCATTCAATCTCCTTATATTGCTCACAACAAATGGACTCACTCAAGGTTGTCAAAATCGCGAGTTGGGTACGATTCTACGATCCTAACGGTATAAATCGTACTAAAAATCGCTGGAGGATTGAATCGTAGATGATCGTCGATCTATATCGTAAAATCGTAGAATCGCACGATCATGTGCGATTCAATCTTGCCTCTTTTCAACTGGGTCGGTACAGGGTTATCTCAAATAAAAAAATATCCATTTGTATTCAATCCAACCTCTCAACTCTCAGAATCCCAGCTTCATCGCTCATCATCAATGTAAGTGGATGTGGAGATTAAATGGAGGATAATGATAACGTCTTGAATGGTTTGCTAGATTAGAACATTAGAAAGATAGACGTGTTGCTATGAAATTTGTTGGATTAAAAGACCTTATGAATTGTTGGTTTGCTTTCGAAGTTTATCCAGTGACGGATCCAAAGAAGGGTGAGTGGGGTCATTTAAAAAAAAAAATTCTTTAATTATATATGATGTATTTTACTCCATTTAGATAATAAATATATAAATCACCCCAGTGAATTATTGTGTATATCAAATGACCCCAGTGATTTTTTTAATTATATATGATAAATTTTACTCCATTTAGATAATAAATGTATAAATGACCGCAGTCAATTGTTGTGTATATCAAATGACCCCAGTGAAATTTTTTTCTGGATCCGTCACTGAGTTTATCACTTGTTAGTTTGTGGTTTGATTTCAGTTTTTTAGTTCTATTGGTATTCTCATTTTTCCCCTTAAAGTATTCTTATATTATTTTCTTGCTCATGTGAGGTTAGGGTAAGATGTGAGGTAAGGGTTAGATTCTGAGGGATAATAGGGTACATGAGTGATATTAGGACTTCTAGTAAAACAAGTACTAATTTAATAGGCTAATAATCTTCTTAGCTAATTAGAATTTTATAAATTAAGTAAGGAATTAAAAATTCCAAAACAATATGATTCGGGTATTAAGAAGATTAAGAGAAGAGAGGGTGTAAAACCAATCCGGTTCCTATGCGGAACAGATTTTTTTCCGCAAGTGCGGAGCAATCTCAGCCGTCAGATGATATTTTGAACGGTCCAGATCTGGAGAGAGAAAAGTTGCGGCTGGACTTAAAAAATTATTAAAAAAATTTCTCTCTCCAGATCTGGACCGTTAAAAAATCTCATCCGACGGTTAAGATCTTGTCCCGCAATGCGGAACAAAAAGCTATTCCACATAGGAACCGGGACGGTGTAAAACAAGTTCTGTAATATATGATTTAGATAACTCAATTCGTACTGATATTGACATGAGAATTCAATTGATGTAGTTTATTACCTACTATCTTCATAATACAATATAAATCGTTTATTACGTTTAGTGAAACTTAAAGAAGTAAAAAGTAAACTAATTTGTTAATTAAAATATTAATATTACTCTTTTTAATAGAATTAGTAATATACTAATTATATTTAAAATAATAAAATTAATATTTTAACTAATAAATTATCTTAATTTTTAATTATTTAATTTTTGCTAAATATTATAAACGACTTATGTTATTGAATTGAGAGAGTATTTGACAATCACAAATGTAGGATTTCTAAAGTAAAAAGAGAAGGAGAAGACACCATAAACAATATAAACATAATGGGCCGATCCAGCCCATTTCATTTACTATTCGACAATGGGTGGATACTAACCCGCATTGGACCACTAACAGTAGTAACATTCAGTAAACTACAACCGTTTCGTGTTTAACACGTGCCACCCAGGACGCGTAGGTCAAAGCAAAAAAAAACAGCAAGGCATACACTCACCTTCTCAGCACATTACAATGACAGCCGTCAATTCTCACTCAAATATCAAACTGCTCAAATCTCAGCCCACCGATCTCGTCAGACTTCACGCTCTCAGCAAGCGCGTGAACCTCTTCATGCACACCCCTCACCAGTGCTCTCTAGTAGTAGTTCAGCAGCTCAGCCTTCCTTCATTCTTCAAAGATAACCAAAAAGAGAAGAGAGACAGAAACTGTGTGTGTGCCTGTGACTCTAAAGATTCAAAGTTCTCAAAGAAAAGGTATAACTTTTAAAAACCCTTCCCAAATTTTACTTCTGTTGATTTTATTTTATACTCCTTTTTTCTTTTTAGGTTGTATGTAGCTGATATATTGGGTATGATTGAATTGAGTCTGACTTGGATTTGACCTAATTTGTGACTCAAACTCATACTCAAAATCTCAAACCCAATCATCTGTAATTTAGTTTGGGTTTGGGTTTGGATTTGAGTCTGAGATCAAAATCTTAAACTCAATCCAATCACACCCATGGAATGGTTTAATTCTAGTTCTTGATTTTAGAGAATCAAGAAGAAAGGGTTTTTTCTCAATTTTCCTTGCAGAATTTGAGCTTAATTGTTCCTGGGCAAAAAAGAAAAAGTGTTTTTTTCTTAATCTTAATTTAGTTTATTTTTGTGTGTAGCAGGTGGGGATTTGAAGAAAAGATTGGGTTTTTTTCTTGGTGGAGTAATTTGGTTTGAAGACGGTATATATTTATATGGGTATTTTGGATTTGTGAGTGCATTATTTAAGAAGATTGAAATTTAGGTTTTGGAGGGGGTGGATGAATGGCTTCGGGGACAATCACAGGCAGAGGAAATGGAGAGAAAGGAGGAGGTTCTGAAGATAAGGAGAAGTGGGCAGATAGCAAAGTCTATACAAGGAAGTCATTGAAAGGGATGAAAACTAGTAGCAAGAAACTTAATGTAAATCAGCAGCCACTAAGTCGTACTGGTGTGGTAGATGCTGAAGATAGAAATTTGATGCGGAATACTGCTTTTGGTGTGGCTTCAGGTGACTCTTCAAGCCAGAATCGTCCGAAGGGGGTTAGTAATGGTGTGCGGAGGAATGCGTCAGCTAAGGTGGGTTTTATGAGTCTGCCGACTACGGTTACTATTCCTTTGTTTAATAGGACGAAGCAAGAATTAGTTGAGTTGAAAAGGATGCTGGAGAGTGAGTTAGACACGGTTAGGAGTTGGGCGAAGAAGATCGAGGGGAATGAGGGGCAGAAAGCTGGTAATAGTGGTCGTCGCGTTGGTAATGGTGGGGGGCTGAAACGGGTCCATTCCGAAGTTGGGTCTGTGGGAACACCTCGTGTTACAAAGCCTTTGAATCAGTTAAGTGTATCGGTCCTCGAGAATAATCAGGGCTTGAGTGATAATGCAGAGAAAGAAAAGCGGACTCCTAAGGCAAATAAGTTCTATAGGAATTCAGAGTTCTTGCTCGCAAAGGATAAGTTCCCACCTGCAGAAAGCAACAAGAAGTCTAAATCCAATGCAAAGAAGGGCGCAGGGGGTGAATCAGGACATGCCTCTCTGTTGGGAAAGTTCCCAAATAAAATATTCAAGAGTTGTGCTTCTCTGCTTGATAGGTTAATGAAGCACAAGCACGGCTGGGTCTTTTCTAAACCTGTCGATCCTGTAGCTCTTGGTTTGCATGATTATTTTGAGATAATCAAGAATCCAATGGATCTCGGGACTGTGAAATCCCGGCTGAACACAAACTGGTATAAATCTCCTGAGGAGTTTGCAGAAGATGTGAGACTTACATTTCAGAATGCTATGACATATAATCCTAAAGGGCAAGATGTTCATATCATGGCAGATGAACTTTTGAAGATATTTGAGGAGAAATGGTCCGGGATTGAGGCCGATTATGTGCGTGAATTGAGGATGACAGCTGATTATGACATGAGTTTGCATACTCCAACATCTCGGAAGGCTCCTCCAGCACTCGTACCACATCCTGAAATTAGAAGACCTTTGGGCAGGTCAGAATCGATGATGACCCATCCAGCTGATCCTAAAACAAAAGTTATGGATTCTGATCATCCTGGTAGGACCGCAGCCCCAAGAAAGCCAAAAGCAAAAGATCCCAACAAAAGGGAAATGACATATGATGAGAAGCAGAAACTTAGCTCAAACTTGCAGAACATACCTTCTGAAAAGCTTGAGAATGTTGTTCAAATCATCAGAAAGAGAAATCCTTCTCTATGCCAAAATGATGATGAAATTGAAGTGGACATTGACAACGTGGATACTGAAACTCTCTGGGAACTCGATAGGTTTGTTACAAACTTCAAGAAGAACTTGAGCAAGAACAAAAGAGTAGCTGAGCTTGGTATACCAGCAGAAAGAGAATCTTTGCAGTATGTTCAAGAAAAGGTAAGCTGCCAAATTATATACAGTTAGTATTTCTTTGGTATTATTATTGTCAACTGATTGAATTTCTTGTCATTTCTCTAGAATCCTGGCCCAGCTGTTGTAGAAGCTCCAAAAGAAAGAAAGACGGGTAAGCTATTCAAACATTAGGGAAAGTTTTTCCTTGGTAACTTTACAAGCCTGTTTATCAAAGAATAGCTCATTTAACTGCATATGTTTCATAAGCAGAGGCGGAAAACAATCCTTCTGCTCAAGCTCAAGTTGAGAAGAAGGGGGATGATGCAAGTAACTCAAGTGGCTCGAGCACTAATTCAGGATCTTCCTCTGGCGGTAATTGCTCATTGAGTTACTTTCTATTTAGGTCTTGGTTATGGTGGTGCATTAATTCATCTTTTTTCTAAGTCAAGGTTCCTCGTTGTCTTCTTGCTTCTGATTGCAGATTCTGATAGTGGAAGTTCTTCAGGATCTGATGCATGACAGCTAACTAGGTATTAAATTACTTGTCCGGGAAGGATTAGTTTCTTTTTAGCATATGGAAAATCTTAATGCTGCTTTTTCCTAATTTGGTGTTATGGTGAATGATAATGCATTCTTGACACTACTTTTCTTAATGGAGTTAGGAGCATCTTGTGGGCAGTGATTTCTGAGAACTAGGATCTTGTTATAATTCATTTCGAAATCTCGGAAGAGAGGAATCAGCTTTTATAGTATGCACTTCTAGCAAAGGCTACACTCTCTTTTTGTACTTAAAAGTAGTTCATTCACACTTGGAGAATTATGCATGATGATAGTGATTGCCTGGTCAATCTTATTGTTCATGAATTTGCTGGTGTTACATTGTGTCTTTTTACTTTCTTTATTAGATTAAAGATGTCACGAGTCCAAGTAATGTTTGTTACCATCTAAAAGCTTTCTCGTTCACTAGGTAATATCTAAGGACTAAGTTCACTTCTTAATTATTGCCGTGAAATTGCCTATTATTGCTGGCCACTGGGAGATTACTAGTATAGATTATGGACTCTTCTTGAAACTTGATATTATATTTGCTCCCAACTAGTAAATATTCACTCTGCAAGTAACACCTAGTAACGGGAAAATGAGAATGAAAACCAAGAAATAAATTAATTTAACTAAAAGCTAGAGTACTTTTAATGCAGAACTGTAGCTTTATGATGTTAAGGGAAAGGGATATCAATTAACTTTATGCATTGGCTTCCAGTATCTTTCATTTAGAAGCTCTTCTGGTTGCCTGCATAATCTTCGGAAGTTCCACTTCCATGATCACCGGCTAAGTTATAGAGTGTTTTTTTTTGGTGGTATGATGAATATCTTTCCAGAGAGAGAGAGAGAGATTCATTGTGTCCCGAGTCTTACTAGGGCAAAAAGAAGCCTAACAGCTTATCATAGTTTAGGATGGATTCTAGCGATTCCGTTATTTTTACAACTTTTGATGGATATAGAAGCCTCTTTGAAGAGTTGAAAGGTCCTTTGCATCTTTTGTTTACTTCTAGAGATGGCATTTCTATCCCTTTTTGGGGGTGGTTGGGAACACTTTTCTGGAGACTGTTCAGATATAGGATCTTGTCTGGTCGGCATTAATATGTATGAGTTCAAATGCAAACACCTTAAAAAGGCTGCTGTACTAATGATCGAAGCCAAGTGCAATAACAGAAATTTGACACTGGCTTCACTTCAAGGTTTATAATCTATAACTGCTTGTATTACGTACTATTCACTCTCTAATGTCAAATGAGTTAACAAATTGTATAAACAAATGCATTAGAGCTCTTTGAGGTTGATCATTATATTTCTCAACTTTTTTCTGAATGCGAGTATATATATATAATTTTCCATATATATGCCCTCCTCTAGACAAAGCCTTAGTAATATTGGGCCTTAGTAATATTGGGCACAGGTGAGATGATTTTTGAAGTTTTATATACTGTTGGATATATCTTGATGGACACTACAGATTTGTCGTTTGATGTGTTGTTTTACTCTACCTGCCTGCAGATTGCTTAAATTCTTGATGCTTTTTTTTCCCTGGTTTTGTTTATTTAGCTTGTATGAATGGTTGTTTAGGTATTCTCGAATTTCCTTTTGACTTGGCTTCTAGAAATGGTCATAGAAGAGCTTTGGCGATGTTGGATGATTACTAGTATAAAGCTGTTGTTTCTCCTCTTGCATTTAACAGTCTTCAATTTGGCTCTCTAGAGTCTTTGATATTCCAATAGAACTTACAAGTACTTCATTACCTACTGAAGCCACTGCTTTACTCCCCCCACCCCCGGTTCTTTCTCTATTTGAAGTTAAATAGAAATGGAGCTCTAGGTACTGAATTATGGTAGTTAACTTGATGCATACAAGAAAGTATGGAGCGAGTACAAAATATTGTATATCTGAGATCATGTTTTTTTTTGCTAAGTAAATATCTGAGATCATGTTGGTCTTAACAAATGCATGTCATGCCCGCAACTGATTCACGTGCTGATGTGGCACGCATTTTATTCACGCGGCATGCATTTTATTCTTTTTTATTTTTTAAAGAAAACGTGGCATGCCTTCAATTGTGGTATAGAAAACTGTAAGGGTTTCTATGATTTGAAGAACACTTAAGGTGGAGTCATTATTTGCGTTCTCTTTGCACCAAAAAGAGAGAGAAAATTGCATCCCCCCATGCTTAGGATTCATCGTATCTGTTCTGGTTTGCTTCTCTTGTTTATTACCATAATGAAATCATCTAAAATTTTATTTGTAAACTGTTACTACCCACTTTTTTGCAGTTTTAATGGATTTTGGCCAGACATACACAGGACACATTCTCAGTGCCATTTTCCTTTTTTGTGTTTTTTGTAGGCATGAAGAATTTCGTCGAGGTGGATAAATCTCAGACAATTGAATGGGGGGACTTTCTGTTTATTGTTCGATGTGCTCTTCCATTTGCAATGCATCGTTTGGTTTCTCTTTCTGTGTCATTCTAACAATGGGAGGATGTAGATGATGGATGTGGTTATTAGGTGACTTGTGTACAATATGATTAGTATGATGATGGTGATGGTGATGGTAGTCATGAGCTTACATGACTAACAACTGCTAGTTAGTTCTTCTCATCGGTGTAGTGGTTCTATAGCAGATCTGTTATGTTCAAAGTTATTGCAATTGCTTTAAATGTACTTAATTGTTGTAACTTGTGATTCTTCAATCTCTGTGTAATGACTATGTATGGAGGTATTTGTACTGTAAATTCTTCTCAGTTCTACCAGGGTTGAACTTCAAATGCAGATTTGTAAATTCCCTTTTCCTGGCTGGCTTCCTAATAGGTAATCCTAGGGTGGCAACTGTGGATGGGTCTGCGGGATCCGGTTACTGTGTTGAGGGGTGTTTTTCTAGCATGATATTGGTATGTCTCAACCGTTGATTTTAGATCATACCTGTTTTTTTTCTTTGAGTGGCTATTATTGATAAAGAATACATAGCTATTGCTCTGTTTTGATACTCGATCATCAAATCGAACTAATTCAACGCCAGATAATCATTTAGCATGTGTTGAGAAAGACGCACTTAACCCATTAACTTCAACTATGGGAATGCAAATGTGGAGATTTCCTTTCGTTGGTTTCCTATTAGGTTGACAACGGATTCATGCAATTGACTCTCCTCTTTAGTCTTAATCTAACAAGGAATGTAGAGAAATGGTTAGAATGTTCTTTTCAAGAATGAAATTCTCAACCTTTAAACTTGGAGCTTGGAGAAACTACCACTGGAGATAAAAATATCTTTTTAACTTACCTTCGAAATCAAAATTTTAATTTTCCTACACAAAATCTAAGCTCGAAGTTAAATATTAACTTTTCTATCCATTTTAATTAATATTTCTCTCCGACAGCAATTACTTTTTTTTTACCTCCCTTTAATTATTATTCTTTTATGTGATCAAAATATTACTTTTTTTGCTTTACATTGTTCACATTTATATTTAATTTGTCAAAAAATTAAAATATAGTTTCTTAAAATATAGAGGAAATAACTATTTCTATCATAAAAGTAGGTTTGTATGCTATTTTTGCCACAAAAAGTTTTTACCAATTCCCTCCGACCCGACCCGACAATTAACCGGATATACGAATGTCAATTTAATGGTCAGGTTGAGGTTGACATTTTCTGATATTTGCGTAAGAAAAAGCACCAAAAATATTTGTGGCAAAAGTAGCACAAAAAAAAAAAATACTTTTGTGATAGAAAAAAAACCAAAAACTATTTGTGGCAAAAAATCACACTAAACTACTTTTGTGACAAAAAAGACACCTAAAAACTTTTGGTGACAAAAATAACAACTAAATTACTTTTGTGACAGAAATAACTATTTGCTAAAAAATAAATAATCTAAACTAGAATAATTAACTTCTTATCTTTAAGAGATTAATGTTTTACCAAAACATTATTTCTATACTAATCTCTTTCTTTAATTTTCTGCTAATAATTAATTTTTTACCTGCATACACTACCTGAAAGTACACATAGGGTATATTACGCGAGTGAATTAATCTCTGAATGATAATATAGTGTACACTCATCTTATTAAGTAGGTCAACTCAAATTGACACTACCAGTCTCTTTCATGAATGGGGATATTATCACAAACACTCATAAGATCAATCATCGGTTAAACATATACTCCCTCCATTCCTAAATATAAGACTCTTTAGACAATTTGAGAAAATTAAGAAAGTTGTCATTTTCATCTAAACTTCCAATATTATCCCCCACCCTCCCTCTCTCTCACTTCTTTGTCATAAAGAAAGTAAAATGTTGAGGGTATAATTGGAATAAATTGTTGACAACTAATAAAACAAACTTAAACGACAATTAATTTGGATACCTAGATATCTCCTAAACGACAATTAATAGGGAATTGAGGGAGTACAAGATAATCTGGCAAATGGATAAGACTAGAAGTTATAATTTATTTGACTTCACAAAGAGCGGAACGTAGTTTCAAATTTTAGCCTCGAAGGAAGTTGACTTCTCTGGGCTCCCAAATTCCTAATTATAGGAAAGTCTGGCATGGGGCGTCCCTTGTAAACAGTGGCGGAGCCAGGAAATTTTCTTTGGGGGCACAATTAATATTGACAAAATAAATTCATAAAAGCATATAAATATTGGCGGAGCCAAAATTTTTTTTTTGATGAAATCTTATAGACTAGAGTTATTCACATTTTGTTCACCATTTTCACTCTACTTGGCGAGTCTTCATAAACCTCCAAAGTCCTCCCGAGCCATATTGTGGATTTTTTATTGTGAAATTTTTATAATTTACAAGAGAGCTCATTGTGAATTTTTTATTAGTAATTTTATTTTTTAGTCTCTTACACACTTAAATTTGTTACCATTTTAACCAAAATTGTTAAAATATAAGTGGTGTCATTCCTATAATTCACAAACTAAATAATTTAATTTTAAATCGTAAAGTGATTCAAAATGGAGTACTAATAAACAATGTTCACGAGGCGAGGGTGTTACAAAAAATAAAACTAAAACTAAAACTAAATAAATAATTTAACTTTAAATCGTAAAGTGATTTAAAATAGGTATAATAAACAATGTTCACTGAGATGAAATTGCTACAAAAACAAAACTAAAACTAAAAAAATTTTGGAAAAAACTGGTGGGGCACTTGCCCCACCATGCCCCACTGTGGCTCCGCCACTGCTTGTAGATACGTTCCTACACTCCTCTCACATAAATTTTGAGGGCAGGGGACCCACCTGCAGAGTGGTCTCGTGAGCCCTCACGTGTTTGCGAGTGCACCACGAGTCCAGTCCATGGGAATTTTTCCCCTAATTATGGTGCACTTTTTTTTCTCTCTCTTTTGATAAAGGAATTATAATGGGTAACAATACTGCCAGAACTATAAACCTCATGCCAAAGCAATTTCCACTTCAATGTCAATTTTACCCTTCTTAGTCAACGACCAATAATTGACTATTTCATGCATATCTCCTAAGTTCTCTAATTATCCCTCTTTTCTCTCCCCCACACTCTTTCTCCGCCCGTCAAATCCCCACCCCGCACCTCAAGAACTTTTTTAAGAAGAGGAAAATAAGTGATAAATGTAAAATTCAAAAGGTGGAATAGATGAAGAGAAAACAATTTTGAGTAGCAAAAATATAACTATTAGGAAGTATATATCTTACTGTAATTTTTTTTCTTTTCTAACCTATCATCAGAATCTTATTATTTCTTTTTGCATTTTAGAAGATAACTCCATTGGAAAAAATTGCAGGGACGAAGAAAGGAATTTAGCGTTGGGGCAAAAACTGCAACAGTATGTCAAATTACATATAAAAACAAAAACAAAAAATGTTTGGTAGCGAATTTGATAAAAAAAAAATTCGAAATACATATAAAATTTACTATATTTAATAGTATTTTTATAAATGTTGGAACAACTGCCACCCCCTTCCCCTTTGCCTTCGTCCTTGAGGAGTTATATTAATTGGAAGAAAGGAGAAGTTGTTTAATAATGAATGATTGAAACTTTTTTTTGATATTTTGGAGGAGAATACCGCCGCTAATGGTGGCGGTAAATATTGGGAAGAGAGGGAGGAAGAGTGTAAGAAATGGAAAATGAGTAAGAAATAGGGATGAGAGAGAAATTTCACGTGCCTTTGCCGGTTGAGATAAATTATAGTACTAGTAAATTAATAACGGATGAATTAAAAAGGTAAATTTGACATTTAAGTGAAAATTGCTTTGGCGGGAGGTTTATGGCTCTGGTATCGCTACCCAATTATAATTACTATCCAAAATGCACTCAATGTAAATCCACCTCCTACAATGGTTGCAAATCACACGACAAGCAAAGTTGCCTTAAATAAATCCTTGCAATATACTCATGTTATGAGATGGATTTTAACATTGATTTGAACAAGGAAAGTTTACCAATATATTAAAGAGAAATCGGCATATATATATATATATATATATATATATATATATATGTACCACCAGGGGGTCAGGATCTTTTTGTTTCCAGCATACATGGGTCATTTGACCGTTTATGAGTTAGTAGGGAAAGCCATTTCATGACTCAACAGCCACTACACAGCGCCTTACAATGCTCTAACGCCTTCATCCTCACACGGCTGAGCGAGCTAAAGCGAAAGCTAATGATAGTTCGGCCATAGTTTCCTGGAATAATCCTCCATACTCACTTATATTCTAACCATGACGCTAGATTTCAGAAAATCCCTAGTCCTAAGACATCTTCATCATGGATTTTCAATATATTCATTAATCAACCATAATTCAACACAAGAGAGTTTAGCCTATAAGGCTTATAAACTAAACTAAAATAAAATAAAATAAAATAAAGACAAAAATTTAAAACTTACAAAATTAAAGAGCGAAGCCTTATATACAGCATCCTTGGATGATTTTATTAATATATGAATTTTACAAGATAGAAAGAGAGAGCGTAAAGAAAAGCTTATCTTACCAATAAACTATCCACATATTTATAGAAGATTGCGGATTTGAAACTAAAATTAAAACTTATCTAACAACAGTAATTTTTACATTATTGAATTGCTTTATTAAAGCATCTTTATAAAAGTATCTTTCTTGCCAAAAAGTCTTTTAACTTCTTCCCAAAATCAGATTCCTGCTTATCCTTTATCCTGTCCTTTACTTTTAGCAGATTCCAATCTGGTCATCAATAATTCTTGTGCACTAGCCAAAACATCCTTGATATTTAAATCCATATCATATGGATCTTGTGAATCTTCTAGTTCTTTATATCTATTGGAGGATATCATTGAGCTGTCGCTTTTAGCTGAGTTTGCATCCTGCTCCATGTATTCTTTCTCTTTTAGAGCTTGTTCCAATTTCTCCATGTGTTTGGCAATTATTTCTTCCTTTGAAAGACTAGCTTCTTCTCCAAATCTCATTTGTTGATTTTCTCTGATTTTTCTTTCGTTATAAACATCCAACCTTTCTTTTATTAATTCAATAGTAACATGACAATTTAATTTTTTAGTATGAGGATCTTCTTTCATCATGGTATCCCAAAACCTTGTATATGAACATCTTTTAAGACATAATAAATTGTTTTTATTATATCCAACAACTGGATCATTCCTCCAAATATAAGGGATAGAGAATTCCATAAAGAAACCCATTTGATAATAACCTGGAATTATAAATTCAGATTTTCTTGGCATCACTTCACACCATTCTGTATAATATTCTTTAAATAATAATGGAAGAATTTCCTCTGAAGCACCATAGAATTGCCACCAGTCTATAAACCATCATGGAATAGGTTTGTTATAAACTTTTGAACAAATCTTAATAAACCAAGTATGACTTTTCTTTCCATTTTCATATAAAGAATATTATACAGAATGGTGATATATATATATATATATATATATATATATATATATATATATATATATATATATATATATATATATATATTTACTGAGCCTATTTTCAATTTCAACCAATCACATTTTTCTAAATCTTATGTGTAATTTAAATGAATTTTGGTTCAATTAATTATTTTATAAAATTCTGATTGGTTAGTTAATTTTTACTTTGGTTGTAAACTCTTGATTGACTTATAAGAGAATTATCCCACATTGAAAAGTTATGTTTTTTTTTAAGTTTGATAATACTATAAAATAGAGTAACTTTGACGCGTTTTGAGTGAGAAATTGGGCTGACATTTCAGCCCATCAAATTAGGGAAGCCCACTTATTTTCTTTTTATATTTTTTATTTATATAAATATAAATAGTTAAAGTTTTAACAAATAACGGGTAATTCAGATTACCGGGTCCTCTGAATTCCGATTGAGCTTACAATCAAATTCGATTTAGCTTAGACTTATGTAATGTTCATTTTTTGTTTTTTATTCTTATGCATCATTTTTATTTTCATTATATCTTTTTAAAAATAAATAAATATGGATATTTAAAAATGAAAAAAAATCAATTCGCTTCGTTTAGACTGCAAAAAACAAGTGATAAAATCTGCTTCAAAATTTTAAGAGTATATGGAAAGAAGAAGTCTTCATAACCTTAATCTGCTTCAAAATTTTAAACCCAAGTGCTTCAAAATTCTTTTGACCATAAATTTTTGCAAACAAGTCTATGTTAATTAGCACTCTTTTTCATTGTAGAGGTGTTGGAGGGGATAATAAAAGACCCAGATTTTCTATTTGTTGAATGAACTATCAATGTGTAGACAAAATAAATAATGTGTTGTTTTATTGAATGCGTCATATTCAATTATTAAATGCAAAATAAAATATTTTTGTTTGATAGATTTCTGATTTTTTTACATTATATTAATAGATTAAACGAAAACTGAGTAGTATTAACTAAGCAAATTCACTTAGAGTTCTACATATTAATAATTAAATGGTTAAAAGGTAATAATCAAACTTATAGTCAAAAAATTTCTTTTTGGTATCATTACAAAAACTCTTTTTCCTTGCATATGCATTTTTAAAAAATAATGTATGTCTCGTGCATAGCATGGTGATACGGTACCAGCCTCGAGGCTTCCCAAGTCAAAGGATCACATACATAGACCAAGGACGAAGCGTAGAACGAGGAATATGAAGCAGATAACTACATCATTGGTTCGTATATTAAAGTACAAAGAGGATGCTAAGTTACACATAGAATATAAAAGGCAGCCTCTCAAGTTCACGAAAGTATACAATTAGGCCCTATCAAGCAAAGAGGCTAAGAAGGGTGTTTTAGTAATCATACAAGATGATGAGGGATTGGACAGCTTTACAACAGTTTGGAAGAATGGTCATAACTTTCTATCCGTTTATCCAATACAGCTGATTCCAGTTGCATATTAAAGATAAGAGGCAGATCTACAACTTTCATGAAGAACCCGAGATCAGATTCTGCCTTCTTGACATCCGAAATCGTCGTGCAAGTTGGCCCCACAAGCTGTCCAGAATTGGGACGAATTTAAAAGGGCATTTTAGACTTTTTGTGTGCAATTAAAGTCCATGCTAGACTTTAATTATTTTCCAGCTTTATTATTTACCTAATTTCGTGTATAGCAAGTAGTTGCTATAATAAAGGACATGTTGTCCGTGTGTTAGTTAGTTGGTTAATAAAGAGTCCTAATGCAACTAGGACTCTTCATAGATTTGGTAGTTAGATTGATTCTAGCCGCCACTTTATTTGTTTAGGTAGTTACTTGATAGCAAGTTGTTATTCAAGAGTCCTACTTCTTCAAGGACTCTTATTTGTTTTCAAGAGTCTTAATCCTTTAAGGACTCTTATTTCTTTTTATGGTTGTAACCGAAATCTCAACCTATTAAAGGGAGATTTCGGCAACTTTAATATTTACGTTAGATATATTAATAGTTTGGTAAGGTTATTCCTTAGCTTCTCGTGTTTGAACTTCTATGTAGGAATTCATTCATTCTTGAGTTACTGTATCAACTAGCTTGTTTCTCTAGTTGTGGTGTTTCAGCCTCCATTGTTAATTAACCTCCCTTAGTGTTGCGTTGATTAAATTCCCATAGAAACTAGTTCGAGAATTGAAGAAAGATCGGGCTCAAACTTAAGTCGAACCTTGCGGTTCTTCATCAGGTGGTATCAGAGCAAAAGGTTCTTCTCCAATTCCCGGTGTACCCTACGCACAATTTTTTTTTCTTGTTTGCAGAAATTGACCAAAATAAAATACAAAAGCCGCGGCATTATATGAATATTGGCAGCCGATTGTTATAAAGAAAAAGCCTCTTGGTGTAAAGAAATTGGCAGCCAAGTTAGTATAGATAGAATAGTGAACTATAAAGCCAAAAGCAAACTTCTTGGATTGATAGCGATCGAGCCTCGTCCAAGAATTGGCAAACGTTCCTCCTTGTAATTTTGAGCCGACACACATACCATAAATTAAGTTTTGATAGCGATAGAGCCTCACTACTTGATAAATTCGGTCAAGATCAAGGGAAAATTCAAGAAAACCAGAAATTACTATTCACAGGTACTGTTCACGGGGTACTGTTCATCCGAATCAAGAAACATCAAGAAAATCAAGAAGATCAAGATCATCAAGAACCGGTTTCCATTCTCGATTAGGACTTCCTTTCTTCATCTTTTTCTTTCTAAAGCTTTTTGTTTAGGTCAAAGATCGGATTTCTTTCCTTATTTTTCAGCCTTGTGTCAACGCAACAAGTTAGGAACCCATTCTTTAAATCTAGAGTTTGAAGTTCTATACGAGCGGTGTTGGAATAAAGAGTGAATCTTTCTTTGCTATCTAACGTTTTTGAGTGTTTTCTTTTGTTTTTCTTATCTTATAACTATGTCTTTCCAAGGTTCACCATCAAAGAAAGACGAAGTCTTTAATCCGGATTCAATGGTAAAACAAAAGGAATTTGCGGAATTAAAGCAACAAATGTCGGATATCTTGGCACAATTGACGATCCAAAATCAGCAACGTGCTCACGACAATGCCGAGAACAATCTTCAATTGGTTGATGAAGTTGAGCAGCCTAGGCCACCTCCAAATCCGCCACCAAATCGGTTGATCAACAATCATATTTTTTAGCCGAGAAGAGGGGACCAATTTCAGCGTTATGACAACAATCTTGATTCAATCTTGACGAAGATTCCATCTTTCGAAGGTACAAATGATCCTCAATTATTTTTAGATTGGATTCGTAAAGCTGACCATGTTTTTTCTGTCAATAATTATTCCGAGAAAACGAAAGTGAAATTGGCAGCCATGGAATTTTGCGGATATGCTTCTATTTGGTGGGATAGAGAAGTCAAAACAAGGGTGAGAGCTGGGTGTCGAGAAGTTGATACATGGGATGAGATGAAAGAGGTAATGACGTACCGTTTTGTAACAAAGCAAAAGGAAAAGAGTTTAAGGGCAAAAACGGCAACTTTCCAAACTTGGGAGAAGCCAAATCAGTCCCAGATTTTTTCTACTGTTTTTTCAAGCCAAAGCAAGGGTAAAGAGGTCCAAATTGGTGCAAAAACAGCCACGGGACAGTTTGGGGCAGTAAGGTCACAAAATTCAACCGTTTCGGCCAATACGAGGGTAAATTCTAATCCAAATCTTGTTCGGGAATGTTTTAATTGTATGGGCAAAGGAAACTTTGCTAGGGACTGCCCTAACAAGAGTACTATGATCATGTTGGATGATGGAATGTGGGTTAGTGATAACAAAGCCGAAGAATATGATTTTGAGAAAGAAACCAACAAGTTGGAGGAACTTTCGGAAGATGGGAATCAACCTTTGGTTTCGATAAAGCTACTTCATTCACAACCTTTAGATGATGTGCCAAGAGATAAAAAAGAGAGTGAGTTGAAAAATACGAGTGATCCTACCCATGAGGTAAAATCTGAGGTAAAAATCATAGAAAAAGCCGAGCCAAAAGTGAGAAAAAAGGCAATTACTCTAAGTGTGAGAAAAGAATGTTTGTACGTTAATCCCGGAAAGGTAGATAGGGTGATTCAAGCAAAACAACTTGTTGTTTTGTTGGATTTAAAAGGAACCGCAAGGAACCTTTTTACTAACGCTTTTTCTTTTACTCTAACATCTTTTTCTACATCTAGTCTTGCTATTTTTCAGAAATTCCATGAAGTCTTTCCTAAGGAGTTGCCAAGAAGGTTGCTTATTAGCCTTCAAAACCAGGGTGAGTTAATTTGTACAAAGAAGGAGGTAAGTAAGTCTTTAAGTCCTTATTTTATTCCGGTAAATGAACCTAAGCATGAAAGGACTTTTAGAATATATACGGATAGTCTACATATTAATCAGATAACTTTTAAGTATAGACATCCGATTTATTGCTTTGATAATATATTTATTGATAGTGAAAACCGAGAGCAATTTAGTGCACATCTTAGGGCTGTTTTTTCTATTATAAATACACACACCTTGGATGCTAAGATGGAAAAGTATGTTTATTACACTCATTCTATTAACCTTCTTAGTTGCATCATGAGTTTTCAAAGTATTAAAGTTGAACCGGCGGAAGTTACAACAATTGAGGAATGGCCGAACACAACTAGTTCAAATCGCATTCGTTCATCATTTGAGTTGACAAGTTCTTGTAAGCGTTTTGTTCGAGATCGTAGCAAGCTTGCTGCCATAAGGGAGAAAAAAGAGATACATTTCTTTTGGGACAGCCGCCATAAAATCTCTTTACAAGGTAAGTACGATGGACATTCTACTTTCTTTATTTCTAACTTGCTCCCTTTTGCATAATTTTTCAGATTATGTGACTGATCTTGGTGATGATGATTCGAGGACGAATCAGGCTTTTCAAGGGGGAGGGGATGATACGGTACCAGCCTCGAGGCTTCCCAAGTCAAAGGGTCACATACATAGACCAAGGACGAAGCGTAGAACGAGGAATATGAAGCGAGATAACTACATCATTGGTTCAGTATATTAAAGTACAAAGAGGATGCTAAGTTACACATAGAATATAAAAGGCAGCCTCTCAAGTTCACAAGTATACAATTAGGCCCTATCAAGCAAAGAGGCTAAGAAGGGTGTTTTAGTAATCATACAAGATGATGAGGGATTGGACAGCTTTACAACAGTTTGGAAGAATGGTCATAACTTTCTATCCGTTTATCCAATACAGCTGATTCCAGTTGCATATTAAAGATAAGAGGCAGATCTACAACTTTCATGAAGAACCCGAGATCAGATTCTGCCTTCTTGACATCCGAAATCGTCGTGCAAGTTGGCCCCACAAGCTGTCCAGAATTGGGACGAATTTAAAAGGGCATTTTAGACTTTTTGTGTGCAATTAAAGTCCATGCTAGACTTTAATTATTTTCCAGCTTTATTATTTACCTAATTTCGTGTATAGCAAGTAGTTGCTATAATAAAGGGACATGTTGTCCATGTGTTAGTTAGTTGGTTAATAAAGAAAGTCCTAATGCAACTAGGACTCTTCATGGATTTGGTAGTTAGATTGATTCTAGCCGCCACTTTATTTGTTTAGGTAGTTACTTGATAGCAAGTTATATTCAAGAGTCCCTACTTCTTCAAGGACTCTTATTTGTTTTCAAGAGTCTTAATCCTTTAAGGACTCTTATTTCTTTTATGGTTGTAACCGAAATCTCAACCTATTAAAGGGAGATTTCGGCCACTTTAATATTTACGTTAGATATATTAATATTTTGGTAAGGTTATTCCTTAACTTCTCGTGTTTGAACTTCTATGTAAGAATTCATTCATTCCTGAGTTACTTGTATCAACTAGCTTGTTTCTCTAGTTGTGGTGTTTCAGCCTCCATTGTTAATTAACCTCCCTTAGTGTTGCGTTGATTAAATTCCCATAGAAACTAGTTCGAGAATTGAAGAAAGATCGGGCTCAAACTTAAGTCGAACCTTGCGGTTCTTCATCACACGGGTTTTTTGCTAGTATATTTATATTACAGAGTCTGTTTTAAGTTTCAGACAATCACATCCTTCTAAATCATACGTGTAATTTTCATGAATTTTGGTTAAATTAATTATTTTATAAAATTTCGATTGGTTGGTTAAATTTTACTTTGGTTGTGAACTCTTGATTGGCTTATAAGAGTATCCCACATTGAAAAGTTACATTGTTTTTTGAGTTTGACAATACTATAAAAGAGAGTACTTTGACATGTTTTGAGTGAGAAATTGAATTGACATTTCAGCCCATCAAATTAGGGAAGCCCACTTATTTGCTTCTTATATTTTTATTTATATAAATATAAATAGTTAAAGTTTAACAAATAACGGGTAATTCAGATGACTGGTTCCTCTGAATTCCGATTGAGTTTACAATCAAGTTCGATTTAGCTTAGACTTGTGCAATGTTCATTTTTATTTTATTTTTATGCATCATTTTTATTTTCATAATATCTTTTTAAAAATAAATAAATATGGATATTTAAAAATGAAAAAAAAATCAATGCGCTTCGTTTATACTGCAAAAAACAAGTGATAAAACTGCATCAAAATTTTAAGAGTATATGAAAAGAATAAGGCTTCATAACCTACTTTGAAGCAGTTTTAAATTTTAAACTCAAGTGCTTCAAAATTCCGCTAACCATAAATTTTGGCAAAGCACTCTCTTTCATTGTAGAGGTGTTGGAGGGGATAATAAAAGACCCAGATTTTCTATTTGTTGAATGAACTAGCAATGTGTAGACAAAATAAATAATGTGTTGTTTCATTGAATGCGCCATATTCAATTATTAAATGCAAAATAAAATATATTTTTTGATAGATTTATGATTTTTTCCATTATATTAATAGATTAAACGAAAACTGAGTAGTAGTATTAACTAAGAAAATGCACTTAGAGTTCTA
This sequence comes from Vinca minor, assembly GCA_026122235.1. Lineage (NCBI taxonomy): Eukaryota > Viridiplantae > Streptophyta > Magnoliopsida > Gentianales > Apocynaceae > Vinca > Vinca minor. The sequence continues at coordinate 6,749,007 of JAOCZM010000284.1, read as the reverse complement.
CATATTGATAATTAAAAGGTTAAAATGTAATAATCAAACTTATAGTCTAAAAATTTCTTTTTGTTGTCATTACAAAAACTCTTTTTCCTTTAATTTTTTCAAAAAATAATGTATGTCCCGTGCATAGCACGGGTGTTTTGCTAGTGTATATATATTTTACAGAAGTTTTCAGTTTCAACCAATCAAAAACCTCCAAAATTCTAATCTAATTTTCTGGTAATTTTGAGTTTTTTAATTAGTTTATTAATTTTGATTGGTTGAGAAAATTTAGATTAGTTAAATTAATTAAAAACTAAAATTTATTTGAATAACTTCCTATTCCACCCCACTAACCCAAGATAAAAGATTGTGATATATTATTAGATTTTAAAAGGAAGATGAATATGTACGGATTGAGTTGAGAATGGATAATTGATTTGTAAGTGGCTTTAATTTAGGAGCCTTGAATTGTTTTATATTCGTTAAAAATCTAATTTAGAATAGAATGATTCATGAACATGGAAAAGTTTCTATATAGATGGAAGATTTCCAATATTTAAAAATCTTCTTCTCATAAATATTTAAGAATTAACAATTATCTTAAATTTTAGAATTCTAATCAACTACTCCATTATTTCCTAAAAACCCTCCATCTCTTAACATCCTAAATGATTACCACTACTTAATCCCGCACCGTTCAAAATTCTCACGACGAAACCTAATTGTAAGCATCTTCTTCTGCTCATAACTTTTTTCTTTCCTCTATTCTAATATTTGTGTACACAAGAAGGAATGAATAGTTTATTTTTCTGTCACTTTCTTCAATTCATAAGATTTGATTTATTTTTCCTTTTCCCTTCTATTGTGGTTTAAGGTTTTGGATTGGTAACAAAGAACTCCTATCGGGACCTCATCAATTGAAGAAAGATTGGTAAGCAATTTAATATTTTTTCTTTTATTTTTTGTCGATTTTGTTAACTTCTGTTTAGTTTTTTTTATTTTTTTGTCCGAGGGTAAAAAATATGTTTATAGATTAATTATGTTTTTGTTTAATTTTTGTTAATTTTAGCTAATTTTGAGTACTTTTGTTTTAAGAAATATATTTTTTTTTAATTTTGTTCTCTAACTTGAGTTCTTCAACCAATTTGCAATAGTCTCTAACAGAAAAATCAAAGTAATCTTACTTCATATTTCTTTCCTACTTATTATGCCCTTATTCTTGCATGATTTTTATTATTAGAATTGTTTTTTTGTTTTTTTTATCCAAGAATTAAGTTCTCGATTGAGGTATCATGGCGCAACAGAGTAATCTTCATCACCAAAAGTAATCTTCCTTCATCCTTTTTTTTTTTTTATAGTTCTATGTATATACGTTTTTTATTTTAATATAACCTATTATTTTTCTTGGATATTTCATTGTTTGATTTAGTAAAGTATGCAAATAACAAAGTATGAAGTTCTCTAATTCTTTATTTTAACAAATTTTTTATGCTAACCTCATTCACTCATCTAATCTTTTCAATATATATATTCTCTTTCTTATAATTATTTAATATTTTAATGTGCTAATTTTGTTTTTTGTTCATTTGATTAACAGGTACAAAATTTTAGATATAAAAAGTTCTATAATTACGGAATAAAATTCCTTCAATTTCATATTTTGAAGGTGAGTATTGTTTTAAGTTTTATTCTTTATTAAAAAATAGTTTCTTATTTATTGGTTGTGTTAGTTAATTCATTTTTGTTTTCAATTTACAAAAAAGTAGGCAATCTTTTAATTTTCATTCCTTGGACAATAATATTTCTCTTTCTTACCAAAGAGATCTTTTTTTATTATTTTATAAATATTTGTATTGACCACTTTCATTTTTTCGTTTTCAATTTAGTAGGAACATTCCAAATATGAAAAATTAAAGAGAAGTCTCATATAATTTTTATTATCCATATAATGTTCTTTTATTTATGCTTCCTTTCAAAGAATTGGTTCATGGAACATGTGGTTAAAGGTCCAAGCTCTTTCCTCTTTCTATTTTTTTTATTCAAAATATTGCAGCTTTAATTGAGATATTAATTAAAATAAAATTGATTTTGATTGTTTTAATTGGTTATGAGATAAAATCAATATCTTTTAATATCAATATTCTTTTAATTAAGATATTAATAAAAAGGAAATTGATTTTGATTGTTTTGGTTAATTATAAGATAAAATCGATATCTTTTGATTGGTTAAAAGATTTTGAATATATCAAATTAATTAGAAATTAGTTAATTATCATAAACTAACACACTATCCCTCCAACTCCTAAATTATCGCTAATTTTCTCCCTTTTTCCAACTTTCTCTATTTTTTCCTTCCATCATCTCCCAGGTAAACATTTGAAACTTTAGAAGAAAAGATAAACATTTTCTTAACTCCTACTACTCTACAATAACCTCCTCCATTAACCACATCATGTTTAACATTTCTATCATTGCCATCAGAACCTACATTAACAATCCGAAGAACTTCATCTTCCTTCAATTTTCTTTTTTAGCAATCTTTGTTCTTCAAACAAATTCAAGACTTTTTTCTTCACAAACTGTTTCATATCTCCAACTTCATGTAATTTATTTTCTTCAATTTTGTTAGTCGAACTTTGTTTTAGCAGGAAAAATGCAAATTGCCAACATCATATCCGCCTTTCGAGTGTATCATTTTCTGTTTTTAAAATTACTTGGTACATGAAAAAATTTCTTCTATCATTTTTTTTTGCAAAATATGTTTCCTCATCACTATTTCCTTTTATTGTCTTCTATTAGCAAATGGTCGGTATACATATTTTTTTTCCCTATTCTTTTTTCAGGATGCCAAGATTTATTCATCCCAGGTATCTCTATCTTCATTAATTTATTTAATAATTGTTATTACCTCTTTTAATAAAAATATCAATCATACTACTAATCAAATTAATATTATCAATAATTTTGATCATGTTTGTTTTCCTTTTTTTTTTATTTGTTTAATTGATGTGCAGTGAACCATTGACATACTACAGTCAAACATGTATCAATCGCCGTATAAGTGTAATTATTTGATTCATCTAAAAGGTACCATCTTGATCTTTATATTTTTATTGTTTTTTATATTAAATATTTAATTTTTGAATAAAGTATATTAAATTTTTTTATATTATTTTTATATTTATTTAATTATCCAAAAAATAAAAGAGTAATTTTCTTTTGTTGACTTCATGTATTTTTTTTTCTTCCTTTTTTCTCAATAACCTTCACTATTTACCGCTTTCTTATTGAAGACATCAATTTCGGTTCCAGTAGTGAACTAAGGCTCAACCATTTGGAGCAGTAGTAATTTCACAAGTTGGTTCCATGGTATAAGATTTAAATGGAGTTATCATTTGTATATTTTATTTATGGTTTAATTGTATCCATATATTTATTTAATTGTACTTTTTATGAATGTTTTCACAATAATTAAAATGATAATTTCATGGACTAATTTAAATAACGCACTTGGACAATGGTAATAATCTCATGGACTATGCACGGGCCATTCTGGTTGGACTAATTTCTTCCCAAGTTATTTTTTTTATGTTAATTAAATATTTATTATTATTCATAATATATTTTCATTATCCATTTGCAGGTCGTGACTATTTATCAGCATATCCTAAAAACACTACATTTGTGCTAGTATATATATATTACAGAAGCCCTTTTCATTTTTTACTTTACATTTTGCCACGTGGCGGATTCTTAGTTATTCTTCATTTTATTTTATTTTAATTAAGCAAAAAACCTGCTGCATATTCTACCCGCCCCACTAACCCCCACGTTTGTCCATGAGACCTTTTTACACGTGATTTTTTCTCTTTAAACCATCTCCTGCACATTTAAATTAAGCAAAACCTCCCTGCATATTCTACCCACCCCACTAACCCCCACGTTTCTCCATGAAACTTTTTTACCCGTGATTTTTTTGGCAAAGAGGCACACTATCCCATTATCTCTTTAAACAACCTCCTGCATAATTCAATTTATCAAAAGAAAAAAAAACTCTAGCATACCATACATGCTATGCCAAGACACATTTCTCCATGAGATTTTTTTCATCTGCATTTTTTACCATAGACGAATTATCAAAGGTTTTAACCATATAGAAGAAATTTTCCCCTCGTGCTTGGATGCTTCCAGGTCTGCTTGCAATTCCACAGCATATTAGAATTATTAGTTTCATTTTTATCACGTTTCTCTAAGTATTCTATAAAATTTGCATGACATACTAGCTTTGCATGGCATACTAGGATTTACAACTTTGATAATATTTAATGAATATTTATCCTTGGTTTCTTAATGTAGGAACTTGTTAAAATAAATAGATTTTTCATTATACTTGCACAAACTTGATGGAAGTTAAGATCTAATGATGGTAAATTCTGTGTCTATGAATATTTTTTGCCTATGATATGTCCCTTTTTTTGCTGCACAAAGACATCGGCCTCGATATCGCCTTTTTTTGATAAAAAGTATTTCTTCTTCTTCTGATGTAACCACTAATTCTTTTTCAGTTACTCAAGAACAACTTAGAAAATCATCAATTTCCATTTTCCATCAAGCCATTCAGCACCTCCAGGTTTTTTATTATCATGGTTTTATTGTTCTTGATCGTTAAAGTTTATTTATTTTTTTATGTTGCCTTTTCAATTTTAAGAGAATTCAAGATATGGGTTGAAGCATTATGGCGAATTTTAAAGTGTTCAAAATGTCATATGATATTTTTCTTATTGTTTGTGATGCACTTTAGCTGAATAAAGTTATTATCATGGTTGGCTTTTAGACTTTTGTTCATCTTGAATCGTTAAAGTTTAATTATTTTGTAATGTTGCTTCTTGAATTTCGAGATAATAAGAAACGGGTTTGGATTATTATGGCCAATTTTGAAGTTTAAAGAATGATATATATATATATATATATATATATATATATATATATATATATATATATATATATATTTATTTTGCTATCTGATGTAACCACTAATTCTTCTTCAGTTTCTCAAGAACAACTTACAAAATCGTCAATACCCATTTTCCAGCAAACCATTCAGCGCCTCCAGGTTTTTTAGTATCATGGTTTTATTGTTCTTGATCGTTAAAGTTTACTTTTTTTTTGTTGCCTTTTGAATTTCAAGAGAATTCAAGATATGGGTTGGAGTATTATGGCGGATTTTAAAGTGTACAAAATGCCATATGATTATTTTATTATAGTTTTTGATGCAATTTAGTTGAATAAAGTTCTAATCTTGGTTGGATTTTAGATTTTTTTTTCATCTTCATCTTTAAAATTTAATTAATTTGTAATGTTGCCTTTTGAATTTCAAGAGAATAAGTAACGGGTTTGGATTATTTTGGAAAATTATGAAGTTTAAATAATGCTATATGATATTTTTCTTATTAATTTTTTTTTGGTAAATGTTTTGGTTAATTCTCTGTTTATTAATAGTTTTTCCTATGATATGCCCATTTTTCCTGCTCAACGACAGCAGCACCACCGCCGCCTTAACTTGAAGTTCTAGCTTGGATATCTCATAATAATTTTTTTTGCGTCTAACATATTTCTTAGGAAATTGTATATGTTATGTTTTTTATGTCTTCTCTCTATTTATTTATGTTTTATTTCTCTTCATAATTCATTTTTTGTTTGGGCAGTAACTTTCGCCCAAAGTTATTCATTCTTTAGTATGCAAGTATTAAAGTTTATCTTAGTTATATTGATTTTGTATTTTTTTTTCATGTAGCATCTTATGATATTTGTTGCTAAATTCCCTCCCATGTCAAGAATAGAAGTTCTAATCTATGCCATGAGATTGTAATATGACTAGGATAAACTTTGAGAAAGTCAAATTTATGAAACTTTATTCAGCAAAAAAAAATAATTATGAAACTTTCAATACTTTTTTCTTGAGTCCCTAATTAAAAACTGATGGCTAATGCCAGTTTTGTTTTGACTAAAAGAGTAGTAGTATGAACTCTTCTGATTATCACATTTTAAATCATGTTACTTTTTTCATATTTTTCTACTACATCAATATTTATCTTTAGTAGTTTTCTTCTAAACAACTTTACGACTTCATTCATTTTACTGTTTTATCTTTACCGTTGGTATTTGAGGCATTGAGCAGGTAGGGGTTGGGACTATGAATCCCCGTACTTGCCAGAGGACATTGGGTCTTGAGCCTTGCAATGTTGCATAGATATGGACTTGACAGTTATTTCATTGTTGATGACTATTTTCATTTTCTTATTCATTATAAGGCATCTTAGTACACATATAATAATAACTAATCAAGTGGGGTTTGTATAAAGAAAGTGGCCTTCTTTTCTGGTTGTGGCTGAATCATTATTACTACCAAAAAATGGAGGGAAAAAAATATGCCCTTTTGGAGATGACAATGCACATAATGGAAGTTGCATGCTTGAATTTGTATAAAGAGATATCTCTCAACTAATCTTGAAGCTTAACCAATTTGGTTAAGGAAATTAAATGTGTGGTCTTAAATATACACATATGTGATGTTTGTACTAATTATTATAATAAATTTGAAGAATTACCATGACCAGTAGCTTTCCCACATTATCCTTTCAAGAATCCATTTTCTTGATTGATTTATGGCTTTTTTGTTTTTTTTTTATGCATGTGTACAATATGATGATTTACTTAAATTATACAAGATTGTGGATCTGATAATATATTTATTATTCTTGATTGAAAATGATGATATCATTGTTAGCCACTTTCATTTTTGAATTTTGAATTTTCTTTTAAATGGTTCGATTTATTTGATTGCAAGGTACAAAGAATCCAATTTTCTTGGTAATCTTTTCTGTTATTAATAGACGAATAGACTAATTTTATCTTTCAGGGAATAAAAACATTTACTAAAATGGATCTTACAGCAATGCAAATTTGGCGAACAAAACTTGAGCAGAAAATTGCTCGCTCCCATAGAAGAAGATACATTATCTCAAAACGTGGATCACATAATTTTCAAAAACTTCATGAATTAGATGGTTCTATAAGAAAAATGAAGTCACAATACGTTGTCTCTTTTTTTTTTAAAAAAGATTAGGTGATTAACATTTATAATTAGTATTGTAGTGATTATTGGATCCAAATTTTTTTATCAAATCATCATTTGGTGTTCACCCTTACAATCTTTAGTCTCTTTATATTTTCAAAAAATAATATACAATTAATATATATATTTTTTTTATTTTTGTGTTTACAATCATGCAGAATATAATCCATTGAATTTGGAAACTGAGGCGGTTGGAGCTGCCCAACAAATTCAACAAATTGGTAACTGTATTAGTCTTAATTCTTTTACATTTCTAAGTTTAGACTGAAAACAATAATATAGAAAGTGATTTTTTCTTTTACAATCTTGCGAAAGGTAATTCATTCAATTTGGAAACAGACCCAATAAGAGTTGAACAATACTTGCAACAAAACGGTAATTTTGAATATTTTTAATTTTACTAAATATATGAAATTTAGGCAAAAAAATATAAAAATAATTTTTTTTTTTTCCAAATATGCAGTAGGAAATCAATTCAATTTTGGTATAGAAGGCGTTGGAGATGCACAACAGTTAATTCAAAATGTTTACGGTAATGACATGATAAAACTATACATTCAAGATGTTTAGAGAAATAAAAATATATATATCTAGATGTGTTTAAATTTAATCATATTTACCAAACCATAAGAAAAATTGATGCCAAGTTGTTTTGTTTTGGAGATTAATGATATAGAATTTCATTAAAATTTAGCATTTAATTATTAAAATATTTATTTCACTGAAATTTCATCATTTATCTATTAATTTTCAGGATTAAATGGGGTGTCTAACTCTTCAAATATCAATAATGAAGTCGTGACACTTTTACCAGAAGATCAACAAAAGGGTACTTAATGTGAAATTTTATTATTTCATTTTTTATTCTCACTCTTCTTATTTGTAAATAAAATAATTCATAGTCTATTGCATAATTATTAATTGTTATACCATTTATTAGTAGTAAGGTGGTGACTATTGCATCAAAACATTGGATTAAACATTCATAAAAGTAAAGTATATGAGTATGTTTAATATCATCAATCATTTTATTGTACATTATTTTATCCAATATTTTTTATCTATCATTTGGTATTCACCCTTACAATACACAGTCGTTTTCTGTTTTGTATGAAGAACATAATTTTTTTTTTTTTTTTACAATCATGCAGAATGTAATCCATTAAACATGGAAATTGATGCAGTTGGAGCAGCCCACCAAATTCAACAAAATGGTAATTGGGAATAGTTTTAATTGTTTTACATAACGAAGTTTAGTCCGATATGAAAAATATACAAATACATTTTTAACAATCATACAAAAGGTACTTCATTAAATTTGGTAACCGACGCCCTAAGAGCTGCGCAACAATTTCACCAAAACAACAAATTTCAACAATTTAATCATCAAATTAATTATTTCATTCTTTATTTATTAAATTTCAGGAGTAAATGGAGTGTCTAACTCTTCAGATATAAATATTGAAGTTGTGACACCTTTACCAGAAGTTCAACAAAATGGTACTTCATGTCAAATTTATTTTTTACATTTTTCATTCACAGTTTTTATTAATTGTTATATAATTAATTCAGTGCCTACTACATCGGATATGGATATTAAAGTTATAGCACATATACCCGAAGTGCCTCATAATGGTAATTATTATTTATTTATGTTTTATACATACCAAAGATAGATAACGTAATTTATTACTTTTATTTATCAAAGTTAAAAAAAATGTGTATCTATGTTAATTATATAGTTTCTTTAGAAATTGTATCAACTTTAACATGAAATTGTTTTCAAACTTATTTCACTAAAAAAAAATTCAATTAATTTTCAGGCGCAAATGGAGTGCTCAATTCCTCAGATATCAATAATGAAGTTCTGACACCTTTACTAGAAGTTCAACAAAATGGTAATTAATGTGAATTTTAATTTTTATATTTCTTATTAACTGTGTTTTTTAATTTTTATAAAATTTAAATAAATTATTCTAAGTTATCACTTCAATAATAATTTTATCATTTTCATTAAAAATTATATAAATTTATTATACTTTTTCTTTAACACATTTTGCAGATGATGGGGAAGAGTATGTTCCAACCACGCCAGGGACCGAAATCACAACATCGCATGCTATTCTCCAAAATGGTAAAAAAAATTATATGTACCATTTCTCTACTTTTTAATTATTAGGGTTAGTACCAATTTAGTAATATCAACTCTTACCTTTTGCCTACTAAGAGATTAACCTTCAGAAATGGTTAGGGTTAGTTCTATTTTAGTAATATCAACTTTTATCATTTGCCTACTAAGAAATTAGTCTTCAGAAATGGTTACAACTGTGCAACAATTTTATGGAGAATAAAAATAGCAGACTAAAAGGAAAACTCCAATATGTCATTTAAAATGTTCGTATCCAAATTTATCATTGAAAAATATAATATTTTTAAACATTCCTTATCCGATGGGGGGTGTTCAAAATATGTGTTTTTCTCAACGATGAAAATGACACATATTTTTACCTTCAAATAACTATCTCTTAGAAATAAAATAGATGTTTAAAAAAACTAATTTATGCTTTTCGAGACAATTATTAGTCTTAAAGTTATTAATCAATACGTAGATACTGAGGAAAACATCCTCAGCACCTTTACCAAATTACTACATATCAAGTATTTTCTCTCCGTCTACCTACCTCACAACATCTCTTTAAGAGAAACTAAAACCATCACCTCCCTAATCCCAACATTCTATCTTCCAGTACATCTATACAACGTTTCACTTATTATTTTAATATGTCTTCAAGTAATTAATAGTAGAATCAAAATTTAAACTTCCATACGGTAAACCTATCAGGTGAAACTTCCGTTTTACGTCAAAGGCAAAGACGCCTAATAAACAAACGATGGACATTTGGAATAAAGACATCGGTATGCCCCAACTGCAGTGCAATAATGTGGATAGAAGAACGAAACCAATGTAGTTCAAAATCAAATCCTACATATCGGTTGTGTTGCCAGAATGGGGATATTCTTTTGCCTTTATTACCGTCGACTCCGGATTATTTAAACACGCTGTTGAGTTGTCCAAGCTTAAAAAAAAACATCCGATTGTACAACTCCTCATTTGCTATGACTTCCATGGGTGGAAAGATTGATTACAGTTTAATGAATAGAGCAGCGCCATATTCATTTCGAATTAGTGGAGAAAATTATCATACAATAGGGTCACTATTACCACCACCAAACACAAATCCTAGATATATTCAATTGTATATCCATGACACAGAACATGAGTTGCAGAATCGGATGGATATTTTATTTGGTAATGGTGGAAGTTCAACCCGAATAGATATATCAATTTTACAAGCCCTAAAAAACATGTTGGATAGCATAAATCCATATGTCAAAGGTTTTCGAACAGCTAGAGACATTATGCGCGAAAATGAGGTAGTCGATTTGAAGATAAGAATCATCAACTCGAGAAATGGCAGACAATACATACAACCAAGTTCAAATGAAATTGATGCTCTTATAGTTGGTGAAAATAATGGACAAACATGTCATCGCGATATTGTATTGTTTCAGAAAGATGGAAATACAAAGAGAATCAGCGAAATAAATGCGTGTTATATGCCATTGCAGTATCCATTGTTATTTCCCTATGGCATAGATGGATGGGATTGCAAAATCAAATTTGCAACAACAGCTAATAGAGCCAGAGATTTTATTTCAATGAGGGAATTTTATGCATTTAGAATCCAATTTCGCGAATCAGAAGGCAAGCTACTTCTCCAATGAGGGAGACTATTCCAGCAATTTGTGGTTGATGCTTATGCAGCAATTGAGCACAACACTTTAAATTACGTGAGAACTCATCAATCTAATCTAAGAGGAGATTTATAACAGGGATTAGAGGATGCAATAGTGGCTGGAGATACTGATTCATCAGTAGTTGGTAAAAAATTTATTTTGCCTTCATCATTTACAGGCGGACCACGCAATATGATGCAACATTATCAAGATGCAATGGCAATTTGCAGACACTTTGGCTCACCTGATTTGTTCATTACTTTTACATGCAATCCGAACTGGCCGGAGATTAAAGAAGAATTAAAAAGATTGCCAGGTCAAAAGATTGAAGATAGACCTGACATTGCGTCTAGAGTATTCCGGATCAAGCAAAAACGTTATCTTGAAGATATCAAGCATAACAATTTTTCTGGGAAAGTAGTAGCAGGTAAATTTTGAAATTAATATACGATTACAACTAATATAGTAAAACTATCTTGATTAGCCTTAATTGTTTATGTTGTAACAAAATTATTCTGCAGATGTTTCAGTAATTGAATTTCAAAAGAGGGGCCTTCCTCACACGCATATAACTATCACTTTGGCAAACGATGACAAACTGGTTACTCCAGAACAAATTGATGAAGTTATTTGTGCTGAAATCCCTGATAAAGAAACTGATCCACTCACTTATGAAACTGTAGTAAGATGCATGTTACATGGCCCATGTGGACCAGGTTATGAAACTGCGCCGTGCATGGTGAAAGGAAAATGTTCAAAATACTACCCAAAAAAGTTTTGTGATTCTACCACAATAGATGAAGAAGGATTTGTAGCTTATAGGCGGAGGGTTGTTTCAAACACGTATTTGACAATTAGAGGATTTACCTTTTCTAACGCATGGGTTGTCCCATACCATCGAGATTCGTTGGTTAGACATGATGCACATATTAATGTGGAAAAGGTAGCACATGGTCAAATTGTAAAATACTTATATAAGTATTTGAATAAAGGCCCTGACATGACAAATGCTAGAATTGAGGATAATCTTGCAATTTCAAATGATGATGTTAATCAACATTACAAAAGTTGTAATGAGATTGCAAGTTATTTGGATTGTCGTTATGTGTCATCAATTGAAGCATGTTGGAGAATATTTGAATTTGATATACAAAGGCAATATCCCGCAGTATTGAAATTGCAATATCATCTTCCAAATCAACAGTTTGTTGTTTTTAGTGATAGAGACGATCTCAATTGTGTAATTGATCGTAGAGACATCAATGATACAATGTTGACGAAGTGGTTTGAAATAAACAGGAATCATGTCTCGGCTAAAGATATGACTTACGTTGATTTCCCGTCATCATGGGTATGGAATCGAAGTACTAAGAGGTGGACTCCTAGGAAAAGTCATATATGCATTGGGAGATTACCATATGCACACCCAAATTCGGGAGAAAGATATTATCTGAGAATGCTTTTGTATAAAGTCCGTGGTGCGGAGAGTTTTAATGATATCAAAACCGTTAACGGATTATTGCATCCGACATACAAATCAGCATGTGCTGCACTTGGCTTTCTCGATGATGACAATGAATGGCATCAAGCTTTGAATGAGGCATCTTTGTGGGCATCTGCGAAGAAGCTCAGAAACATGTATTGCACGCTCCTTCTATTTTCGGAGGTAACAAATCCTCTCAACTTATGGGAATCTCATTGGAAAAGTCTTACTAATGACCTTAATTATCGAGTTCAGAGAGAAATGGGTAATCCAAGATTACAAATTCCTGATAGTGAATTACAAAATTTGGGATTACGAGAAATTGAGCTTATATTGAATAAAAATGGCCGATCTTTGAAAGATTTCCCTCCAATGCCACTCCCATATGTTGATGCGGCTAATTTATCTATTAACCGATTAATCAGAGAAGAGCTTGATTATGATTGTGCATCTGAATATTTATTGTTTGAAAAATTAATCAATGATTTGAATAGTGAACAGCGAGTGGCATTTGATACTATTATGAATGCTTATGAGCAAAAAAGTGGGGGTTTGTTTTTTGTTCATGGAAGTGGAGGTACGGGAAAAACTCGTTTGTGGAGAACCCTAATATCAAAAATGCGATCTGAAAGAAAGATCGTGCTTTCTGTAGCTTCATCAGGAATTGCAGCTTTATTGCTACCGGGAGGAAGAACCGCTCATTCACGTTTTAAAATCCCAATATACCTCGATGAATGTTCAAGAAGCATCTCTAATAATTTGGGACGAAGCCCCAATGTTGCATCGGCATGGATTTGAAGCCGTTGATCGAACACTCAAAGATATCTTGAAGCACACAGTAAATTGCTCAGCAGATCGTGTATTCGGTGGTAAATTGTTTGTTCTTGGTGGTGATTTTAGACAAACACTACCAATTGTTCCGAAAGGACGTAGAGAAGCCACTGTTTTTGCAACAATAAAAGAATCTGCAATATGGAATCAATGTTGCGTGTTGCATTTGAAGAAAAATATGCGTGTCATGACACACGACATATCTACTCATGCGCGTCAAGAATTAAGTGAATTTGCAAATTGGATTCTTACAATCGGTGAAGGAAAGATTCCAACACTCGCTTTTTGTGCCAACGAAGAAGCGATTGGATAAAAAATACCCGGCAAATTTCTCATCGAAAATACTCGATCAAGGTCTACGTCTATTGATTGATGCGGTATATCCAAATTTGATCACTTCATACATGGATAACTCTTATCTACGTGAACGAGCAATATTGACCCCAAAAAATGCTGATGTTCATCGTTTAAATTCAAGAATGTTGGCAATGCTTCCAGGAGTTTCACGTAATTATATGAGTGCAGACACTTTATGTCAAGCCGATGGTGAAAACCTTGCTCATACATTGAATCCTGTTGAGTATTTGAATTCATTAGATTTTCCAGGTATACCAAGTCATAATTTAGAACTCAAAGAAGGTGCCCCTATTATTCTTTTGAGAAATCTAAATCAAGCTGAAGGTTTGTGTAATGGAACACGACTTACCATCTTCAAGATGGGAGATAAAGTTCTTGAGGCAAAAGTGATAACTGGGTCAAATCGTTTGGAGATTTTGTTCTCATACCACGCATATCTTTAACGCCACAAAGTGTTCACACGACTTATCCAATGAAGCGAAGGCAATTTCCTATTAAAGTGGCATTTGCAGTGACCATCAATAAAAGTCAAGGTCAAACATTGAATAATGTAGGGGTGTATCTTCCAAATCCTGTGTTCTCTCATGGTCAACTCTATGTTGCATTATCACGTGTAACCTCTCCTTTGGGATTAAAAATATTAATTGTTAACAAGGATGGACAACCATGGAACTACACAAAAAATATTGTATACAGGGAAGTTCTTGATTTCTAATGTATGAAATAAAATTGTTTACATTTATTAATTGATTCTTATTGGTTGAATGCTAATAACATTTGTTTAATGCGTTGCACTTTTAGTTTGTAATTTTGTTATTCAATTCACACCTCTAATTTATCAAATGTAACCATATACATTGATTACATTACATTATCTCTGATCTATTCCATGTATATCGTTGATTTCAAAATTAATACACTCTTAACTTAATAATTTTTTCATTTTCATTCCAACACTACTTCAAAAGGACGTATATGTTTCGATATAGATTACTACATTAATTGTTTCTCATTTCACTTTAAGTCATTACCTTTAACTTGGAATGCAATAAGATAAATCCTTTATTCAATATATTTTATAAATTAAATATATTATTTTTGTCTCATTTAGTTTATAACTTGCAGAAGTGCAATATGCGCCTTTGATTTTCTTGAATCCATACGGGGGGAAATGGAATATCAAAGTTAGGTTATTTCGACTACTAGATCGAAGTGCGAGCCAAGGATTCATCCAGATGATATTTCTTGACAAAGAGGTAAATATATATATATATATATATATATATATATATATATATGTATATATATATATATTTGCATGTTCATATAGTGAGATAGTTATATATTTTTCCAATCCTCACAATTGTTGTTTAAACTAATATATCAACCATGACGGCGATTTGTTATGCAAGGCTTCATACGTGGTCGACATGTGTTAGCCTTTTTTAAACAACATTTAATTGAAGGCCATGTTTATTGCTTTACTGGAGTACGTGTTACATCAATAGAAAGTAAGTACAAAATCATCAACCATCAGTATCAAGTGGAGTTTACTGCTGATACAAGAATCGAAATGAGTATAGATGATTGCTATGATATGCCCCGTTACAAATATAATTTGGTCAAATTTCAAAATATACCTAATTACATGGATCGCCATTCCACTTTCATAGGTATTTCTTTGTTTCTAACTATGTTAAACTTATTGTGTTATAGTACAATTTTGACATTATTATTAACGGTAATACATTATCTACAGATGTTGTTGGATTAGTAATTTTTGTCGATGAATCGTTATCCAATTATAAGTAATGGGGCGCTGAAGCGAGAAATTTTGCTATTGGATAGAAAGTAAGAATATTCTTAGATTAAATTTACATACAAACAATTCATTGTACACTTACCTAATCATTCCAAACTAATTTTATGGAACAAAAGTATGAAGGTTGTTAGGTTAACTCGGGGACATTTGGCTATTGACGAAGGAGGTGAACTGTTGCAAAAAATAAATGAAAATACAATTCTACTTGCATGTGGACTCATAGTGAAGAACTTTCAAGGTATGATGCTAAAAAAATGATGTGGGGTACTACATTTTCTACTTCACAATTGTTATTAATCACAAATGCAAAACGAAGTCGAATATCCGATTATCAAGCATCAGCTAAAGTAAGAAAGTCTTATTAATAACTTTTTAATTGCACTTTACTAACTGAAAAAAATAATTGTATTTTGCTAATTATCTAAATTTTTTTCAGGGAACACATTTTCGTATTGTTGCCGATGTGAGTATCATAAATACCGGAATATTGTGGATTGAGTATTATAATATATGCGGTAGTGAAACAAAGTCCGTTAGTGGAAATGAGGTGTGCATTTGTTGCCAAGATGTGGTGCAAACAATACCAAGGTAAATCATATATTAATATTTGTTCAAAGTTTTATTCAAAATTCCTAATTTTGTAGTCTTTTAAAATGGACAGATTTCGATTCTACGTTGAGTTGAAAGATAGTACTGCAATTATGCACACCCTTCTTAGAGACAAGCATGCACAATTTCTACTTCGATGTTCACCAGATTACTTAAAATATCTACAATCCAAGGTATGTTATAAAACATTATGATCTTTTATAAATTATTCAATTACAATTTATAAATTACTATACCATAATGCATTTTTTATTCTTATGTATTTCAGGAAAATGGACAGAAGCTAATGCAAGATCATATAAATTCTTGAGTGGGTTCTGCATTTACATTTCTTATTCGTCCACCTATATTCCACTTGGATCAAAGTCTTAACCCAGTAGTTTCTTTTGTCTTGAAAGTAAACTGGTGTGAAGAATACTTGCATCTTTCCCGACATACAAATAGAATTCATGTTAAGTAAAGGTAGTTAATTCTATAATTGATATATTTTTTAGTCATGTTAATTAATTTTTTGTCAATAAAATATTTTTGTTATTCATTTTATGGTTGTGATCATTAATCAGCATATCTACATTTGGGAGTTACTCAATAAAATTCACATTACCCAATCATGTTCAAACTTCTTATTTGCTTTCTGAAAAATTAAAGTAAACAAGTTTTCGTTCCAAGTTCAATTGTACAATCATTAAATTAGTATTTTGAAATTCAGTATCTCCGTGCATAGCACGGGTCATTTGCTAGTGTATATATATTACAGAGCACTTATACATACAGATAATTGTATCTATATATTTCTTCCATCTTTTTTCTTAGATTTTCACATTTTTAATTAATTTACTAATTTTTAATTGGTTGAGAATATTTAGGTTAATTAAATTAATTGAAAAATAACTTATCTTAATAAAAATTAAATATTAACTTTTATTGGTGCAAAAATGTTAAACTATTTTATTCAAACCGGGAGAGGGAGGATTCGATCCCTCGACCTGCAGATCGGATGCTGCGCTGCAATGCCAACTACTCTAGCAAGTATTTGACAACTGTTTTCTTTAATTCTTTTAATGGAATGCTAATTTAAATTTTATTTTGGTTGTAAACTCTTAATTGGCTTATAAGAGTATCCCACGTCGAAAAGTTACATTGTTTTTTTAGTTTGACAATACTATAAAAGATGGTACTTTGACATGTTTTGAGTTACAAAATTGGGCTGACATTTTAGCCCATCAAATTAAGGAAGCCCGCTTATTTGCTTCTTATATTTTTTTTATATAAATATAAATAGTTAAAGTTTTAACAAATAACGGGTAATTCAGATGACCGGGTCCTCTGAATTCCGATTGAGCTTATAATCAAGTTCAATTTAGCTCAGACTTATGCAATGATCATTTTTTTATCCTAATGGAGAATTTTTTATTTTCATAATATATTTTCATTGAAGATATCGAATCCAAACTTTAGAGAGGGGATTTCGAATCTCATATTTCGTGAAACCAATTTACGAAAAAGAACATATAAACATCAAATAGAAAAAGACATAAAAATTAAAAGCAATATGAATAATAAAGAACAAAAGATTTACTAATTTTTATTGGTTGAGAATATTTAGGTTAATTAAATTAATTGAAAATTAACTTAACTTAATAAAAATTAAATATCAACTTTTATTGGTGCAAAAATGTTAAACTATTTTATTTAAATCGGGAGAGGGGGGATTCGATCCCCCAACCTACAGGTCAGATGCTGCGCTGCATTTCCAACTACTCTGGCAAGTATTTTTGACAACTGTTTTCTTTAATTCTTTCAATGGAATGCTAATTTAAATTTTATTTTGGTTGTAAACTCTTAATTGGCTTATAAGAGTATCCCACATCGAAAAGTTACATTGTTTTTTGAGCTTGACAATACTATAAAAGATGGTACTTTGACATGTTTTGAGTTACAAAATTGGGATGACATTTTAGCCCATCAAATTAAGGAAGCACTACTAAAAAAAACGCTTTTTGCGTCAGGCGACGCCTGTCGCAAAAAGTACCTTTACCGACGCGAAAACGTTTTTACGTCGGTTATACGACGGCAATTGAGGGGTCGCATGGGAAGGCGTCGCAAAAACTTTACGACGGGAAGCGCCTGACGCAATTAGTTTTTTCAACTGGAATATTTCCAATTGCGACACTTATTTCCCGACTTAAAAACTTAGCAAAAACGACTAGTTTTTGCATCGATTATAATTTCCGACGCAATAACCGACACAAAAACATATAATGCATCACCTTATATACCATCGAAAATAGTTTTTCATAGTCACAAATGTGACGGCCACTGATTTCGATATCAATTTAAAAGTTAGTATTATATTGTCTTTTCACTTTATAAGGTTAGAAGTGTCTTTTAAATTAATTTTTTGGGGTAAAATATTCCAAACAATAGATTGGTAATTTTATTAGAAGACGAGTATAATAGTAATTTTAATATTTAAAAAAATGAATACTTAATCTCTAAGTATACTTGATCACCAAGGAAAATTTTATAAATTATAATTTAATCCTTACAAATATCACAAATTACACAAGAAGTCCATTTCAATATGTAAATTACAAGTAAATGCCTAACCCTGCTATAAATAGAAGAGGCCATAGCCTTTTCTACTCATACCGTTTCCTTTTCTAAAACAAGAAACTTCTCTCTTTTCTACATCAAATCTCCCTCATAAATCATCATCCCAACACCATTTTGCCAAAACCACTCTAACTACTTACTGCTTTCATTCCCTGCACACACAACAAGAAGATTGATTATCACCATCAAAGAAAAAAAGAAAAGAAAAATAAGAACAATAGGTAAAAATTTCCTTTAATTTTTGCTTCTTTCCATTAATACTGCAGTACAGTAGAGTCCCATATACAAGTTGCTTTCTTCTTCACTCTTTCCCTGCACTCACAACAACAACACAATCACTTATATATATTAGATAAGTATCAAGAATTTCTATCATCAAATAATGATTACCTTGAAATAGATCTGTTTATACAACTTTGGCTCTGGAAATTTGGAACAATACTTCTTCCGAGCCTGCTATTGCCCTGCGAATTTTGGAAAGCGGAATTCGTGGGAACATTCATGATGCTCGCCCTAAAAGGCGAGAAGTACTAACCGGACTTTAGTCTGGTTCAAGATAAGTGACCGGAGGGATTGTTGTTTCAATTCTTGACCCAAACCTGTAAAAGGGATTGAAATCAAGGAAATTACTAGAAATATCCAAGTAGAAGTAATAATAATAATAACATTGAAAAGAAATCAAAGTCAAGGGAATATATATTTGATGCTTAAACTAGTAATCACAAACAACCAACCAACTAAACTAACCATAAATTACTATTGATATTGCTACTACTACAACACAAAAGTATATCATCTAAACTCAGTCTTCAATCTAAAATAGTATAAATGAAATGGAATTCAGAGGAGAAATAATCTAAAGACAAGGATAACAATAACAATAATAATACTAGCAATACATAGAGTTATTTTGAAAATAGAGGAAATTGAAAATTAATCAAATAATAAAAATGATAGTAATAACAGTATAAATAATGAAAAGAAAACGAAAAAAAAAGTTTAGATGTAGAGCATTAACAAAATAATAATAGCAATAACGATGAAGAGAAACTGAAATCAAGGGAAAACAGAATCGAAATGTCAAATATTGCAAGTTCTACAACCATTCGTTTAGAATGGAACTTTCCACTTTAATTGCAGCAACTTAAATTTGTACCATCATGTTTATGATAATATAGAACTTCCTTTACGGTTTTCATGCAAGCAAAGGAACTTTTTAAATATGGCCCTAGAAATTTCGGAGAAATAGAATCCTAGAGTCCAGTGCATTGAAGGTGAAGATCATATAATTTAGGCAAGAAAACCAACAAACATGTAGCTCCAATCGATCTCGAACACCATTACATTCATATTTTTCATCGAGGGTATTTAGAATGCCTAGGGCCCTCAACCCATTAATGCTTTGGATAAATAAAAATTCAAATAAATAAAAAAAATAAGTTCAAACAATAATCCAATAAGCTAAAAGGTTGTTGTGTTCTTACAGATTGAAAATCTTTGGCGCTTGAGTCCCTGCACCACATCGCAAATAAAGTTACTCTAAATGCTAAATCTCAAGATACCATTAAACAATGTCAAGCAGTACCATCGAGTATTTAAGGATGAAATTAAGTACCTATCTCGAGATCATTCCATGGATGAGCAGCCACAGTCCCTCCCGCTACGGAAGAAAGGATTCTTTCAGATTACGAGGGGACGCTTGAAAATTTGTGATTCAACTTTCGGTGTGAAGTCTCAATTGGTGTAGCCATGAATGCAATCTGAAATCACAGGACAAAGACAAAAAGAACTCTCAAAAATACATTTCGTATTTACAGGAAGGTAATGCTAGAATTAAAGGGTAACCGATATAAGCCGTTAAAATTTCTTAGGAAAATGCGAGAATTAAAGGGTAACCCAGATATACCCGAGAGGAAGGTGTATTTTCCGAAACTAGACAAAGCCAAAGAGACAACGGGATAAAGAAAATCCAAATTATAGATCACCATATATATATATATATATATATATATATATATATATATATATATATATATATATATATATATATATATATACAGTATACTAGTAGCTTCTAAGAAAACACAAAAATACGAATAAAAAAACCGTCATTTTGCTATCACTATAAAGATATTAATCCCGTAAAATGCACAAAATAAATGTAAAATCATACACAAAGCGGCATGAAAACGAACAAAATAGCATTAAAGGCCGAGTCTTTGCGGTAGAGATGATGATCGGAGATAGTGGAAGGCTCGTTAAACAATTGAATTAGGGATTTTAAAAATTGGGGAAAATAGTCTAGAGGGGAAAGGAATCGGGATTGATGGTGATAGAGAGGGAAGAGAGATGGCGAACAAAGGTGGCAATGGTGAGAGGGCGTGGTCATCGGAGAAACGAGTAAGATTGAGAGGAGAGAGACATACTGCGTTGAATAAGAAGAGGGAGAGAGGAGAGTGCAGGTGTGTTCTAGGGATTTAACAAAATAAAGGGGAAAGAAAAAGATAATTATACATCAAGCATCTATAATTTGTTTATATTTCATTTTAGTCCTGTTTTTGGATTCATTGGAGTAATTTTTTTTTAAAAAAAAATAATTAATTTAGGGGATGTGACGAGAAAATCTACCACCAAACTAATAATAAAATTTTGATCGTTTGCATCAACTTTTTATGTGACGGGAGAATTCCATCGCAATTTTTTTGTTATTTGGGCGAAACCTTTTGCATCGAAGCAAGCCCGTCGCAAATTTGGTCATTTGCATCAACTTCATATGTGAAGGGAGAATCCCGTCGGAAATTTTGATTATTTGTGGCGAAACTTCTTGCGTCAACTGAAGCCCATCGCATATAATCCCCTTTTCACGACGAATTAATTTGCTGACACAAATAGTAATTAGCGGTCGTAAATACATATCACGAAACGACGTCGTACCGTTATTTGCGTAGGTGTGTCTTTCTTGACGCAAATGACAGTTATTTGTAACGGTAAACGCCCGACGCAAAATGTCTCGTCGCAACAAGCCATATTTCTAGTAGTGAAGCCCGCTTATTTGCTTCTTATATTTTTTATTTATATAAATATTAGTTAAAGTTTTAACAAATAACGGGTAATTCAGATGACCGGTCCTCTGAATTCCGATCGAGCTTATAGTCAAGTTCGATTTAGCTCAGACTTATGCAATGTTCATTTTTTTTTTTATTCTAATGGAGAATTTTTTATTTTCATAATATATTTTCATTGACATGTTTTGAATTACAAAATTACTTTGTCCTTTTTTTTCCATTAAACATTATGTTTCCGTGCATAGCACGGGTCATTAGGCTAGTATATATATATATATATTACAGAGCACCTTTTCATATTTTTAGTGATGTTATACATACATATATTTGTATCTATATATTTCTTCAATCCAATTTTCTTAGATTTTCACATTTTTTATTTCCTCTAATATATCTTATCCTAATAAAGTACTCATGCATTTGAATTTTTTTCATAAACAAATTTCTTCCTTTCTTTATCTAATACAAGTCTCCTAATATATCTCTTACTCAACTATATTTCTTATTGAAATACACATTTCATCCATCAGTATTTCACTTGGATCATTTTAGTGTTTCCATATACATCGTTTGCTTTATTCCACCATGCATATATTTGAAATGATATGCTAACAATGCGGAAGATGCCGATTTCTTGTTTGAAGTGCTACGTAAGTTTTATTTAACTTGTTAATAATGCTATGCAAGTTTTATTTATTTTTTATTTCTGATATATCTTTTTTGATAATCTCCAATTTTCAAATATGTTCCTATTTGTTTAGTCACTCAACCGAAAAACTCTCCAAGTAATTAGTATTTGAGTTAAACTAGAGTATCTGTTCACATTTCATCAAATTATGTTGGAGACTCCAACTCTTCAAAACCTCCAGGCTCCAACTACAAGGACTCCACAACTTCAGTTTTCTCTCTCTGGGGTTTGGCGGACTTGAAAGAGTTTGCATGCGTTTTATATCATTCATTATGTTTGATGTTTGATGTTATGTAACACATCTACTTTCCATGTAGACAACTAGCTAGCGTATTTGTGGAGAAACTACTAAGAAATTGGCGGCAATAATGGTTAGTGGATTATTTATGAGTAAGTTATTGAAATTCTGATAAATCTGTTACATTTGACATGCCAGGAAACAGTTATTAATATGTTATTTGGCAGCCACACGAAAGTTACAAAGGGATGGCCATAAAAAATACTTTTAATACACGTTGCTCTGACTTCTTTCTTTCGAAATAGATATATGAGTTTTCATTAGATTTGTTTTTTTTTCCCTTCATTTTTTCTCTAGGGAAGGAGAATTTGATTTTTGCGGGAGCTATGCACGGGAATAAAAGTTTTAGTGAAAATAAAATAAAGATTATTAATTTCATTGAATGTTTACAAAAGTATTGGCATGATTTGACATTTGAAAGTTAATAAGTTAAAAGAAAAATTATTGTTAAACTTGCACATCAATACACTATGCGGCTTAGTTTGTACACATTTCTTTGTACTTTTCTAATAGGCTATTTTGGTGCTTTTTTCTCTTATGATGAAAGTTTGGACTAATTCCTAGCCCTTTTCTACAAAGATTGTTAATTAACTCCGAGATTGGCTCTCTTATGTGAAATACAGGTTTCTCCCCTTTCGACCCTCAACTTAGGGAACACTATCATTAACATTTGCCTCATTTAAGTTTTAGTAAGTATATAAAATTTATTTGTTATGTGATTATGAGAAGCATGACTTGGAACTCCTTTTTTCTTTATCACCTTACTTTTATTTTTTCATGGGACTATGAAAGTATGCAAAGAAGGATTAAGGTAAAGTGAATCTTTCATGACAAGGTATTGAATGTATAGAGAAATGATTTGTACATGAACAACTTGGGATGTTAAGAATTATACATGGAATATTACTTTTTTCATTCAGCTAATGTTAAAGAAAGTTCGATAGTTTCCATACGCTTGGTTGTCAAACAAAATATACATTAAGGAGAGAAAATCATAGTAATAAGAGTTATCGAATGACTGGATCAATGTTAATCAAGACTCCTTTACCGCAGAAGTTCTCAATCATAGCATTGTTGCCTTTTGCATGTTCCTTAAATTGTAGGTAAATTGGTGAATTTTGTCCTTAATTAATTTTTAACTTGATATACAACGATTTTTTATTATTTTATTCTGAAACAATTTACATTTTGTATGTAAGGTTTTTTTCGTCCAAAATGTATCAGTCAACTATGAATTGAAAAAAAACAAACGAGTCAAAGGAAAAAGTTTATGGGCATTTTTTGTACATTGCTATACAAATACACCACCCAGAAACCCACTTTCTTCACCTTACTTAATTCATTTATTCATGCTTGCCTGCCTTTGTCTATCTGGCATTTTTTATCATTCTTTCAAGAAAGTTCTATACATTTTTCTCGAGTTTTTTATATTTAGTATTTTTATACTTTTAGGGATTTATAACAATAGAGAAGTATATTTTCATTTGTAGTAATACTTTTAAAATTCTTTGTGATTGCCAAAAATAGAAAAATAGAAAAAACTCCTCAAGTTTAGTTTCAAAATTTTAGTAGATTTATCTTGAATATGAGTCATCAAAATTGACTTTTGCCCCACCCATCATGGGGTTTCCAATTTATATTGGAAATAAATATCCATAAACATGAAAGATAGTGTTCTCTTTTGCGGTAAAATAACTATTTCTTAAATATTACTCCACATGATCAAGGTTAAAAATATTATTTTAATGATATCATATATTTCCGTTCATAGCACAAGTCCTTAAGCTAGTAGTATCTATCTATCTATATATATATTACATAAGCTTTTTTTACTTTTTGTATCTATATTATGCCACGTGTCATTTTCTAGGATTTTATGTTTTTTAATTAGTTATAAAAAATTTGATTGGTGCAAAAAAATTGAACTATTTTATTTAATTTGCAGGAGGCAAGATTCGATCCCTCGACATGCGAGTCAAATACTAGACCACGTTGCCAACTACTCCGACAGGTATTTGACTACAATTTTCTTTAATTCTTTTAATGGAATGCTAATTTAAGTAAACTTTTTCACGATATCTAACAAATCTAAACAAACATTAATTTTTTGTATAATATAATAATCTACATTAATTATATTATGTTCTTTAATTTCAAAATTCAAAACTCATCACATTCTTCTAAATCTTACGTGTAATTTCCATGAATTTTGATTCAATTAATTATTTTATAAAATTTCGATTGGTTAGTTAAATTCTACTTATATTTATATTACAGAGCATGTTTTTCATTTTCAACCAATCACAACCTTTTACAATCCTACGTGTAATTTTATGAAATTGTTTGGTTTTTAATTAGTTCAAAAAACGTGATTGGTTGAGATGATTTTTATTTATTAATTTAATGATATAGCTTGATATCTTTGACTTATTCAAATGAAATAGTTAATTTTAATATTTTAATATTTTAATATTTTTTTATTTTTCCTATTCAATTTTATCTTTTTCTCTTTTCAATACAATTCAAAATCCCACATCAGAAGTTTATGAAGTTTTTGAAATTTGACAACATTATAAATAAATGGGTTGAGAATGGTCTTTTATTGAATAAATTGATTGAGTTGGTTTTTAGTCCATTAAATTGAGTGACAAATCCAATTTTCTTTTCAATTTTTTCATTCAAATAGTTAAAGTTTTTTTTTTTTTTAAATAGTTTAACGAATCATTTAGTTTATAAATTAACCCGCAAGTCAACCTGCTCACTAATATTTTTCATTAAAAGAGTATAAACTTTTAAAAAATTATTTTTTATCCCGCCATTAGTTTTTAGAGTATCATTAACTAAGTTGAAATTTTCCTAATGAATTTGAGAGGCAGACTTTATTAGCTTTTCAGATTATTCAATTAAACAATCTATCTATATTTATATTACAGAGTATGTTTTTAGTTTCAACTAATCGCAACCATTTACAATCCTACATGTAATTTTATGAAATTGTTTGGTTTTTAATTAGTTCAAAAAACATGATTGGTTGAGATGCTTTTTTATTTATTAAATTAATGATATAGCTTGATATCTTTGAATTATTCAGATGAAATAGTTAATTTTAATATATTTTTTATTTTTTTCTGTTCAATTTCATTCTTTTTTCTCTTTTCAATACAATTCAAGATCCCACATCGGAAGTTTATGAAGTTTTTGAATTTTGACAACAATATAAATAAGTGGGTTGAGAATGATTTTTTATTGAATAAATTGATTGAGTTGGTTTTTAGTCCATTAAATTGTGACAAATCTAATTTTCTTTTCAATTTTTTCATTCAAATAGTTAAAGTTTTTTTTTAAAAAGAAAATTAGTTTAACAAATCATTTAGTTTATTAATTAACCCGCAGGTCAACCTGCTCACTAATCTTTTTCATTAAAAGAGTATAAAACTTTTTTAAAAAAAAATTATTCGGCCATTAGTTTTTAAAGTATGATTAACTAAGTTAGATTTTCCCAATGAATTTGAGAGGCACACTTTATTAGTTTTTCATATTTTTCAATTAAACAATCTATCTATATTTATATTACATATATTGTTTTTCATTTTCAGCCAATCACAACCCTTTACAATCCTACGTGTAATTTTATGGAATTGTTTGGTTTTTAATTGGTTAAAAAAACATGATTGGTTGGGATGATTTTTTATTTATTAATTTAATGATATAGCTTGATATCTTTGACTTATTCAAATGAAATAGTTAATTTTAATGTTTTTAACTGTTTTTTATTTTTCCTATTCAATTTTATTCTTTTTTCTATTTTCAATACAATTCAAGATCCCACATCGGAAGTTTATGAAGTTTTTGAAATTTGACAACATTATAAATAAATGGGTTGAGAATGATTTTTTATTGAATGAGTTGATTGAGTTAATTTTTAGTCAATTAAATTGAGTGGAAAATCCAATTTTCTTTTTCAATTCTTCATTCAAATAGTTAAAGTATTTTTAAAGAAAATTAGTTCAATCATTTAGTTTAATAATTAACCAGCAGGGCAACCTGTTCACGAATCGTTTTCATTAAAAGAGTAAAAAACTTTTGAAAAATATTTTTTTTATCTAGCCATTAGTTTTTAGAGTATCATTAACTAAGTTGGAATTTTCCCAATGAATTTGAGAGTCAGACTTTATTAGTTTTTCAGATGGTTCAATTAAGCAATCTATCTATATTTATATTACATAGTCTGTTTCCAGTTTCAACCAATCACAACACTTTACAATCCTATGTGTAATTTTATGAAATTGTTTGGTTTTTAATTAGTTTAAAAAACATGACTAGTTGACACTGGAACAAGCCTGCGAACAAGTCCCAAGGGGGCAATTTGTAGACACTGGAAATTTACCAAATTAATTTCCTAATATTATTATTTGATCCGTCAGAAATTCAAATGTTTTGGACTAATCAAATGTGGACAAGTGGCAAAGTTTTAGCCTTCGTCCAATCAAAATCCAAGAAGCCTTGTGACAAATGGGATTGTGCCACGTCACTCGTTGGAGGAGATTCGGCCAATCAAATTATTTCTATTTTCTTAATTTATATTAAGTTAGTTAGGAATATAAAATAATTTATATTAAATTAATTAGAAATATCAATTTCAAATTCCAATTGTGATCATGTTCACATTTCATCCTAAGTCTATAAATAGTGGCTAAGGGTGTTGATGAAAGGGGAAGAAAAATTATCATTGGCAAGTAGCGAAGCTCTGACAACCAGAGGTTTTCACCAACTTGCTCTCAAATCCTCAAGTCAAATTCGCGGTCTTCTTCATCAAATCAGAGGGAGTTCGCCGCCAAATCCGGAATTAAGCTGCAAAGCCCCGGATCAAATCGACAAGAAGAATCAGCGGATCCAATTCTCAAATCGAGAATAATCCGGAGATTGTAACTACATTTTAATTAATCTAAATTATCATTTGTGCCGATTTACTTGTTTTGTTTGTTTATTTTATAGACGAGTATTTTGTGTGTACAAATTTTTGGCGTTCATGGTGGGACCATCTCTGCTGCTCATCTCTTCTTGTCAAGAACAAATCACATCAATGGCTTCAAACAACAACACTGTCAAGGTTAATGGAAAATTTGCTGGAAAGAAAATTGCATCTGCCGGAGCAAGCATGGATTCGGTCATGCCAGATGTTTACACCGGACCAACTACTCGAAGGATGGAGAGAGCTCTTGCCCAAAAGGAAATACAAGGACAAATTGCTAATCGTCCTACCTTCAACTACACAAATCCGATATTCAATGACACTGTTTCGCCTTTGGGAGCAGAAGGAAATGTTCATGCTGCTCTGAATGCAGCTTTGTCACTTCTAGATCAGAATTCTGCATCCAAAGGATTGGCTCAAGATGATGATCAGACATGCACTGGTTCTTCGTCTAAGACTCCTAAAGTACCAAATTCAAGCATGTTCTGCCACGAGGCTTCATCTGCAACTTCGATCATACCTGTTATGATGGCGGATGTATCACCCATTGAGGAACAAGCTGGCACACTTAGCAAAAGTGGTAGAAGGGCTCACAAAGCAGGGTGAAAGACAAGAACTCACAATTGCCCAATTGCTGAATCGCCTTGATACTAACGCTGGAGAAGGTAGTCAAGCCACCTCAAAGCAATCTGATCTCCCGAAAGTTGATGGGCATGAATAGAACGCTCCAAAAGAACCTCCAACTGGTGACAAAGCTGCAGAACCAAAAGATGTGCATAATATCCAAATCTCTTCTGATGGATCAATCAAGGCAGACCAATTAAAGGACTTTATAATGGGCACGATAAAAGACAAGTATGAAGGGAGCACGAAATATTCTTCCGGATACGTTAAGCCCTACACCAAGAGGATTGATGACATGAAGATGCCGGCAGGATATCAACCTCCTAAAGTCCAACATTTTGATGGGAAGGGAAACCCGAAGCAACATATTGCACGCTTTGTTGAGACACGCAACAATGCGGGCACGTATGGTGATCTTCTTGTCAAACAATTTGTTCGATCCCTCAAAGGAAATGCTTTTGATTGGCACACCGATTTGGCACCCGGATCCATCAATAGTTGGGAACAGCTTGAGACTGAGTTCTTGAATCGCTTTTATAGCACTCATCGTATTGTAAGCATCTGGAGTTGAGCCATACTAAACAGTGGGACAGTGAAAGTGTGATTGATACATCAACCGATGGAGAAATCTAAGCTTGGATAGTAGAGATCATCTTTGTGAAAAGTCTGCAATTGAGATGTGCATCCAACGAATGCATTGGGGCCTTGAATACATTCTCAAAGGCATTCAACCAAAGACATTTGAAGAACTGGCTACTCGTGCACATGATATGGAGATAAGTCTTAAGGAACACAAAAATCAAGGTGTGCCAGTTTCCAAACCACGTAAGAAAGAAAAGCAATATATCAAGAAGGTGATCAAATCTTCTTCTGGAGCCAATGATTCCATGACGACAACTACTGCACCTGTCAAAATTTCTACCAAGGTGAATAAAAAGGTTACTAGGAATGTAGATGTTTCCCAAGATACTAGCAGGAAAAGATTGACTTTGAAATAAATGCAAGGCAAAGTGTACCCCTTTCTAGATTCAGATATTCCAGAAATGTTTGATGAAATGTTGAGAGCAGAAATGATTGAGTTACCTGAAATGAAAAGACCGGAAGAAGCAGGACGGATTACAGATCCAAATTATTGCAAGTATCACCGTCTTCTTGGCCATCCCATTGAGAAATGTTTCATATTCAAGCATAAAATCATGGAGTTGGCTCGTAAAGGGCGTATCCTTCTTTAAGAAGAAAAAGCAACTTCAAATCAAACAAGCATTATTCGTGGCTCACCTCGACCTGTAGCTGCGGTTGTTTCTTCTTCACAATTCATCACTATCAAGTTCGGGGAATTTGACCCTGTGACATTTGAAGTTGAATTTTGGCCTGATTCTCATGCTAAGGAAGCCTCTCAATGGACTGTTGAGAATCTTGATACCATATCCGTAAGCAATGATGCAGGTGGCTTTGATTCATAAGGATGGACGTTGGTAAAACGGAGAAAAAGTCATAAATCAAAAAATGGAAGTCTGACTGAGAAATGCAAAATGTTGAGAAGGAAGCCCCCCAGAAGGATAGAAATCCAACCAAAGATTCATGTTGAAATGGTCAAACCCTCATCTGATCTAAAAGACCGACAACCTATTACACTAAAGAAGTTCTTTCCAAGAAGGCTTTTAGATGAGTTCGATGCTGTCTCTTGTTTTGCTACACATGTAGAAGGGGAAATTGGTTTCGAGAATGCTTCCTCAGGTAAATATCTCGAGGGTGCTAAGCAATGTTTGGCCAATCAAGCATCAGTCTCAAAAGTCGTAGCTTGTATGACTGCAATCTCTTTCAATGATGATGATCTGTTGCTAGGATCAAAACCGCATAATCGGCCATTGTTCGTGACTTGCTATTCGCGAGAAAGAAAGGTGAATAGAATATTGATAGATGGAGGTTCTGCTTTTAATATTCTTCATCTACGTACGTTGAAAGCATTCGAAATTCTTGTGGAAGATCTGTCACAAAGTCGTCTTATGATTCAAGGATTTAATCAATGAGGGCAAAGAGCACTTGGAACAATAAGGCTGGATTTAGTCATGGATGAATTGACATTAAGCGTTCTTCTTCATGTCATTGATTCTAAAACCAACTACAACATGCTCTTAGGAAGGCCGTGGCTTCATGAAAATGGTGTCGTACCATCCACTCTGCATCAATGTTTCAAATATGTTAGCAATGGTGTTATGAAAAAGGTGGTAGCTGATGATAAACCTTTTAGTGAAGCAGATTCTCACATTGCAGATGCCAAATTCTACTTTCATGGGAAAAATGTGACATTTGCAGAGGACCAATCAACAATGAAAACGGATATTCCAAAGTTTAAGGAGTTGTTGCATGTGAAAGATGATAAGGCGGAAATTGATACAACATCGCCTGCTTCTTCTCAAGAAGGTTCTCTTGTTTTACGTTATATCCTAAAATCGATGAGGAAAAAGGGGCAATCTCCTCTTATTGAAGTCGAAGCATTGAAGAACCTCACTCTTCCATTGACTAAAATTGAAGCAGTCAAGCAAACAAAGCCAATCTTGGAGAGGTTTGTGTACCCCGATGAAGGATTGAAGATGGAGCACGACATGCTACCTTCTGAAAGGACAAAAGAGGGTTTCGATCCGAATGCATATAAACTTATTGCTAAGGCTGGATATGATCCTCAAAGTCCCAATACTTTGGGAAAGCTCATCCCTGAGATTGTTGATGCAAAGGTCCATGGCTTAAATGAAACTCAAAGAATGCTGAAAGAAAAGGGTTATTCTGTTGAAAGTTCTCGTGCTGGTCTGGGATACAAACCATCTTCTCCTGTATGCATTGTGATAAAACGAGCTAGCAATTTCTATATCTCCGTACAAGATGAAAACTCAAAGGATAATCGAAGGTCTGTCTTTGATCAATTGGGAAATGATGACTCCCGTTTGTCGGCATTTGATCGCCTGGGGCCTAAAAGGGTTAGGTCGACCAAAAATCATGTATGGAAGAGACTTGGAGTGACAAAGAATCTCCAACAAAAGCAAAAGGTTGAATTATCTTCAACTTGATACCTTGAAGAATGAAGAGGAAAACTACACTTCTTGTGAAATGTGATGAGGTGTTGAAGGCTAAGTTGCATACAATCGTAGAGACCAACCCTAAGGAAGAAGATGAAGAAAGTGTTGGTTCATCAAATTTTCACAGAATGCAACTCTTCGACCGGTTCCACGACGACGTGATCCAATCGTTGTTGAACTTCAAAGGTTAATCGCAGTTAGTTACATCCAAGAGGGTATCAATCTGACTATCCAAAATGTGCCATTGGATAGTGAAGGAATTCCAAGGCTTGTTGCAACTAACCCCACAAGGAATCCTGCAAGAAGAGAAATCGATGAACGTGAAGATGATGAAGTTGTTGCATCTCACCATATTACTATTGTCGATGAAGAGTTTTGCAATGAGGAAGATACCGAAGATGCCCCTCTCGAGCTTGAAGAGGGTGTACAAAACATTGTAGATGAATTGAAAGAAATAAACTTGGGCACTGAAGAAGACAAACGTCCAATCTTCATAAGTGCATTTATGTCGCCAAAGGAAGAGCAATCTTATGTTCAACTCTTGCATGAATTCAAAGATGTCTTTGCATGGACATATAAAGAAATGCCAGGTCTAGATCCAAAAGTTGTTGTCCGCCATTTGGCTCGTGAAGCGAGGGGCAAGACCAATAAAACAAACTCAAAGGAGATTTCGCCCTGAATTGATTCCTCATATTGAAACAGAAGTCAACAAGTTGATTGAAGCTGGATTCATCCGTGAAGTCAAGTACCCCACATGGATATCCAATATTGTGCATGTGAGAAAGAAGAATAGACAACTTCGAGTCTGCGTTGACTTCAGAGATCTGAATAACGCATGCCCCAAAGATGATTTTCCACTTCCAATCACTGAGATAATGGTCGATGCGACAACGGGACATGAGACATCGTCATTCATGGATGGTTCGTCCGGTTATAATCAAATACGCATGGCGCCGAAGGATGAAGAACTCACCGCCTTCCGCACACCTAAAGGCCTTTATTGCTACAAAGTGATGCCATTTGGGCTGAAAAATGCAGGTGCAACACACCAGAGGGCCATGCAAAAGATCTTTGACGGCATGCTCCACAAAATGGTTGAGTGCTATGTTGATGACTTGGTGGTGAAATCACGTGAATGGAAAGATCATCTAGGGGCACCTAAGAAGGGTTTTTGAACGACTTCGTCGCCATCAACTAAAGATGAATCCTTTGAAGTGTGCATTTGGAGTCACCTCTGGGAAGTTATTGGGCTTCATTGTGCGTGAGCATGGCATTGAGATTGATCAAGCCAAAATTGACGCCATACTAAAGATGCATGAGCCGCGTACTGTAAGCGAAGTAAGAAGTCTCCAAGAAAGATTGGCGTATCTCCGACGATTCATTTCAAATCTCGCTGGAAGATGCCAGCCTTTTAGGCGCTTGATGAGAAAAGGAGTGCCATTTAAATGGGATGATTCCTGCAGCAACGCATTCCAAAGTATCAAATCTTACCTGACAAAGCCCCCTGTTTTGGCTGCGCCCGATACATGGAAAGCCACTACTGTTATACATTGTTGCACAAGAAAGTTCTGTGGGAGCTTTGCTTGCTCAAGAAAATGAAAAGGGTAAGGAAAATGCATTGTATTATTTAAGCAGGATGATGACTCGAATGAGCTCAAATATTCGCCAATAGAGAAATTATGCTTGGCCCTTATTTTTGTGATACAGAAAATTGAAGCATTACTTCCAAGCTCACACAGTTCGTCTTATCTCTAAAGCAAATCCAATCAAATATGTCATGACGAAACCTGTGTTATCTGATCGTTTGGCAAGGTGGTATCTACAACTGCAACAATTTGAAATTGTGTACATCCCTCAAAAGGCTGTGAAAGGGAAAGTTCTAGCTGACTTCTTAGCTGGTTATCCTATACCTGCAGAATGGGATTTGAATGATGATTTTCCCGACGAAGACGTGCTTGTAGTTGAAATCTTACCCCCATAGAAGATGTATTTTGATGGTGCTGCTCATCAAGGTGGTGTTGCGGCTATAATAGTCTTCGTCACTTCTGAAGGTGACGTACTGCCATATTCATTTACCTTGACCCAACAGTGTTCGAATAATATTGTTGAATATCAAGCTCTTATCTTGGGATTAGAAGTGGCTGTTGATTTGAAGCAGTTGCAACTTAGGATCTTTGGGGACTCTAAACTAGTCGTTAATCAAGTTCTCGACATATATGAAGTGAAGAAACCAGAATTACAAGTATGCCAAATTGTTGATGAACTGGTTAGGCGATGTAGATATAGATCATATTTCGAGGAGTGAAAATAAACAAGTTGATGCCTTAGCCAAACTTGCCTCTACTCTTTCTTTCCCAGGTTCACAAACTCAAGTCTCGATTTGTCAAAGTTGGATTGTTCCACTTATGTTTGAAGATGAAGAAGAAGAATAGGAACAAGAGGAAGAACATGAGTCTAATGCTATTTCTATTTTTGAAATTGAAAAACAAGATTGGCGCCAACCATTGATTGACTACTTGTGCTATGACATCTTTCTTGAGGAGCCGCAAAAAAGAAGTGATGTTCGTCGTCGTGCTCCAAGATTCCTTTACTACAAGCATACACTCTATCGACAATCATTTGAAGGTGTTCTCTTGCGTTGTTTGGGAGATGAAGAAGCTATGAAGGCATTAGAAGAAGCTCATTCTGGCATTTGTGGTGCTCATCAATCTGGACCAAAGCTTCATTTTTTAATAAAAAGGAGAAGATATTATTGGCCTACAATGGTGAACGATTGCTTGGATTATTCTCGTCGATGCCAAGCTTGTCAATTTCATGCAAATTATATTCATCAACCACCCGAACCGTTGCATCCAACTATTGCTTCATGGCCATTTGATGCTTGGGGACTTGACATAGTTGGACCATTGCCAAAGTCTTCCGGTGGACATATATTCATATTGGCAGAATCGATTACTTCTCAAAGTGGGCTGAAGTTGTGGTGCTGAGGGAAGTCAAGAAGGAAAATGTTGTTGATTTCATTCGCAATAATATAATATTTCACTACGGAGTGCCAAGATACATCATTACTGATAATGGGAAGTCTTTCTGCAATAGTCTAATGAAAAAGCTCTGCAAAAGTTCAGCTTTAAGCAATACAACTCATCGATGTACTATGTCTGCGGCAAATGGTTTGGCTGAAGCATTCAACAAAACTCTCTGCAACTTGCTGAAGAAAGTAATTGATAAGTCTAGGAGAGATTGGCATTTAAATATGGGAGAAGCTTTGTGGGCTTACCGTACAACATTCCGAACTCCCACTCAAGCTACTCCGTACGCATTGGTGTATGGTGTTGAAGTCGTTCTTCCATTGGAGCGTCAAATACCTTCATTAAGGATAGCTGTCCAAGAAGGGCTCACTGAGGAGGAAAACGCTCGTTTGCGCCTTGAAGAGCTGGAGGAAAGATTGGAAGCACAACAACATTTGGAGTGTTATCAAGCTCGACTCTCTAAAGCTTTTAACAAGAAAGTTCGTCCACGTTTTTCCAAGTTGGTGATATGGTACTGGCTGTTCGAAGACCAATCATCTTTCCTCAAAAGATCAAGAAATTTACACCAAAGTGGGATGGCCCGTAAGTAGTTCAAGAAGTCTACACAAATGGTTCCTACAAGCTTGTTGACAAAGATAGTTTGAAAGTTGGACCCATTAATGGAAAGTTCTTAAAGCGATACTACGCATGAAAAGCAAATTGCTCCTTGACTGCACGAGCCTAAACTGCAAGGTTACTCCTGGTCCGCATGAGTATAAACTGTGAAAGGTAACCACCAAAGGTGTAGTATGTGGTTAAACTGTTGAAACATCCCAACAAGTCCAAGTTGGCAAAAACGGATACTCCTGGCCCGCACGAGTATAAACTGTGTACGGCCCCCCTCCAAATAATGATTCACTTCATTTTGAACTACGGTTGACTTGATTCCTTTTGGGATACGTAGGCAGCTTAGAAATTCGATTTCCGAGTTCGACCATAACAATTAAACATTCATGGTGCTTCTTATTAGATTGCAAGTTGTATCGAAGATGAAAATAACAAAAAAATTGACAAGTCATGTTTGATCAAGAATCAAGTGCAAAACAAATGGCATTGAAAATGTTATTATGTTTCTCAAATTCAATAAGCAAGTGGTACAATGGGAATCCTATCAAATCCTAAACTTGTAATTGACCAGTTCAACTAGACTTGCTTCCAAGACACTCTTAGTTTGTTCCAAGTCCTGCATAACTTCGTCAGATTGGAAAGAAGTACTCTCAATAGCAGAAATTTCTTCCTTCTTCGAGACTGCCTTTGTTTGCATCTTCTTCACTTTCTCTTGACTGTGCTCAATAGAGGATTGAATATGCTTCTTTTGCTTCTCCAAGTCCTTCAGCTGCATTTCAAGTACCTTTTGCTTCTCTTCAATGGTGTTGAGTTCTGCAGTCAACATGGTTAGCTGAGCGGTTTCGGCTTCCTCACTTGCTGCGATATCCCCAAGTTGTGCTTTGGAGCTAGAAAGATATGCAAGATACGCGTCCCGTGTCATCATATCATTTGTTTCGGACCTTGACGAATCATATTGACGAGCCTTCTCAAAGAGGTCACAAAACATCGCTTCTACAAGTACAATATCTATAGAAGTCATCTTCTTCATTTTCGCTAGAATTACATCAACTTCTCCGTCAATAGAAGAAATGGAGTCAATGGAAGTGTGGGAAATTTTATCTGTCACCCTCTTCCATAAAAACTGAAGAAAAATAAGGTGAGATTCTCTGATCAAATCGGCCCCATGAAACTCGAAAACAGCAATAGCAGGGGACTCTTTAGAAGACTTTGCTTTCTCATGGGATGAAGTCAATGCATTCGGGGCTGTTTGTTTGACCGGTACTACTATAGGACCACTAACTGATGACGGAACAAAATCTGGGCTCTGTCCTGTGTCGCCATCACTCTCACAAAAGTCCATAACATCTTCATTTTGCGTGCATTCACCACCAAAAGGGGCAAATTCTTCCAAGTTTTGAGGAACTTCAAGTGCGTCCAACTAAAAAGATGGAACAAATGTTAGTTCATGTTTGAATGTTTTCTATAAAATAAAAAAATAAAAAAATTCAAGGAAATGCACTTACATGAGCAACCAAATCCTGGAGTGGCATAGTAGAGCTAGGAACACCACTCAAAAAAACCAGAAGAAAACGTATCATCTTGTGCATGAGTAGATGCCCCCGAAGAACTCGCTCTCTTAGATGGAAGTTTTGGTGCCTCAGGGATATGCAAAGATGTCTTGTGCGGCTGAGAGACAACTATATCTTTAGACGAACCCCCAACCTCAACAATAGATGGAGGCCTCTTGGAATTAATGGGTTTCACAATGAACATGCTTTTTGAGTTCCTATATGACTTCAAACTCCACCAAACCTCATACTCCTTAGTGGAAAGTGGACTTGCGAACGAAGATAACACGGTCAACTTAGACCTCGTCTCAAGACAAACAAAGGATTCCCATAGTCTGATCACATCTTCAAGGGTGGCAGAATAATACCTCTCTAACAATACCAGGAACATCTTGACAATATCCAAACTGCCGGGAAAATCTGTGTGGACTATAAGGCTCAGTCAAATAAATATTGTCACGACGGTGGGTTAAGATATTGGAGCGAATGCTAATAAGATAACTTAATAACCATTGTTAAATAACAAAATAATACTTGTTAATTAACAAAATAACAAATATTAGATGTAGAATTTCAAACTAGTTTGGAATATAATTCTGGACGAGACAGCAGTATACCGCTTCCTCTTAAGTTCGATATACTCGCCTTTTTATAAAGCTTCAGGCTTCTAGAGAACTGAACTCATAAAGTACAATGCCTAAACACAGTGTTTCTTCGAGGAGGCTAACTTATATTGGCTAGAAAACTCAGCTGGTTGGTGGAGGGGATGAGGAAGGAGTAGGAAAGATGAAGGAAGTTGTACGGATGAGTGAAGATGAGAAATGGGATTCAAGAACCCAAAATGAAAATAGAATTACTTTGAGAGAGAAAAGAATAATGAGACGGAGATCCGGTGAGAGGGGAAGGAGAAGATGATGAAATAATTTGAGATACAAAACGTTCAATATGTGGGGATAGGAGAGAGAATAAAAATAAGTAAGTTTTTTGATTAAAGAAAGTAAATGACTAGAAAGAATAAACTTGTCATTTGAGCTAAAATTGCCTTGGCAAAAAGGGAATTACCTTTACAATATCTCTAGCCATTTAAAACAAAGTTTATAATTATTCCCAAAAACGAAAAAATAAAAAGTGTGTACGAATCTGAAATGTAAAATGTAATTAGAAGGAAAAATCAGATAAAAAAGCGTTGCGTTTACCGAGAGTCGAACCCGGGTCTATTGCTTGGAAGGCAATTATCCTAACCGTTGGACTACAAACGCAGTTGGTTCTTCCTTATAAATACATATTTTGCATACTAGCTGTAATGTCGGTTACCTCTTGGCTTAGTTCACTCAACTTAGCTACCATGTTTAGGTTTCTTTTGTTGGTGAAATTTTTTGGTTTGCCGAAAAATAACATTTGTTCAAATAATACGTAATAACTTCAAGTAAAATCTTAACAATTGTTAATTAAAAAAAAAACTGTTCGTTTCAGAATAACTGGTGTTAGAGATAGACATAACTACAGTTCGTTTTATGATTAATAGTGGGTAGATATAGACCTAACAACTGCTAATTAACTTAATAACCACTGTTAAATAACAAAATAATAATTGTTAATTACCAAAATAACAACTGTTAGATGTAGAATTTCAAACTAGTTTGGAATATAATTCTGGACGAGACAGCAGTATACCGCTTCCTCTTAAGTTCAATATACTCGCCTTTTTATAAAGCTTCAGGCTTCTAGAGAACTGAACTCTTAAAGTACAATGCCTAAACACAGTGTTTCTTCGAGGAGGCTGCATTATATTGGCCAGAAAACTCAGCTGGTTGGTGGAGGGGATGAGGAAGGAGTAGGATGGATTACGGAAGTTGTACGGATGAGTGAAGAAGAGAAATGGGATTCAAGAACCCAAAATTAAAATATAATTACACACATAGAGAGAGAGAGAGAGAGAGAGAGAGAGAGAGAGAGAGAGAGAAAGAATAATGAGAGGGGAAGGAGAAGATGATGAAATAATTGGAGAGAGAAAACGTTCAATATGTGGGGAAAGGAGAAAGAATAAAAATAAGTTTTCTGATTAAAAAAAGTAAATGACTAGAAAGGATAAACTTGTCATTTGAGCTAAAATTTCCTTGGCAAAAAGGGAATTACCTTTACAATATCACTAGCCACTTAAAATGAAGTGCATAATTTTTCCCAAAAATGAAAAAATAAAAAGTGTGTACGAATCTGAAAGGCAAAATGTAATTAGAAGTAAAAATCATACAAAAAAACACAGTGTTTCTTCGAGGAGGCTGCCTTATATTGGCCAGAAAACTCAGCTGGTTGGTGGAGGGGATGAGGAAGGTGTAGGAAGGATGACGGAAGTTGTACGGATGAGTGGAGAAGAGAAACGGGATTCCAAAATCCAAAATGAAAACAGAATTACACACAGAGAGAGAAAAGAATAATGTGAAGGGAAGGCGGAGATGGTGAAATAATTGGAGAGAGAAAACGTTCAATATGTGGGGATAGGAGAGAGAATAAAAATAAGTAAGTTTTCTTATTAAAGAAAGTAAATGACTAGAAAGGATAAATTTGTCATTTGTGCTAAAATTGCCTTGGCAAAAAGGGAATTACCTTTACAATATCACTAGCCACTATAAATGAAGTGCATAATTTTTTCCAAAAACGAAAAAATAAAAAGTGTGTACGAATCTGAAAGGTAAAATGTAATTTGAAGGAAAAATCATATAAAAAAGCGTTGCGTTTGCCGGGAGTCGAACCCGGGTGTATTGCTTGGAAGGAAATTATCCTAACCGTTGGACTACAAACGCAGTTGGTCCTTGCTTATAATTACATATTTTGATTACTGGCTGTAATTTCGGTAACCTCTTGGCTTAGTTCACTCAATTTAGCTACCTTGTTTAGGTTTCTTTTGTTGGTAAAAATTTTCTGGTTTGCCGAAAAATAACAGTTGTTCATATAATACGTAATAACTGCAAGTAAAATCATAACAATTGTTAATTATAAAAAAAACAACTGTTCATTTCAGAATAACTGGTGTTAGAGATAAACATAACTACAGTTTCTTTTATGATTAATAGTTGGTAGATATAGATATAACAACTGTTAAATAACTTAATAACCACAGTTAAATAACAAAATAAATATTGTTAATTAACAAAATAACAACTGTTAGATGTAGAATTTCAAACTAGTTTGGAATAACAACCGCTTCCTCTTAAGTTCAATATACTCGCCTTTTTATAAAGCTTCAGGCTTATAGAGAACTGAACTCTTAAAGTACAATGCCTAAACACAGTGTTTCTTCGAGGAGGTTGCCTTATATTGGCCAGAAAACTCAGCTGGTTGGTGGAGGGGATGAGGAAGGAGTAGGAAGGATGACAGAAGTTGTACTGATGAGTGAAGAAGAGAAATGGGATTCAAGATCCCAAAATGAAAAAAGAATTACACATAGAGAGAGAAAAGAATAATGAGAGGGGAAGGAGAAGGTGATGAAATAATTGGAGAGACAAAACGTTCAATATTGTGGGATAGGAGAGAGAATAGAAATAAGTAAGTTTTCTGATTAAAGAAAGTAAATGACTAGAAAGGATAAACTTGTCATTTGTGCAAAAATTGCCTTGGTAAAAAGGGAATTACCTTTACAATATCACAAGCCACTTAAAATGAGGTGCATAATTTTTCCCAAAAACGAAAAAAATAAAAAGTGTGTACGAATCTGTAAGGTAAAATGTAATTAGAAGGAAAAATCATATAAAAAAGCGTTGCGTTTGCCGGGAGTCGAACCCGGGTTTATTGCTTGGAAGGTAATTATCCTAACCGTTGGACTACAAACGCAGTTGGTTCTTGCTTATAAATACATATTTTGCTTACTAGCTGTAATGTCGATTACCTCTTGGCTTAGTTCACTCAATTTAGCAACCTTGTTTAGGTTTCTTTTGTTGGTGAAAATTTTCTGGTTTGCCGAAAAATAACAACTTTGTTCATATAATACGTAATAACTGCAAGTAAAATCTTAACAATTGTTAATTATAAAAAACTGTTCGTTTTAGAATAACTGGTGTTAGAGATAGACATAATTACAATTCCTTTTATGATGGAAATATTTGATATGGACCGGGTCCATGTGGACCATGTGGTCCAGATTTGGCCACATCCCTGCAGAATGAGGAGAGAGAAGGAAATGCAGTGATGTGGCCAAATCTGGACCGTATGGTCCAATGGACCTGGTCCATTACAGAATAGACCTTTTATGATTAATAGTTGTAGATATAGACCTAACAACTGTTAAATAACCACTGTTGAATAACAAAATAATAATTGTTAATTAAAAAAATAACAACAGTTCGATGTAGAATTTCAAACAAGTTTGGAATATAATTCTGAACGAGACAGCAGTATACCGCTTCCTCTTAAGTTCAATATACTCGCCTTTTTATAAAGCTTCAGGCTTCTAGAGAACTGATCTCATAAAGTATAATGCCTAAACACAGTGTTTCTTCGAGGAGGCTGCCTTATATTGGCCAGAAAACTCAGCTGGTTGGTGGAGGGGATGAGGAAGGATGACGGAAGTTGTACGGATGAGTGAAGAAGAGAAATTGGATTCAAGAACCCAAAATGAAAATAGAATTACACACGCAGAGAGAGAAGAATAATGTGAGGGTAGGAGAAGATGATGAAATAATTGGAGAGAGAAAACGTTCAATATGTGGGGATAGGAGAGAGAATAAATATAAGTAAGTTTTCTGATTAAAGAAAGTAAATGATTAGAAAGGATAAACTTGTCATTTCAGCTAAAATTGCCTTGGCAAAAAGGGAATTACTTTTACAATATCATTTGCCACTTAAAATGAAGTGCATAATTTTTCCCAAAAACGAAAAAATAAAAAGTGTGTACAAATCTGAAAGGTAAAATGTAATTAGAAGGAAAAAACATATAAAAAACCGTTGCGTTTGCCGAGTCGAACCCGGGTCTATTGCTTGGAAGGCAATTATCCTAACCGTTGGACTACAAACGCACTAGGTTCTTCCTTATAAATACATATTTTGCATACTAGCTGTGATGTCGGTTACCTCTTGGCATAGTTCACTCAATTTAGCTACCATGTTTAGGCTTCTTTTGTTGGTGAAAATTTTCTGGTTTGCCGAAAAATAACAGTTGTTCATATAATACATAATAATTGCAAGTAAATTCTTAACAATTGTTAATTAAAAAAAAACAACTGTTCGTTTCAGAATAACTGGTGTTAGAGATAGACATAACTACAGTCCGTTTTATGATTAATAGTTGTTAGATGTAGACCTAACAAATGTTAAATAACTTAATAACCACTGTTAAATAACAAAATAATATTTGTTAATTAACAAAATAACAACTGTTAGATATAGAATTTCAAACTAGTTTCGGATATAATTCTGGACGAGACAGCAGTATACAACTTTCTCTTAAGTTCAATATACTATCTTTTTTATAAAGCTTCAGGCTTCTAGAGAACTGAACTCTTAAAGTACATTGCCTAAACACAGTGTTTCTTCGAGGAGGCTGCCTTATATTGGCCAGAAAACTCAGCTGGTTGGTGGACGGGAAGAGGAAGGAGTAGGAAGAATGACGGAAGTTGGACGGATGAGAGTAGAAGAGAAACGGGATTCAATAACCCAAAAGGAAAATAGAATTAAAGAGAGAGAGAGAGAGAGAGAGAGAGAGAGAGAGAGAGAGAGAGAGAGAGAGAGAGAGAGAGAGAGAATAAGGAGAGAGAGATCATGTGGGAAAGGAAGGAGAATATGAGAAATAATTGGAGAGAGAAAATGTTCAATATGTGGGAATAGGAGAGAGAATAAAAATAACTAAGTTTTCTAATTAAAGAAAGTAATTGGCTAGAAAGGATAAACTTGTCATTTGAGCTAATATGCCTTGGCAAAAAGGGAATTATCTTGACAATATCACTCGCCAATTAAAATGAAGTGCATAATTTTTCCCAAAAACGAAAAAATAATAAGTGTTACGAATCTGAAAGGTAAAATGTTATTAGAAGGAAAAATCATAAAAGAAGAATTGCGTGTGCTAGGAGTCGAACACGGGTCTATTGCTTGGAAGGCAATTATCCTAACTGTTCGACTACAATCGTAGTTGGCTCTTCCTTATAAATACCTATTTTGCATACTAGTTTTAATGTCGATTACCTCTTGGCTTCGTTCTCTCAATTTAGTTACCATGTTTAGGTTTCTTTTGTTGGTGAAAATTTTCTGATTTGTTGAAAAATTACAGATGTTAATATAATACGTAATAGCTGTAAGTAAAATCTTAACAATTGTTAATTAAAATAACAAACAACTGTTCATTTCAGAATAACAGGTGTTGGAGATAGACATAACTATTGTTTGTTTTATGATTAACAGTTGTTAG
Organism: Vinca minor; assembly: GCA_026122235.1. Lineage (NCBI taxonomy): Eukaryota > Viridiplantae > Streptophyta > Magnoliopsida > Gentianales > Apocynaceae > Vinca > Vinca minor. The sequence continues at coordinate 6,706,077 of JAOCZM010000284.1, read as the reverse complement.
AGATAGAAATAACAACAGTTAAATAAATTAATAACCATTGTTAGATAACAAAATAACAACTGTTAAATAACAAATAACCCCATTAAGATAACAAAATAACAACTGTTAGACATAGAATTTCAAACCAGTTTTGCATATAATCCTAAACAAGATAGCAGTATACCGCTTCCCCTTAAGTTCAATATGCTAGCCTTTTATAAAGCTTCAGGCTTGTAGAGAACTGGACTCTTAAGGTACAACGCCTAAACACGGTGTTTCTTCGAGGAGGCTGGCTTATATTGGCCAGAAAACTCAGCTGGTTGTTGGTGGGGAAGAGGAAGGAGTAGGAAGGATGACGGAAGTTGGACTGAGGAGAGAATAAGAGAAACGGGATTCAAGAATCAAAAAGGAAAATAAAATTACAGAGAGAGAAAAGAATAAGGAGAGCGAGATCCGGTGGGAGGGGAAGGAGAAGATGATGAAATAATTGGAGAGAGAAAACGTTAAATATGTGGGGATAGAAGAGAGAATAAAAATAAGTAAGTTTTCTAATTCAATAAAGTAAATGACTAGAAAGGATAAACTTGTCATTTGAGCTAAAATTGCCTTGGCAAAAAGGTGTCAAGATGCCTAAAGGAAACAGAGAACGGTCAAGAGATGATGGAATCACAAGGAAGAGGAAAAATATGCCACAAAGCTTCAAAAATATATATTCAATGAGAAGTGGCATTGGGGTGGATAAAAGGAGATGTGACAAAATGAAGACATTCAAAAGCACTCCCTAGCACTTGGATTCTCAAAGCTCAAAGGCTACATCCATTGAAGAGCCAAGTTGATTAAAGTCAAAGAGCAAAGCTACAAGTGATGACAAAGGACAAAATGTCAATTTATAATCATCATCACTTTGTGTGTTATTCAAGGTATCAAAACTACTTTCCCTTGTCATTTTTTTTATTGATGTGTTTTTATTTTATGGGTTAAGTTGTTTTTGGTTTGTATAATTTTTTTTATGCTTGCTCTTATATATGTTGCATCTCACATTCTAGAATGTAATATTCATATAGATAACCTTTAACATGATCTCTACATGTTCATGTTTATTTTGGCTTAGGTATCTATGAGATGTAGCATATGCAACTTGATTGATTCTTTCTTTGTCTTGTCATACATCATTTAAGAATCCATCTAGTTGTTATACATTACCCTTAGGCATATATGTTCATCGTGAGAATTTGAGCTAACCTTAAAGGACCTTTCAAAAGGTACCTATTAGTTCTCAAGATTTCCTTGCAGGTACAAAACATTCTATGCTTCTACATGAAGATAGAATTCACAAGGAAGGGCACAAATGAGCTAAGACTCCAAGAAGAGAGTCACATGCCAAGGGTTGCAAGATTGTAGAGGGTTCATCATGAAAAGAAATTTCATCCATGAATGATGACTCTACAATCGCCATGAGGGAAGAGGAGATTGCACTCAATTCATCAATCAAGAATGAACAAAAGAGAAAAATGGAGCAATCGAATGTCACCTCTTCAAATGAAAGTGTTGATCATGGCAAAGATCACACAAAAAGGCCTCATTGGACATATTGATGATGAAAAATCAACCATATGGTAAATCGTCCAATCTCTTTTGAGAAATGAGGTACAAAATCTTAACTCTTCGCTATTTAAGTGATCATTATTTTACTTTTGATCCTTGTGTTCTATATCTTAGTTATATGATGAGTTAAGTAGTTGATTGAGAAGTGTTTGTGCTTAATTGTTTTAAACTTGCTTGCTCACTTAAGGAAGGATTCTTAGTGCAAGTACTTTAGGATATACTTCTAGTCATTTAAAAGATAAAGAGAGTATGTGCTTAATTGTTTGTGCTTTTATGTACCTCATGTTTTGCTTGGCTATGTGCTTTTTTATTATTCCAAACTTGTCAAGCATGATGGTTTAAAAGCATAAACTTGTTTTCCTTAAACTCTCTTTTTGATTTGTGCATTTTGTTCTTATATGTTGATTATGTGGTTTGTGCTGAACTTGTATATCATGTTCTTATTTACTTAGAGTACAAACACAAGCACAATAATGCACATATCTTATCTCTTTGATGCTTGATCTTAATTGCTATTTGCGTAACATGATGTTCTTATATTGTATCCTTTTGATCATCATGTTAAATTGATTGCATCATTTAGAGATATTATAAATAGAGGTATGCTAACCAAGTGGATTGTATAAAGCCCCATCATTAACCCTCTAGGACCCAAACGAATTGGGTACCAAAAGTGTCTTCATATGCAGGAAACATAGTTAAGAGAAGAGGAATTGAATCTTGTTAAAAAGATCATTCACCTTCTCTACATGCATGAAGAAGACACTTCCTTCTTGAAGATGATGAGATGCAATTTCAAAGAAGAACTCTCCTTCAAGGAGATAATTTGGAGTCTAGCCACACTTTCAAGAGAGTGCTACAAAACGAGTAAAAGTGGCTAGGTTTTGTGCAAGAAGAAAAATGGGGAAGAAGAGCTAAGATGGAAATTGGAATGAAATTACATACATCACTCCAAAGTACCAAATGCACCTCATGGAAGAATGAGAGAAGAAGATTGGAGTCATCCCCAAGGCTTTCTCGAGAGCTTCAAAGATGACAACTCAATGAGGAAAGTCAAGTATGAGCAAAAGAAGTCAAAAGCTAGAGAATCATCAAATATGAAAATTGGTAGCTATAATACCCTCTCTTTTTTGTTTTAGCTTATTATTCTTGATGATTATATATGCTTTCTCTTACTTTATTTTTGTTATTGCCTTATCTCATGTGCTTTCTTTCTTATCTTATGAGTTTTGGATTTAACTTGTTTTGATCTGCCTATGTGTTTCAATTCTTGATTTCTAGAAAGGCATTTTCAAAATGACCACCTTAGTTATGTTTAAAAAGGTTTTTAAAATCTTCAAACAACCTAAGGTGTGTCTTTATTTTACAAGGTTTATCCCTCTTTATAGCAACTTGTTTTTAAAAGCTTTCATCCTTGTAGAGTTGCTAAAAGTGTTTTGGAAAACCTTACTCTTGTGGATATATGACAATCTTGTGCTTTCTAAGAATTGTCTTAACTAGATGCCTATATCCTATGGTTTTAATTTTTATACTTATGAATGCAAACAACCTTGCTTTGGATTATACCTCATGTCATGTGGTCGATTTGCTTATTATAATTATGGTGTGCGTCTTTGAGCCACCTTTATTGACGGCTATGACTTGATTTTAGCCTTTTGTGTTATAGTCTTGATGATTGTGATACTCTCTTGCTAAAGTTTGTTTTTGGGCAATGATATGAGGCAACGACTTTGTTTTTATATGCTTTACATTGTTTTAAAACAATTTAGCCAATTTTAAAAGGGTCTAAAAATAAGATCACCTTAGTTGTTTTTTTTATTTAAAAGATCCTAAGGTATGATTTTGAGCACTTTGATGTTTTTATGAGGTTTAACCTTTGTTTTAACTTGTGTTTATCGATTCAAAGTTTCTCATGATGTTTTGAAAATGATTTAAAATTGTTTAAAGGCTTTTTGGTTAACTTTCAAAAATCAGAAAATACCTGTCATCCATAACCCCGATCGACCAATCATCTATTTCCGGTCGCCCGAAAGGCATGTACACCGGTCTACCGAGATTGACATTTGGTCGACCGAAGTGCCTTGCTTCAGCTTTAAAATGGTATTTTTCTGTGCTTTTCGCGTCTATGCATTTATTTTCAAATTTCTTGGAAATTGGAACCATTGCTTTACATCTTAAAACTTTTCAAGACTTTCCAAAATATCTTAAAAAAAATTGGCACATGGTAAGGGGGAGCTTTATTATTTGTTTTCTAAAAACACCTCTTATGCACTAATCAAAGAGTAATCTTATATGTGCCTTTTATATGGATACTTAGAGATGATGGGGAATCCTTGAGTAATATGCTTTTTAAGCCTAGTTTTGATAGAGTATAATTTGATAAGTATGTTTACTTCGATGTAATACATGACAAATGTGCCTCATATTATCTTGGTTGTCATGTTTTCTTGAAACTTCTTTGATATTATAACTCTTAGCATTTGATTTAGTTTGTTGATAGTGTGGTGAGTAATTTCATAGGAGAAGTACCCCGTGACAAATGTGCTTATTAAAATCTTGGTTGTCATGTCTCATTGGGATTTCTTGCATAACATGTTACATTCTTTCACCTTCTATAATGATTTGAAGGAAGGATGTGCTTTTAAATGTATTTTTCTTATGGCTGACAGGTATTTTCTGGTTTTTGAAATATTGTCAAAAATCTTTTAAATGATTTTAAATCACTTCCAAAACATCATGAACAACTTTGAATGGGTAAAAACAAGTTAGAACAAGGTTTAAACCTTATAAAAACATCAAAGTTCTCAAAATCACACCTTAGGGTCTTTGAAGATGAAAACAATGAAAAACAACTAAGGTGATCATATATTTAGGCCCTTTTGAAATTGGCCAATTTTTTTAAAACAATATAAAGCACATATAAGCAAAGTTGTTGGCTCATATCCATTGCCCAAAAACAACTTCAATAAGAGATTGTGACAATCATCAAAAATGTGCAACAAAAGGCTAAAATCAAGTCATACATTTCAACAAAGGTGGCTAAAAGAGGCACATCGTACTTAGAATAAGCAAATCAACCACATGACTTAAGGTATAATTCAAAGCAAGTTTGTTTGCATTCATAAGCATAAAAATTAATACCATAGGATGGCAACTAGTCAAGATCAACTTTGAAAGCACACGAATGCCAATATATCCATAAAAGTAAGGTTTTCCAAAAAACACTTTTAGCAACTATAAAATGATAAAATCTTTTAAGATCAAGTTTCTATAAAGAGGGATAAACCTTGTAAAAGAAAGACACGCCTTAGGTTCTTTGAAATCTTTAGACCTTTTGAACATAACTAATGTGGTCATTTTGAAAATGACTTTATAGAAATCAAAAATTGAAACACATAGGCACATCAAAACAAGTTATAGCCAAACTCATAAGATAAGAAAGATAAGTACATGAGATATGGAAATAACTAATTAAAGCAAGAGCAAGCATATGAAATCATCAATAATAAAAAGTTAAACCGAGAGAGATAGGGTTATAGCTACCAATTTTCTTTCATTGATAATTCTTGAACTTTTTTGGCTTCTTTTGCTCTTACTTGACTTTCCTCATTGAGATGTCATCTTTGAACCTCTTGAGTATGTCTTTGGGGGGTAAGTACAATATTCTTTTCTCATCTTTGAGATGTTTGCCTCTTGGAGTTGATGTATATCACTTGGCCTTGTACACTCATCTTCCTTTGAAGTGTCTCTTTTGACCTTGTTCATTCCATTTTTCCATCTTAACTCTTCATCCCCGTTTTTCTTCTAGCACTAGACCTAGCCACTTTTAATCTCTTCTTTGTATTTTCTTGAAAATGTGGCTAGTCTCCAAATAACCTCCTTGAAGGTGAACTCTTCTTTGAAATTGCGTCTTTTAGACTCATCTTCTTCAATGAGAAAGTATCTTCTTATTATGTTTCAAGATTATGTATGATCTTATCATCATGAATAAATTTATCTTCCCTTTACCTTTATATCCTACCTAAGAAAACACTTTTGGTACCCATTTTACAAACCACTTGGTTAGTCACCTCTATTAATAATATCTCTATACGATGCAATCAATTTGACATGATGATCAAAGATGATACAACCTAGTCACATCATGTTAAACATATAACAATGAAGATCAAGCATCAAAGAGATAAGGTATTGCATTCTTGTGTTTGAGTTTGTACTCTAAGCAATTAAGAACAAGAGATACAAGTTGAGCACAAAACATATTATCAAGATAAAAAGGGCAAAAGCACATAACAAACAGAGGGTTTAAAGAAACAAATTTATGCTTTTAATCCATCATGCTTGACAAGTTTGGAACAAACAATTAGCACATGTTCAAGCAAAACATGATTAACATAAAAGTATCAACAAATAAGCACACGCTCTCTTTTTCTTTTAAATGACGAGAAGTATATCCTGAACTACTTATAGTAAGAATATTTCCATAAAGTGAGCAAGCAAGTTTTAAAATGCAATAAGACAAATACTTCTTAGTCATTTACCTAACTCATCATATAACTAGGTTATAATACATAGGGATCAAAAGCAAATGAATGATCATTAACTAGGGATGAGTTAAGCTTGTGTACCTCATTGCTCAAAGAGCTTGGACGTTTTACCATTTGGTTGATCTTTATCATCAATATGTCCTATAAGGCCTTTTGTGTGATCTTTGTCATGATCAACACTTTCATTTGAAGCTCTTTGAAGAGGTGACATTTGATTTCTCCCTTTTTCTCTTTTGTTCATCATCGACGGATGAAATGGATGCAAAATCCTCTTCTCACATGGAAATTGTAGAGTCATCATTAATGGATGAATTTTCGTTTCTTGATGAACCCTCTACAATCTTGCAACCCTTGGTATGTGACTCTTTACTTGGAGTCTTAGCTCATTTGTGACATTCCTTGTGGTTCATGTCTTCAAAGTGAAGCTTAGAACTTTTTGTACCTACAAGGAAATCTTGAGAAAATACTAGGTACCTTTTGAAAGGTCCTTTAATGTTAGTTCAAATTCACAAGATGCACATATATGCCTAAGGATTATGCAAATCAAACACAAAACAACTAGATGGATTCTTAAAAGATGTATACATGACAATGCAAGAATCAAACAAGTTGCATATGCTACATCTCATACATACCTAAGCCAAATAAACATGAACAAGTAGAGATCATGCTAAAGGTTATCTATATGAAAATGAATTTCTAGAATGAGAGATGCAAAATATATATAAGAGAAAGCATAAAAAAAAATACCAAAAAAAACTTTACCTAAAAAATAAAACACATCAATAAAAAAAAATGTCATGGGAAAGTGATTTTGATACCTTTGTTTTCTTATCAAGTGATGAGGATAATGGATTGACATTTTGGTGCTTGTAATCACTTGTAGCTTTGCTCTTTTTCTTTAACCAACTTGGTTCTTCAATGGATTGACAATTGAGCTTTGAGAATCCAAGGGCTAAGGATTGCTTTTGAATTTCATCTTTTGGCACATCTCCTATCAATTTCATCATTCCTCAAGGAATGATTCGCCCCAAATGCCACTTCTCTTTGAATATTATCTTTGAAGCTTTGTGTTATATTCTTCCTCTTCCTTGTGATTCCATCATCTTTTTTAGAGTTCTATGTTGCCTTGAGCACATTGACACCTTGTTTGTTTATTGGAGGAAGATAGATTCCTGTATCTATAAAGCTCAATAAGGTGAAATAATCAATAGACACACATAGTATATTCATTTAGCTATATAGAGAAGATGGAGTCATCACATGATGGTAGGGAACACTCTTCTAAAGAATGGGTAGAAAAGCGAATGACCATAGATCCTCCTAGGGTGTTAATCTTAACAAAACATAAAAAAGGAGACTGGGCTCTGATACTATTTGAAATACTCGTAGGGCATTTACAATACACAAAGTGGAGAACCTTGTGAGGGGGTGAATGATGTTCTCATATAATTTAAACTTTTCTACCACAATATTTTCCTAAGTGATCACGTTAAAAACAATTATATTCATTAAGCATATAAGGTGAATTAAAGGATTATCACTTAGATGACTTATGTGTGTAAATGCAACACATATGAGTACAAGACAATGTATATGATCAAGGATTGTCTAGGTCAAGATTCCTATATGCAAAGCTCGTAAGAACAAACACACAAGTCATGAGGACTAGAGTTTAGCAAGAGATGCATAAAGCTATAAAGATCTTTAAATGCAAGTTCTATTCCCAAGCCAATGGAAGATATAACAAGCAATTGATCTAACTCAGTATAATCAATTAAAGCTCATACAATCAAGTACAAAGTAAGAACTTGAAAGTAAAGAGATAGAGTTAGAAGATCAACAAAAGGATCTACATCCACTACCTTGGGACACACCCAAAGATTTTGACAACTTTTCACTAGTTTGTCTTGAGAGATTACAAGGAAGGAAGTCTTTTACACACTCATGTAACCTTCGTCCTTGGGAACTCTTTCTCTAACCTAGTCTACTAAGTGATGAGGTTTTACGAACACATCAACCCTACTTCTATCGTGTTCACTATTCACTCTAGTTCCTACGATTACAAGAAAGATCAACTCCAACTCATTGGAGGCCCAAAACCACCACTCTCACAAACAAGCCTTGCCACTCAACCATTTACAAAGAAACATAATCTCAACACATGAAATTTACTTTTAAGCTCAAGAAAAAAGAAATCCCTTTAAGGATTGGATATTACAATTTAAGCTATAATCCATATTTCAGAAATGAAAGAATAAGTAGATGAAACTCTTTCTCGAATATAAATATTTTTGATGAATGATTGGAAGAATTTAGCTCATGAAAGTGTTTGATGTGCTTGTCTAAATGTTGTATACTAAGACCCCTCTAATGGTTTGAGGAAAAAAATTTAGCGTTAAATGCTTTATATATGGTCCAAATATTGCAAGTAAATCGAGTTACAATGGCTATATTATTGCCTTGACATGACAGCTTCGGTTGACTGGACCATATGCTAGGCCATCTGAAGTGCTTTCGAAGTTAAGTTCAAAGGCTTCTGTTCTCATCTCGGTCGACCGCAAAGGTGGTCCGGTCTTCCGAATATATGGTTCAGTCGACCGACCTATAACATGGTCTTCCGAAATTTTAGAGTCGTTGGAGTCTTGGAACATTTAAAAGTGACAAAGTACAAAAGACACTTCGGTCGACCAGACAACATGTTGGTCGACCAGACTTCATCCCATCTTTCAAGGTCAAGGACCCGATCGTCCGGACATAAGTCCATAGGTGGTTTTTCCACTTAGTAAACTTTCTAATGTTCTCAAACTCATGCCTAAGTATTTTTGAAAGATATTTAAAACATTTTAAAGATCTTAGGCATTAACCAACCCTTAAAAGTTTTTTTGCAAAACCTTTGAAGGATAATAACAAAGTATGAAATATGATTTTGAAAACATGCAAGAGTATGAGTTTCATCATACTATAAACTATCATTCATCAAAATAAGATTCGTCATAAGGATAAACCCATTAGCATCTTGACTAATCTTCTTCTTGTTCTTCAAGTCTTTAAGATGAGTTCCTTTTTAAGTTTAGACTTGAGACCTTTGATCAACCTCTTCTTGTGATGAAGTCCTTTGTAGTCTTCTCAAGTTGTAGCATCTTGTACTTCAACACTTGTTGATCTTCCTTTGATTTTGCAATATCTTCCATCAGCATTGTGGATGACCTTTAGGCTTGTGCTATGGAGACTTACAAAATGTAGATTCTTCTTGTTTGTAGAATGATCTTTGAAATTCACAAGAAAAAATTCCTTTGATTTTGCAATATCCTCCAATGGCATTGTGGATGGCCTTTAAGCTTGTGCCATGAAGAATTGCAAAATGTAACTTCTTGTTGTTGTAGAATGATCTTTGATGTCCACAAGAAGCTACCTTTCAATGCAAGTGTGAGTATAGAGTATCCTATCATTGAAACACAAGCTCACACAAACATTAGAACTTCTTAATGTCTTGTTATCATCAAAACAAGATTGATCAATTAGCCCTAAGGGCTTACATCTTATTGTTTTATTTATTTATTAATGGGCAAAAATATTTGACAATTAATGGGTGATTCAGATGATCGTGTTCTATGTATCTGATTTAGCTTTCAATCAAGTTCGGTCTAGCCTAAGGACATATGCAATGTGCATTTTTTTTTTCTTTTTTTCTTATATTTTGCCCATTCTCTATGAGTCAACAAATATATTTATTCAAAGACAGGAAAAAATGTCTTCCCGTTTATTTGTTCTTGCCAAATAAAAGAATCTCCTTCTAAACTGTCAAAAACTTGAAAACTAATTTGTAGAATTTTTTATTTTTAATAAAATAAAATTAACCAAAGAAATATTAATCCAAAGTCAACATAAGAGAGAATTAGCAACGATAAAGAAACCCTGCATCGAAATGGATATTATTTGTGGATCTTGACGTGACAGTAAAAGAAAAAGACTACGTATGAATTTTAGAGTGAATACTCGTCCGGAGTTTTGACCTATCAAATTAGCAAAATAAATTTTTAGAGTTTTGTGTTTTTTTAACGAAATAAAAAGAGAAGTCTTGAAACTCCTATCTAGATCCACTATAAAAGAGATTAAACGTATCCCACATTGAAAACTTATGTTATGTATTAAGCTTGACAATAATATGAAAAAGAGGACATGCACATGGAGTTTGAGTGAGTAATTGGCTAACATCTCAGCCCATCCAATTACGGAGTTAAGTTTATTTGCTTCTTTATTTTTTATTTTTTTATATAAATAGTTAAAATATTCAACAATTCACGGGTAATTTGTTTTATGGGTTTTATCAGAATTATGGCTTTTGACGAGGATTTTGGAGTTAAATTGATTTGGAGATAATTAATCTTGGACTTTATAGGCATGTGGGTTTTTGGTTAAAATTAATGATGACCACTTCTTGTAATTGATTGATTGTCTAGTTCATTGATTTATTCAATTTTAGATTTCCTTTACAGATTATAAGACTATTACTTTAGGCATTCTTTGATTACATCAGAATTACTTGTGGTGAATTTATTGTGTATCCAATTTAGATTTTAATTGATTTTTAAAAGTTTATGTATTTTACCGACTTTATGGATTGTTTTAACACTATGCAGACTTTACGTAGATTTTTTAGATTTTATCAGATTGATTTATCATGATTTTTTTTAATTTATAAAGTCTATAGATTATTGGAATAACACCTAAAAGTAAAGAAAAAATTGATTCAGTTGTGTATTATATAGATCCAATAGTGTTAAATTTTTCAAAGCCCACTAATGTTTATCAATCATTTTTATTTTGAAATCAAATCAGTTTTTTAAAAATCCAAAAAACTTGTGGTTGGTATTTGAATTTTTGGAGACAACGAACCTACTGCCCTTTTCATTCATTGTTCAATGTTTGTATAATTTATTTACTGAATTTTTTTCTTTGACTTAATTAAGATATGTTTTCTGATGGGTTTTGTTTGAATTTAAGATTTCTGAACTTTTTTTTTCCTCTTCAATTTTCTATTTCAGAAAAATGAAATACATGTTTGGAAAATAGAAATTTATGATTAGATAGGGAAGAAATTGTTAGATTTCTTTAATTTCTATCAGTAGATAACCAGAAAAAATTGTTTTGATATTATGAAAATATATTGTTATGGGGAATAAACATATTGTATTGAGTTTTGTGAAATTTTCCCTCATATTTTTTAAGTTTGGACATTCTAATTTTTCTTTTAAAGAATCGGATCACTATAAAATTTCTAATCTCACATAAAATTATTAAATAATTTTAATTTTAATATTAATGAGAGAAACTCGAAATCTTGAGGGAAAAAAAAGAGATTTCTCAATACAAATTTATGCCTAGAAAATCCATCAAAATCCTTCTTTTAATGAAATCTATGAGAATCGGTAGAGTTTTGACTACCAAAAGATTTCAAATGAATTTAAAATCTGAATTGAATACATCTATATATTAATGGACTTTTTAAAATCTGAATTGAATACCTATAAACTTTAAAAGTTCTTAAAATTCCTAGAATACACCCAGCTTATCTTTTTTCAAAGAATTGGTTATTGAATTTTTTTTTTCTGGGGAATTATGTCTGGTGGAACACCTGTTGGGGTGGTGGATACAATGAGAGCAAAGCAGTCCAACACAATATCCTACGTAGGACTCGAAGGGCATAGAATTATTGTAAAATTGTAGGATCGTAACTCAGATCGTAGATCCTACTTAATTAAAAAAAATTACTAATTAATTCCAGTACTCTCATAATCCCTCTAAATGAAATTTAAATTTTTTCAGAATCTTATGATATTTGATAGTATTAAACAAATATTCATCACATGAAACAAATATGAAAATGGTATTATGTTATGTGTCTCATATTTCTGTAACTCAATTTTCCTATCAAAATTCTTACAGGAAAAAAATAGAAAAAAGAATCTACTCGTGTCTTGGCAAACTGGAGCAATCTAAAATCAGTAACATTGATTCTAGCATTGATTATTTGAATCAATATCTTAGAGGGAGTGTATTAAATCCATATTTTAAAAGATTCTATCTAATTTTCAAACGTCAATGGATTATGTTGACTCTATGTATTGATTTAACTAAGTGCAGACTCTACGCAGATTCTTATAGATTTTATTAGAATTATTTATCATTATATCTTTTGATTTATAAAGTCTATAGATTATTTGAATGACACCAAAAAATAAAGAAGTGATTGATCCAATTGTGTATTATATTAATCTAAGGGTGTTGGATTTCCAAATTCCACGTATATTTATCAGCCATTTTTCTATTGAAATTAAATCAGTTTGTTAAAATCCAAAGTGCATGGTGGCGGGTCTTTGAATTTTTTTAGATCACGAAGCTACTGCCCTTTTTGATTTCTTTGTTCAAGGTTTGTATACTGTGATTTTTTCTTTTGGGTAATTAAGATATATTTCGTGATGAGTTTTGTTTAAATTTCATTTTCTTGATATCCTTCCATTACCCCCATTGTTTTTCTCTTTCAGGAAATATTAAATACATGTTTGGACAAGGAAAATTTGTGGTTATATTGGAAGATAATTATTTTCTATATTTATTAAGTTATGTTTGAAGTTGTCAATAAGGCATTGTGGACAAGGCGGATGCCTTATGACATAGAGGTCATGAGTTTGAATCCCCTCTCCACTTCTTGAATCCTCATATTTCTTGTAATAAATATGTCCCCTTCCCCTAATAAATAAAAGAAATTTTAAAAAAAAAGTTCATTTTGAAATTGACCAGGAAGAAACATTTGACTGAATTTTTGAAGTTTTACTTTTTCTTTTAAAGAAATGTGATCACTGCAAACTTTTTAATCTCAAGTTTAACTATTAAGTCCTTTCATATTAATGAGAGAATTTGAAAATCTTTAGAACAAAGAAGAGAATTCTCAATACAAATTATTGCATAGAAAATCAATCATAACCCACCATTTAATGAAATCTATGAGAATTTATAGAATTTTGAATACCAACAGATTTCAACATATAATTTACAATCTTCATTGAATACCCTTAGTGCGTGTTTGGTACGCGGGAATGGAAAGGAATGGAAAGGCCTTTCCCACTTCTCTTTCCATTCCGGCGTTTGGTTGGACAATTTGAAGTGGGAATCATCATTCCACGGGAATGACAATTCCAGGAAGAAGTGGGAAATGGCATTCCACACCAAAACCTATGGAATGACCTTTCAAGGAGAAGCTGGAATAATCAATAAATAGTAACTTACATTTATACCCCTCTTTTAATTAATTATTACGTTCATTTTACATAGCAATATATTCATATTTAGTCATAAATATTCTATTTCACTTAGTATAATTTCATAGATGATAATTTTATAAATATTTCTTTTTCTTGGTATTTTTAAATTTAAAAGTAAAGATATTTTTATTACTATGTTGACGTTTTAATAAAAAATTATGTTTCAACAATATATATATATATATATATATATATATATATATATATATATATATATATAATATCAATGTTATTCAAGTAAGATTTTGTAATGAATATTTAATTAGATTTTATCACTAGTATATGCTAAAAGGGCATTTAGGTCATATTGTGTTTAATTCCATTCCATTCTGACATTAAAATATAGTTTTACCAAACACAAAAAAGGAATCGACATTCCATTCTGCCTTTACCTTCCAAACACTGGAATGGAAAGAGGATTCCGAAGTCATTCTGGGTGGAAAGCGATTCTGCCTGAAAAGGGATTCCATTCCAGCGTACCAAACTGTTAGAGGAATAACCGGGTCACAAACAAGTGCGCAGCGGAATAAAACTTGACCCGCCTCTACCAGGATCTTCCACGAGTAAGAACATATGACTATGGGATAGTGTTTTACCTTATATTGATGCTAGAATGGCTGAAACGCTTTCAGCGGTATGTTGTCACGAACGGAACGCCACAATGCAGGCTCCGTCTCTCCCAGTATCCACTCGATCTTCGGGGATGGTCTTCACTCGCTTGGTGCTAGCCAACGCCTTATAGAAGCTTTGAAGACACTCTTCAATGGAGTATGTATTTCAGACCTTTTCAGAAGAACAAGATACAGGATTTCTAACTTCTTTCCTATTAGCAAAAAGCTAGAAAACAAGTCTAGAAATCTATCTTTTCTTTTTCTCTCTAAAACTCACTTTTCTCTCTTCTCTCTAAGCTTTTAAAGCTGGAGAAAAATCTGATTAGAATGATTAGGAAAATCAGTATTTTCCTAGTCTATCAAGAGAGAGTGGGGAGAGATTATGGGGAAAGTGGGAGATCATGGAGGAAACCACTCCTCCACTTTCTCCACCACTTCAACCACCATTTGAGAGCTGAAATTATATCCAATAATCTAGCCATAAGGTCGGTCCAAATGGGTTGGTCGGTCCAATCATATTGGTCGGCCCAACCCGTTTAAGGGCCCAATCCCATCCCGGCCCGAAGCCCAATCGAATTGATTGATCCAAATGGGTTGGTCGGCCCAATCAAATTGGTGCACCTTAGATTAAATGTACTCCAACAAGCCCAATCCAGTTGATCTGTGAGTGCGACCCAAGAGGTATCTATGATGTTGGCCGTGACATCATATATCACAAGTAATGAGAGGTATCTAGCAACGCATCATTACCTCCAATTCATAAATATCTGGTGATTTATCATAATCACAACATTTGACATTTGTAGTTAAATCCTTTTGTCCTTGATATCTAGATTGAACACAAGTCATGGAAAAGTCACACTTGTATTGTCCAATCTTTTAGTTTCTTGATTCGCGAGTAGACTAATCAAATGACAACAATATCTCATACTGATTCATTTGTTCATGGCCATGAATTAGTCAGACTCCATCAAGGGGCCCAAGATATCGCTCCTGCTATATAGGAGGGACATCCTTTCTGCATCCCACTCATCCTGAACAAGATTCGTGATATACCCAATAAATGCCTTTATTGCTCACCCTGTTACGGATAGCGTTTAACATTACCAAAGCATAACACTAGCCATGCAAGAACTCTTGTGAGACCTCAAGTCGAAGGATCTCATATACAACCCGAGTCAAAAAATTTGAGAAACACCGTTGACTATTATATAACAACCCATGGTGTGTTTCTCCCTGTCTAGTCTGCATCCAAAGTATAATAATGATTCTCTAATCATATATACCCATGTGACGATCCGATATCTTATATCAATCACTACACATACTAGTCTTACGCATTATTATTGTCCTCGCAGATTCCAAAATAATGTTCGACTAGGGACGTTTCGGAATAGTATCTCATAACAATTATGAATACTATTCTAAGGACATATTATTTATTTATGTTGTTAAGAACACAGAAACATAATGAATAATACTGGAATTAATGCCTTTTTATTCATCAAAATGAAAATTACATAAAATACGGTACAATTACAATCAATAATCTCCCACTTGCACTAAAGACCCAAATTATAATAAATGGTCTTTAGGGCATACTAATGACTGTCTCTAAAGATCAGCCCTCCACATATCGGATACCCATGGAGCTAGTGTGACGATCATGCTGCTGCTGCGACAGTGGCTTCGTCAGTGGATCGGCGACATTGTCTGCCGAATCAACTCTACATATATGCACATCACCTCTCTCTATAATCTCGCGGATTAGGTGAAAACGCCGTAGTAGATGTTTGGACCTCTGGTGAGATCTAGGTTCCCTAGATTGTGAAATAGCCCCATTGTTGTCACAATAGAGGTCTATCGGGTTCGCAATACTAGGAACCACATCGAGGTCGGAAATGAATTTCCTGATCCAAACTGCTTCCTTAGCTGCTTCACAAGCTTCTATGTACTCGGCCTTTGTCGTAGAATCTGCTATGGTTGATTGCTTTGAACTGCGCCAGCTCACAGCACCTCCATTCAAGTTAAACACATATCCCGATTGCGATCGGAAATCATCTCTGTCGATTTGGAAACTAGCATCGGTGTAACCACTTACAACGAGCTCATCCGCCCCTCCATAAATCAAGAATGTATCCTTAGTACTTGAGGATATTCTTGACTGAGATCCAGTGACGTTCACCGTAATTAGTGATACGCAAAATCTATACTAGCAAGTATACTAGGTCGATGTTGTAGTAGTCAAGGTCGATCCCACAGAGAATAATGATTAATTAATTCCTAAGTAAATAATTCTACAATGATCAAAAGCAAGTAAAATAAATACGATGGTTGATGATGATTTAATTTAACTAAATTAATTAACTAACATAAAACAAATAACTTGAACAAGAAGTTCGATAAGAGAAAGATCTAAGGCACATGAATTCACTAAATTAACCAATATATTATCCTAACGATATGTTATTCTAAAGTGAGTTTCATTAATCGATCGATTTCCAATTATATCTAATAACCTCTTTCAAGGCTTATCAAACCTATTCTCATAAATAAACCAACTATATGTCTATGTTGATTTTAACCCACAAAAACGCATTAAACATATGAAATCATAAAGATCGCACAAACCATACAAGTATATGTCTATCTTGCATGCAATTTATGTTCAGATTATTTAACCTAATTAACAAGGTCAGCTGTCGCAAATCTTCCAAGTTAATGTAAAGACAATTTGAGTGGTAGCTAATCACACAAAAGCATTAAGAACAATAATAAGAAATTAATTCCACAACACTAATCGAATAACAAAATCAATAGAATAACATATAAAATTAATCTAGCTACATCATGGCCTTAGAATAAATGTTTAGCTCATACTAGAGAAAAATTCAATAACAAATCAAAATCTAGAATAATCTAATAATGACTTAATTATTCCTAAGACTATTAAAGAGTATTTATAGCAATAGAAATCTCCTAGCTTAAGGTAATTGACATAGATCAAAACTCTCCCTCCTTTAAAGTAGTTGACATAAAATACAACTCTTCAAGATTCTTTAAAGTAGTTGCTATAAACCAAAACTCATCAACATCTTTTAAAGTAGCTGCCATATCTTCTCTTCTAGTATGTAAAGATGTCTTTTCAATTCCAGCAGCTTCTTTCTTTTTCTGCCAGTTCATTTCACTTTTACCCTTCAAAAGACCGTTTTGCCCCTAAAAATGCAAACACAGGGAAGTGAGGATTATACCATTCTAAACTCAAAACTCGATATGTAAATACTTTTTGAAGCTCAAAATTACTATTAAAGTAGAAGAAAATATAGATAAATTTACGAGTTATCAAATTCCCCCCAACTTAAGCATTTGCTTGTCCTCAAGCAATTTAGACACAATGTAAGACCGATAAACAAAACTCCTCAAGAACAAGTAAAAAGAAATCATGGAATCAGCAAGTTTAGCAACTCAAATATTAATCTCCAATCATTCCAATATAACAAGTGCCACAAATACGAGTAATGAAATAGTATATGGCAATTCACTCAATCTCTCATTATTATTTCATGAAAAGTATGCATTCAAGAAACTTGTATTAAGAACTAGACAAATAGACCTTTATCTTTCACACCTCTTTTTGCTACAATTCAATCCATAGGTACCCTTGTGCAATGTGCTTTTATTTTGACTCACGAATATATAGAATTAAAGTAAAACTGAGTAAGATCATTCAATTCCTTTATCACTTTTAAAGTTTCTATTGGGATTCGTAGTGCACCAAGGAGTGTGAACTTTCTTATCACTCGTTTAGTGGCGTGCTAATTTTGCATACTCATAATCTTCCATTTTTCAAGATCAGCGGAGTAAAACCCAATTTATACTTTTTATTGCGGGCACCAAGGAGTGTGAACTTTCTTATCACTCGCTTAATGGTGTGCTCATTTCGCATGCTCATACTCTTAGTTTGTTGATTGTTTTTTTTCTTTTTCTTTTTCAACTTATTTATAACCAAGAGCAGCGGAGTAGAGCCCGAAATAAACATTCGACATTTTGTCGCATTTTTTTTTTTTTTTTGAATTAAAAGAATTACCTAGTCGTCCTTTAAAACGATATATTCAGAGTCAAGAGTTGTGTAGTGTATTGGGTAACCATAAATCAAATCAACAACAAAACAAGGGTGATCTTAAAAGGTCTTAAAGTCTAATTCCAAATACAAGTTCTATCACATATACATAGACACAAGATAATCACTCAAAAACTTTTTTTTTTTTTTAATTTTCCATTTATTCTAGTGGCACGAGTCAATTATTGAAAATCATGGAGAATAATGCTTAAAGTTGTTAAAATTAACATATCCACAATTAATTTTTTGAATTTTTAGTATATGATTTTTTTGGATTTTTTTATTTTTCTAATAATATGCAAAACTACTAAAAAATATCAAATAAACTTAACGAAAACAAATAAAATAAAGCACTAAATGTAAACATAAACAATCCACAACTTAATTCCCCCCAACTTAAATGGAACATTGTCCTCAATGTGAAAATAAAGAGTAAAAGATAAAGGTAAGAAAACAATACTGCCCTGATTAAAGTGGGAACAAGAAGAAGTGGCCTCACGGCTCCTCGGGCCATGACTCCCGCGACCACCTAATCCGTCTTCGTCTCGTGAATGTGAAACTTCAATGATTAATGGGTGCTTGGTAAAAAAAAAAAAAAGAAGAAAAAAAAATAATAAAGAAAGAAAAATTGTGAATAAGAGGCACAAAAAAAATGGAAATAGGTAGGAGGATTTGGTTTTAGGAAAGGAAAAGGAAAAGGAAAATAAAAATAAAAGAAAATTAGAAAAGAAAACAATTTGGTGTGAACAGAGAGGAAAGAAAAAAAAAAATCGTGCAGGGTAAAGGGGGAGGAAAAAAAAAAAGTGTGAAGACAAGAGGGGAGGGGATCAGGTGTAGGCAGGCACTTTGGTAAAACTGTTACATTAAAAAAAATAAACTAAATAAAATCCTAAATTGCCTACGCAGGATGTTTGGAATGTGCCTTTGCAGGCATTTTACTGTTAAATGTCAAAAAAAAAACAATTTCCTTTTTTTTTTTTTTACTTAATTTTTATTTATTTTTTAATTCAGCTATAATTAAAAGCAAAGTTTTTTTTTTCTTCTTCTTTTTACTTACGAAAAAGAATAAATAAATAAAAAATATTAAAAACATTGAATTTAATAATAATAATAATAATAAATGCTCGTTTAACGTGAGATTGTCACACGTGCATTTTGGGTGCAAACCAAGAAAGATAATGAAAATTATCGTTCTTATGGAGTAGCGTCGTCCACTTTTTATTTATTGACGCATTACCTGAAAAGGGACTTATGGAGGATGCCAAAGATTGTAGGGCACTTTAAAATTGTCAATTTGTTCACCAAATTTATGTCTGATTCGATGAACTTTTGATGGTTCACGTGAGTGCCAATTGGAAGTCCACCAAACTCACTTAACTCTAAGGTTCTTGTTACACCTGAAAAATATGAAGAATTAAGTACAGGTAAATCAGATGAACCTTCAAAACAAGTACGATTAAATTGAGAGTGAGAAGGAATAAAATTGAAATCAAATGGCGGTGGCTTCTCGGCAAATGGCACCGATCTTTGTGAGTTCTTCCCTAACTCCTCAAATTGCTCATTTTTACAAGACGAATAAGGAGGATGTGTATTATGATGAGAAACGTTATCCATTGTATCCTCCTTACTTTCTTCTTTTCCAATTCCTTCTGCAGAATAAACTCAAGAGGCTTATGAGTCAAATTATCTTTAAAATCATGTGCAAGAGAAGTATTAGAATTAACAAGACAATAATAATCATTCTCAGTAGAAACTTTCATCGTCTTATACATATTAAAAACAACCTCCTCGTCTTCAACTCTAAGAGTAACATTTCCTATTTGAACATCTATCAAAGCTCTACTAGTAGCAAGAAAAGGTCTACCAAGAATGAGGGGCACGTCTCTATCCTCATCAATGTCCACTACAACAAAATCAGCAGGAAAAATAAATTTATCCACTTTAACAAGAACATCCTCAATTATACCCCACGGATAAATTATTGACCTATCTGCTAGTTGCAATGTCGTGTTAGTAGGTTTCACCTTACCTAGCCCCAACTTTTCAGAAATAGACAAAGGCATTAAATTAATGCTAGCACCTAAATCACATAACGCCTTATCAAAATTTAATTGCCCAATAGTACAAGGAATAGAGAAACTCCCTGGATCTTTTAATTTCTGGGGCAACTTTCTTTTCAGAATGGCAGAGCACTCATCTGTAAGGATTACTGTCTCGCAATCGCCGAGCTTACGCTTGTTTGTTAGCATCTCCTTCATGAATTTCGCGTACCTCGGCATTTGCTCCAAAGCCTCTGCAAAAGGAATGTTAATATGCAACTTTTTAAATACATCCAAAAACTTAAAGAATTGTTTATCGATATTTTTCTTTTTAAGTCTTTGGGGAAAAGGAATAGGAGGAACATAAGGTGGAGGAATATAAGGTTGAGAGTCTCCCCCTTTTGGCTTATCCTCCTTTGAAGAATCTATTGTTTTATCGCCCTCATTCCTTTCATTTTCAGCTTCTTTAGGCTTTTCCACTGATTGTATTTGATTTCCACTCCTGATGGTCACTGCATGAACTCGCTCCACGAGATTTTTCTCTATGTCACTAGGAAGTATCTCTGAAGCTCTATCTTTTAATTTTCTAGCACATTGACCAATTTGAACCTCCAAGTCGTTGATAGAAACTTGACTTGTATGAGCAAATAGGTCTATCTTAGCCTCCAACTTTTGTAAGTATTGAATCAGAGTTTCCTCATATAGAGGTGTCCTTTCTTGTGTTGGAGGAGGCTGTTGTGGAAGAGCCATATATTGCTGTTGAGTATCTTGATCCATCCCAGTATCCACTCGATCTTCCGGGGATGGTCTTCTACTGCTTGGTGCTAGCCAAAGCCTTGTAGAAGCTTTGAAGACACTCTTCAATGGAGTATGTATTTCAGACCTTTTCAGAAGAACAAGATACAGGATTTCTAACTTCTTTCCTATTAGCAAAAAGCTAGAAAACATGTCTAGAAATCTATCTTTTCTTTTTCTCTCTAAAACTCACTTTTCTCTCTTCTCTCTAAGCTTTTAAAGCTGGAGAAAAATCTGATTAGAATGATTAGGAAAATCAGTATTTTCCTAGTCTATCAAGAGAGAGTGGGGAGAGATTATGGGGAAAGTGGGAGATCATGGAGGAAACCACTCCTCCATTTTCTCCACCACTTCAACCACCATTTGAGAGCTGAAATTATATCCAATAATCCAGCCATAAGGTCGGTCCAAATGGGTTGGTCAGCCCAATCATATTGGTCGGCCCAACCCGTTTAAGGGCCCAATCCAATCCCGGCCCGGCCCAATCGAATTGGTGCACCTTAGATTAAATGTACTCCAACACAAACGTGCTGAGATTTTAATGGACTTTTTAAAATCAGAATTGAATACCTCTTGATTTTGATGAACTTTTTAAAATTTGAATTGAATACCTATGAACTTTAAAAGTACTTAGACATTACATAAAATATGGATTGAATACACCCCACTTAATCGATCAAATCAGAGTTTAGGGTTTCAAATTTCCTTTTTTTTGGTTGTTCCAGGCGGTGGCGAATGAGGAGCTTGGAGAAAGAAAAAAAAGTAAAAATAGAAATTGGAATCGATCGACGAAGAATATAAATTACTCTGCAGTTGAAGATTAAAGAGGCGTAAGAGATTGAGTAGATAGATTTTTTTTTTGTCTTAAATAAAAAATCATATTTTGGGTCGGATTTTACCTCAACCCGACCCGAAAGGAAAATAGTTGACTCGTGTGCAATGGCTGAACCAGAATTTAAATTTAGGGGGGAGAGGGGACGAACTAAAATTCGTTCACAATGTAAAACGATATATTTGAGGTAGAAGGATATACTTTTATTGGAAGATCTGAATTTAAACGATACTTATCTTAGAGAAGAGACATAAACTGATTTAAAAAATTTAAAAATGAAGAGACTTAAACTATTATCACGGACCATACTTCAAAAGAGCATGAGCAAGTTATAAAAAAATTATTATTTGATTAAATTAATGTATACTTTTAGAGAAGAGTTAATAGCTATTTTGGTCACTAAACTATTTACGTTTTTTCACTCAACTATTTTTGGCTAAATATATCCCTCTAATATTTATATTTGGCAAAAAATAAGCTGTCATCATTAGTGTGTTAATAAAATTTAATCAATGAAACTAAGAAAGTTAAATATTGAACTATGTGTTAGTAGAGATTAGTCTACTTATATTCGAGAAATTGGCGGGACCAATCTACTAGTGAATTTTAATTCTATTAGATTAGGAGACTACTAGTGGAAGTTCAAATCAAAATTTTTTCTACTTTAGAAAATGAGACATTTAACTTTGCACATCATAAAATGAAAAATAGTACATTCAAATCCGAATAAAGGGAGTAATAAAAAGTATTATTATGAAAGTTAGTGGTGGAACTGTGTGTTAGAGAGTATTATTATTAAATTTTAAAAATATTAGGCGACTAAGATATTTTATATTATAAGGGCTTATTTATATATATAAAAAAAAAAATCCTAGTACTAATATACAAATATAAAAACAATTGGGGGTTCACCCCCCTCCTGCCCTCTCTATCCTCCGCCACTACTCGTGTGATCTTACATTCTCGAGTCCGATCCTACGAATTTAAATACTAGATTACCAATCATGCTCAAAATCTAACATGTAAGACCCCTAAAACACGTAGTATCGTACGATCCTAAGAGTTAACTCGTTGTTGGAGAAATTGGGTTTTCTTAAAGAAGTGAATTGTAATTAAAGTGTCGTGAGGAAATTTTTGAGCCAATGTAATTATATGTTACACCGCTTGATTTTGAATGTTATTGAGATTATTGCGAAGTAGGTTGCCCAAGCTTCGCGATGATATATAACATGTGAGAAAACTAATTTTTGGTGTGAATGATAAATTGGTATAAAGTGGGGTGGTTGAAATATGATAAATGAATTTTAAACTCACATCCCACGTCTTGCCCATATTATGTGTTTAAAATGTCTTACCCATATTATGCCCCATGTTATAATCTCGTGCACGCCCGCGTAGGGGGTGCCAATAGAAGATTCATCGATACCAATATATCTTGAACTTGTGTGCGGGCGCGACCTGCGCACACGAATGCCGGAACAAAACTCCAGCGGGCCTAATCAACCTAGGTTTTGCTACTAGTTTGATTTTTGGTCTTCCCAACTACTGTATTATCAAAGTAATTCATTGCAGGTTTATGGTTGGTAGTACTGTTAAACGGGCTAGTCCGGCCCGCCTCGCGCGGGCTTAGATCAAAACGGACCCTACTATTAATTAATAACTGATTTTGTTTCTGTTTTGATTATAGAGAAATGGCAACTGCTAAGAACCAATATGCTGCAATAGAAATTGGATCTGGTTTTGGAAATGTTCTGGTGAACGTTGTTCCAACTACTGTGGTTCCCCCTTTCGGGAATCAAACAGGCGGTATTGAGACCGTTTTCCCACCATTTGTGACTATTATTTCAAACCGACCAATTCAGTTTGGTCAGTTTGACAAACCTAAGAAGTTTAAGGGTGGCAACAACTTTAAGTTGTGGAAGGAAAAAATTATGTTTCTCCTTACCACTCAACATCTAGTTCAGTTTATCAATGAGGATAAACCTGTGGAGGACATTAATGATCCTCAATCTGAAACCACGGTACGAGCGTGGCTAAGTGCGGACTATCTCTGTCAGCACAGTATATTAATGAATTTAGACGAGTCCCTATATCAGTTGTACTATGAAAAAAGGATAGCAAAAGATTTATGGGAATCTCTATTGCATAAATATATTGTGGACGCTACGGGGTCCAAAAAGTTTATAGCCGCTCGTTTCCATGATTTTAGACTGGTGGATGGAAAGTCTATTCTTGAACAGAGTGAAGAGCTTCAAAAGATTTATCATGATCTTGCCGCTGAGGGCATGAGAATCAATGACTCTTTACATGTGGCGTTGTTGATTGAGAAGCTCCCTCCTTCTTGGGATGATTTCAAGCATTATATGAAACACAAGAAGAAGGAGATGACTCTGGAAGATCTTATGTTAAAATTGAGGCTTGAACAAGACTCACAAAAGATGAGTAAAAAACGTAATAGCTCTGTTGTTAAGGCTAATGTAGTTGAAACAGGAAACTCAAGGATTAACACTAAGAGAAAGCGTCCAAATGAGTCAAAGGTTTCAAACTCCAAGTTTAATGGAATCTTCTATATGTGTGGTAAACATAACCACAAAGCGAAGGATTGCCATAATCGAGTTGCGGTGAACAACAATAACAAGAGAAACACTGGTACTGGGAACAAGAACCGAAATCAAAAGACTAGCCAAGGTAATGTGCAGAAGATTAAAAGACTGGGCTCTGGAATAGAAGACATGCATCTGGTAGCTGTTGTTTCAGAGGTAAACTTGGTTTGAGGAAACCAAAATGAGTGGTTTGTTGATACAGGGGTCACTCGTCATATATGTGCAAACAAGTGGATGTTCAAAACATACCAACCTGTTGAAGATGAAATATGCTATATGGGGAACAATGCGGTCTCCAAGGTAGAAAAGAATGGTAATATTGTCCTTAAGATGACATTTGGAAAGGAGCTGACTCTGACTGAAGTACTCTATGTGCCAGATATCCGGAAGAACCTTATTTCGGGAACGGTGCTGAACAATAAAGGTTTTAGACTTGTTTTTTAGGCAAACAAGTTTATACTGACCAAGATTGGTGCCTTTGTAGGAAAAATATATTTAGCTGGCAATTTATTTAAGATGAATGTAATGATAGTACTACCTGGTACTGAGCCAATAGGCAAAAATTTAACTGAGGCTTCCACTAGCTCAGATGGAAAAAATGCCCAAGAGGCTAATAAAGATGTTAAATTTGCTTATTCTACTAAGTCTTTTAATTTATGGCATGACAGACTAGGTCATGTAAATATTAAAAGTATACAGAAGTTAGTTTCATTAAACTTACTTTCCAAATTTAACATTGATAAAAATTACAAGTGTGAGACTTGTATTGAGGCAAATCTAGCTAAAACTTCTTTCCATTCAATTGAAAGAAGTTAAGAACCGTTAGACTTAATTCACACCGATGTATGTGATTTAAAATATGTGCAATCAAGAGGCAGTAAAAGTTACTTCATAACTTTTATTGACGACTGCACAAGATTTTACGAAGCAATAACTATGTTTAGCCATTATAAAGCTAAAGTTGAAAATCAACTTGGCAAAAAAAATTAAAAGGCTAAGAAGTGATAGGGGTGGAGAATATGAATCTCCATTTGCACAATTGTGTGCTGAAAATGGCATCATTCATGAAACAACTGCGTCTATACTCCAGAACAAAATGGAATAGCAGAGCTCAAAAACAGGACTCTTAAAGAGATGATGAATGCAATGCTAATAAGTTCTGGCTCACCTTAGAATTTGTGGGGGAAAGCTTTGTTTTCCGCAAATCACATCCTAAACAGACTACCACATAAAAGACTGGATAAAACCCCTTATTAATTATGGAAAGGTCATGCACCTTCTTATAAGTTCATCAAAGTTTTGGGGATATCTAGCAAAGGTTTCAATTCCACCCCCAAAGAGGACGAGAATAGGATCTAAAACGGTAGATTGCGTGTTTATAGGATATGCACAAGATAGTAGTGCTTATTGATTTTTAGTGCATAAATCAGATAACTCTGAAGTGCAGGTGAATACAATTATTGAGGCTAGGGATGCTTCCTTCTTTGAAGAAATTTTTCCTTATATTAAGAATTCTAGCTTAGACCCTAAAAACAATCCAGTTGAGAGGATTGTGAGGGTGGAAAAACTTCAAGAGGAAGTTGAAGAACCTAGATGCAACAAAAGAGCAAGATGGGAAGAGTCATTTGGTACAGATTTCCTAACTTATTTGTTAGAAAATGATCATTTGACTTATAGAGAAGCAATTACTCCTCCAGATTCGGACCAATGGAAAGAAGCATATGGCAGTGAAATAACTTCAATTCTTCAAAAACCATACATGGGAACTTGTGGAACTTCCACCAGGTTGTAAAGCATTAGGTCACAATGGATATTTAAAAGAAATATGAGACCTGGTGGAACAATTGACAAGTACAAGGCAAGACATGTAATTAAAGGATACAGACAAACCGAGGGTGTCGATTATTTTGACACTTGTGCCTCTGTATCTAGAAAAACATCAATCAGACTAATTATCACATTTGCAGCCTTGTTTGATTTAGAGATCCATCAAATAATGTCAAAAGAGATTTCCTTAACGGCGAATTGGAAGAAGAAATATACATGGAACAAATTGAAGGATATGTTGTTCCAGACAAAGAAAACAAGGTGTGTAGACTTGTTAAATCAATATATGGATTAAAACAAGCACCTAAACAATGGCATGGGAAATTTGATAGTGTAATGTTATCAATTGATTTTAAAATAAACCAGAGTGATAAATGTGTCTACGTGAAAAGAAGAAAAAATGACTATTTAATAGTCTGTCTCTACGTAGATGACATGATAATTATTGGTAATATGGAAAACATTAAAGTTACCAAGAAATTGTTGTCGCAGAACATCGATATGAAGGATATGGGACATGCTGATGTAATACTTGGAATGAAGATTACCAAAACATCAGATGGATATTCACTTTCTCATAGTCTTTATGTTGAAAAAATATTAGACAAATTTGATAAAGGAAATGATTTAAATGCGAGAATATCTGTGGAAGTATGTGTTAATCTCCTCAAGAATCGCGGAGAATGTGTGTGACACTTGAATATTATAGGATCATAGGCAACCTAATATATCTCATGGACTGCACTAGACCATATATCCCAAACTCAGTCAACAAACTTGCGAGGTATACAAGTAATTCCAGTTATAAGCACTATAAAGCGTTAGTTAGAGTGCTTAGATATCTAAGGTACACTACGAGCTATGGATTATTTTATACTAGATATCCAGATTGTACTTGAAGGGTATCTGATGCAAATTGGATAACAGACTCCAAAAATATAAAATCTACAAGCGAATACATTTTTGTAATAGGAGGTGCAGCGGTTTCATGGAAATCATGCAAACAAACTTGTATTGCGAGATCAACTATGGAATCAGAATTCATAGCAATGGATTTAACAGGCGAAGAGGTCGAATGGTTACGTGGATTTTTGGAGGATATTCAAATGTTTTCAAAATCAATGCCACTGATTAACTTACATTGTTATAGTATGTCAGCTATTGATAGAATAAGGAATAATGTGTATAATGGGAAGTCTAGACATATATGGCGTAGACATAAATGCGTAAAGAAACTTTTGAAAATCGGAGTTATAGCTTTGGACTTTGTGAGATCCAAAATGTCTAACGAGAGATCTTGTTGAGATTTCATCGAGGGGAATGGGGATGAAGCCCCGTAAAATTAATTACCACTCATGATGGCAATCCTACCTGAATTGTAAAGCCCAATTTGTAGGTTCAAAGGGACAACTGAATTGTGGGGGGGAGTCGAATAAAGCTCTCAGGAAAAGGAGTTCCCAGCTCAAGCCTTTGGTGAAAGAGTGATAGACCTGTCCATTGGAATAAAAATGTTAGTTTTCAATGATCCTTATACGTATTACGTGAAGTATGACAGAATACTTCTAATAAGAGATCACCTATATCGAATGTGCAGGGGACACTTCTATGAGATGATATCGGGCTAAATCACTAGAGCATTCGATGAACATTTCCAAGGAAGTCCGGGGCCGTAATGGACAACAACGAAAGAATCAATTAACAGTATAGATCAAGTCGTTGTGTGAGTATCGTTGTCTTGGTACACACAAAATGCTGAACAGTTCAAGGCATCGAGTCCACTGGTTAGTATGTGTATCCGATTGTATTTCACTAAGGAAGGTTCAAGGCTAACAAATACATATCCCGATGCAACAATTTTTCGCCGAACTCTTGCATTGCATTCCATGTGCATTTTTAAGGATTTTTCATTCATGTGGGGGATTGTTGGAGAAATTGGATTTTCTTAAAGAATTAAATTGTAATTAAAGTGTTGTGAGGACATTTTTTAGCCCATATAATTATATGTTACACTCGCTCGATTTTGAATGTTATTGAGATTATTGTGAAGTGGGTTATGCAAGCTTCGCGATGATATATAACATGTGAGAAAACTAATTCTTGGTGTGAATGATAAATTTATATAAAGTGGGCAGGTTGAAATATGGTAAATGAATTTTAAACTCACATCCCACGTGGGATGCCTATGAAAGTGAGAATCACTTTATAAGGAAAAGTGGTTTGCATTGGTTTAAAATGTCTTGCCAATATTATGCCCCATGTTAGAACCTCGTGTGCGCCCGCGCAGGCGGTACAAATCGAAGACTCATCGATACCAATATAGCTTGAACTTGTGTGTGGGCGCGACATGCGCGCACGAATGCCGGAACAAAACTCTCGGGGCTGATCTGGTTTGGAATTCTCTACCCAACAGTTATTATTTTATTAATTAACTATTATTATTTGCTTATCTAACGGTTGTTATATATTCATCTTATAGCTGTTATTTTTGTTATCATTCTTTGATTTTAGTTAATTAACATCTGTTTTGTTTATCACTAACACATGTTATTTCTAAATAGAACATACGTTATTTTTTTTATCTTTAACACCTGTTATTCTTGAATTTAATGTTGTTTGTTAATTTTACTAACAACCGTTAAAGTAGTAGCTAACATTTGTAATACTTTATATTAACAATTGTTATTTTTCTAGCAAACCAGAAAAATCTCATCCTCCTTCTCCATCTTCATCTATTAACACTTGCGAGTTTGAATGCCCTACATGAGACAGAGGCATAGTCAAGGATATGCATCTAGTGGTGACCATCTTGAGGATGATGCTTATTCAAGGACTAACTACTTATTCTCCTTCACTTCCTAAAAGCCGATTGTGGATTAGAAGTTGTAGAGAATTTTCTTTGGATTGCTTTAGCAGTTTTCATAATTTACTATGGTGGTAGACATTCCAATTTTATATTCCTCCTTGGCACGATGTTTGCATTAGAAGGTAAACAAATTATATTAAAGCCTCTCAAAAGTTGATTATGTATTTAGATTTTTTTTGTGGTAATTATTTGCTTATCAGCTTTAATGAAATAAATAAGGGTAATGAGTTATATAATGGAGTTAGTCTGATGCATTTTGGTGGCCATTGCTAAAATTTGCACTTAGGGGTGGGTGGGAAGATGGTTTGTGCAGAGGTGAAATGGATGAAGGCTATGGTGATAAAAGTTGAGGAAGAGGATGATGGAAAAGAAAATTAATAAAATATAAGTTTCAAATTGATTTTTATTTTTTTAGAGTAAATTTTGAGTTAGATTGTCCATTTTGCACTTGAGTAGAGAGAGTATTTTAACCCCGTTATACCATGTTACCATGTTGGAAGGAAAATTTGCAATTTTTTGAAGGAATGATGAAAGTGATCGCCCGTAAAATCATTAAAGATGAAAAAGTCAAAAAAAGTGAAAATGATGAACTGTAAATAAATTGATGACGAAAATAGCTATTAATTAGTGAAATTTGATTGGGAAATGATAGACAATTAACAAGCTAGCAAACAGAATAATTCTTTGACTAATGGTTGATTAACGGTCGTAAAATTTATAATGTTAATTTTTGTAAACTAAACTGTTGTTTCTCCGCAACCTAGATGTAGTATATTGTGATCAACTATTTTTTTTTTCCCTTCTATTTCTTACCAAAAAAACCATATTTTATTATTTTATTGGGCTGGACTCGAGTCTTCCATGATTTAGGCTAGGCTAGGCTGGGTTTTGTCTTATACAGTTTTTGAATTTTGACTGCAGATATACTTCAACCAAAATCTAGCCCATGTGGAATTTTCAGCTTGGGTTCTTAACCTGAAGGCTCATCTATTCTTCACTAAGTTATTACTATCTCCGTCATAGATTTTTTGCAACGTTACAGTTTTTGAGATATTCTAAATTCGTTGACACGTTTTAAAAATCAATACTGTTTATTATTATTTTTCCAGTCATACCATTCATTTATTACTCAACTAACCATTAATAATAACTTTTTAGTAATTAAATAAGGTCATTTTAGACTTTTTTTCATAATAATTCTCTTCAATCATTTCTTTAATATACATACAAATGCAAATGTTGCAAACAATTTGGTAAGGAGTAGTACAACCGAAAAGCTTTGTTGTTTTAGAGAAAGTTGAGATCTCAAAGTTACTCACCCAAGTTACTGGTCCAGTATTACTCAGCAATGCAACATGGACATTTAATATTACATTGGGCAAAAATTTAGCCAGTTGAGCCCATATTAGGCCAGGTCCAAACAATTCTATCCAGAAACCCCAAATAAGTTTGGGTCATATTGGATCACATAATAAAAAGAGAGACAAATAACAATTATGTGAAGAAATCTTAAATCACAAATTACTAGATCCATATCATAATTTTCTAAAATCTAATTGAATCATAGCTATAACTTTTTTTTCCTGATGGGGCATAATTTATAAGAGAAAGCTAGCACACTGTTTAAAAATAAAAATTAAGGAAACAAATAATAGAGAAAGCTCCTTCACATTTTAATTATAATTTCCGTGTAGGTAACAATAGAAATGCTTACTCAAGATAATATCTGATTTAATGATATTGTTGCATGGTGTTAAAGATTCTATATCGACTAGTTTGTGAGCAAATTTTTAATTTATATGAATTGGTTGATCCTCTACTCTTAAGGTACCTTTTTATAGGTTAAAGTTGTGCTGAAATTCATTTCTAACATGCCCCATCGATATTATTGTTGTTCACGCTCTAGGTGCGTTAAAATCTCACAATAGTTAGTTTGTCAGTATATTTTGAATTTATATGACTTGAACAACCCTTTCCATCTTGAGGTACCTTTGGAGTTTTAGTTAAACTCAAGCCCATTTATCGTACTTAGTGCGTGTTTGGTACGCGAAAATGTTTGTTAATATAATTGTATTTCCCACTTAGACAATTTGAAATGGGAATGATCATTCCATGAAAAAGTTCATTCTAGGAAGAAGTGGGAAATGTCTTTCCTCAAAAAAAAACTTGAGGAAAGATCTTTCCAGGAGAAGTTGGAAACCAAAATAAATATTTGTGACAATTATACCCTTCTTATAATTAACGTAGAATCCATCACGTATCCCTCTTGCAACGCCATTGGTAGTCTCACTACTACAAACTTCATCATCATAAACAAGCTCTTCAATTTCCATTTGATCTTTATCAGGTATATTCTTCTACCTACTCCATGTTTTTTTTTAAATAAAGTGGTGTTTTGCCAAACACATGAAATGAATCAACATTACATTCTAACTTCACCTTCTAAACAATAAAATAGAAAGACATTCATTTCTCATTTTGGGTGAAAAGAGATTTCATTCATTTACATTCCAGCGTACCAAAGGCGTTGTTAGTGTTTTAATAAACAATGTTTAGTGTTACCAAATACCAAGGTCTTGCTTTATATATCGCATTGAAGGCTGGTTTATTTTATGGATGCTGAAATTGAATTATCAACTAAAAGAAACAACAATAGAACCAACCCCAAACAAACTTTACAAAGTTCAATAATCAAATCTGTGGGCAACTCCATAATTTAGGCATCCTCCCATGCCAAATTATGCCAATAACAATTTTACTACTACTTTACAATTATAACATGAAATCTCTTATTTCCCACTTTTGCACGAGAAAAATAATCATACAACAAATCCCATCTCATCAACTCAATGAATTTCCTTTGAAAAAATTAAACTACAAAAGAAAAAGAAAAAGTTTCAATATTTAATTTGTAGCTAACCCTTTGATCAATCATCAATTAAGCTTTCATCTAAAATAGAAATGCATAGAGAAGTTCATTCCAGGTATCTGGCAATCCCGGAAGACACCAATGGCTGCAATCTAAGGTATTATGATCACTGTAATAAGTTGGATGGGCGTCTTTGCGATATTGCGATAGTGTTGTGATATCTAGCAAATAAACTGGTTTCTTGATTCTGCTCAAAACTTTATTCATCACAACCAATGACAATGGTGTTCCTGTTGGATAACTTGCTCCAAGGAATGGTTGTGTTTGTCCAGCGCACGATTGGGATGGTGAATTCCATTCCCTTCCCCTATATATATTTCCACAATTTAAAAAATCAAAAGAACTTAAAAAGTATTTGATCACTAAATTATAAGTTTATTAGCACATTTTTTTGATGAATAATAAGTTTATTAGCACATAAACTAAGAGATATGTTTAAATTCGATAATAAACCAAGTATTATTACGATACATATTGATTAAGTTTATATTAGTATTCGTTAATTTTAAACTTAAATTGAGATTAAACGGCTCAATAAGGCTTCGATTTATAAAAGGAAAATGGACGTAAGAGGTAATTGAATCGAGATTCGTTACTTACAAGTAATGTGTGGGGGAAATGCCTTGGAAAATGACTTTAGTTTTGGAAGGATCCACATTTCGATTTACCCATCTAGCCCATGTTGTCATCCCTTTGTAGTAAGCTATCATACGGTTCATATCTTTTTGCACATTCTTACCATCTTGAATGTAATCCCATCTGCATTAGGGGAATATTTTCTCAAGGTTAATTAAGAAAATTTATAGGAAAAATCTGATACAGGTTAACGTGGATCTTGTGGTTCAGAACTGACCACGTCATCACAAAGTTGCCCTCTCCTCACTCTATTGTGATGTGGTCAGTTCTCTACCATAAGGTCTAATGACTTGAGCCAGATAAGAATTATCCAAATTTATATGGAAACATGTTTATTTTTGTGAATCAATGATATTTGATTTTAAACAGCGAAAATATTAATTAAAAGGAAAAAAAAAAACTTACGGTTGGGAGCTTCCAGTATGGGTCCACCAGTGCCAAGAGTTGAAGATAAGCAGGTCCATCCCTCTCCATGCATTTCCACTTCGAATTGAATCCAACTTTAGAACTGTTCCAATGTTTTCTCTGACCATGTCTACTAGGTATGGACTCCGATACAAGAATAGTCTAACATCATAGTTCTGCTCACCAATATTGTAGTATTTAAATAAATATTAGTGAAGACATTGATATAAAAATGTTTATATTATATTTGTAACAATTTTTAGATTCACAAACTATGAACAAAACAAAGTAAGTAAATTGGAATAAAGTTAGCTTCACTCTCTTTATGTAATTCTTTGCCCACTACCATTAGGGTACCACATGGTAATCTTCTCTTTTAGAAGAATGTTATAAAATCTATTAAAAAGGAAGAAAAAAAAAAAAAAAAAAGAGGAAAAGGAAGAACGTTTAAAAAAAACGAGGCCACAGAAACAGATGATTTTAAACTTAAGAAACATTTTTAAATTGCAAAGCTTAGTAGGACCCACTGTCATTATTTATTTATTTTTGTTGAATAAAAAATTATCCATTAATCATAAAATAGCCGACACCATTACAATCAAAAGATAATATGAAAATATAAGAAAAATAAAGGTTATACAATGGTTTAGACCATAATAACAGATAAAGGTCGGACCCACTTTCATTAAGGAGTCCAGTTGTCGGGTTAGGATTTTCCAATTTGGTGGGAATATGACAATGACTTTGTAACATGTATGCTACTTTGACATCTAGCAAAGAGGACCATATTGCAAAATTTTAGGTCATACGGACAGGAAGTTTTTGGACCATATTACACCACATCTTTCATTCACAACATCCAAAGAGACTGCCCTTTTGAAACTTTATAGTTTTGCATTTCTTTTTTCTATTTTTATTACATTCAATTCAAGAATATTAAAAGGTTTCATAATTGCTAAAATAAACTTCATTCCAAAAGCTTTTTATGCTCCCATAATCATGTTTGGATTCTCAATTGCAGGTTTCAGATAAGTTTGTTTTTAATATATATCTAAGTATTGAAATTAAAAAATCTTGGTTGACCAAGACTATTTATGAAGTGGACAAAAACATAATTCACTAAGGGTGTCACCAGAAAATGTTCAGGCCGAGAATTATGGACATACCGAAGTAAAACGGCAAGAAAGAAGTTAGGAATAGAGGAACGGCCAGCAAACAAGACAATTAAGGAGATTAAACCATGGCTCCTGGACATCTGGGATTTCTTTTCACAACTTTTTTACTAGGTATTATACCTTATTCACTCCCCAACTATCACGATTTTCACATGAAATAGTGGGATTCAGCCAAGAGAGTTTTTAGGCATAATTAAGTAGAAAGTCGGACAATCCGGAAAAGAGGGAAATGTGCATCCTCTACTCGACCGAAGCAGAAGGAGTCTGCTCCCATTCTCCATCACGTTCATGACATAAGAAACATGTCCACCACACTAAATCAAGGCCAAGATGGGCAGAATTTAAAGCGTGGAGCCACTCTCACAAGCGGCTATAAATAGAAGATCATAATGAAGAATAATGTGACCATTAATCAACAATCAAAATGCCTTTTTATTTTCATTGATACAATCTCTAAAATGCTTTCCTTACAACTTTTTGCATTTAAATTCATTTAGTTCATCTTAATTATTTGGAATCTACTAGGCTTCCTGTGTGAGGATATTTGTCCAATAACGTATACTTAGATTAGAATCCAACCCTTAGATTAGGCTTCTTGTGATAGGGAATTTTCAAATAACGCATATTTAACAACCGTCATCAAGTCGTTGATCTAGAACGAGTTTCAGGCAATGAAAGGTCGTCAATTATCGACAGCCTCCTGAGTATATGTCGTGCCGCTCGTGGGGTCTGAATAGCTGGGCTCCCTCGAGGAAGCGACTGAATTAGCAGAGAGTGACGCTTCTGGACGATTCACTGATGTGCCGAAGAAGAACGTTGCTCAAGCTGAAAGCAAATCCTAAAAGGGTGGGCCATTAAAATTGGCAACCCTCTCAGCAATAGTCTCCTTTAAATTATGTCCATGTTACCATAGCCCGAAGACAAACAAAGGAACGAAATGGAGGGTTTAACTTTGTTCAAAGTAATCCAAACGTGCAAGAAGGCCAATCTGTCTACCTGCCAAGTCAAGCACCAAATCAATACACTCTACCTTCCAACATGTTGGAGGACGAATACCACCAACGACATGACAAATGGCATATCCATGACATCCATCCTTCTACACAAGGGGCAACTGTCATTTGTTTCAGGAAAGACGGCCCAATCTTGGCTCATGTATCAAATAATGGTAAACAAAAGCCCCTAATATGTTATTACTTGATTAGCTCGTCCCACTAATTCTTATGTAGTCAAAGAAGGCCTCTCAGTAAGGGACATACCAAGACTCAGATCAGTAGATAGATCTTGGTTAAGAACGAACTAGCAAGCGAAGAAATGCGGATTGTATTGCTTAAACGTAGTCTTGTTGTAGCGAACGATAGATTTCGATTAATTAATAGTTTCAGGGGATACCGTGATATAAGCCTAAAGTATGCACAATAAAGCGACCTTGAAAGTATCCGGGATAATCCGCTGGCAGCCAGGGTCCATTAATCGGCTACTACACGGGCAAAGAGTTAGGGGGATCTTGTCTCAATCTAACGGAGAAATTTGTAAATTTTCGCAACACGAATGTTTGAGATTATATGGACTTGTTTAAGACGTTAGCCAGTGACCTCCCATAGGTTCACTCTAAGGTTCTCTAAAATTCGGTGCAAACCATAGTAGGGGAAGTATTGTTACAACCAAAGTTGCATGATTCAAAGGGTCCTCTGAACAGATTCACTTTTTCTACCTTTAGCCATGTTATAATAGTTGTTATGCATTGCCCGATACAAGAAAGGTCAAGACCATGTAAGCTAGAACACTAGTCTATCCAACCAAGATCAATTAGGCATAATGGTACTACTCTTACACGATACTTACCTATCTGGTACAGACCACAAAGAAATAAACACGGGGTAGAAAAATGCAGCATATTCATCAATATAAATTTCCCCTTGTTGAAGAGGGAGAAATCATACAAAAAGGAAGACGAAATCGTTGATGGATGTAGACCATAAGGAGATAGTTTCTAGAAGAAGTTGTTTGTCTGGAACGGGTATGCCTCTAGTCAAGAAAATGAAGCCATAGATGCCTCGGAGTCACCATGCACCTGCATACGCAATCCAGCCATATGCCATAGTCATCTAAGCCTTGAGGCCCCCTGCGCATCTTAGAGGACCATGTGCGGTGGTCCCAATTTTGTTGATTGACAAGAAATTAAAATTTTGGAGGCTTTACCGGGTTAATAAGCATTGATTCCTCCCTGGATGGGAGTGTGATCCGGGATAGGAAAAAGAATTCTATCCTCAACAGAAAACTGTGGAAAGTAGGTAGAAGACGCAATTATACATGAGAAGAAATGTTGTGGAGGAGAAAGAGGTCTACTTAGATATAAATAAATGAGATAGAGTTTATCAAGCTGAGATAGGGGCGGAGAAATTATCTCAGCTTGATAAACTAATTAGGAATATGAACATGCGGGAGTTAAAGTGGTTTAAGAGAATTCAATTTTAAAGAGGAGTCATGAGTAGAATTAAATTCCTATCTTCTGTAACTGACAAAAAAACGATTATTTTCCCAAAAAATTCAAAATCCGTCTTGAGAATAGGGGGGAGGACAAGCGTTGACACCCGAAAAATTATGGATGGCCGAGATCCTTCAGGAAGCAGACAAAAACAGTCCAACAAAGTTTCACTAGGGGTGATAATAGAAAATGGTCATGTCGAGAACTAATGACCGACATAAGTAAAATGACAAGAAGTAGTCAGGAAGCAAAAAAAACCAATAAAACAGACAATTGAGGAGGTCAAACAAAGGCTCCTGTATATCGTGGATTTGGTTTCACGCCCCTTTTTACAAGGTCTTGGGCCTTATCCACTCCCCAACTAGCACGATATTCATATAGGAAAGTGGGATTTAACCTAGAGATTTTTTAGGTTCAAGTAGAAACCTAGACAGTCCAAAAAAGAAAGAAACGTGCAACTTCCACTCGGCCGAATTAGGAGGAGTATGCCCACATCTCCATCACGACCATAACGAAAGGAACATGTCTACTCCACTGAATCCTTGCCAAGATGGGTAGAATTAAAGGCGGGAAGCCATTCTCACAAGCAGTTGTACATAGAAGATCAAAAGGAAGAACAAATGATCATCAATCAACAATCAAAATGTCTTTTATTGAAGCTTTATACACTCTTTTATACATTCTTTTAAATGCTTTTCTTGCAGCTTTCCGCACTTAAATTCATCTAGTTTAACTTAGTTATTGGACTGCACTAGACTTCCCGCGTGAGGATATTTGTTCAATAACGCATACTTAGATTAGAGTCTAGTCCTTAGACTATGCTTCCTGTGTAAGGGAATTTCCCAACTTAGCGTTAAGGAAGTCCGTTTGGCTCCGGATAGGCTTTACTGCATGAGGATATTCTTCCAATAATGCATACTTGGCCGAACCGCCTTCTAGGAATTAATTTCCCTAATACTAATTATATTCATATCATATGCAATATTTCAACTCATAACTTGGCTACTCATGCCACTGAGATAAGTCTAATGTTCGAACGCCTGATTTGTTGTTCAGAAAATTACTGATTAATCCCTAATTAATGTTAAAAAAAAAAAAACTTGGCTTCGCTTCATAGCTGGAGGACTAAATCCTCTTTATTTAATGGATATGCGAAACATCTGATAAAAAACACATCCTAAGAAAAACAACTAGAAAAAAGAGTGATTTTTTTTAAGAAAAAGGTTTATTTGCAAAAATAGATACTACAAAACACGAATTGAGATGATATGGATTGAAAATACACCATTACTAAAAGAACTTAAAGACCAAGCATCGAGCACGTGTAAGGCCGGGAAAATAAAGAAAGGAAAAACATATACTATAAGAGAGAAAGGGAGAGATTTCCACACAAAAAGAAAAAAGAAAAAAGAAAAAGAGAGAAATGGAGAGAGACAAAGTGGTCCAAGAATGAGTTGTCGAACAGACTTTGGTTTGCTTATGAAGTTGCTCTAAAGCAGAGACTTTTGTCCCTATCTTTATCTCTATACTTATCTCACCTTTCCAATTTTCTACCTTCTTTTGGACTTTCTTATTGGTGGAGTGCTTGCGTTTATACATAGAATATCGTTTCAAATAATGCTATCCTTTTTTTTTTTTTTTTTTTATTATGGATACAAATAATGCTATCCTTTTTATTATGTTCAAAAGAGGACCAAAAACAAAAAAACAAAATAATGTTAGTAATTGACTCATTTTTGCATCCAACTTTTATTATGAGTTCTTGTTCAGTCGAAAATAATATTATTGTGGGTTCAGAATTAATTATACTCACAACATAAGTAACAAAGTTCTTTCAAAAATAATATCTACTTTATTATTGATTCCAGATAATTTAAAATGTTGTTCAAATAAAAAAGAATTTCGTTGCCACCAAATTCAATAAATACTAACTCTAATTTTTTTTTTATATATATAATATTGTGGACAAAGAAAAAACAATTGCCTTTTATTCTAAACTCCAATTCCACCCCCTCCCCCCTCTCTCTCCCCCTCATTTTTCCAATTCTATCAATCTACCATTAGTTGGGCAGTCATGATGAGTCATGACACCGTGAAATCTTGCTTGATTTTCCCATTATGGTTTCCTAAATTTGTGCCTATTGCTTTCCATCATCCCACCAATTTGAAACTTTATTGCCTTTTATGTCTTTTAATTTTTTATTCTCAGGAAAAATTGCACTATATACTCACAAAATCAACTTCTACATATTTAACATTACCTAGTGACAAATCTAAAGACGGGATGGGCAATAATTTCAACATTTTCAAACGTTAATTTTTTTTATTAAAAAATTATTTTTTGAAGATTACATATCATTTTCTAAAAAATTTAAACATTCAGACATTTAACATTAGATTTTTGAGTCCGCCAATGCCTATACCTCATTACTTTCTTCTCAAAATTTGGGAAAATTTTTATCCTCCACAATCTTTTCAAAGTTGTAGAGATATTTTACTCAATTTGTGCAAACAAAAATATGTATAGAGAAAATAAAAACAATACTAATAAAGTAAGTTTAGAATAAAGAAATTTCCAAAGATTAATATCAATGATGTTTAAGTGTTTTGTGGGGGTGGGGGCAGTGGTGGAGGCAGTATTGAAGTTTAGGGGGGAGGGGGGCGTAGTAGAAAAAATTGAAAATTCTTGGGGGGTGCCGTAGTATAATTGAACCATTTGATATATATACCTAGTATATAAAAAAATTGAAAATTTTTGGCCCCCTGCCCCTCTTATGCTCTGCCATTGGGTGGGGGAAGGGGTAAACAATGAGTAGTTTTATCTTGGTAGAATACTAAATCAGTGCAGTACACGTAGGTAAGAGAAATGAACTTACATCAATTCTCTTTTCTATGCACTCATTGGTTTGTATGTAACTTATCAAACTTAGAAGCCTACCAAAATAAAATTTCTCGTAAACAATACTACAACAAAGAAGGAAGATTTTTTACAAAAACTTATATAGCATGTAATGAAAATGGAATTCAATTAATAAGTTGGCTCTTCTTATGGATTTGTCTAGAGAAAACAAGTACAAAGTTGAGAAGATGCTGCCGCCTAAAAGAATTGAAAAATGTCACGGGGCATTAGCTACTGTCACTTTGAAAAAGTGAATGATTCTTGCCTTTGTTTTTTCAAATTGTCATTTATGACTCCAAAAGTTTCAAGTGATCAATAACAATTAAAAACTATAAAACCCAACTGGCAATTTCACCATCAATGTTAAAGTAGCTTAAAGGTTTTTCTTTTTTGTTTTTCTTTTTCA
Source organism: Vinca minor (assembly GCA_026122235.1). NCBI lineage: Eukaryota > Viridiplantae > Streptophyta > Magnoliopsida > Gentianales > Apocynaceae > Vinca > Vinca minor. Next base: position 6,665,993 of record JAOCZM010000284.1, on the reverse strand, counting down.
AATTCAATATAGGTCTGCTGAATTTCGAGTAATTATTGAACTGTGCATTCAACTATTATCTAGATTAAAGTCAGACACTCAATCGGTAGACTATCACTTAAACATAGTATTCTAAGCAGTAAAAACGAAGAAGAAATCAGTTCAAGTTTGTATTTGTTTCTCTACCGAAATTCTTCAAAGGACAATTGTGAAAAGGAAGTAGCTAGAACAGAATTGTGATTAATTTCGTAATATAAGTTTTTTAAAATATATTACGAAAATAAAAAAATAAAAAATAAGGTATATATTGTTAACAAAAATATCAATATTAATCTCTTAAATAGAAGTATTGGTATACAAGTTCTATTTAATAAAGTAATATTAAAATTTTAACTAACAAAATTTATATATATATTTTGTTTTATTTTTTTAATTTTTGTCACATTTTTAAACAATTTATATTATAAACCGAAGAAAGTAGAGAAAGACAAAACATGCCGCACTAAATCATAGCTTTCATTGGGCAAATTTTATTTGAAAAAAAAAAAAGAAAGAAAAGAAAAACAGAGTTAAACTCACCAGAAACACAATCTCTGAAAGTCCATTTTTCCTTATGACACTGGTTTTTGACTTTGGTACCCACGAGTGAAGCATGCAACCCAACGATTCCCACATATTCAAACTCAGTGAGTCACCCACAAACATGATCTTCTTCCCCCTCCATTTCTCCAAGAAACTCAACCCATTGAACCTGCAAATTAACAAAAATGGTCCTCAAAAAAAAGATTATATAGTGAGGGGAGAGCTCAATACTTTGTAAAAATTAACCAAAATTACCTTGGAAGGTTACAAGAAAATGGCTGCCACCTGTACTTAAGGTACAACTTATCAGGCCTTTTGTACTGTTGACAATTGAATTCTGAATCTATGAAGGGGCATTGTGAATGATCATAAAGAGGGTATGAAGAATCATAAACCCATTTGCCTCTAAAAATATTACAATTTGAAGCAAGTTCTCTAGCTCTATTACTAGAATTTGTGTTGGTGTTATTGAAGATGAAATTATAATGTTCATCGAGTTGATGAGCTTTTGTTTGGTGTGAAAACAGAAAAACAAGGGAAGAGAAGAAAACAGCTTCCAAGGATAAAAGCTTCATCTTGATATTTGACACCTAAAAGTGTTTTTAAGGTTAATATATAAATAGCCTGGGAATATGTAAGAAATTGTTTCAAAGTTCAGACCTTGTAAGATTTATAATGTGATGACATTAATGAAGAGAGACAGAGAAAGCTTAGAAGCTGCTAGCACATGGTATAAACCACATTGTCCTATTTCTTGTGATTAATGAAATTTTATAAGGATTTGATCGTGTACTGTTCCATGTGGGGTAGAGTGAACTCTTTTCACTACCCACCCTCCTAAAACAACAAGATACTCCCTCATTTTACCCAACTCTTTCGAGGTAGTTTAGTATACATTACGGAAAAGGGAGGTAAGAAGAATTTTTACTATTATTCTTTTTAACTTTAAGCATTCAAATTATCTTTCTCTCTCAATTTCATAATATTAATAATAATAATTTTATAAATAAATCTTTAAAAATTAGAAAGTGACATCTATTTTAGAATGCCACATAAAAAAACATATAATATGAAATGGAGGCAGTACTTACATCGGAAAAAAAAAGTATTTTCTTTTTAGGACCATTATGAAAAATAATATGTCTAATATGGATCATGTTTAATAGTGATCCAAAATTCTTCATGTCAGAGAGAGAGAGAGAGAGAGACATATTTTCTTAATTATTTATTTTCAATAAAGAAATTTGAACTATAAAATTCATATACACTAAGTTCATATCATATTTTTCCCATAAAAATGATGGGGTAAAATGTCATTATGCCCCCTGAAATTTTCTTAATTTTGGTTTTTTACCCTGAACTGAAAAATGCAAAGTCATTACCTCTGACTTTTTCTGAAGTTTTAATGTTGTCTCTTCCATCCAATTTTAGTACTAAATTTGGACTGGAATATGACCATATAACCAAATTCTGGAGAAATGTTAGAAAATAAAAAAAATTACCTTAAAAAAGGGACGTAAATGGGACAGAAACAACCTTCTCTTATCAATCTACAATTTGTATTTAGGATCAAAACCTATTTTTCCCCAAAATTCCTCCGAGTTTGGTAATGTGAGAGTCATGTAGTCTCATTATATCCAAATTTAACATCTGTAAATTGATGGCAATGACAACAATAATACTCCAAAATAATTTAGGGGTAAGAACTTTACATTTTTAATTAAAAGTTAAAAAATAAAATTAAGAAGAGTTCGTCCCGTACACAAATTTTTTACCCAAAAATGTTTGAACCACAATTTTAGGCTCCACCGGAACGTCCCTTTGAACCATTATTATTCTCTTCATTAGTTTCATTATAAAAGATACGAGTATGAGTTCACTTAAATAAAAAGAAAATTGTAATTATGTCTATAAATAAACACAGGAAAATGTTTTTGGCTAAAATTGTCTAAAACTTAAATTGCCTGAGTTTCTAAAATATTCAATGGATAATGCCACATATTATTTTCAAATTTACCACAATTTAGACATTTTATCCAATTAATTTAAGACACCTAGCATTGTCCATAAAAGAATTCAATTAAAATAAAAAATTTGTATATTATTGATGAACAAGAGAATACTGATGTCCCGAACACGGCAACCTCAGATGAATTTGCCGATTTATAACGAGAAAATGACTATAATAATTTTATTTACGCAAGGATAAAAAGAAAGTTAGACATGCTTCAAAAACTCTTATAGAGCGCCATAAGAAGATTAGAAATAAACATTTTAAAAGACGTTAACTTTTATATATAAAGGCTTTTGTAGGTCGGTTCACTATTTTATTTCCTTTGTTTTGTATTGAAAAAAAAATCTTTAGTAAAAAAAATATATTGATGAACAATGTTATTGAATATCTGACTTGTCTTCACTGAGTCATGGCTTGAACTTGCATTTTTGTCAGACAATATTGTAAGTCTGTAACTATATAAGCTCTATTATATCGAAGGCATGGTAGCCCAGTGGGTAACATCCACTTCCTGTGACCGAGAGGTCCAGGTTCGATACCCACCTCACACAAGGGGAATGATTTAATTGTCATTTCTTTGGGTTCCCTTGTGTGGGTCTTATACTCCCCTCACGGGAGCACTCGCTCAAAGAGCTTTTAGAAGCCCGTTTTTGAGCTGAGTAAAAAAAACTCTATTATAATTTCATAACATTAGAAAGGCTAATAATAAATTGATTCAAATTGGCAATAATAGATGTTTTTCTCTCTCTCTCTTTTCTTCGAAGGAATAAAGAATGAAATAGAATTGTTCCTTCGTTAATTTGTGAAAGAATATAGATTCTTATAATAAATTACTATTTGTTTCTTGGAAGAAAATGTTGCCTTAAAAAATAAAAAATAAAAAAGAAGTTTTTTTTAAAGGGGTTAATATTTTTTAATTAGTGATTGATCCAATCTCAAAGCTGTCATTAAGTTCGAATAAATTAATATCTTTAATTTTACAATACTGCCTTGAGTACATGTATCACTTCTGCTCTACACTAGATTATCTTTTGAGAATTAGCTACTCCCTCCATTTCAAAATAATGTTAAACATTATTATTTTCATTTGAAGTTTGAAAACATTTGAAGTTTTCATTTTTTTCCATTATTGTTGTAACATTTGTATTACCACAATATATTTAATACACTTTTTCCACTCTTATTTCTAAATAACTAATATTATTTCAACTTCCAAGAGAAGTCTTTAATGTATTAAATGGGAAAAAAGAGAAAGAGTGTTGCTATGGAGCTTAGTTCTTAGCCAATTGATTGGCTAAATGAGGTGAAATGGTAACAATACCATTAACCTTTTATACCAATAGGGTTGAATAGTGTTTAATTTAGATTTTTAATCAATTTTAGTTAGTTTTGCTTAGCCGAAAAGCATTTTCCAAAGAGCGATGTATATCTTATTTATTTTGAATTATATATATTTTAGTAAATCTTCAATCTGTGTGAAAAATTTAAATGTTAATGTTATTTTAAAACGGAGGGAGTGGGAGTGAATAATACTTCTTGATTTGTTATAGCGGCCGGTCAAATTTTGTACTTTCAGTTGTCAATCAAATATCTGTCTCTCTCAATTAATAAATTGAAGCAAACTTGTGTATTGTGTTTTGGCATTAATCTTAAAAGTTAATAGGAATCGGGTAGACCAAGTGGTAAGGTTACCCGGTCACGGGACGGAGGTCCCATGGTCGATTCTGTATCTCCCCTTATGGGGCAATAAATTCTCCTCTTTGTGAGGCCAAGTTCCCTCCCCGGCTTGGGGCATGCTACAATCTCCCGATCTAGGGTATTCTCCAGCTCTTTCCCTCTCGGGGCAATCACCTCGGGCCTCAAAAATCTTAAAAGTTAAAAACCTTGTCCAAATATATTCAATTTGCATAACTAGTGCTAAATTGACAAAGTTAAAAACCTTGTTCCAACCTATTGTATAAAAACATAATAAATGATTGCAATTTACTTATTTCTAAATTTCAATGTTGCAGCGTCCAGGGCATTGCAAAATATGGGGGATTGCATTAGTATGGCATGGGCTTAGGAGAATGGTCATGACATGATAGTCAAAAAATCGTGAGGAACATTCCCACTTTCGTTCTCAACTGGCCGAATAAAAACTCTACAAACCCTAATTTGATCCGTGACCTGAAGACGGAATTGCCACTTCCGTCCTCAAATTACAGGTTTTTTGCAGTGTCTAGTCTTTTCTCACTTTTACTTTTTTGACCATGCATTATTGAACATAAATATTTGAACGGTTTTGGTATTTTTGTTCACATTTCTAACCGATTTATAGAGACTTGTCCATTCAAAAATTCAGATTTTTAATTTTTGAATTTCCAATTACATCTATAAATAACTTCTCAACCTCTGCACAATCTACAACATTCTCAACTCTCAAACCTAAAATTTCCTTATCCTCTTCACAATTCCTTGTTTCCAAATTTATTTCTCAAAAATCATCTTCTAAAATGGAAAACTTTCCAGAATTTATTCAAAAAGAAATGCGTAACAAATTCAGGGATGTTGATTTTACCAGAGAATGGCCTGCAGAATACGAGCAGGTATTAATAGAAATTTGTTATGATTTTAGTACACTGGGTTACAATGGTGAAAAACGTTGGTCCGATTGGTACAACAAAATTGTCTACGGAATGAACTCCGTCACTGGCGGACAATTCACAATAGAAATGATCGACGCAGGTGTAGCAAAACTGCGCAGGCGGTTTTGGAATTTTGAAGCACTTAATCACAAACCATGGTTCAAGTACGACGGTAGGACCAATATTGTTGATTTGGAAGGTGCTGAGGCCCAGTGGGAGGAATACGTTGCGGTAAGTTGCATGTAATTACAACACACTGTAATAATTCAATGTTTTCATAACTTACATGTTTGGTTTACATAACTCTGCATTAGGCTAATCCAAGGGCTAAGAGGTACAGAAGGAAAGGCGAATTTTTCTTTATCCTTCTATGCCATATTTTTGGGTACGAAGGAAGAGGATTTGTGGACGAAGCCGGTCAGTGTTCAAGATCACCAGAAGAGATAATTGTGGAGGCTTCCCCCGACTACCCGATGTCGGATACATCGTGAAGCAACACTTTCATGCAAAATGTTTGAACATAAATTTCGAAAGAATTAGGGTTTGAATAATCGGGACTTTTAATTTTTATATTTACAATGTAATTTTGTTTATATGAATCGAATTTAATTCTTAGTTTTATGATATTTAAAAGTTCTGAAATGAGTAATATTAAAAAAAATTGGCAACACACTAAAAATAATAATAATAATAATAATGTGGACATCCAGGGAAAAAATTCCTGCTCCTTGAGGACGAAAGTCCCATCCACGAGTAACTGTTAATGGCCCTAAGGTGTTCAAGGCATTGTTCTGGACTTTTAAACCGTTAGTTGACGGTTACAAGTGGTGCGGCCTATAATTTCAATTGATGTCACACATCTTAGGGGGGGATTATAAAGGGGCACTCTTGGTTGCAAGCACTCAGAATGCTAACAATCAAATTTTACCCCTTGCTTTTGCCTTGGTCGAATCAGAGGCAACTTCCACTTGGTCATGGTTCCTTAACAACTTAAGGGAACATGTTGTGAAAGATTTACAAGTTTGTCTTATTAGCGATCGTCATCCCGGCATTCTTAGTGTCGTGGCTAGCGTCCCCTGATGGCAAACCCCCAATGGCAATGCACCGATACTGCCTTAGGCATAACAGGTCAAATTCCACACTCATACAAAAAAACAAAGAATTGAAAGATTATGTGTGGATTGCTACAACACAAAAGAAAAAAATAAGTGCGGTTTTTATCTTGATCGTATTAAACAAAAAGATGATGATGCATTTAACTGGTTGATGCAGCAACCCAAAGAGTTGTGGACTTTGGCATACGACGGGGGAAAGCGTTTCGGTTGCATGACGACAAACATATCTTAGGCGCTTAACAGCGTTCTGAAGCAGTCTAGAGCGCTGCCTTTGAAAGCTCTTGTGGAGATGATATTTTTCAAGCTTGTACATTATTTTGACACACACCGGGAAGAAGCTAATAGTTGTCAAACGCCATTTCCTAAGAGAACATGGGATCAGTATTTTACGTACGAAGAAAAAGCAACAAGTTTGACAGTGCAACGACACCACAAACACCAAGGTATCTATAGGGCCATGTCCTGACATAGAGGACCTGGCGAAGCTGGAAAAATATACACGGTCAACTTATCAGCTCGTGCTTGTAACTATGATAAATGGTCTACTTATTCAACTCCATGCTCACATGCCATTGCTGTGTCCAAATCGATCATGGAGGATGCTTCTAAATATATCCACCCTGTCTATTCTCTCGAGCATTATAGAAATACATACAAGTCAATTTTATACCCTGTACTTGATCCCATTCATTGGAGACCTCCTCCTTTTGATATGACACATCACCCTCCTAACATGAAACATACGCAGGTGGGTCGACCTCAAAGGCGGAGATTTCAAATGCCTATGGACACAGAGAACAGGGGGACTCAAAGAGAAAAGAAGTGCGGCCACTGTAAACAAGTCGGTCACAATTGGAAGACTTGCCCCATGTTAGCAAATCTTGACCAAGCACCTCCTCCACATTAATTGTATTTCAATTTTACTAATTTGTAATGGTTTAGAATGTATAAATTATCAATTTTGTTAACAATCGTATAAAGTTGTTTTAAATGTGTTTAATTTTTTTCATTCAATATCCAAAAATTGCAAACATTACAATGACTTATTATTAAAGTTGACATAATAAATTGGCAAAATCATCATTCCCGACCCTATAATCAAGAATATCGTAAGGGGTTGGATGAATTTGTACATGGTCACCGGGGTGTAATCTTGAAAACACAACAAACTCATCCCACCCCAAAAAATAGTAATCGTCTCCGCCTTCGTCTCAAGCCACTTGGAGTGTCAATTTATTCCCGTGAAAATTGCGTATGTGTAGTACTTCGGGGATTCCAAGATGCATTCTAACACGTCATTGCATGTAGTTTCTACATATCCACTGTACACGGGAAACAACATTACAACCCATACTTGTAAAAGGAACGAATTTATTACCAAAATTTTAATATTAGAAAACGTACCGGTTTGGAAAGTGCCGAATAGGTTTTGTCAATGTCTATTCAAAAACTCTGCCGGAAAAAAGCCCCGTCTAAGGGATACGATAATTCGCCCTTCAGGTAACCTATCCCGGGCCCTCCCTTAACAGAAATATCTAGTACATTCATTGGAGATGGTATAAAATGAACTTTATCTGTGAGACGAAGATTGTTGTCACGCAAAAATAGTTGTTACGTATCATCTATTTTGGTTACATAAACGCACCATTGATTCCCAAAGTCGTCCTACAGATAGACAGAACTTGCTAACCCGAGACCAGTTTGCTCCAACCAATTTGTGTACTTTGATGAAAGACGCTTCAAAAAAATAATTACTTAGATAGCTAAACACATTTCATACAAGAAAAACTTACACATTACAAAATAAAATACTACAATTTTTTCATCGGTTTGATTTCCGTCCGCAATTCTAAATTGGTGTCTGAAATACTCTTCCAGGACGGGAACCATTTCGCTATTCATTATCAAATTATATTAGGGAAGATAGGGTTTTTATGGAAATAAATGCGTTGAGGATAAGGAAATTTTAGGTTGTGGAGAGGTTGAGAAGTTATTTATAGATGTAATTGGAAATTCAAAAATTAAAAATTTGAATTTTGGAATGGACAAGTCTCTAAAAATCGGTCAGAAATGTGAACGAAAATACCAAAACCGTTCAGATATTTACGTTCAATAATGCATGGTCAAAAAAGAAAAAGTGAGAAAAGACTAGACACTGCAAAAAGCCTGTAATTTGAGGACAGAAGTGGCAATTTCGTCCTCAGGTCAGGGATCAAATTAGGGTTTGTAGGATTTTTATTCGGCCAATTAGAACGGAAGTGGGACTTCCGTTCAGGGTCCAAGACGGAAGTCGTGGTAAGGCGCGTCGGAGAGAGTGTCACGTCAGCCAGGACGGAAGTGGGAATTCCGTCTTGGATCTGGACAAAAATGTTCCTCCCCACTTTTTGGCTGTCATATCATGACCATTCTCATAAACCCATGTCATACTAATGCAATCCCCCAAAATATGGATGTTTTTCATCTTGCATTAACTGTCAAATTTTCACAAGGATACCGCCTTTTGCTCATCAGGAATGGCAGAATGACAAGATGGGTAAACTTAATCCAAAATTACGGCATAAATCTACTTAGTTTCTATTCTGTTTTTGTTTTTCTTCTATCTTCTTGTTCTGTTTCATCACTAGTGTATCACTGTAATCTTTAACTTCTCATGTACTTTTGCCTAATATATATATAAATCTCCTTTTCACCAAAAAAAAAAAAAAGACTTTTAACGGGTCTGTAACAATTTACTCGGACAAGGAAATATCAATTTAGCAATATTTTCAACAATTTTAAAGAGGTGTCGGAAAACGATAACCCAGAAAATACCGGCAAAAAATCATCTATTCTTGTATATATCCCTATTTTTATACCCAACCAATCATAATTCGTCATGTGTATATATAATTAAAAAAAATATCCACATTGCAAATTCTAATTGATTGGGTACAGAAATAAGGATATACACGGTGACAGACGATTTTCACCGGAAAATACCAACTTTCTACTCACTCCGGCTCCTATGCATAACAATCTGGGCCGTCGGATGATAGCTTTGAATGGTCCAGATTTGGAGAGAAAAAGTTTTTATTTTTTTATTTTTTAAGTTTCAAATTTGCAAACTTTTCTCTTTACAAATCATGCACAGTTAAAAACTATCATCCAAACTAGCGTATTGTTTTGTACGGTGCGAAATGTTTTTGTTCCGCATAAGAGCTGGACTGCTTTTTTCTTCAAAAAAAGAAAAGAAAAAAGAAGTGACATTGTTTATTTATTTCTTATTAAAAGTTTGTACTTTGACCTTGAAAGTATTATGTGGCAACGAAAAAAAAAGAATATAATTTCTCCATGATGAGTGTTTGATTAGGACCGATATAATTTTAAATAGAAGAAGTTGATGTCAGACAAGAAGCAAATAGATACAGATTCATATGTCAATATTTTTTTTTATTAGAAATATAAATGAAAATTCAAAATTTTACTTTTAAAAATAAACAAAAAGGTTAAAGAAATTATCTTATCCCTTTCTCCTCCATTTCACACTTGGGGATTACCACTTAAAAAAACACTTTGAAATTGCCAATAAAACCTAGATATTTATGGTTATTTCAAATAATTTATTTAGTAAAACAAAAATGAAAAGAGCTCAAGAAAATCTCGTGTACTAATGAAATATTAATTCGCGAATTCAAAATTTTCAAATAGAAATGTTTGTAACCGTTACCATAAAAAAAAACACGGTCGGAGCGTCGAGTTGTTAAAACTGAGTCAGTCGGCTTTGTATTTACACTTAGAATTCTTTTTCTCAAAATGATTTACGCTTGGAAAATGATGACTTGGTCTAGTGTACGCTATTAGAAAATAATCCTCACGCAGGAAGCTGAGTCATAGCCAAAAACACTATTTTAAACCTAAGTATGCATTATTGGATAAGAATCCTCACGCATAAAGTTAAGTCTAAAGGTGGTTGGATTCTACCTAGGTATACATTATTGGACAAAAATCCTTATGCAAGAAGCTTGACTGATTCCAAAAGGCTAAGTCTAAAGTGTCTACATGAATTTAACTGCGGAAAACCGTAAGGAAGGCTTAAGAAGACAATATAAATGGAGATAAAAATGCATGTTAAATATTGCTTGTGTGGTCTTTGATCTCTTTCTTTGTCTTCTATTTATAGTCGTGTTTTGAAATGTCTTCACACCTTGAATCTGCATGTGACGACCATGATCCTTGTGTAGTGGACATGTTTTCTTGTTGTGACCGTTCTTGAGAATGTGGTCAAACTTTCTAAGCCTTGGCTGGTTAGTGATTGCACGTTTCTCGCTTTCTAGAGGTTGTCCGGTTGTTTTTGGCTCCTAAAAATCTTCCTGATCATATCCCACTTTCTTCTAAGAAGATAGTGACAGTTCTGGGGAGGGATAAGACCTAAGACTGATTCAAAGGTAACGTAAACATAATTCCCCGATATTCAGGGGTTTTGTTCGGCCATCTCAGCCAATGGTCTTTCCAAATAGTTGAGCTTATGGATCATGTTTCCTACTTTCTTCTTCCCGCCAGCTTGTTTCGCCAACCTTTCTTCCTAGACGGTTAACTTTCCTTGACACCCCTTTTGGATCTTGGTTGACCCGTCCGTTTGTTTGTCTCAAGGTGGTCTCGACCAGTTGAGATTTTTTAGGTGTCAACACTTACCCCCTGTTTTCTCCTGGGTGAGTTTGATAAGTTTTTCCAGAGGCACAAAATCTACTTGGACTGGCCGGCTAAATACATTCATGTTCTTTCAAAAGTCACTTAAAGTACCTAGTTGAGTCCTCCATATTTCTTATGTTCGGGTCTCCATCCCTTCCCAAATGGAAGGATAATAATGTTTCAAACATTTCCCATTGATAGTTCGACAAAGTTCTTTCGCTTCGAGAGGTTCTATTCGATGTGCTCCATTTGGAATTATTCGAATGACCAAAAAGGTCCCTCCCTGGTTTGAGGACCACTTGCCGTATTTTGGATCGTACAAGTTCCTCTTATTGGAAGCATCTCATTTTAACATGGTGATTGTACGACCTTGCAACTTGAAGCCTCATATGATGAAACGCTAATCAACGGTCTTCTTCCACTAAGTTTAACTCTAGGCACATGGCTTGATAGTATACATCCGACTGTAGATTGTTCTGAAAAGTGATCATGGCTGGTTTGACAGCCAACTTTATTGGTAGGACTTCATCGTGACCATAAGTTAGACAAAATTAGGTAACCTACTAGCCGTCTTCTATGCGTTCCTGTAAGCCCACAATTTCGCGTAAAATATGAGTAAAATATGTACTTGGGAAGCCGAAGAAGAATGAGACTTTGTTATGAGTAAAATTTCATAAATCTTACCGCTGAAAATGGGATCTTGTTATGAGTAAAATATGTACCTGGAAAGCTGAAGAAGAAGCATGTTAATGATGTTTCAAACACTTGGAGAGACATCTGAGGGATTTAATGCCTCTACATCAATCACACCAATTGTTGTATCTACAACAAAAACATTTTGCATAGGGAAGTAAAAGGAAAGAAAGATAGGACCAGTTGAACAATCACTTGAGAAAGAAATGGCCCTTACTAGACCAATATTGTGTGACCATTTGGGTTGAAAATCATAAGGCGGTCTAGCAATCTCAAAACAAGCTGACTCTATGAACGCTTCCTCTTCAATAGTATTTCCAGATTCAATCGCCTTGTTCTTAGCGTCCGCTTCAATAAATTCAAGATCATGGAAACTTGGCTCTAGGAAACTCGCCTGCAATGGCATCAACCGGAATCATAAAGAATGTTTCATGCACGAATGTACAAAAAGTCGTAAAAGTATTAGTGACCACATTTCGGTTCAAAGTAGTTATAAGAAAAAATCCATAATCTTACTCGATTTGATTAACTCCTCATATCAGTTCCTTACCCGTCCAAGAAAGCCTCTCACTAAAAGACATGTTGTCAGTGGGATCGGTTGGAAGGTCTTGGATTAGACCAAACTGGCGAACAAAGAAATGTGAGTTGTACAGTTCAGATATTGCTTTGCTATAGTGATCGACCGAATTTGAACCACTAAATATTTCTCGGGCTACTAAGAGAGAAGTCCTGAGTATGCGCAATAGGTCAGAGGTGGCATTTTCTGGGACCATTCGTAACAAGCCAGGACCAAGAGTTCGGCTACTACAAGAGGTTAGAAGCTCAGGAGACTTGGTTTCAGTCAAACAAAGAAATCTCAAGTTCTCTGCGACTTGGACATTAGGATCAATGGGGACATGCCTAAGATGGTAGCCGATGACATTCCCTTGATCCAATCTATGGTTCTTTGGAAGGAGGTGCAAACCAAACTCAAGCGGTATTAATACAACCACAAAATGTATGTTCCATATGGGACCACAGTCAGATTCAGTTTTCTTTCCTTTGGCCACGTTATCATAATAGTTAAACATGGTCCTAAATATGGAAGATAGAATCAAGTCATCCAGACCATCAATTTGCACAAACAATATTACCTGGACGTGGGCATAATTCAATGCGGAAAGACATTTCACGAAGCGGATATAAATAGAAGACAAAGAAGGAGGTCGAGGACATCACAATCAACATTCAACATGCCATTTTTGTCTTCATTTATACTCTATTTTCCAACTTTCCTTACAACTTTTGAAACTTAAATTCATGCAGACACTTCAAACTTAGCTTTTTGGAATTAGTCCGGCTTACTGCGTGAGAATTTTGGTCCAATAACACATATTTTGGTAGAATAGAGCCCCTTAGACTTAGCTTAATGCTTGAAGTTTGTTTTACCCAATAACACATATTTCAGAGTCATCATTTTCTAAGTGTAAACAATCTAAAGGGAATAAATCTAAGTGTAAATATAAATTCAGCAGACTCGGTTTTCTAGCTCGACGTAGACCAGTTTTTTTTTGGCAACACGCTCTTATACAACTCGGTCAACTGTCGGATAAGCAATTGGGAATCTCACATGATTTGGACGCATTAGGCGTTCATTGAGACTATAATTCTCAACTCGATTTTGAGCACTTCATATTCAGCTTGATTACTTGAATAATCATTTCCCAATTGGATTATGAATTTGACCTTTCGTCTAGTTGAACTGCCGATGTAATACCCGCCCAGACCCTTTGACAACTCTGGATCCGTTGAAGGTCTAGACCCATGACTTTATGCTCACATACATGTAAGTATGCATCAAAGGGCCAACTACCTTAATACATGAGTGTTCAACCAAGAAATCTGCTATAGCTTGTCATTTAACGACCTAGAGATAAACATATTACAATGCAAATGCATTCAAATTTAATGCCCCATTTCATCGACCTACCTTGGAGCACATGCTTATTCAACAAAAATAAGATAATATTCATTTTACAAAGCACGCGCACTTCACTCGACAGGAGATAATACTCTAACTTTGTAGATGCATAAAAGAAAAAGAGAGACATATTTTATCAACGGTTATGTACCTGGTCTCATGATCATTGAGAATTCGACCTAAGTAGTAAATGACCCTCTCACATACTTTAGGGTTGTCCCTAGGACATAACCAATTGACTCTTTTGCAGCTGATATGTACAACTTCGGCCAAATATCGGTCTAAGGTGGCATAATGACTAGTGGTTAGGAGAGGCTAAGCTTGATCTGTTCGAAAGTCGTTTGTTGATCAGGACCTCAGATGAAATGTTCATGCTCTTTGAACTCCAATATAGTAGTAAAACCTTCATTTTTCTTGCTAGTTGGCAACGAACCCTCAGAGAAATTTATTTTTTCCTAAAAAGCTTTAAAACTCATTTTTGTTCGGAGGTACCCGGGCTTCTAAGATCCCCTTTGCCTTATTGTTGTCCACCTTAACTCCTTTGTGGTGAACAAGGAAATCAAGAAAGTTGTCAGCCTTTACTTCGAACACACATTTGGCTGTGTTTCATTTCAGGTTATGTCGTCTCATTCGAATAAATGACCACTCTAAATCAATGTGGTGCTGCTGTAAGCTAACTTGTTTGACTAACAAATTATAAATTTATACTTTTATGCATTCGTTTAAGATATCGTGAAAATCATATTCATTGCACGCTGAAAAGTTGCACATGCATTCATCAAATCGAAAGTCTATCTTATACATGCCTTCTTCGACTACAAAAATATTGGTGGTATCCTTAGTACCCATCCATGAAACTTAAGAATTCATAATCGACCGCAAAATCTACTAATATGTCAGTCATTGACATGGCATACTCATCTTTCAGGGTTGCCAGATTCAAGTTTCTAAAATCAATGCAAACCTATATCTGTACATTTTTCTTAATTATTTGCACAATGTCAGTTATCCACGCAACGTGTCTACAATTCAACCGTCTCTATTTCCATTTTAATTCTTGGGACCAACTCTAGATTAAAATGCCTCATAGACTGTTTTTGCGATTTGAAACCTTTTTTAATGGGCAACCAGTGTTCGAAACCCGTCATCTCTTCATAATTCTAAGCAAAGCAATCACCGGTACTCATGGGTTAATGCAAGTATCTGACCTTTTTGTTCTTCAGTTAACAGGGCGTTGAGTTTGGTATTGTGGATTTTCTATAGTCCTCCCAAATTAATGTCAATGAGAGGGTGGATATAAATCCAGGGGCCTGTCTTGACATTTCCTCTTCTTCGATCCAATTTTCACCAATCTCCAGATGTGTTTGATCCCCACCTTCATAGATCCTTTCTTTTGTAGTCCTCCCAAATTAATGTCAATGAGAGAGTGGGTATAAATCCAAGGGCTTGTCTTGACATTGCCACTTATTCGATCCAATTTTCACCAATCTCCAGTTGTGCTTGGTCCCCACCTTCCTAGATCCTTTGTTTTGTAGCCAGGATAGCCACCCTTTGAAAACTGTTCGATACCGCAATCTTGAAATTTGGTTCTTTAATTTGGCTGGATGAAAGAAAAGTCTTCCAGGTCATAGGGAATGCGGACATCTTTCAGCCACCCTGATGTAACAACAATGGTCTGAGAAGTTAATCTCTAACTTCTCACGAGTCCTTTTTTCCTTTGAGGTTTTTGGGGTGCTTATAATATCTAGACGAACATCCAAACTCATGGGAAAAAATCCAAAGAGGATTTTTGGCTGCTTATCTCCTTTACCTTCCCTCGTGATAGCAGATTTAAACTCGGGACCTGGGGCGTTAATCTGGTAACAGTCGTCCCCCATTTTGTTTTCATCATTGACCCTCCACTCTTTTCTAACTACCCGGTGATACTTTTTCCTAGTCGTCATTATGTTAACGCCAACGACATGGACATAATCGGGGACCGAGGGGACAATCCATTTGTTTTGCCGGCAAACTCGAATCGGTTTTTCGTGATTTCTTTTTGCACATCATTTCTGAAAACAACACAATGGTTAGTGTCACGATTGTAGGAGCTAGGCTACTAACAATATTTTCTACCTTCTAATTCTTCTGTCGTAGTGATTTTCTGATCGAGAGTAAGTCTAATACGTCTGTCTCTCAATGAATGGTCGAAAACCTGGCCAGCTTTAGAAATATAAAATAATAGATTGCTTTGGTACTTTCTTGAAAACCTCTCTTTCTTTGAAAGGCTTCAAAGCAATTCAAGGATAGACTTTCATTTTTAGGATCTCAGACGCCGTAGTAGTAGGACCTATCTGGTCGTGCCCGATATTGCCATGAGAAACCTTGCATAGAACAAATTCTCTATGTCGACCCCAAGTGTTGACTGACCGTAGCCGTAAGCTTGTATACCAAGGAAACAACATTTTTATTAGTGATAGGCGGAATAATAATAACTTATTATCCCCATTTTTTCCCAAATAACCAAATTATGATTTGAATTCGACAACATATTCCACTGTAGTCTTCCAATCTTTCCCTGAGTATGTACCTTAAACCATTTCGGCAGTCTGGCTGAGAAATAGACCTTATCGGGACAAGGCGGCTGGTTGTTCTGATGCCGAGTTGACCCTTCAATATTTCCAAAACACCATCTTCTTTTGTTTGTAGTTTTGAATTATCACATGGAAGGCAGTATGTGTCTTTGACAAGCCAGGTTTTATATAAGGCAACATTTTTTTTTAGGATTTAGAGAAACATTTTGTTGTCCATTTCTTTACTTGCCCTGTCGGTGGATAATTTAGGAAATTTGTCCAACTACTGGTGGCGTTTGGCCCCAGACCTGAGGAGTCGTCTGCTGGAGGTGGGTCATTTGTCCAAGTAGGGCTAGTGTATGTCTTCCAATTTAGAAAACCAGGTTCTAGTTAAGAGAGGTATGGTCGGTCATGATTGGGGTTTGCTCCCCAGCTTAAAAAGCGGGTTTTCATGAGTAAGTCATTTGTACGGACATCATTGGGATCTGCCTCTTGCCTAAAAGGTCTGATTGTCAAAAATAGGA
Source organism: Vinca minor (assembly GCA_026122235.1). Lineage (NCBI taxonomy): Eukaryota > Viridiplantae > Streptophyta > Magnoliopsida > Gentianales > Apocynaceae > Vinca > Vinca minor. Next base: position 6,649,279 of record JAOCZM010000284.1, on the reverse strand, counting down.
TGCATGTCCGCCCATGACTAGTAATTATCCCATTCGGGAATGTTGTCTAAATGGGATGAACTGTTTTGTTTTTCTGCCATTGGTGGTATTTGTCCCCCGGGGTGAGGAGGCAAAGGATAATGGTATGGTACTTGGCTAGGCACATATGCAAACTGACCATCTTGCATCGTAGTTGGGTTACTTTGGCTTACATTATATCATCCATTTCGTTCCTCTACTGATGTTGTAGTTATTGTGACATTGACATAAGTTTGTGGAGGCTTATGCCGTGTAGGTTTTCAATTTTGTAGAATGGCCACCCCTTATGGGGTAACGGGTTTTACTTGGGAGGCCATACAAACTTAGTGGACTTCCATTGCCTGAAACTCGTTCTGGATCAACGACTTGATGACCGTTGTTAATTGTTGGACCAAACTCTATACCTTTTTGCTGATACTTTCATCAATACTATGCCTAATGGCTCCATATTATCAATATGTTTTTCCGGATCTGAGTTACACACTAGAAAGATACACAACAATGTTGTCCCGCGGGGCGTGCCAGCAAATGTTGCCACAAAAATATGGTCGGGGTCGAGTAACAAACTGAGTCGGCCAGCTTTGTATTCACACTTGGAATTTCTTTCTTCAAGCTGTTTTACACTTGGAAAAAGGTGATCTGGCATAGCGCATGGAAAATAATTCCTCACGCAGGAAGCTGGGCTAAAGCCAGACATATTGGCTTAAATATAAGTATGTGTTCTTGTATAAGAATCCTCACACATGATGCTAAGTCTAAAGGGGTTGGATTCTACCTATGTATGCGTTATTGGAAAATAAATTCTCAAGCATGAAGCTTGACTGATTCCAAAAGGCTAAGTCTAGAGTGTTTACATGAATTAAAATGCAGAAGAGTGTAAGGAAAGCTTAAAAGACAATATAAATGAAGATAAAAAGACATGTTGAATTTGATGTCTTTAATCTCATTCTTTGTCTTCTATTTATAGATGTGTCTTGAAATGTGTTCCCGCAATGAATTTGCCCATGACAACCATGATCCTTGTGAAGTGAACATGTTTCTTTTCATGACCATTATGGAGAATATGCGCAAACTTTCTAAACCTTGGCCGGATGTTGATTGCAAGATTCCCGCTTTTACAAGGGTTGTTCGGTTGTTTGTTGGCTCTTAAAAATCCTTCTGGTTGTATTTCACTCTTTTATATGAAAATCGTGACAATTATAGGAGGGATAAAGCATATGGCCGGGTCAAAGGTGGCGTAAAAATAAATCCATGATATCAAAGGATTTTGTTCGACCATTTTGGAAATGGTCTTTCAGGATGGTTTAGCTCTTGGATCTTATTTCCTACTTTCTGTTTCTCGGCCCAGCTTGTTTCGACCAACCTTTCTTCCTGGTCGGTTAACTCTCATTGACACCCTTTTAAACCTCATTTAACCCGCCTATTTATCTGTCTTCTGAGCGACCTCGATCAACCGAGATTTTAGGGTGTCAAGAGTAACAAAGATTTTATGGAACTAATTGAATATTTGAATGAAACTAAGATTTCAATTCTGTTTAATGATTTGACAAGCAAAGGACAACAAAAGTTGACATATTTGGCAAGAGGGTTAATTTCACCTTACTATGACTAAATTAGGGGATATGCAGTTTGGTCCACGATGTTCCTAATAATGAACTTGCAATCTAAGTATTAGGGGTTTGTTATAAAATAATTGGTTGGATTAGCATATGAAATACCAAAAATACCTCTAGTATATTGATGAGAATATTTTAAATTTTGGTTGACTAATAGTTGACTAGCTGATTTTTAATGGAACACTCATTCCACTAACTCAAAAATAGTTTGAGAATCTAAAATTTTTAAAAAAAAACTTTTAGAGACCTAACCACTACATCGCAAAAAAAGGTTTATTGCGACGTTTGTCATGTCGCAATAAGGCAAACAAACGTAAATATAGATCTATACCAACATTTATTACAAATATCGTCACATTTGCATGGGTGTCGTTATGGTTTTTTACGACATTTGTTACAAACGCCGGTACCTATCTATTACGACGTTTGTTGCGTCATTTTAAAGTGTATCAAAATGTATTTTTTGCCGACATTTATAAATAATTGCAACAAATAGCCTATTTCGACATTTGTAAATACTGTGAATAAGTAGTTATTCTGACATTTGTTACGTCATTTTAAAGTATATCAAAAAACAAATTCGGTATTTTTAAATAGTTGCAACAAGATGTCTATTCCAACATTCATAAATTTTGAAACTAGGTTAGCCGAGCCAAGTAGGAGTCGGAGCCAAGACAAGTTGAGCCGTCAAGTCTAGCCACATTTGAATAATCGGAGCCGGAGAGCCGGAGCCTAGATAAGCCGAGCCATCGAGTCTAGCCTTTGAATAAAGTCGTTACATGAGTCACAAAAGGTAACAATTTATAGCATCTTAATGTAAATGTCGCTAACCAACATCAAAACGTTGATGTGAAAAATCATTACTAAAAGCATCACTATGAAACGTCGTATAAAATCCAAAAATAGCGCTTTAACTTACTCTATTTTGTTTTAAGCGATGTTTAAAAAAATGTTGAGTACAAAAACGACGCAAAAAACTATTTTTATTATAGTGAACGATCAATTGTAATATGTTTAAGAAGTAATTTCACCAATTTGCCAAATGCAATTCATCTCTAGAAAAATATATGTAATCTCCAACTTCAATTGAAATATCTCTCAAGACATATAGACGCCTCATTTTTACAAGTTAAAAAAAAAAAGGACAGAGTCATGTGATCAAACCAAAAAGAAAAAAGAAAAAGAAAAAGAAATAGAAGTGATGGCCGGCAACACATGATATGATGTTACTCATCTACCATTCTTTCTCCATAAGCTTCTACCTATCAGTATCACTTTTAGATTTCTAAAAAAACAAATTTATTTTGCAAATCAATCCATTATCTATGATGTTTAAAAAGAATAAAATTCGATGTTCTCATTTAGTTTGATATTTTCTTTTTCTTTTTTGGAAAAAAAACTTGAAAATGTCCTTCAGAATTCAAATAGTGACGTTATCTTTTTTGTTTCCTTCTAATTTTGTATTTTGAAATATCATAAATTGTCAATGAATTTTTTCAATAAAAATAAAAATAATAGCATCTAGTCCATTTCTGGAACATTTTTTAAGTTGTTGGAACTGAAAAAATACTTTTAAAAGTTTTACTCCATCCATTTCGTAGTAAAAAGTTTTTTTTTTAATCTCTTCTTGCACTACGAGAATCGGCCGAAATTGCGATTGGCCAATCAATCACAATTTGGTTGCAAGTGAAACATATAGTTTTTAAGGATTATTCCCTAAAATTACACACTCATAAACAAGGGAGATATGTTGGATTCAAAATTTTAATTAAGATGAATTAAAATACTTAAAAAATATCTTTATGAATATATGATAAAATACTTTAAAACCTCTTCTTCTTGGTTTTTCATAATTTCTTCTCCTTCTATAACTATATTCAACCAAAAACTCCAATTTACGGTCGGATCTTAATTGAATCTAACCATCATTCATTCACTTTTTGTATCTTTATTTTGCCATAAATCGTAATGAAGTTTTCTCAAGATATCAAGATTCAAGAATCGGAAGAAAGATCTACTTCAGATCCTTCCAGATTTGGGGTTTCTTTCGATCCTACTTGGAGGATTCTCTCAACCCGGATTTGTTTTGGATAATTTTATCAGCTTTCTACATCTCTGAGATAATCTATTAGACGGTTGATACGCACATGATCTTATAGATTGTTGATTTCTAAAAAAGATTTTGAAACTGAGCTTCTCTTATTACTATTGTTCAAGGATTGCGAAGGAGATAATAGTGAAGAATTTTATTATATATTTATTTTTTCTGCTATTATTAGTATTTTTTATCCCGTCCCGGAGGTGTGAATTTTTTTTGTTATCATGTTTGTCTAAAATATTGTATAACTTTTATTTTTTTGTATTTTATATTTATTTTTATTGTAATAACCTCGGTTATTTTATAATTAATGGATAATTTTTTATTTAGCAAAAAAAAATTTAAAGAAGGAAAGTAAGTAGAGGCTGACAGCTATTAGGAGATGAATGTAGCTTTGAGGGGGTTAGAAGAAAGAGAGAGAAGAATAAGTAATTACTTCTGATTCTTTGATTAGTTTATAGTCATACTTTTTTTTTTTTTAAGATGGGCTCAAATTATCTACTTTTTAGTTATGACTTATTATTCTTCTTTACTTGTACCTGTTATATCTCATTTTATTTTTACTAAAATTATCGTTTGTGAATGCATGTGCGTAAGGAGAAAGGTAGAAACATTTTTTTTAAAGATTAAAACCCAGGAATTCGTAACACAATTATATTATTCAAAATAACAACTAACAGTTCTATCTAAAAAAAGAAAAAAGAAAATTAAGGGCCTCAAGGGACACGTTCATTGAATAAAAGTGATGGAATATATATTCATAGCTTTCATGATTACAAGTTGGCCCCAAGTTGGTGGAAAACATGAATGTAATTGTTGATTGGGACATTACCATTCATGATTTGGAAATCATGTTTATTTGTATTGCAAGATTAACAATTTGAAATTGATGTCTTTGGTTGATTGAAAATTGAGATGTCCAAACTTATCGTATTTGTAGTTTGCATCTCTTGAAAGTTACCATCAATCACAAGCTTTCTTGCTCTTGTAGGCAACCTTTTTCTTCCTTATCAATAATACTTAATACTTCATTCATTTGCCAAGGAAGTTTATGGAGTTTGTAGAGTGGATCAAATTACTCTCATAAATGATTCATTTGCCCCCCAAAATGACCTACCCCATTAGGATTTTTTTATTATTATTACCATTTCGAAAACGTCATGCTGTTCAAAACGTCATGATACGTGATTCTTTGAACTATGAAATCAGGCCAGAGTTTCAAAACTAATATTCAACAAATTAAAATCCATTTATGGTAAGCAACTAATATTCAACTAATATATACCAAAACTAATATTCTTTCTTAAATCATGAAAGTCATTTTTTCACTTTTCGCCGGTTATATATGATAATGACTTTCATTTTTCGCTGGTTATTTATGACTTTATTTTAAAGTTTAATACATGACTCAAAATGGTTGATACGGTTTGACCTTGCACATTGTAGATTATTATATAAGATGGAATTTGCCCATTTTGCATCTCAAATTCATTTTTGTCACATATACTTAATTAACATGCCAATGAGGCATTTGTCTAGTGATTAAAGCTGAGACCTCATGATGTAAAGGTAATGAATTCGAATCTCCTCATTACTTCTTAAATCCTCCTATATCTTAAAGTAGATAGGCCTCCTCCCCCAAATAAAACATATACTTAACATTCTTGTAACATTTATAATAAAAACTTTGTAATATTAAAAGAGATGTCAAAAGAACATATATTAACATTCTTGTCACCAGGCTAGAGTGGGACGAGAATAAGAAGGCGAAGATAGAGATGAAGATAATATTTATCACCCAAACAGAGACAGAGACAAGAGCAGGAGTGGGTTTGGAGAGGCCAGATTATGTAGTCCTCGTCCCCGCCCTGTTGCCCTCCCTACTTAAAGGCCAAGAGAAGATGATATGAAAACTAAAATATGATATTCAATGGTGAAAACGATTATATTGAAAATATACTTGACATTAATTAATATATCATGAGTGTAAAGGTTTTTCCACGAGCAACATGATTCATCAATTCAAGAGTCATATAAAGGATTTACACTTGCTCTTGTACATTTCTATACTACTATCCAAAATTTACTATGAATTAAAATAGATAGTATTAAACTCTCAAGTACAGAATGATCAATAATATTAACCATGACTCAAATCTATTCCAGACCATATTAATACATAGACAGACTTCCTATTTATATAGAAATCAAACTCTAATAGAATCTATAAGATATTTAGAAAATCTAAACTTACTACCAAACTATTAAATTAAACTTAATATAATAAAATCAGTTATTATCAAAATTAAATATTTTCTAAAATGATAAGTTTGATTCAATAGTTTCAACAATTATTGAATTCTGTTCAAGACAAGAGAACCCCAAAACAGCCCGGCGGCAAACCAAAAAAGAAGAAAAAAATAACTATACAAACCACAAGTGTTATTAAATAATGAGTCATATACTATTGTGGACAAAGAGAAAAAATAAAAAATAAAATAATGTACAATTTGTAGGGCCATGAAATTTAAAGAAGCGAATTTGTACTTTTGTGTGTGTAGATAGATAATCAGTGGTGTTTGAAATATCTTCACCCACCCCACATTAAGTTAAGATTGTCAAAATCGCGAGTTAAATTTTATTAAAAATCGATAGAGGATTTAATCGTAGATGATCGTCGATCTAGATCGTAGAATCGCACAATCTTGCCTCTTTTCAACTGGGGTCGGTACCGAGCTATCTCAAATAAAAAAAACATCCGTTTGTATTCAATACAACCTCTCAACACTCTCAAGTTTAGAATCCCAACTTCATTGCTCATCATCCATGTAAATGGATGTGCAGATTACATTGAGGATAATGATGACATCTTGAATGGTTTGCTTTCGAAATTTATCACTTGTTAATTTGTGATTTGATTTCAGTTTTTTAGTTCTATTGTTATTCTCATTTTTTCCCTTGAAGTATTGTTATCTTATTTGTTTGCTCATTAGCATGTAGAATGATGTCTTATTGACATAAATTTATCATGAAATATTATTTTAATAGTTTTTTCGAAACTTCCATTCCGTATTACGATCCTCGTGTTTACAATTTTTTAGAATCCTTCCGTTCCGAGTAAAAATTGCGATCTTGACAATATTGCATAAATCAACCCACTGATTATAGGCATCATTTTCTGTGGCGGCCTTCCACCAATTTTCTAAGCAAACTTCTCTTTCAGGGTTCCTAACCTCACATGATTCTTCAATATAACCACCATATATAACCACTATTCCATATGGCTGACCCCAGTTTTGTTCCACACAATTTTTATTGATAATTTATAATTCTTTAATTTTTGTATTTATATAAACAACCTGTATACGTAATTTTTATTGTTCATATAATTGAACTAACTACTTAGAGTTAAAGATTTTGTTATTGTTGTCGAAATTATTTAATTTTTGTTAACAATATTTGAAGGCACTTGGTACCTTCCTTAATTAATTTATTTTATTTCATAATCAGGAGCGGCACAAGTTGATTGTGAGTTGTCTTTATAATAAATCAATGATAAAATAAGATTAACTGGATGTAGCTCTAATATTAGAGCAACATAAAAGCTTGTTAAGAACGGACATTTTAGTATTATTTCAAACATTGTTTTAGGTTTATGATGGGAAACGAGATTGAGATCAAACTTGGACTCCAATTGTAGATGAACTTAATTAAATTAAACTTCAATTTCTTTATTCAAATTCTATACGACTAACTTTAATCATAGCTCAATATAAAGCTTAAAATAAAATTGAAGTAAGTTCACCTAATACATTAAAAGTTCAGAACAAGGCAACAAGGTAAAAATCTTCATACTAACTAGAACATATAGTAATTGAATAATATGTTCTACTTATTGTAATCGGTATTCTTAATTCCTTATATATATATATATATATATATATATATATATATAAACGAAGAAATAGTTGATATACTTATACAACGATTTTCTCTTATGTAAATAACTAATATTATCACAAGGTCCATAACCCAGTGGGGAGATGGTTTGCCCACAACCAAGAGGTTGTGGGTTCGATACCCAACTCACACAAAGGAAGGATTTAATTTCCTATTCTTGGTTCCTCTTGTGTGGGTTCTTATACTCCCCTTCTTGGGGCACCTCGCTAGTTGGGCTTCTATTACTCCCCTCACGGGGCACCCACTCAGTTGGGCTTCTACTACTCCCCTCACAGGGGATTCTACTTCTACCTCCCCTTACGGGACACCTACTACTACTACTCCCCTCGCGGGGCACCTGCTCAGCCGGGCTTCTATCCGCCCTACATGGGCTCCTCCTTTGGTGAGGTCAAAAAAAATAAAATAAAATAACTAATATTAAAATTTATTTTTCTAATATTAGTTATTTACATAAGAGAAAATCGTTGTATAAGTATATCAACTATTTCTTCTTTTCTCTAAATAAGAAAAACTTTAAATTAAACCTTAAATAGCATAACCTTTTTACGCAGCTGCTCTGTTTGTCAAATTAGCGTTTCAAGTAAAATTTCAGACTAAAAGAGTCATGTGCAAGGCATATGTTCTTCATCTTCTTCATCATTTTTTTTCATAATTTCTTCAAATCTTTATGTCCAAAAATTAGTCTTCCAATTCATTGATATATTCATTAAATCAATCACATAAGACGAACCTCCTCTCAAATTAGGACATAATTCTAACATGTCTTCTTCAAACTCAAGATCATCAAGAGCTATTAATGGATCCAAGAATCAATTAATGGCTCTTGGATCCATTAATGGCTCTGGATGATCTTGAGCTTGAAGAAGACATATTATTATGTCCTAATTTGAGAAAAAAAATCGCCTTATGTGATTGATTTATTGCACATATCAATGGATTGGAAGACTAATTAGGAAGAAAGAAATTTTTGGACACAAAATTTTGAAGAACTTATGGAAAAAATGATGAAGAATATGGTTTTTTTTCTTGTCTTTTAAGGTTGGGAGATGTGCTGATTTCAAAATGACATTTTTACCCCATACCTCGGGCACATGGCTTTTTTAGCCTGAATTTTTGTCTGAAACGCTAATTTGACAAACATAGCAGCCGCGTAAAAATGTTATGATATTTAGGGCTCAATTTAAAGTTTATGCTATTTACAGAAAAATAAAAATAGTAGATGTACATATATAGCTATTTTCTCTTTACATAATGTTCCTTTTATAAAGTAAAGTGATAAAAGTGGCCACATTAATTTTTTTAAGTGCCTCCAGAGAATTTAAAAGTTCACAAACACTCAATAAAACTTTGTCCCATTTTAATTGTGGAAAATGTCACTTTCTTTTGTCCTATTTTAAATATTTATCTACAATTTCAACAATACTCTTACTTATAATAGCCATTTTCACCCTTATTTATTTTTATACCTTTTAGTTAGACTTATAAAATATGAATATTCTCAATGTCACACTCCTAAAAATGTTAAGGCATTTGATTGATTTAAATTCAAAATTGCATATAGTTTAACAATTTCTTAATACCTGCTTTTTTTTTTCAAATTGAGACAACCAAATGGAAAAGAGGGAGTAATTTGTTTTTTTTAATAGAACTAAATACAAAACAGGAAAAATGATAAAAAAAAAATATGTTTTCTTAAAGTTATTTTATTGACGAGTGTCTTTACTGTCTGCATAGTTCTGATTCCGCTATTATGTCGAAGATTCATTGTTAGTTAAGAATAAATACTACTTAAAAAAGTTAAGAATAAAGACAATTGAGGTTGATGTTGAAAAACAAACGGACTTTTTGCGTAAGAATAAAGATAATTTGGGTTGATGATGAGAAACAAGGATATTTTGGGGAAAATTTAATGTACATAAAACACAAAAACAAAAACCAAAAAGTGCCAATTTGTTAGGTAATGGACAGTGCATGCCACTTGCAAGTGTTCCATTGCCTCCCAAATCAATCATTGGATCGAAAGAAACGTAGTTTACAATTTTTTACTTCTGTCTGAGCTTTGAATTCTAAATTCTCAACAAAAAATATCAAACCAATCCAAATTACATCTTCTTCCTTGAAAATAAAGGCAAACTAAATAATTTGGAATATGAGTAAGGGTAGATTGATTGAATTAATAATTTGATTAAACTTCCCTATAAAAAAGAAAATTTTATTTTAAAATAGATGAAAATCTCGAACAAATTTCACCACAAAATTATAAAGTAATCTAAAGAGAAAGTAGACTAGACACAAGAGATAGGGAAAATGTTTCTATTTTATTTCATGGGTGAATCTTTACATCAAACAAAAACCTCTATATATAGAAATGAAGAATGTAGGTTATGAAACCTCTCATCAATAGATAAGTTAGTGGACTCATAAATGGCAGGTTATGGACACCTCTATCAATGGGAATTAGGGGATCCATAAAGTAGAAGGTGTTATAGAATCCATAAGGACTCCACTACTTGTATTTCATAACACTCCCCCTTAGAGTCCTTAACATAAAAAATATGACTCATTAAAATTTTACTGGGAAAAAAATTCTCTAGTGAAGAAAAGATAGTAGATCATTTTTTTTTATATTTTACTTCCCATGTCGACTAGATCCTTTAAGATCCTTACACCCACTCATGTCAATCTTATAAATTAACTTTTATAAAATTGAAGCCGGTAATGCTGTAGAGCAAGGTTTTGAAACCCGGACCCGGCATCGACCCGAAAAAGTTACTGGGTCACGGGTCAGTGGTCAGACCGGTGGTCGGACCGTCATCAACCCGTTCATCAACCCGGTGACGTCATAAATATTAAAAAAAATATATAATATATACTTATTAATAAAAAATAAATTTAATGTAAAATTTTTCAAATAAACATCTCGTTGATATAAACATTGATATTAATATTAATGTAAAATTTAAAAAATATTACAAATATAAAAGTGATATAATTACAAAGTAAATAGTTTAGGACTTATTTGTAATATAATTATCTTATAGAATTTTATGTGCTAATATTTTAATTGCACTCTTAGTCCTGAGTATATATATACTCTTAACCCAACCCTAAGAGACAAAACCTTAAAATTCCTTCCTTTCTTCTCCTTCTCCGGCTCCGCCACCTCCCCTTCCTCCTCGTCTTTCGCCGCTCTCTTCCTCTCCTTCTCCGGCGCCCTTTCCCTTCTTCCCTCTCCGGCGCCCTTTTCCCCTATCATTTCCTTCTTCGGCGCCCCTTTCTTCTCCTTCTCTTGCTCCGCCACTTCCCCTTCCTCCTCGTCTTCCGCCGCTTTCTTCCTCTCCTTCTCCGGCGCCCATTCACTTTTTCTCTCTCCGGCGCCCCTTTCCCCTATCATTTCCTTCTCCCCTCTTCTCCTTCTCTTCTCTTCCTCTCCTTCTCTCTGACGCACCTCCTTCTCTCCGCCACCGCCCTCTTTTTTTCCTTCTCCTCTCCTTCTCTCTGCCGCGAACCGCAACCGCAACCGCCACCTCCCTCTCTCTCTCTCTCTTTTCTTCTCCTCTCCGTCCCCTTTGCCGTGAACCGCCACCGCCCCGCCACCTCTCTCTATTTTTCTTCTTCTTCTTCCTTTTTTTTACACAGAAAAATTAAAAAAATTGAATTTTGTGACCTGGCCGGTTTCCCCAAAATCGTTCTGGTTTAAGGTTTGGACGATCCGACCGGCCGGGTCAACTGGGTCAATGAAATTAGAGCGGTTTTTGACGAAAATGGGTTTTGGCACCTAACCGGACCGCCAGGAGGTCCGGTCGACGGTCCAACCGGCCGGTCCGGTCCGAGTTTTAAAACATTGATGTAGAGAATAAATATTATGGATTATCACATTTATTTATAGCAAATCAATTTCACCTCCTTATAAAATAAAACTTAATAAAAACTTATCTAGTCCTATCTCCTTTCATATGTCATATTTTTAGTTTTCTTTTTTTTAAGCTCGGCTGGGCGATTGCCCCATGAAGGGGAGAAAGAACTGCCTCACAGGAGGAGGAGATAGCCCTAGAAAGGGAGACTTTTTTAAGCTTGCACCATATATGGGGAGGGTGTCGAATTCGGGACCTCTCGGTCACAAGTCAAGGCTTGCCCCACTGGGCTGCAGCCTCTTTGACATGTCATATTTTTAGTTGAGAATATACAACTGCATTATTCTAATACAATATTGTAGAGATTCTCTGAGAATAAATTACCACTCTCTAACCTAATGAATCATCAAATCTCAACAACAAATGTCCTCAACTTGCTTCATAGAAAACTATGATATAACATTTCTACCGCTTATAAATGTTTAAATGCGCACATTGGAAAGATTAGATAAATAAAAATGTATGCATATCTAATTAATACTGACTTTGATTAATCTAAATAAAATGATCTGACGACATATTTGCTCTGAAGATATCGAATGATCTGTCCAAATGTCGTCGAGAAGAGAAGATTATCTTGAAAACAATTTTATTATAAATGATGTATCGAGAAAAATAGTATTTGCAAGTTACATAAGTGCTCCAATAACACTAAATATGATACTTCAGGACCAAATAGTTCTTTAATCTTCATTTGTCCATAGCGAGTGGTCTTTAGTAATATCTAATGACAAGACAACGACTATATTCTCTCGGACGACCTTGCTATAGGCCGGTCGACCGACCTTTGCTTCGGAAGACCGAACCCCATCTTGTGGTCGATTTGATGAGCACAGAGGTCATTTAATTTTTACTTCGGACGACCTACTGCCTAGTCTGGTCGACCGAAGCTACCAAATTCTTGCAAAAAGTATAGTCGTCGTAACCTATTTTGCTTGTGTATTTTGACCCTATATAAAGTTTTTAAAGCTGAGTTTTCACAACTAACCAAGTCATAAGAGGGCATGTGATATATACTTCATAAACAAGCAAACAAACACTTTCTCGAGCTTAATCTTCAAATCATTAATCAAATAAATCATTTTGCTATCTCTTATATTCTCAAAAGTGATTAGAGCTTAAATTTGGATATCCTCCATTCCAAGAGGGAATTTTTGCAAGTGAGCTTAATTGTAAAAGTTTTATTTGAAAAAGGCTAGTTTCCTTTTCTCTTGGTGAGAAACTAGTTCTTAGTCAGATAGGAAAAAGCTCTTTGTGAGTGTTTGTGTCTTCATTTGTGAGGTATACCTCTTGTGAGATGTATCTCTTTGTGAGATTGACTCTTGATGAGCTTAGTTCTTGTCAGAACTAGAAAAACACTCTTTGTGAGTGGAGTCTTCTTTGTGAAGCAAAAGTCCTCAATTGTTGAGGCAATTGTTAAAGCACTATGGCAAAATTGGATTTTAGTGTCATTTAGTTTGTGGCACTTATGATATATGTCGTTTATTTGCGGCATTTATGTGAAAATGCCATATATTTTGGCACTTTATAAGAAGTACCACAAAATTTATGGCATTTTTTAATTGTCTAATGAAGTGCCACAAAATTATGACAATTTGAGAAAGTGACACATTTTCCTGGCACTTTTTAACAAGTGCCACAAATAATTGTGACACTTGTTCAATTGTCATATAAAGTGCCACAAAATTTATGACTATATCAAAATGTCATATTTTGGTGGCAGTTTTAAACTAGTTAAAATTTGTGGCATGTACAGATATTTAACCAGTTAATTTCATAAATGTAAATGAAATATTATAAATGAAATTCATATTAAAATTAATTTAAAGAAAAATATTGATATTACTACTTGAGTGTTTCGAATTTTCAAAGTTAAAAAGATATGTTTTTTTTTTTTTTAAGGAGGATCGATAGTGGTTCCCACTTCCCCTCCAGCATGACTCGAACTCTCGACCTATCAGTTGGACTCAGATGGAAGTGAAGCGTCTTACCGCCTGAGATGCACTTCGTTGTCAAGTTAACAAGACATATGTTTATTAATGTTAATAATAATTATAATTAATTGACTATGAAATTAATTAATTTTTTCCATTTTAAATTATTAAACAAAACTATTTTAGATAGAATACAAAAACTTCATATAGCGCACTAAATTTCATATATTCTATATTCTACATTTCGTATCTAAATTTTATAACATTTTCAAGTTTGAAAAAAGAAATGGAAAATAATTAGTTATTGAATTTCATGTTATCAAATTTAAAAAAAAAAATTATATATATATAAAACTAGAAAATATGGTAAATAAACTTATTAGTTTATAACTTATTCTATAATTCGTATGATGCTAAGATTAAATGTGTGTCTAGTTTTCATTTAGTATTATTTCTATTTAGTTTTTGCTATAAAAGAGTACTTTTATTTCTAATTGTTTTTGTTAATATACATTAATAAAAATAAATATCAAACTTAACAGTAATTAAATAAAATTTATTGTTATATTATATAAATAAATTTGGTTAAAATTAGAACACAAATCTTGTGGTGCATTGGTTAGAGCGCCAGTGTTGCAACGAGAGGTCAAGTATTCAAATCTCACCTTATATGTAGATAACGTAAGACTATGGATAATGCTCAAGGAGATCCTCCTCCAGATACTAATTTTCTTTTTAAATAAAATAATTTTTATTTCATTTAATTTGTATTTAAAAACATTAAATTATTTTCGCAGCATTTACCAGAAAGTAAAATATGTCATATTTTCATTGTGTTTGTGGTATTTAAAAAGTGCCACTAGTTGTGCCGCCAATTTATTTATGGCACTTCATTAGTGCCACAAAAAAATGACACCACTTGTGGGGTACTTTCAAAAAGTGTCGCACGAATGTCACAAAATCACTTTTGTAGCATTTATGCAATGCCACCAAAAGTCAAATATGTCATAGTGAAGGTTGATCTCACCTTGCATTTGTTGTGAAGGAAATCCACTAGTGGATGTTGCAAAATCCTTAGGTGTGTCCTTAGGTAGTGGATGTAGATTCTTTGTGAATCGAACCACTATAAACCATTGTGTTAGTTTTCTCTATCGCTTACTCCTTACTTTATTGTTCATGAATTTCTATAACTTGTTTACTTGACTACATGAACATATTTGCCTACGGATTAGAAAATCTAACAATGCTTCATTGCTCTACATATTACTTAGTTTTGGTTATTTGACTTATGGTGTTCATACTTACAAACTTTGCATATAAGACACTTGACCTAGACTTGCCTTAATCATATTCATAAGTCTTGTATTCTTATGTGTTGCATATAACACCTAAGTCATCAAGTTGTCACATAAATTAACCCACCTTATATTCTTAATCAACATACTTGATGTTAAGGTGGCCATTTTGGCAAAGAAGTCCAGAAAAGCCAAAAAGTTTTAGAACCTAATTCACCCCCACCCACCCTCTTAGGTTCAAACCCTATCGGGTATTTCAACAATTTTTGTCTTCAACGATCACTTGCTATTATAACCCATTCGTGAGGAACATCTTGATAATTGTATTGTCCTTTCTTTTAAAGAGCTTATATCTTTTAATGAATAAGTTGTGAACATCCGGTTCACTAATGTCTAATGTGTGGATCGAGATCATGATGTTTCCAAATAATGCACTTTACATGTTGCATATTTTCTCCCCCTAATATGAAGATCACTTACTAAAAATGACGTTAAGCAAACTTGAAATTGAAGAAACTCTCGTTTGTAAGCCCTAAGGGCTAATGTGATCAATTTAGTTTTGATGATAACAAACCATTGAGAAGTTCTCATGTTTGTGTGAGCTTGTGTTTTGATGATAGAATATTTAACTCACACATACATTGATGAAAATGGTAAGAAATCTTCTTGAACCTCAAATGTGTTATCCTAAAACATTTAAGATGACATATCAAGGATCACTTTGAAGGATTCATTAAGAAGAAGTTACACAATGCAAGACTCCATTGCACAAGCTTGAAGTAGATCCAAAATGCCCTGGAAGTGGTTGCAATAGTAGAATGAAGATCAAGATGTTAAGAGCTACTCAATCTCAGGTATAGTACATCATGAAGTAAACTCTTAACAAAGGAAGTGATGAAGTCCATGGCACTACATCTTAGAATATTACAAAAGACTTCACCACATGAAAAGGTTGATAAAGGTCAAGTCAAGCTCAAAGAAGATTACATCTTAAAGACTTGAAGACGTAAGAAGATTAGTCATGTACAATTCCTACATAGGTATATCCTTGTGACTAATCTTATTTGAGAATGCTAGACTTATAGTATGTCAAGCTCTTGCATGTTTTCAAAACCATCATTCATACTTTGATTTTATCTTTAAAAAGGTTTTTGAAAACATATGTTAGAGTCGGTTTATACCTAAGATCTTAAACTTGTTTTAAAAGACTTTGAAAAACACATAGGAATGAATTTGAGAATATTAGAAACGTGAACAAGTGGAAAATCCACTTTTGGCCTTCAGTCCGGTCGACCTGGCCTTGGTCTCGGGCGACTTGATGAAAGTCGATCAACCGACATGTGTTGTCCGGTCGACTGAAGTGTCTTTTACACTTAGTCAATTTTAAATGTTCCAAAACTCCAACGGTTATATTGTGCGAACGACCATACTTTAGGTCGATCGACCGAGCCATTACTCTAGTCTCCCAAACCGCCCTCTGTGGTCGACCGCAATGTGTCCAGTAGCCTGTCTATATTGATTCGGAAGCACCCCACGCAACCTACCAGCTAGTTGGAGTGTCCCATCACAGGCAAAAATATAATTGTTGTAACATAGTTTGCTTGTCATATTTTGGACTCTATATAAAGCCTTTAAGGCTGATTTTTCATAGTTAACCAAGCTATATAAGTGTATTTGTATTACACATTTTAAACAAGCATTCAAACACTTTGAAGAGCTAAATCTTTCTATATTCCTCAAAATACTTCATTTTTAGAAAGAGTTTCACATACACATTCTTCTATTCTCAATTTGTATTAAAGTTTTCATTTGTATCTATCCAATCCATTGAGAAATTTGTATACTTGAGCTTAAATTGTAAAGTCTCATTTGTTTAGACTAATATTTCTTGAGTGGCAAGACTTGTTTGTGAGAGTGGTGGTTTTGGGCCTCCTTAGTGGAGTGGTTCTTTCTTATAATTGTAGGAACTAGACTGAGTGGTGAACCCGAAAAGTAAGTACGGTTGATGTGTTCATAAACCCTCCTCACTTAGTAGACTAGATTAGAGAAAGAGTTCTAAGGGTGAAGAATGGTTGCTTAGTACGTAAAAGACCATTTGTTGGCCTTACCTTTGAAAGATTTCTTGGTGCAGAAAAGACCATGTGTTAAATTTTTCCTTTCGTGTAAAGATACTCTCAAGACAAGCTAGTGGAATTTTCCAAAATCCTTGGGGTGTGTCCTAAGGTAGTGATGTAGATATTTGTGATCGAACCACTCTAAATCCTTGCGTTTGATCTTCTAACTCTATCAATTTACTTTCAAGTTCTTGGTTTATTCTTTGTGCTTATTTTCCATAAGAACTTGTTTGTATGAACTTTATTTGGTTATCTTGAGTTAGCTGTCTTGTTATATCTTGCCTTGGCTTTGCCATAAGACTTACACTAAGTGATCTTACAAGTTTTATATACCTTGCTTATTCTGGTCTTATGACTTTTGTTGTTTTAACTTACAAGCTTTGCATATAGGAACCTTGACTTAGCTTATACTTGATCATACTCATTACCTTGTGTTCCTATGTGTTACATTTAACACATAAGTCATCTAAGCTTTCTATCATTTAAATCACCTTTACGTGCTTAATCAAAATACTTGTTTTTAAGGTGATAACTTAGGAAAATAATTTGGTAGAAAAATGAAAAAGTTTGAGAACCCAATTCACCCTCTCTTAGTTCTCCCCTACGAGGTATTTCATTTGGTATAAGAGTCTAGTCTCATTTTTGTTAGCTTTTACACCATAGGAGGATCCATGGCTACATGCTTTTCTACATATCCCTTAGAGGATTCCTCTCCATCTAGACCACCTTTGTTTGATGGCTCCAACTTCTCTTGTTGGCAATCTATGTTTAAACTTTTTTTGTCTACTAATGATTTCATATTGTTGAGCATTATAGAAAAAGGAGTATAGGTACACTTCATGTGTACTTATTTAATTAGCAGGACTTTTCATATTTATAATGTGAGTTAATATTCTCTTTTGGTCAATTATCTCGAGCTTCTAAGTCTCTTGTCTACAAACTTTGAATCCAGATCCTCATCTTGTATTCATTATCCATGCACATTTATATTTATTATATCTTACACTTTCGCGATTCCATTAGTTCTCAATCATGACAAAGTTTAGAGATCTCATTATTAAAACTTTCAGGTACCTGCATCTCTTATTGAGATAATACATTGGCTATGTCTAGGGAATCCTTGACTTGCCATCTAAATCTTTGCTCCTTTTATATGCGATTATTTTTCTTTTAATATTTGGAACTATTTAGTCTACCACACTTCGACAGTATCTCATACTTATTAGTAATGGTAGATCGTCATTCAGGGATATTAATAAAGAGAAATTTTAGCCGTATTTTGGTCAGTAAATATTCTGGCTAAATTTTTTGAACTGCTGGTTCAAAGAGTTTGAGGATCATGGTGAGACATAAACTCATATATTGATCTGGATATATATTAATCTCTCCTCTTAATATTCATATTCAAGATATAATTTCAACCTCTTTGAGGTTCCATTTCATTACTTTGTGGTTGGTGCTTCTTTGTAGCGCACATTAACTCTTAGATAGGAGAGGAAAAGACTTAGTTCCTGACCTCAAACTAATTTAAAAGCATGAAATTCTTAGTATTTTGTTAGCAAAATACAAGTCAATGCAACAAATTAATTCACAACAACTAGTCTAGGCACTTATTGTTCTACAAGAATATATGGATATATTCTAATGAATACTCATATGTTACCAGTAGTATTTGTAGGAAATAATAGTAGAGAAATAAGAAGAACTTATCAACAATAGTTGTGTCGCGGACAGAACCACTGCCTTGAAAGCAAAATTCGGCACGACCTCGATGCAATCTAAGTAGCCAATTTGCTCCCCAAGGTTAACACAACCAATCCTCGAATACGTGCACTCGTGATAGAGGATTTGGAACTTGCAGTTTACAATTACTCGAGAAACAAAATATAGATAATAGTTTGATCGAAGATAGATGAAGATAATGGATTTTTGTATATCTTTTCTCACTTGAAGTATCATGTATTTATAGGGAGGAAAAGGATATTAGTGGAAGGAAAAACAAGTGAGAAAAATATGGGGAGTGGAGATAATGAGTTAGGATTTGTGGGAAAGTAGTTTTGACTACTTCCACCAACTATCTCATTCAACACATGCCTAAAAACAAGTTGACATTTTCCAACAGTATTTACATGACAACTTATGTCTTTCGGAAAACTTAAATAATGTGTTCATTATCTATATACTCCAAACTTCAGGTTGTGAGTCGATTGACTGTTTATTCATCCCACAACCTCGAGTTGTACTTTTAATACCCTCATAACAATTTTTCTTGAAATAAGAACACAAAAGAATTCGTCGGATAAGGAAACTTTTGATTCCTTCATATTTTCGCGAATTTTTAATTATATTTCGTATTTTAGTGATTTGTGATTTGTGATGGTCTAACCGTTTATGCAAACCATTTAATTAGTAAATTTCAGGTTTGCTTAATAAAGTGTCTTACTACACAAATTACGGTACAATATAAGTCATAAGAGAGAAATAATAATGTTTCTAATACTATAAATTTATTCTCCCAAACCAATAATAGACACACTGATTTATTACTCTATTCACTCCATTGTTTCCCAATAATCTTCATTATAAATAAAATCACAATAATTTTCTAAGATATTTGTGGAGAATAATGTATTACGTATTGATATGTGACGATTCAATTCAAGTAGGTCTTCCGGTGCCTTTTAATCAATACCTCTTCTAGATTTTTTGAATTGGATTGTTCTTTTGGAACTATTTAATCAAGTAATTCTTTCGGAACGTTGCATTGGACATTTTAATTCAAATGTTTTCAAATATTCACAGTACTAGAATAAAACAAAAGTAAATGAAAAAATAATTGACAAGTATTATCGTAAATTAAATTCCAGGTACTACTTTTATGTCACAAGAAATTTGTTACATAGGTACATGTCTATATGTCCAAAGAAGTTTGTTACATAGGTATATGTCAAATCAATAGATGCATCATTGCTATAAGCAGCTTAATTTTTATTTTTTTTTAAAGTAGAGATACATTTTTCAATTAATACTTAATTAAAATTAAAAATATGTCTAACATTCAACAGGAACGTGACAAAACTTTTACTTATTGCATCAATTGTATTTTTAATAAAGTGTTGGAATCAAATATTGCTCTTTCATTATCATTACTTTCACTTCAGGTGTGGATCTCTAATTTGAAATTTTGACGAGTCATGAATATCAACATGGTTGACTAAAACCACGTCCACGACCAAAGCATTTTTCATAAATAAATTATATAGGTTCTAATGAAGAACCGAGATAACAAGTATCAAGATTCGACACTTAGGTTTATAATCGGATCTTTCGCTATTCTTGAAGTAGTTTCAAAGGGAATATTCTCAACGCAACTCTAAAGAAGCTAAGAACCGATGGAGGCTGAACACCACAACAAGTGAAACTAACTTGTTGATACAGTAACTCAAAAATGAATGAATTCTATAAAAAAGTTCAATTCACAAGTAGCTAAAAAATAACCTTACAAAAATATCATATATCTAACATAATTAACAATGGTGGCCGAAATCCCTCTTAAATAGAGTAGGATTTCGGATATCTAGCTTTAAACATAAGAGTCCTACTAGAATTAGGGCTCTTCAACTACCAACTAGCTAACAACTAAAACACTAGCGCTTATTCCACTTGTCAACATGGCTAAAAATAGTAAATAATAGAGCTGGAAATATTTAAAATCTAGAATAGACTTTAATGTACAAAAAGACTAAAATGCCCTTCTTAGCCACTTTGCTTGTGTCCTATTAATTACCTAGCGCTTATTCCACTTGTCAACATGGCTAAAAATAGTAAATAATAGAGCTGGAAATATTTAAAATCTAGAATAGACTTTAATGTACAAAAAGACTAAAATGCCCTTCTTAGCCACTTTGCTTGTTTGGGCCGAATTAAATGTCTTGTAAACTTAAGAGGTTGACTTTGATGTCATCTTCTAAGTGAAGCTTAGCTTCCTCTTTAGCTTTTAAGTCTCGGACCAATATTGAAATTAGTTGATTCACATTCCTTGTCCTTTGTCTAGTCATTGGTACTCTTAGCTTGGATAAGGGATCCTTTGAGTAGGGCAGCCCCTTGGATGGTCCCTCATCATCCTCTCCCCCCTTGAAAAGCATGATTTGTCCTCGAATCATCATCATCATCTTCAACATAATATGTATCAAAATCAAAAGGGGACAAGTCAGAAACATTAAATGTATAATGTACACCATACTCACCTTTCAAGTCTATCTTTTATGCATTATTATTGACTTTTGCAACAACTTGAAAAGGTCCATCGCCCCTTGGATGCAATTTACTCTTTCATTAGGAAATCGGTCTTTCGTAAAATGTAACCAAACCCAATCACGAAAATCAAAAGAAATTTTATTTCGGCCTTTATTGGCATATTTGGCAAATTGCTCATTCCGCTTTGTAGTGCTCTCGGCTACTTGTTGATGCATTCTTTGTATACAATCTGCCCTAAAATCACCTTCTACATTATAATACTCATCAACAGGTAAAGGAGTTAGATTCAAAGGGGTTATAGGGTTAAAACCATAAACAACTTCAAAAGGAGAGTTATTTGTAGTAGAATGCAAAGTCCTCTTGTAAGCAAATTCAGCAATAGGTAAACAAGCTTCCCACATTTTTAAGTTCTTTTGAATTATAGCTCTAAGTAATACCGCCAAAGTCCTATTTGTTACCTCAGTTTGGCCATCCGTTTGTGGGTGACTTGATGTAGAAAACAACAATTTAGTCCCCAACTTGCTCCATAAGGTCTTCCAAAAGTAAATTAGGAACTTCACATCCCTATCACCCACAATGGTTTTCGGTATACCATGTAGTCGAACCACTTCTTTTAAAAAACAAATCTGCAACATGACTTGCATTATTTGTTTTCCTGCAAGGAATAAAGTGAGCCATTTTAGAAAAACGATCTACAACAACCATTATACTATCCATACCTCTTTGAGTTTTCGCCAATCCAAAAATAAAATCCATGGATATGTCAATCCAAGTTGAAGATGGAGTAGATAAAGGCATGTATAATCCATGAGTTTTTCTTGTACTTTTAGCCTGTTTACACTTAAAGCAATGTTCACATATTTTTCTAACATCTCTTTTCATCTTAGGCCAATAAAAGTGTTCTTGTAAAATATCCAAAGTTTTAACAACACCAAAATGACCCATTAATCCGCCACAATGTGCTTCCCTAACAATTAAATCTCGAATATAACATGATGGAATGCACAATCTAGCCTTTAAACAAGAAATCTTCAAATCTAAAAGAATCTTTTTGAGCCGAGAGCTCACATGAGTCGTACAAATCTGAAATTCTTGATCTTCCTTTTACAATGCTTTAAGATGATCAAATCTAAGTAATTTAGCATGCATAATGGAAAGTAAAGTATACCTTCGAGAGAAAGCATCGGCCACGATGTTTTCCTTACCTTTCTTGTATTTGATAATATATGGAAAAGTATCAATGAAAGAAACCCACCTAGTATGTCTCTTGTTCAACTTACTTTGCCCCTTAAAGAGACTTGATGGACTCATGGTCGGTATGAATCACAAATTCCCTTCCGATCAAGTAGTGCTACCATGTTTCCAAAGCTCTAACAAGCGTAAAACTCTTTGTCATATGTAGGATAATTAAGCGAAGCACCACTTAATTTCTCACTAAAATATGTTAAAGGTTTGCCTTCTTGTTGCAAAACAACCCCAATACCTATTCCTGATGCATCACATTCAACTTCAAAAGTTAAATCAAAGTTAGTTATAAAAGATAAAACAGGGGAACAAGTAAGTAATTTCTTAAGCTTCTTAAAGCACTCTTCTTGCGGCTTGTCCCAAAAGAATGGAACATCTTTCTTCACTACTTCAATTAATGGGGCAGCAATCGTGCTAAAATCACGAATAAAATGCCTATAAAATCTTTCCAGCCCATAGAATGAACGAACTTGCGTAGCACTTGTTGGTCTCGGGCAATCAACAATGGCTTCAATTTTTGCCGGATCAACACTTATACCTTGAGAACTAACAATGTATCCAAGAAAGTTAATAGAGTTAGTGCAAAAAACACACTTTTCGAGTTTGGCATACAAAGTTTGTTCTTTTAATATAGTAAAAATAGCCCTAAGATGTTCAATATGATCTTCTAAGGTTTTACTATAAACAAGTATATCACCGAAATAAACTACAACAAATTTTCCAAAACAATGTCTAAATATGTAGTTAATTAATCTCATGAAAGTACTAGGTGTGTTAGTAATACCAAAAGGCATAACAATCCATTCATATAATTCATATTTAGTCTTAAAAGCGGTTTTCCATTCGTCACTTTCTTTCATTCTTATTTGGTGATATCCTTGAGTTAAATCGATTTTAGAAAAATTAAAGCGCCACTTAACTCATCTAGCATATCATCTAAGCGAGGAATCGAATGTTGAGTATTAAACCCCGAAGACAACTTATCTGAAACTACTATAGATAAATTTGTGCAGTTGATGAAAGAGGCGATTCCTCCACAAAATAATGCTTTAGACGACTTTTACCAAATGAAGAAATTGGTTAAAGGCATTGGATTACCGGTGCAAAAGATTTATGTTTGTTTTAACGGTTGTATGTTGTACTGGAAAGATGATGTTGACAGTATAGAATGCAAGTTTTGTGGTCATGTTAGGTACAATAAGAAAAAGAAATCAAAAAAATAAAGCAGAAAGAGATTGCTTGCAAAAATATGTATTATTTTCCAATTACTCCGAAATTACAAGGATTGTATGCATCCAAGAAAACCGCAAGACACATGACATGGCACTCAGACAGTGAGAGGGAAGAGAGAATAATGAATCACCCACGGGATGGGGAAGCTTTGCAACATTTTGATAGAACATACACCGATTTTGCAGCGGAACCTCGGAATGTAAGGCTTGGGTTATATATAGATGCTTTTGAACCTTTCGGCATGTCAGGGAAGCAATATTCTTCTTGGCTAGTTCTTCTATCACCTTATAATCTCTTTCCTTGGATGTCTATGAAGAACAATATAATGTTCTTAACTATCATTATACCTAGACCCCAAAATCCTAAACACAAGATTGATGTGTACTTGCAGCCTCTCATCGATGAATTGAATCAGCTATGGGTTAAAGATGCGAAAACTTATAACATTTCCAAAAAGTAAAATTTTAAACTGAGGGCTTCATTACTTTGGACAATTAGTGATTTTCCAACATATGGAATGTTGAGTGGATGGAGTACAGCTGGCATTCAAGCTTGTCCATATTGTATGGAGGAAACACAAGCGTTCCATTTGCAGGCTGGCGGGAAACAATCATGGTTCGATTGCCACAGATGCTTCTTGTCATCTAATCATCATTATGTAAGCTAGAGAGAATATTTCCCTCGGGATTTTTTGATGTCATGTAACACTTGCTGATTCACCTTCCGTACGAAGCAAATGTTGATGGCCCGGTACAATTTAGGTGGATGTATCCCGTTCGAGAGGTACGTAACAACTCATGTCTTTATGATCTCAACTTCATTTTTATTTTCCATGTATTTACAATGTGATTAACTACTTATACTTTAATTAGATACCTGTACCATCTAAAAAATAAGATAAAAGAAAAGGCCAGAGTTGAGGGGTCAATTTGCAATGCATACTTGGCGGAAGAAGCTGCTACATTCTTTAGCTATTATTTCGAGCCCCACGTTAAAACGAAAGTTACAACCATTGGGCAAAATGATGGTGAAGACGCTCTTCTTCCTCTTCATGGGTTTCTTCATTTTTCTCCTTCCATCCCTCCTTCACTTTTTGTGTCTTCACCCCCTCATTTTGCCGTAAATTGTGATGAAATTTTCTCAAGGCATTCTTTTTTAAGATTCAAGACTCGGATGCAAGATTTACTTCAGATTCTTACCGATCTGGAGTTTCTTTCGATACTCCTTGGAGGATTCTCTAAACCTGGACTTGTTCTGAGCCATTTCTCAGTTTTCTACATCTTTCTGAGACAATCTACTAGACAGTTGATACGCTCATGGTTTTATAGATTGTTGATTTCTAAGAAATATGTTGAAACTGAGCTTCTCTTTCTACTGTTGTTCAAGGATTACGAAGAATACAAGTGGACCAGATGTATTATCAATTTGCAACTTACTTGGAAGGCCATTTGGAAAAAAAGAAAAGATTTCATTATCTGATAAAGATTATAAAACAGCCATGAATTATATCCTTATAAATTGTGAAGTGGTTGAACCATACCTTCAATAAGTAAAGTCATCTACTGCTTCAGTTTTGCTATATAATTAAAAGTAGTCAAATAATAATATTGTCATTTGATTTGTAACTCAGGAAATTTGTTAATGAAGTTAATGACCAAATTCCCTAGATAACGGAAGATGAACTGCAAAGTTGGGTTTATAGTGATTTTTCCAAATGGTTTGGAACTCATGTAAGTTGGTATTATGTAGAAATGTACTTCCTTTAAGAATGCCTAAAGTAATTTAACTTTTGTTGTTCTTAACATATACATATCCTTCCGAAAAATTTCGAAAGGTTGTTGAAAAATCTTTCATGGGGTCCCGACAAGGAGAGTGATGTCATATTTTGGTTACTTTGTTAACGGTTATAGATTTCACACAAAAGCCCACATGGATGGAAAATGAACCACAAACAGTGGGGTATGGGTTAAAGGCGATTACTACGGAGAATTGAAGCAAGTCATTGAGGTTGAACTTGCTGAAGTACCTGTCCAAAAAATAATTCTTTTCAAATGTGACTGGTTTGATTCAACTCCAAATAGAGGTTTGAGGGTGCTTCCTCAATATAAACTTGTAGAAATCAATACGTACCAGGGTTACGATCCATTTGTATTTGCTTCCCAATGTCAACAAGTCTACTACACACCTTATCCAGGTAGTAAGACAACATCTATGGCTGATTGGTGGGCTGTTTGTCGTTCCAAACCAGTCTAGTTGACGTTCCTAATGTTCCGGTACCATAGCAGGAGGAAGTATGCGAGGAGAAGACCAGTCACATAGATCCAACTGTTACTGAAGTTGGTCAACTTGCACACCAGTCAGGGGAAATCGAAGTTGTACTTGTGGCCGGTATGGGCCGTGTTAATGTTGATGATGATGATGATGAAATTATGTCGGGTGATGACAATTCTTAAGAAGATGATGAGCTTATGTCGGATGATGATTTAGAATGATTAAAAATAGAATTATTAATTTGGTTATGTATTTGTTGTTGTGCTTTAATTCTTAACTATCCTTTATTAATCCATTTTTCCATGCATGATTAATCTCTTTCTCGCTTCACACTAAGAAGCCACTTGAACGATGCAAATTGAAGTTGAACAACTAGCTTCTTGGTATTCCACATATTGATGGTGAGTAATATTTCTTGGTTTATTTTTTAGTACTTTATTACCATAAATTAATTGTCGTATTGTATAACTTTTTAACATAATTCAAAGTTGTAATTTTATTACCATAAAATAATTTGATTCTTGAATTTTCAAATTGCAACTCGTGCATTTCCAAGGATATACATATAAATGACACCAAGAAGTATATGAGAAGTGTAAACTTTGAATGTGAGTGTTGTAATGTAAATGAGAAGTGCACTCTTTGATTGTGAGTGTTGTAATGTAAATTAGAAGTGTAAACTTGTGTTTTTTAGAATGTGCAAACTTATGTTTTTTAGTAAGATAATTGGTTATGTAATGTTATTTTTGGGTTTTATTGATTAAGTTTTCTATTTGGGATTTTATTGATATTGTTTATGGTTCGTATTATTGTGTGTATTGTTGTTTTTTATAATAGAGATTTAATTAAATTTCAGATTTATTTTTTAAAATTAAAAAAAAATTAGCGACGAAATAGCGACCGTTCTATCGGTTGCTATTGGTTTAAAGTCAAAAGTCAAATAAACCCGAATATGTTGCTAATCCGTCGCTAAGGCTGTCGTCGGTATTCGGTTGCTAAAAGGTTCAAGTCAAATGTCAACAATGTTGACCAGTCGGTCGGTAATCGGCCGGTAAATGGGGACCCAATAATCGGTCGCTACGTACTCGCGTCGGCATTCGGTCGCTAAAAAGTCCAAGTCAAAGTCAACAATATTGACCAATCGTCGGTAATCGGTCGCTATATGGAAACCCATTATTCGGTCGCTAAATAATCCGTTCGCATTCAGTCGTTAACGAGTCAAAGTCAAAGTCAACAAAGTTGACCAGTTGGTCGATAATCCGTCACTATATGGCGACCCAATAATCAGTCTCTAAATAATCTGTCGGCATTCATTCGTTAACGAGTCAAAGTCAAAGTCAACAAAGTTGACCAGTTGGTTGGTAATCCGTCGCTATATGGCGACCCAATAATCGGTCGCTACATAATCCGTCGGCATTCGGTCATTAATCAAAGCAATGTTGAACATTCGATCGGTAATCCGTCGCTATATGACAACCCAATAACGAAAAAATATACTACCACGTGATTCGGTCGCTAAACTACCACGTGATTCGGTCGCTAAACTAAGATTAGCGACCGATTTGTCCGTCCCTGTTACACTGTTTTCTTGTAGTGACGATTCAGATTAAATATCTATCAAGCAAATTAAAAGTCTCACAAATCTTATCAGCTAAGGTAGAGTCTCATGCTGATAATATGTTATAAAATGCATGATATTCTAGAATGAATTTCACCACAAAACTATAAAGTAAACTAAAGAGAAAGTAGACTAAGGTCATGAGTTCGATCCTCCTCCCCGCTTCTTGAATCCCCCATTTCTTGTAATAGATAAGTCCTCTCCCCTAATAAATAAATAAATAATTAAAAAAAAAAAAAAAAACTAAAGAGCAAGTAGACACGACAAAAAAGATAAGAGAAGTGTTTATATTTTATTTCATTAGTATATCTTTACATCAACCATAACCTCCTATATTTAGAGATGAAGAATATAAGTTATAAAATCTCTCATCAAAAAGTATGTTAGTGGACTCATCAATAATAAGTTATGTACTCCTTGTAACTCGTCTATCAATGAGAAGTTAATGAATACATAAAGTAGAAGTGGTTATAGAATACATACGAACTATACTACTTGTATTTAGTAACAACTTTAGATTTAGAAAAGGGAAAAAATAGATTAAATTAATTATAGTCAAGTTACTATAGAAACATAACAGACTAATAAATCAGTTACATAATTAAAAGAAAAACACTATTCATTCACTATTTAGATAAGTATTTGATGGGTGAACATTCACCATAACTTTTACCTTGTAGTTCATAAAACTGCACTTAAAGAAACTTACGTAGAACTTGCATGCAAGTACTTGGTGGTTGGAAACTTACGTGTGACTAGACGTGCACTTAGAGAAAAAAAAACACAAAAAAGAGAAAAATACTCGTGTCCAATTGTGGACTCACATGGCCAACTGCACCCCAATCAACATGAACTTACGTGTAAATTGCATGCAACAGAATTGTTAATCTTAAATTGTAGAATGTCTTTGAAATTGTGTTTTGTGTAAAAAATTAAAATTTAGAAAAATGAATTGTGAAGAACAGTTGAGCTACAATTAGAAAAACTAACAGTTGTTTTTTTCTTTATTGCTTACGCCATAAGGAGTCAATGATTTCAATCCGTATCTCTTGTACAATTGAACTCTCTTCGTTGAGAGTTTTATTTTTGGTGAATTCCTCGTTAAGAGTTGAATATCGACTTTTCTATATTCCGTACCTGGAAATTGATGAAATAATCTCGTACAACTTTTTTTTTTTTTTTTAAAAAAAGTTCGGGTGGGTTCGACTCCAATCACTACCACGAGTCAGGGTAGGCCCTAGGACCATAGATCGCTTACAAGGGTACTTACAGATCACCCACCAACACAGCCCGCACGTCGACAGCGGGAATTGAACACTTGACCTTTGTATGGACGTGCCAAAACCTTAGTAACTGAGCCAACTTGTGTTGGTCTTGCAACTTGTTTAGAGAGTGCAGTGACGAAGAAAGATTTTTAAAAATCCTACTATATATATTAAATTTTATATGTAGTTCGAAATATATGATCAAATTCGCCCCCTAAGATTTTTTTAATTTTTGTAGAGGCGTCCCAAAATTTGTAAAAAAATATAAGTCATTGTTAGTTATATATTTTTTGTATAAACTAAACATAAAACAAAAAAAGAAAAAGAAAAAAAAAAAATAAACAAAGAAAACCTTCTAAAAATAAAACAAAAAAAGGGAAAAAAAACAAAGAATACCTTTTTTCTATTATTATGTTCCTATTCTAGATTTCCACGGCTCGCCTCACAGAGTCTTGCATACATATTGTTTGTTTATTCAAAATATCTATCCCCAAACCCCAATCGGCCAATCCCCCAATTCTCTTCCTCTCGACTCCCGTCCCCGGTGCCGGCGGTCCCTCCCTGATCATCAGCACCCTGCACCTCATCTCACATTCATCAAGGTTTGATATTGTTTTTAAATTTTAGTCAATAGCTTTTCTATTTTGTTTTGATTTCATACTTTCAGGTTGATAGCTTTTCATACTTTTAGTCAATAGCATTGGTTTGATATTGTCTGGCTGATGATATTGTTAATGGTGATGTAATGATGTTTTATGTTTAGTTTATTTGAAAAATAAAGAATGTAATCATAAAGAATGGTTTTTTTGATCAGTTTATCACTATCATATAAATTATAATCATGTAATCATAAAGAATATTTATTTTATTTTCAGGTTGTATATGTAACTATCATATAATCATAGAATCTAGAACTCTTCACTCATTCTTCAAGAAGAAACCCATTCAAGATGTAACGGAAACAAGTCACTCCAATATTGGTAATGATCAACCTATCCCAAAAGCTCAGAGATTGGAATCACAAGATTGTAAAACATTATCGATAATTCGTGATCCTGGAGAACGCAAATCAATATGGAGCCATCCCGTTGGACAAATGGATGAGATTCGACGTGCTTATCTCATGGAAGGGCCATATCAACCCAATCCTCTAAATACAAAAGCATATAATGATATGAAAGGTCGTAAATTTCTCCCATCTTGGTTGGTTGGAATTTTCTACTTCAATAATGGTGCTTATTGCCTTGCATGCTTCCTTTTTACCAAACCGTCTAATCGTGATGGACAAAATGCTTTCACTGTGAATGGCTTCAGAAATTGGAAGAAGGTAAATGGTGAAAATTGTAGTTTTCTTAATCATGTAGGAAAGTATCCTAGTTCTCCGCATAGGAAGGTTGTTCAATGTTGCAATGATCTACTAAATTTTCTTCAACATGATGCGAAACCTTGATGGGTTATATTATGATCATTATACCAAACAGTAGTAAAGCTGTCCATTCCTTGTACACTTGTGATACTAAGAGTTTGACTTGTACAACATTCCTAGATGTAATTTAGAGTCCTCTTTGTATCTTAATACACGTTCCCTTGAGTTGGGCAGCCCCAAGGTTGGTACCGTATCACAACATATTGAGACCGTTATTGAAAAGCAAACTTCTCAACAAGTTGCAAGAAACCGATTGAAACTTAAAGCTTCAATTGATGTTGTCCGATATCTCGCACTTCAAGATCTTGCCTTTAGAGGAAGGGATGAAAGTATTGGCTCTAAAAATCGAGGTAACTTCATTAAATTACTGAAACTTTTGGGTTCCTACAACAAAGAGGTTGATTCAGTTATATTAGAAAATGCTCCTACAAATGCTAATTATTGCTCATCTGATATTCAAAAGGAGATATAATCTATAATTGCTAAAAGAGTGCAAAAGAGGATTTGTGAAGATATAGGTGATTCCAAATTTTGCATAATTGTGGATGAAGCTCAAGATGAATAAAAAAAAGAGCAAATGTGTATTATTTTAAGATTCGTTGACAATGAAGGATTTTTCCAAGAAAGATTTTTTGAGATAGTGCATGTCATTGATACTACAGCTTTGAACTTAAAAAGGGCAATATGTGGTGTTCTTTCTCAACATGAACTAAGTATTCAAAATACAAGAGGCCAAGGATATGATGGTGCAAGTAATATGCGGAGAGCATTCAATGGTGTGCAAGCTTTGATAGAAAATGAGTCTCCTTCTGCATACTATGTTCATTGTTTTGCTCATCGTCTCCAATTGACTCTAGTGTCTGCATGATGCGGAACCGTTTGTACGAATACAAAGGTTCGGCTTGAATGCCCGATCTTTCTCTATCTCGAACAGTTTATGGGGATATAAACAACCTTTCTCCCGCAAGGTTGAATATCAATGGGGGCTGAAACACCACAATAAGTAACCGAAAAATCTGATTTGGCTCTCGGATGAACAGTGGCGTGAACAGTACATATGAACAGTAGTTTGAACAGTAATCCGTGAACAGTAACTTTTTTTTTTTTTTTTTGTAATTTTCTGCCCAAAAAATTTAAAGAAAGCAATAAAGATACACCAAGATAGAGATAAACATTTTTGCTCTTATACCACCTGATGCGGAACCGTTTGTACGAATACGAAGGTTCGGCTTGAATGCCCGATCTTTCTCTATCTCGAACAGTTTATGGGGGAATATAAACAACATTTCTCTCGCAAGGTTGAATATCAATGGGGCTGAAACACCACAATAAGTATAAACCAAACTTATTGATACAGTAACTCAAACATGAATGAATTCTACCTAGAGAATCAAACACAAAGTAACTAAGGAATAACCTTAAATCAATATATCAAGTCTAACAATAACATGGTTGAAATCCCTCTTAAATAAAATGGAATTTCATCCAAATATAACCCACAAATAAGAGTCCTTTAAGGATTAGGACTCTACAACTCCTAGATAACTAAAAACACTACCTAACATCAAGGACAACATGTCCTATTATTTAGCTAGCTTATTTCGGCCAACATGGCTAATTAAACAATATAATAAATCTGAAATATAATTAAAGTCTAGAATAGACTTTAATTATCAAATGACTAAAATACCCTTTCAACCGTTTTCCTTCCAATTATGTATTTTGCCTTCAAATGCTATTAGGTGTGTTTGATCCTTTCATTTGGATAAATGACCTCATCTTTAACTCATACACGCCAAATACGAGCTTCCGAAATAAAGCCTTTCTTCCGGGTATTTAAATTCATTACTATAAAGGCTCAAGAGACAAAGAAGCCTTCCAAGAATGCAAGGCACAAGGATCAAACACACCTAATAGCATTTGAAGGCAAAATACATAATTGGAAGGAAAACGGTTGAAAGGGTATTTTAGGCATTTGATAATTAAAGTCTATTTCTAGACTTTAATTAATATCAAGTCTAACAATAACATGGTTGAAATCCCTCTTAAATAGAGTGGAATTTCGTCCAAATATAACCCACAAATAAGAGTCCTTTAAGGATTAGGACTCTACAACTCCTAGATAACTAAAAACACTACCTAACATCAAGGACAACATGTCCTATTATTTAGCTAGCTTATAGTAATGACTTTAAATACCCGGAAGAAAGGCTTTATTCGGAAGCTCGTATTTGGCGTGTATGAGTTAAAGATGAGGTCATTTATCCAAATGACCTCTTCACGCTTCACATATGATTATGTATCACTGCATCTCAAGGGTTACGTCTGTGTATCAATTTTTTCAGTATCTCCACAAGCTTGTTACTGTTGTATCTTCCTCTACCAAGCGCACTTCACAATTAACAAATGCAAGGATAGCTGAACTTCAAGAATTAATTTCTAATGGTTTTCTTGATACTGACACCGGGAAAAATCAGGTACGCACTTTACGTAGACCTGGAGATATTAGATGGAGTTCCCACTTTAGTTCCCTTTCTAATTTATTGGAGTAGTATAAATGTGTTTGCTTTGTCTTGAAAGAAACTATTCTTGATAGTACTTCTTCTAATTTGAGGGCAAAAGCGGATGGGATTTTTAATGTGGTTACTTGCTTTGACTTCATATTTCATTTACATCTTTTGAGAGATGTTTTTGAAATTTCTAGTATACTTTGTCAAGCTCTCCAACTAAAGTCTCAAGATATTTTAAATGCAATGCATTTGGTCTCAACAACCAAAGCAAGACTTCAACAAATGCGGGAGGAAGGGATGGGATTATTTGTTTGTTAAGGTGCTATCATTTTGCCATAAACATGGGATAGATATGATACGAGTGCAAATTTCAAAATTGGAAAAGTATCCTCTCGTATAAGTAATAATGCAGTCACTATTGAGCATCATTACCGGGTTGATGTTTTTTTAACTGTTATTAATGTTGTCAGGCCCGTCTCAAACATATCCGAGGCCCTGTGCCGGAAAAAAAAAATTGGGGTCCCGAATTTTGGGGGGCCCTCTGAGGTCGCTTCACTCGCATCCCCCTATTAGCTTAGGCATTGGTGTATGGTAAAAAAAGATTTTGAACAACAAATTGTAAAACATCAAGATCTTCAATTTTTTAACTAATAATTATATACAAATTAAGTAATTTTTTAAAAAATTTGGTGCCCCTGAAAAATGTGAGGCCCGGTTCCGGATGTCACCTTGAACACCCTTGGAGCCGGGCCTGAATGTTGTTGAGCTACTTACAAGGCCTTCCATGTTGAAGATATTTGCTCCCTTGCTAGCAAATTCTATTCTATGGATTTTACTGAACATGAGACGTTACATTTAAAAGTTCGATTGGAACTTTTTAAAGGTGAGGTGAATCAAAATGCCATTCAACAGTTCTCCACCATCTCCGAATTATGTCATCATTTGGCAGAAACAAGAAAGAGAGCAATTTATCCTCTTGTTGACAGGTTGATTCGGCTTGTGCTTATTTTACCGGTATCTACTGCATCTGGAGAGCGCTCATTTTCTGCTATGAAAATTGTCAAGAGTAAATTGAGAAATAAAATAGGAGATGATT
This sequence comes from Vinca minor, assembly GCA_026122235.1. NCBI lineage: Eukaryota > Viridiplantae > Streptophyta > Magnoliopsida > Gentianales > Apocynaceae > Vinca > Vinca minor. The sequence continues at coordinate 6,615,409 of JAOCZM010000284.1, read as the reverse complement.
TTCTATCTAGTTGTTTAGTTTGTTATATTGAGAAGGATATTGTAAACAGATTTGAAACGGATTCCATCATAAATGATTTTGATCATAAGAAAAAGCGAAGGATCCAACTTAGAAATCCCAAATTCAGTGCAATGTAAACAAATTATGAACTATTTTGTTTAGTATTATAATTTATTTGTCTTATTTTGTTTAAGTTTTTTTATCATTAAATTTTACGTTTTTATGTCGGTAGGAATAACGCCTAAAACTTTTAGTTTTTTCGCCCCCAATCCAATAATCCTGGGTTCGTCCCTGAGAGAGCGGCAGAACTTCATAATAAAGATAATATGGATTCTTCTGAAAGACTGTCCCTTTTGAATAGTTGTAAATTGCAAATTATTTCTCAAAGAAGATATATTGGCTTTAACCTTTGAAAATGCAATTTGGAATTCTCATTTGTACTGTTCTTTAGAATTCAATTCAAACAATGACAACAGTCTGACTAGCATTATCAACGTGTGGAATTTGTCTTAATATACCTAATCTTACTTTGTACTTTAACTTTGCCAGAAGGTTTAGCAGCCAAATTTGATACTATCTCCATTCCAAAATATAATATTTTCATTAAATTTTGGGAAAAATAAAAAAATATTTTTTAATTAAAATATAAATATTATTATCTTAAATAAAATTAGTGGTATACAAATCATATTTAAAAGAGTAATATTTGTATTTTAAATACAAAAACATTTTAATTTTCGAAACAGGTAATGAAAGTATTATATTTAGGAATAGAGGGAGTGGTAGATTTAGTTATAAAAGTCACTTCTCTTTCTTACCATATTTCCACTTTTTGGTGCTCCTTCCGATCCATAATTGAGGTCTTTACAGGCAGATTAGCATAAATTGAAAAGGAGATACACACCAATACAAATTGGCTCAGTTGATAAGAATTTTACGCGTTCTTACAAATGTCAATTGTTCAATTTCCATTGCCGACGTGAGGGTTGTACTGGTGGGTGATCTGTAAGTACATTTGTGAACGACATATGGTCCCTAGGGCCTGTTCTAACCCGTGATGGTGACCAGAACCGAACTCACTCAAACTTTTTATCACCCAAATATATATATATATATACGGTTTTTTTAATACTATTTTGATCTATTAAATTATATCGCAAATTAATATTCCGCCACTAAAACACTAGGTACAAAGCAGTGGAAGCACTCGAGATGGAGCATTTCCCGTCTCTAGTTAAACTTGAATAATAGGTGCTTTTAGATTTAGTTTTGTTAGATAATTTGTGTATCAAAAAATAAATAGGATGGGTATCTTTTCTATGGAGCAAGGCCAACTTTCTGCTGTGTGCGCACATCAATCATAATTACTTATAGGAAAATAATTTGCTACTAGAATTCTTGGATAGGAATTGGATAAAACCTAAATTAATACTATTCACCCCTGCTGATATAAGAGATTCACCCACTAATTTGAGATTTTAACTAATTTATATCCAATAATTATAGTAGCCTAGCAAGGTCCTTACTTATATTAGAATATACTTGTTATAAATATAACCATCTAAAAAATGAAATCAGGAAAAGCAAAGATACTATAAGAAAGCAACTACAAAAATAAGAAGAAAAGAAACTATTTTTGTACAACTGCAAAAGCTGGCAGCTTCAATAAATTTCTGGAAAAGTAGGCTTTGCATATACTTCAAGAAAAGATAAATTTGAAACCTCCTTTTTTGCAAGTTATTCGTCCAAAAAAATAAAAATAAACCTCTTTTGCAAGTTGCGTAACCCGTTTAACCTTTTCAATAGTGAGTCAGAAATTACTGCCACAATCAGCAACAGAAAATAAAGCAAAATCAGCTGGGACCCCAGTTTTCACCACCTCAGCTCCAGTGCGGTTGCTCCGCACAGTGCGGAACACCTGTTAACCTGTTTCAAGTGTGGTTGAACAAGTGATCTCAATCGTCAGATTTTTAATCCGTGTCAGCTGTTTCGCACCAGAGTCGGACTGCCTTCTCACTACAGCATTTTAGAGTTAACTTTGTCTTGTACATAATTTATAGGATTAACCATTCAGACAAATAGAGGATTCCATCAATTATTGCATAACTGATACTTCTAGAAAATTATATTTCATAGTTATATTTGATTATTTATCAAACTCCCAACTGCTGTCTTGCACAAAGGAAGAAGCTTCGGTTGTTATTATGTACACTCAAATGATTTTCAGTACACTTAATGATAGTAAAAGCAAATCATATTGATAATTTCAGGTCACATTATTTACATAGGAGAGCATCAAACCTAGAGAAGCTCCCAGTCGGAATCTGGACAATTACGAACTGAAGAAGAAATCTTTGCATTTGAATCTCCAGTAATAGGCATCAATCTCTCTGCATTCTCCGAGTTTGAGTTCTTCTCTTTGAATCGTTCAGCAAGCTTTTCGTATTCCTTTCTTGTTAACCTCTCCTTAGTGGAGAAAGCCTCGCGTAATTTTTTCTACAAAAAAAGGTTATTGAGTTGGGAAAGAAGAGTGATATGCCATCTCAAAACTCAAACGGAGAGAAGGGATTGCAAGAACCTTGTATGATTTTTGCTTGTCATCCCCGTGATCAATGGAATGAAGCATATCCTCTTCCACAAAGACGCATGTTTCTGCCAACATCGGTTCATTAAACTTCTCTATGATTTCCACCACCTCATCAATGACATCTTCATTCTTGGCTGCATCACTGCTGCACTCGTCTAGTCTTTCTATAAAGCGTGAATCACCACATTCTTAGGAAAAGAACAATGTATTTACATGCATGTATACATATAGACAGGCAATGGAACCAGGGAGAACCATCTTATTTCAATATAGACGGGCAATTAATTTTTGGGGGTGGGGGGTTTGTTATTAGAATTGAAAACTCACGTCGACATGAAAGATTCTTAAAATATGTATGGGAAAAAACATGACCTTCCCATTCATTAGCTCCTATTGAACGTATTGCCATATTCAAATCAGAGAACGTTGTTACCGATCATTCATTACCTTCCCCACAACAAAACCCAAACACCATAGATTAGCCAATTTAAATAGCAATCAGAACTACATATAAACTTTATCTCAATATTCGTCCATGTAAATTCTAATGTCAGTAACAAATGCGATTATTTATGGATTCATAATTTGTAACCTTTTTGTTTTCCACAGGCAAATGCTCATTTACGACATAAAACACTAAAAGGAATCCAAATCAACCGGTAGTTAATATTCTCTTCATTAACAAGAAAAAGGACAAATCAAACTTCTTAATTATCATCAACGTACATAAAGCGAAAAAAGCACATTGTAGTTTCCAATCATTTATACCTTTGTGTGACATCACGACGTCTTCCTCCGCAGATTTGCTCAAGCCTGCATAATTTTTTATGGCCCCGGTACAGTCTCAGAAACGGCTCGCCTGTTTGTATATGAGTCTGCAGCTAAAGCATTAATAAAATAACAAATTAGCATCAAGTAGGGGATGTCGAAAAGTAAAAAGGCGTTGAGGAAGCATGACGTGGGTGGATACCAGAGGTCCCTATTGCTAAGGAACCAGAGCAGGAAGTATCCCCAGCAGAATCAGCTTGTTTCCTCTCTGATGACAAAGTCGACAATTTTGTTCCAGCAAGTGCAGCTTCAACTGAAGCCCGGGAGAGGGGCATGATAGTATCAACCACTTGGTTGCAAATTTTATCCTTTGTTTCCCCTAGAATTTCCTTCACTTGTAGCAGACGATATTGTCACATCTTTAGAGCTGGAGACGACTCCATGACTTCCCCTTCTTTGAGAGAATGAAGAAGAAGTGGTTAAATTCCCTGAAATGGGGGGCATTGACCCGGAGACAGGTTGAGTATAATTGATACTAGAATGTCCTCTTCTGCGGGCAATTGGACGTTTGTAGGCCCCAGTTTTGTTCTTTCCTGAACACGTCAAAATTAAAAGCTGTAACTACTAAACACTTGAAAGTCAACATATCAAGAGTATCGATGAAGTAATAAGGAGATAAGGTAGAATGCATCTGTACCAGAAATGACTATAATAATCGGCTAACTTTTCAATATTCTCGAAAGCATCTTTCTTCGCACTTGATTTTTGCACCATTTCAACTTGAGCATAAGGATTCAAAGATAGGTCAGCAGCAGCTGCTTTCACAGGATCTATATGCGATTCTGGGTCCAAGTCTTGCATGACTTCTGAATAGAACTTCTTGACACTTGCACCAACAGTTTGGACCTGATTCTCAACATACTTAGCTGTATCCTGTAAAAGAATATGACTTGCAAATAACCGATCAAGCAAGTAATTACAATTATACCGCCAGGAGAAATGATTACTGTATACAATCCTATCATGTCCACAACAACAACAATAACATAACCCATTAAGTCCCCAATGATTGAGGTATGGGTGGGGAATGGATAGGAGATAGACCTAACATTTGGCAATAAATGCACAATCCTATCATGTCCCCTTAAGCGAAAATCATAGTAGAACGCATCACACTTGGTCTTTAATTATTATTATTTTTTTAAAGAACTGCCGGTGGAACTTCCAATCAGGGAAAAATAATAGAGAATCTATTCTTACATAAGCTGTAAGCACGGACAACCTCAAGGAAAAGGACAAACAGTTGTGGAATATAACATTAATACGGAAGAAAATCTCATGTTCAATCGTCTTTGAAAATATCAGAAAATCGAATATGAAATCATTCTCAGTATATCAAAAGAGTAAGAAGCAAAGGCGGCGAAATATAAAACGAGAGCCCAGGAAGATGAGCTGAGAACCTTGCATTCAATCCAGGATTATCAACATGTGTGTTTAGGGCTAGATGGCAAAAATCTTTACAAAATTGGACAAGGAAGAGATTATCGTTCATAGGAAGCCCAAGGAGGAAAAGGAAAAAAGGAAAATTGGCACCAACAGCAAAATAATAGAAACTCTAGGCCTATCCTACTAACTTCCACACATTGAACAAATAAGGTGACAAAAGAAGAGATTTTACCTGATACATAACCTCTTCCATCTCCAAACACAATGCTTCAAATTTGTCATATATATTACCAATCCATGCTAAGCCTTTTATATCCATAGTTGGAAATCGTAAATTTCCAATGCTGCTAAACTGAAGAAACTAAAACAAGATGCAGTTAGCATATTTGCATATACTAAGTCGACTTGATAACAAGGGACTAAAAATATACTGTAATAATCTGACAAACAGTATGCAAGCTGAAGATCCGAATGAATCTAAGAGATTAGTGAATAAAAATCATCAGACCCGCGGTACAGCCATGTGGCTATGCCGTCTAAGTTTTTGAGGTTAGCATCGCATCTTTGATGACCATCTGCGGTGGTCCCAGTTTGGTTGATTGACAATAATGTCAAAATTTAGAGCCTTTACCATGTTAATATGCATTTATTCCTCCCCGACTGGGAGCGTGTGCCCTAGTTTATACTTGTTGTCCGCGATAGGGACACATGTTCGATTCTCAACAGCAAACTGGGGAAAGAAGCTAGAAGAAACCATTATACAGTAAAAGAAAGGTTGTGGAGGAGAAGAGAAGTTTCCTTAGATATCAAAAAATGGGCTAGGGTTTTTTAAGATGAGATAGGGGCGGCAAAATTATTTAGGAGTAGGAACAAACGGGAATTAAAGAGGTTTAAGGAAATTCAATTTTAAAGATTAATCATGAGTAGAATTAAATTCATATCTTCTGTTATTTACAGAAAAATGGTTTTCGTTCCAAAAAAACTCAAAACTTGTCTTGGAAATAAAAAGGGCAAGTGTTGACACCCGAAAAATCTCGGTTGGCCGAGACTCTTAAAGAAGCAGACAAAAAACGGCACAGCCAAGGTTCACTAGGGGTGTCAATAGAAAATAGCCAGACCGAGAACTACATACCGATAGAAATAAAACGACCAAAAGTAGACTGGAAGCGGGAAACAACCAGCAAAACATACAATTGAGGAGGTCAAACAAAGGCTTCTGAACATCTGAGCTTTGGTTTCACAACTCTTCTTTTACCAGGTCTTAGGTCTTACCACTCCCCAACTACCCGATATTCATATGAGAAAGTGTGATTCGGCCAAGAGAGTTGTTTAGATTCAAGTAGAAACCCGGACAGTCCAAAAAAAGAGGGAACTTGTAACCTCCACTCGGCCGAAGCATGAAAAGTCTCCTCACTCAGTGTTGTCAATCGAGGATGGCGGATCATGGCGGCAAGCAAAAAAAATGCCATAACGTTATAGCGGGCGCTATAACGCCTAATAGCGGACACAATAAAATAATACAAAATATATATAATACAATACTTAATCTAAATAAAAGAAGCAAAAAAATAACAACATGAATCAAACAAATAACTCAAAAGTCATTAATCAACCAATAACTAGTATATCTAGTAAGTCATAACACATAAAATAACAAGCATGCATAACTCAAAAGTCTCCAAACACGATAAAAAACGATAACCAAAACAAAAATAAGAATATTCGAGAAATCTAATCATCCTCTCCCTCTTCCTCTTCCTCTTCCTCATCCCTCATCTTCTTCAATATACTCATCCTCCTTCCTAGGAACAGATGCAAATCCTTCACCCTCTTCCCCATCTGAGGGGCCATCAAAATCAATATCAATATCTTTCATATTCTCATCTATGTCATCATCTTCAAAATCAAGTTCTTTTTCAACTTCAATTATTTGCTCTTTTCCTCTTCTACTCGACGAAGCAATTCCTCTACCTCTACCTCCTTTAGACACTCTCGAAGCTGATGCGGATAAAAAAACAGAGATGAGAGAGGAAGATGGAGAGAGAGAGAGAGAGAGAGAGAGAGAGAGAGAGAGAGAGAGTAGAAGAAAGAATAGAGAGTCAGAAGATGGAAGATGAAAAGACGTACATACATGTTGTAGAGTGCAGAGAGAGACGACGAGGAGACTTCTTTTTTTGAAGAAAGGCAAGAGACTTGATTAGGTAAATATATTATAATAAAGTAACCCAAGCCCATTTATTAAAAAAACAAAAAACAAAAAAGGCCCGCTATACCGCCATGCCCGCCATAACGTAACCGCCATAACGCCCGCGAAACGCTGAAAGGCGGACACCGCTATATTAGAGGATATAGCGCATTGCGTATTGCGGTGGGCCAAAATTCCGCAACGCCATACCACCATGGCGCCGCCATGGCCGCCATTTGATAACACTGTCCTCACTTCTCCATCACGGCCATGACATAAGGAACATGTTCACTTCACTGAATCATGGCGGAAAGTCATTCTCACTAGCGGTTATAAATAGAATATCAAAAGAAAGAACAAGGGACCATCAATCAACAATTAAATTGCATTTTTACTTCATTTATACATTCTTTAAAATGTTTTTCTTACAGCTTTCCGCACTTAAATTTATGTAATCCAACTTAGTTATTTGGAATTTACTAGATTTCCTCTGTGAGCCATATTTGTCCTATAACACATACTTAGATTAGAATTATCTCTTAGACTCGGATTCATGCGTGAGAGACTTTCTCAATAACGCATACTTTTAGCTTTAAGGTAGTCTGTTTGACTACAGACAGACTTCATGCGTGAGGATATTTTTCCAATAACACATACTTGATCAAGTCACCATTTTTCCAAGTGTAAACCATATTATAAAAGGAATTTTAAATGTGAATACAAGGTCCGGTCAATTTAGCTCTTTTGTTTGACGCTCGGCCAGATTTGTTTTGTGGCAACAGTAAGGAAAAAAACTGTTATTAGTTCTTGAAAATATATTTTCGTGCCATTTTGTTCCTAAAACTAAAATGTGTCGCAATAATTTTTTGTTATATGATAATTGTTCCAATTCTAGGTACTTCAAATTGTATTAATTTAATTCGTGAAAATTTTGAAAACTCATGCAATATTAGTCCCCACGCTGAAATTATTTGTGAGTAGATAGTCAGAGTATCCTGAACATATATATAGACACACAAGTCGTTAGATTATAACAAAAACTTAATTAGTGTAAGAAAATAATATGAAAACCAAGCATCGAGCACGTGTAAGGCCACTAGAGATTGGAAAATAAAGAAAGGCAAAACATAAGAGAGAGACAAGGTGGTCCAAGAATGAGTTGTCGAAACAGACCTTGGTTTGCTTATGAAGGGTTTGCGCTTGGGGGCAATGACGCAGCTAGTGAGATACTAACTGAGGCGCGTCTATTGCTGGTTGAAAACTATTTCCAAACCCCCTCTTTGTCCTGGGCTTGCCTTAGTGCTATTGAGAATTTCTGGAAGGGCTCCCTTCGGAGTAAAGCCCTAACCAAAAAAAAAAAAAAAAAGTTGCTCTAAAGCAGAGACTTTTGTCCCTACCTCTATCTATACTTTTGACTAGTAAAATATCTTCTTTTTTTTACTAGTAAAATATCTTACGTTTTACTTTTATAATTTTCGTCACAATTCAAAAATAATTTAGATTATAAACAGAGAAAGTAGCTCACAAGAGAAAGACAAAACATGCACGCACTAAATCACAACTCATTGGGCAATTTTTATTAGAAAATAGAAAGAAAGAAAAAACAGAGTTGAAAAAACTAAACTCACCAGAAACACAATCTCTGAAAGTCCATTTTTCCTTATGACACTTATTTTTTACTCTGGTAACCATGAGTGAAGCATGCAACCCAACGATTCCCACATATTCAAACTCAGTGAGTCACCCACAAACATGATCTTCTTCCCCCTCCATTTTCCCAAGAAATTCAACCCATTGAACCTGCAAATTACCAAAAATGTCCTCAAAATACTACAAAAAAACAGCTATTTAGCTACCGAAAACAGCGACCCAAAATTACCTTGGAAGGTTACAAGAAAATGGCTGCCACCTGTACTTAAGGTACAACTTATCAGGCCTTTTGTACTGTTGACAATTGAATTCTGAATCTATGAAGGGGCATTGTGAATGATCATAGAGAGGGTATGAAGAATCATAAACCCATTTGCCTCTAAAAATATTACAATTTGAAGCAAGTTCTCTAGCTCTATTTCTATAATTTGTGTTGGTGCTATTGAAGATGAAATTATAATGTTCATTGAGTTGATGAGCTTTAGTTTGGTGTGAAAACAGAAAAACAAGTGAAGAGAAGAAAACAGCTTTCAAGAATGAAAGCTTCATCTTGATATTTGCTTTTTTTTTTTTTTTTTGAAACCGTAAATACCGCAGGATGTAAATTTCAATCGAGAATCAAACATGCTGAATTCCTTTTATATCATAACATATTGTTAATATTTTGGATACAGGCCCTGTGGCTGTGCATCTTTCCCCTTTCACCAATTCGATGAACAGAACAATAAGTAAACAGCAACCAAGTACTAGTGTTCTACTAATCTCATTACAACCACCTATCAACTAAATAATGCTTTTAAGTGCGTGCCAAATAAGGCAGCTATTATGTCAGGTTGGGCACAGTATCTCACCACTTCATGCTGCAACAAGCCAAATGGAAAAAATGAAAGAAAAGCCAAAGTAAACAAAGAAATGTGTTTGAGCACTCCACCTCCTCAACTGATGGAGATCTATTTATCTTCCTTCCTAACTTGAGCTTCACTTGGATTTGGGACTGGTTGGATTCTGACATATGGCTTTCTGGTCAACGTCTCGCCTTTCAGTGCAGCAACATATCTGTCATTTGTGTCCTCCTTCCTTTGCAGCTCACCCAGGTATTCTGCAAGACGCTCTTTGTTCACTTTCCCCATCATAAGGGAATCGGGTCGGGAATTGTGGCGGAGCTTGGATTCAAGGTCGGGGGATCTAGAATTAGTAAGCTGCATAACGCAATAGCCGATGACTCCAGGAACGATGCCGCACACTGTGGCGAATGCGAAAGAAGAATGGCTTTGAGTCTCTCGTCTTCCTCACTATACTCCTCCATACCATCGACATCCTCTTGATATTGATATTTGAAACCTAAAAGTGTTTTTAAGGTTAATATATAATATACAACCTGGGAATATGTAAGAAATGGTTTCAAAGTTCAGACCATTTAAGATTTATAATGTGATGACATTAATGAAGAGAGACAAATAAAGCTTAGAAGCTGCTAGCACATGGTATAAACCACATTGTCCTATTTCTTGTGATTAATGAAAATCTTGTAAGGATTTGATCTAGTACTGTTCCATGTGGGGTAGAGTGAACTCTTTTCACTACCCACCCTCCTAAAACAACAAAATACTTCCTTAGTTTCACAAAAAAAAAAAAAAAAAAAAAACTCTTTCGAGATAGTTTAGTACTCCCTCCATTCCCATTTAATTGTCGTTTAGGAGATATATATATATATATATATATATATATATATATATATATATATATATATATATATATATATATATGTATCCAAATTAATTGTCATTTGCATGTCTTTTATTAGGTGTCAACAATTCATTTGCCCCCAAAATGACCTACCCCAATAGGATTTTTTATTATTATTTCACTAATTATTACTATTTCAAAAACATTTTGAACTGTGAAATCAGGCAGGAGTTTCAAAGCTAATATTCAACAAATTAAAATCCATATATAAATAGATTTTTTTCTTCAATTTCCTAACTCATTTAAAAAGAAAAAGAAAAGTTGCTTTACCTGGTGCAATCGTTGTTGCTTATCACGAAACAATCAGTCAATGCTCTAGATTAACTACAGAACAACTAGCATAGAACAAACTCAGTGTTGAGAAATGAACAAAAGCAACAATCGATCAATGCTCTAGCAGAAACAATAAACTCAACCAAAGGAAAAAATCAATATAACAAAACTTCTCCTAAGGCAGTAACAATTAACCAACACAAATCTAAAATTAAACAATATTTTCAGATCAATTGTATATTAAAGGAAAATCTTACAGTTCAAGATAAAAAAAAAAAAAAAAATTGCCTATTTAATTAAAGTTAAGAAACTCACCGATTGTCTGTCCGAGAAGAAGAGAGGAGAAGAAAGACGTCGATTGGTGCGTCGGACGGCGGAGTGAGAAGGAGGGAGTCGGCGGAGTGAGAAGGAGGGAGTCGGCGGCGGACGGGCGGAATCTCTGTCTCAGTCTTCTTTCTTCGCTGAGAGAGAGTGGAGAGTGAGAGAAAGCGGCTGGAAAGTGAGAGAATAAGAGAATTAGGTTTAGTAATAATATTAGAGTTAATCACTATTTATATCCTTTCAACTATTTTCAAAAGTGAATTATATGAGAATCTATAGAGTTTTGAATACCTCTAGATTTTAATGGACTTTTTAAAATCTAAATTGAATACTTCTAGATTTTGTTGGACTTTTTAAAATCCACATTAAATACCTATGGACTTTAAAACTCCTTAAAAATTCTATAGATTCTACATTGAATACACCCCCTAAGAGAATTAGGTTTAGTAATAATATTAGAGGTATTCACTATTTATATCCCTTCAACTATTTTCAAAAAAGTAAGTTAAATCCCTTTTGATTTTTGCGTGTCATTAATACCTCTAACAATTTATGAGGTGCCAAAAATACCCAACTGTGCGGAATTCGGCGAACCTCCCAGTTTTTTCACATGTGTGACCCACATGGTCAAATTGTTAAGGGCAAATTCGTCCATAAAAATGCTAAAAAAATTAATCTTCTCCTATAAAAAATATTTTTGCATTGAGCCTCGCAGACTCAATAGTCAATAAGCCAATTTATAATTAGTAAACTTTGTTTTATTATTTTTTATTTTGTAGTTATTAAAAAAAAGATATTACAAGCCGTAGAAAAAAAGAGAAGAAAAAGTATATTTGTTTAAAGCTTTCATGGATTAAAATGAAATAAGGTTGCATTGCCTTTAGGCTTTAGGAGAATAACAATTATGATATAATTATAATAATTTTTTTATTTTATATTTACATGGAAGTCATTTTTTCTCCTGCTATATAGGATTTTATTTTAAAGTTTAACATATGGCTCAAAATGAATGATACGGTTTGAACTTGCACATTATAAATTATTATATAAGATGGTATTTGCCCATTTTGCATCTCAAATTCATTATTGTCACATTTCTAGTAAAAACTTTGTAATATTAACAGAGATGTCAAATACCTTAATTGCCATTATGATTTTCTAATTTATGAGTTCTAATAGGCAATTCTACAAGTTACTCGGACAACTAAAGTTTTCTTCTGCATTTGCTAAAGTATACATGATCGTTGTAAATGTGTGATTAGAGATTTGTGGTTGGTTACTTGCTCATATTATACATTTGTGAATATGGATGTCAATCTACTCGTTAAAACCGAGGTATGCTTGTCCTCACCCTACTTGGGGGCGGGAGTCCCCGATTTGAGTGGGGATAGATTGGGGAATGAGGTTGAAATTTGTTATCGGTCGGGGAAGGAGGCAAGGATGGAGAAATAAATGTCTATGTTCGCGTTCCATCCCGCTTACCCGCCTTATTTATATTTATAAATTATTATTATTATAATTATTTAATATTATTATATAAAATTTATTTATTTATTTTGTTGAAAATTAATTCTCTCCTACTTTCAAAATATTACTCCACGATGAAAAACAAAAAAAATGAATATATTCGGGTGAAAATGAAGATCATATTTGTCACCAGGTTAGAGTGGGGCGAGAATAAGAAGGCAAAGATAGAAATGAATATAATATTTATCACCTAAACGAAGACAGAGGTCGGGCAAGAGTGAGTTTGGAGAGCCAGATTATGTAGTCCTCGTCCCCGCCTGTTGCCCTCCCTACTTGTGTAAAGGTCAAGAGTCAAGACGATATGGAAACTAAAATATGATATTCAATGGTGAAAATGATTATATTGAAAATATACTTGACATTAATTAATATATCATGAGTGGAAAAGTTTTTCCACGAGCAACATGATTCAACAGTTCAAGAGTCGTATAAAGGATTTACGCTTGCTCTTGTGCTACTTGGACATTTCTATACTACTATCCAAAATTTACTATGAATTAAAATAGATAGTATTCTCCTTTTTTTTTAAAAGAAAATAATATCATTAATAGATATTAGGAACTACATGAGAGAGGTAGAATTCCAATGCATCCCTACCCTTTGAAATGAGGCATCAAGCCTTAGAAAATTTCCAGCTAACCAATGAGTCAGAACATTATAAGACTCGTGGTCATAAAAAAAACTAAAGAATAAGTGCCCTATAGTACAAAATTCTATGACAGTATAACCAGACACTACTACCAAAAAATCAAGAGCAAAACCGAGGCTACGCACAAACCAGAGGCCTTCCACAACTTTTAGAGTTCTTGCCTACAAATTTTCAAAACACGTAAAATTAGGAAGGGAGATCAGCTGAAAACCACGTAGAGTAGTTGGCCAGAGACCATGCCAGATACGAACAGAATGTTCTCTCACGATCATCCATTCGAAACCATGTTGCAAAAAAAACTCTATCTTGAGGGATGCTTCTCAAAATTTGATACGGCAGACCCCATTGATTGCTAATATAAAAACTTGAATTAAAACCTAATCTAAAACGAAGTAAAGTCTAGTACTACTATGATATTAATTATGAAGTTTGTAAACACATTTATTACGAAAAAGAAAAAACTAACAGAAAAGTGAGTCATTTTGAGGCACACTAGATTTTGAATTGTCCAGGAGTTGTTAAGTATTGGACAATTTCAGATCAGGCAACTCATAGGCCTTGGCGGGGCAGACATGCAACCTCTACCTTACCCTGATTAACGACAGGAGCCCCCGTATTAAAAATATCATCAAAAGTAAAAATTACAGAAAAAGTCCCCAACTAATCAAAAATTACATCATTTGTCCTATGTGGACCAAAAGTTGTAAAAATAGCATAAATGGTCCCCAAAAACTCTAAATTAGCAGAATTGGTACATCTCTCCCCACCAACGCCCATACATCGGACGTTGACTTGATTTTCAAAAGTTTCCACCGTCGCGGCACCGCTTGGAACATCTACACCGCCTACTAAAAATTTGTTGGATGAGTGAATGAAAAAAATACAATACAATGTATAATCTAAATACATGTATGAATCTTGGAGATAGATTCTTAAGGTACGTGTATGTGTTAATCTTTTTGAGTCATGAATCACATATTAAATACATTCATGAGATGAACATTTGGTTCAAGTAATCTAATGAGATAAGATGAATGTATTGTATGATTCGTGTATAGAGGTTTAAATGTAGATTCATCCATTCAATTCTTATTCATGAATATTCATAGTGTCTTTTGATGTGGGTCATTCAAAGACTCTATAAATAGGACTTCTTCATTCACTTCAAAAAACACAAGTAACAAGAACAATTCTTCTAGTAAAGTTTTGTATATCTCTCTTGATAATTCCATAAAGTCTTTGAGTGCAATTCTGATTCGGTTCGATTGAGAGTGTGAGATAATAGTGTCATTTATTACACTACGAGTGTCTGTATCTTGGGAAGCGATCGTCTACCAATTGTTGACACCATAGCAGGGGCGAATTCAGCTTTAAGGAGATTTGCTTCGGCATACCTCACTCGATAATCTTTGGCACTTTGTAATTGTTTTATTTTGTTTAAGAGAACTAGGTATATGTTTTACTTGTATATTCATCGATAATAAAATAATTATTTATCTATTGTCTATCTTTTACTTTAATACACTATTTATCAAAGACTAGTTCCAACATCTTAAAGCTGAATTAGTGTATTTGCAGAAATGTCTACTTCTGGAAATGAGACTGCTTTGCCTACTCCAAATTCTTCTACTCCTTCTGTTAGTTTGCCAGTGGTTGTTCCTCATCCACTTCCTGCGCATGAGAAACCAGAAAAATTCTCTAGAAATGACTTTAAAATGTGGCAACAGAAGATGCTATTTTATTTGACCACTGATGAGCTTATATTTTACCATTATTTTGGATATTTTCATATTTGTTTTGAGCTTAATTGAGATAAAATAATATATTGAATTAGCTTTTATGAGTGAATATGCCTAAAAATACTCTTATTAATTTTATTTGATTCAATTCACTGATTTTCTAATATTTGATAAAGGTTAAAGGACATCTTGGACATTACAGGAAAAGAAGAATTATATTTGGCATGTGCTAAAACGTCATCGAATTCAACTTGGATTAGAAATTAAAGATGTGCAAATTTGTTACTTGACAAAAGTTGAATTTGAAAAGGAAATTGGTAATTACCAAAGAGATAGACAAAACGTGCATAAAAGATAGGACCAATAGCAAGCCAAGAATGAAGGAGGAGAGAACGGAAATTTACATATTTGATTCCAATAAGGAATAGAAGGAGAAATAAATTAAGAGTCTAAGTTAACAAGGAATGAAATATGATGAAGACAATGATAGGCCACTGCCTATATATACATACCATATCATCTGTGTAAAAATCATCCCGGGGAGCCAGAGAGGCTCGGCTAGACTTGGAACAAAGAAGAGGAACTCGGGATCGTTTCGTCATCAGGTTACTTCTTTTATTATTTTTATTAATGTTTATTTTTAACTAATAGTTCTCGAGACTAAGACCTTCTTTGAAGGTCGAAACTTTTATGGATATGTTTGATTTTTATTAATTTATTTATATCAACAATATGGTTAATTGTTATTATTTGTTCTTAATGTTTGCGATTTTCTGATCAACTATTGCATGAATCTAAATTACTTGTAGAGGCTGAGAAGTTCTATATTTAATTGGATCACGGATAATAACAACATGACGTAAAATTGACTAGAGATAGATTCGATTTCCTTGTGTGGTTTCTAGCGAGTAGGAAACAAAAGCTATGGAAATTCCACGGAGTTTTATGCGGTTTTAGGTCTTAAAATCACGTAGAGATACGATTGATTTATTCTCTAAGGCTAGGAGTTTTTCGCCAAGAGATTGGGTCTAACTTATATTCGGGAATTTCTACCATTAACCTAGTTGAGACTTAAATTAAGGAATCATTTATTTTCCATAAAAGGAGTAGACTGGATTAGAGGTGTCTTAGTCCATTCGTTATATATATTTTCATCTCATACAATTGCATCTTTACTTTATTTAATTGTTTTTCCATTATTAGTTTTAATTAATTCATTCATCATTATTTTGGTTTAATTTAGGTTATAAGTAAGAAAATTTTCCAGTTAGATAATCAATCCTCGTTGGGACGATCTTTTATTTATCACTTTATTACTTGTTTGATATTTGTGCACTTGCAAATTTCGCATCAACCACCCTGAGTCTTGCTAAAAATCTCAAAGAGGTTGAACCTGTGCTTAGCATAGATGAGTCGGATGTTATGACGATTGTTGCAGTCGATGCTTGGAAGCATTTTGACTTCCTGTGTAGAAACTACATACTCAATGGGTTGTCTGATACTCTTTACAATATTTATTGTAATATTGGGACAGCCAAGGAGTTGTGGGAATCACTTGAAAAGAAGTATAAAACCGAGGATGCCGATACTAAGAAATTTGTGGTGGCCAAATTTCTGGATTACAAAATGGTTGACACCAAAACTGTAATCAGTCAGATTCAAATTATCCTACATGATATTGTGGCTGAGGGGATGTCTCTTAGTGAGTCATTTCAAGTTGCATCAATAATTGAGAAATTACCATATGGGTGGAAAGACTTCAAGAACTATTTGAAGCACAAGCGAAAAGAGATGAGTTTGGAGGACTTGATTGTTCGCTTGAGAATAGAGGAAGACAATCGAAAAAGTTCTAATCCTCTTTCTGAGCCAAAAGAAGTCAAAGCAAATTTGGTAGAATCTTCTAAATCCAAGGCATTTGGAAAAAAGAAAAAGGTTGATAATGGCAAAGGAAATGAGAGATTTAAATCTCAGTTCCAAAAGTTCAATGGGAATTGCTTTGTGTGTGATAAGCCCGGGCATCGGGCTAAGGACTGCAGAAAATGCCCTAACAAAGCTAACAACAAAGCAGCCATCCAAACCAACATGGTTGATGATACTATGGATTTAACTGTTGTGGTCTCTCAAGTGAATATGGTGACCAACGTGAATGATTGGTGGTTGGATACCGGTGCTACTCGTCATATACTGCTCTGACAAGCACCTATTTTCCTCTTATGAGAAGATGCCTGAGGGAGAGAAGCTTTTTATGGATGATTCATCTGGAGTCAATGTTGAAGGCATAGAGAAAGTGATCTTGAAGTTCACTTATGGAAAGGAAGTAACTCTTCTTGATGTGTTGCACTCACCGACCATTTGTAAGAATTTAATTTCTGGGCCAATATTGATTAAGAAGGGATTCAATATGGTATTTGAATCTGATAAGTTCATACTTTCCAAGGGTGGGATGTATGTTGGGAAAGGATATCTTTGTGATGGTCTTTCAAAGGCCAATGTTGCCGTGGTTGACAACAAATCCAAATTTATGTATCCAAAAATTATAAATAATGAGAATAATGCTATTGTTTACACTGTTGTATGTCCTTTTCTATGTCATGGTAGATTAGGACATGCAAACTTTATAAGCATGAGAAAATTGTCAAACTTAGGTTTGATTCCCAAATTAAATTTGGATGATGGTCACATATGTGAAACTTGTGTGGAAGCAAAGTTTGCTAAGAAACCATTCAATTCAATTGAGAGAAGTATTGAACCTCTTGCACTAGTTCATAGTAATTTGTGTGACTTAAAATTCATACAAGGTAGAGATCACCATCACTTGCACTTTCTTTTTTATTCATACAACTTTTTATTGATCACATCACTTGCACTTTCTTTTTTATTCATACAACTTTTTATTGCTAATTTATAATTTTTTAATTTTTGTATTTGTATAAACAATCTTTATACGTAATTTTTATTGTTCATATAATTGAACTAACTACTTAGAGTTAAGATTTTATTATTGTTGTTGAAATTATTTAATTTTTGTTAACAATATTTGAAGGTAATTGGTACCTTCCTTAATTAGTTGTTTCATTTTATTTCATAATCAGGAGCAGCACAAGTTGATTGTGAGTTGTCTTTATAAAAAGTCTATAGTAAAATAAGATTAACTTGATGTAGCTCGAATTAGAGCAACATAAAGGCTTGTTAAGAACGGACATTTTAGTATTATTTTAAACATTTTTTTAGGTTTATGATGGGAAATGAGTTTTAGATCAAACTTGGAGTCCAATTGTAGATGAACTTATTTAAATTAAACTTCAATTTCTTTATGGAAAATTCTGATATGGACCGGGTTCATGTGATCCAGATTTGTCCACATCAATCAAAATGAAGAGAGAGAAGAAAATACAGTGATGTGGTCAAATCTGGACCGCATGATCCAGTGGATCCCGGTCCATATCAGAAGTGTTCTTTCTTTATTCAAGTTCTATATGACTAACTTTAATCATAGCTCAATTTAAAGCTTAAAATAAAAACGAAGTAAGTTCACCTAATACATTAAAAGTTCAGAACCAGACAACAAGATAAAAAATTTCATACTAATTAGAACATATAGTAATTGAAGAATATTTTTACTGTTTGCAGAGTCTTAGTTTCGCTACTGTATTTGTGCTCTCGTTATTTATAAAATGTCGAAGATTCATTGTTAGTTAAGAATAAATACTACCTAAAAAAAGTTAAGAATAAAGACTATTGAGGTTGATGTTGAAAAACAACAGACTTTTTGCGTAAGAATAAAGATAATTTGGGTTGATGATGAGAAACAAGGATATTTTGGGGAAAATGTAATGTATATAAAACACTTTTACGAAGAAAAAAAAGTTTCTACCAAAAAAAAAAAAAAAAGTGCCAATTTGTTTGGTAATGGCAGTGCATGCCACTGGGAAGTGTTCCATTGCCTCCCAAATCAATCATTGGATTGGAGGAAACTTAGTTTACAATTTTTTTACTTCTGTCTGAGGTTGAATTCTAAATTCTCAACAAAAAATATCAAACCAATCCAAATTACATCTTCTTTCTTGAAAATAAAGGCAAACAAAATAATTTGGAATATGGAACAATTTGGAATATGAATAAGGGTAGATTGATTGAATTATATCGAAATAATTTGATTAAACTTCCCTTTTTTTTTAACCAGAAAAACTGAATATTATTAAATATCATCAAAAATTTACGGTAGGAGAAAGTCCGGAGGAGCTCCAAACCATTGAGATGAGGTATGTGACCTCATAGCGTAGTTAGCCAATACATCAGCAGATGAATTACATAATCTATGAACATGTGATATATCTGCTAACCTAATCCCCTGGACTTCTTTAATTAGACTAACGAAGAGACCAATGGATGATAAATCTTCTTCTTCGCTGTGTATTCGGATGACCAGTGTTTTGCAGTCGCTTTCTACAAATTTAATTTGATAACCATTGGAAACAGCAAATTTAATTCCCTCGAGGAGTTCCAAGGCTTTCAGCATGCTCAGGATTGGGCGAAAAACTAAAATAACTGGCAAACCTGTCTATGAAGGCTCCTTCATGGTTCCGAATAACTGCACCAATGCCACCCTTTCCATCCAGCCAGGATCCATCGACATTTATCTTTAATAGACCAAAATCCTGGGGTCTCCATACTTTTGGAATGGGCAGACTGTTAGCCAAAATTCTTGGTGCCGAGTTGGGGTTGTCAAATGTAAATAATTTTTCCTTTCCTTTGCATGTACCCTATCTAATCATGAGTAGGTAGAATCTCCCGGCTATGACCCTGGATTTGGCCGATAAAAGAGGCATAGATGCTGCTAAACTCTGCTGTGCAAACTAGCGGAACGTTAGCAATTTCTTTAAGTGACTTCATCTTTCCTTCGAAGATAAATTGTTTCCTATTGCACCAGACGTTTCATGCGGTATAAATAAAAGGGGTTACAAATTCCTCATTTAAACTTCCTTGAAAAAAGAAAATTTTATAAAAAATTAAGATTTTGTTGTAAAATAGATTATTTCACCACAAAACTATAAAGTAAACTAAAGAGAAAATAGACAAGACACAATAGATATGAGAAATGTTTCTATTTTATTTATGGCAGATTGTTGAAATACGTCCCCAAATTTATACACGTTCGCGCTAATGGTTTCCGTTCTAATTTTCTTTGTATTACAGTCCCCAAACAAATTGCAATTGGTGAAGGTAGTCCTTCCGTCCAGTTGTGTTACGGAAAAAATGAATTTTGAATTATTTTTTTAAAGTTGTAAAATGACCACTTTGTGCACTTGTTGTCAAAGGTTAGGTTAGTCTCCAATACATCTGTTTCAGTGGTATCTTGGGATCAACCACTTTGTTTGACAAAGGTTAGGTCTGTATCCCGTCCATCCCCGCCCATACCCCCAATTATTGGGGACTTAATGGGTTATGCTATTGTTGTTGTTGTTGTAAAATGACCATTTTACCTCTCTAGACTCAGTATCCTTCACTCTCGTGCTTCTTCACACTTGGATGGAATCGCCTTTAGCAGTAATAGAATCCGGCCAATCACAGCTTCCATATCGAAAAACGTCCATCCATCACCTCACCATCCCCTCCGGCACCGGTATTACCAGTTGAAATACTACAAAAATACCAATTCGAAAAATCCCAGGTGAATACGGCCTACTATTTATCGGCCCATAGAAAGACATAAAAGATTACTTTTACAATCAAGGCAGAGAAGATTTCTTCAAATCAAGAATCCAAAAATGCCAATCTACTGTATTCAAAACCAATATGCCACCATGTCCCATGATTTCATCCAACCCAAAGATCATGGAAAGAAGGACGTCTTCACTGGCAATTTCATGCCTTCTACTGACCACACCGACGGCTACCAGGTCCTTTCCTATTTGGACCCTTCTGAGCCCAACCATGCCAAGTTAAAGAACCAAAACACTCAATAGCTTAAAATAAATTCTTAAAAGATGCTCATCATTGAGCTTTAATCTAAAGATCTGAGCTTTATTCTCATCAAATTCAAATTTTTGTTTATATATCTTTTGCAAGTTGCGTAACCCTTTTTGAATAAGAAATTTTTCATTAATCACAAAATAACCGAAGTCAAGTTGCATAACCCTTTAACCTTTCAATAGTGAGTTAGAAATTACTGCTACAATCAACAACAGAAATAAAGCAATATCAGCTAGGATCCCGTTTTGCACCACCACGGCTCCAGTGCGGTTGTTCCGCACTGTGCAAAACACTTGTCAGACAAGTGTTCCACACCTGAGCCGGACTGCCTTTTCACTACAGCATTTTAGAGTTAACTTTATGTTGTACATAATTTATAGGATTAACCACTCAAGACAAATAGAAGATTCCATCAATTGTTGCATAATTGATACTCCTAGAAATATAATTTTCTAGTTATATTTGATTATTTATCCAACTCCAAACTGTTATCTTGCACAAAGGAAGAAGTTTTGGCAGCCATTATATACACTCAACTGATTTTCAGTACACTTAATGATGGTAAAAGCAGAGCATATTGATAATTTAGGTTATATTATTTACATAGGAGGGCATCAAACCTAGAGAAGCTCCCAGTCAGAATCTGGACAATTACGAACTGAAGAAGAAATCTTTGCATTTGAATCTCCAATAATAGGCATCAATCTCTCTGCATTCTCCGAGTTTGAGTTCTTCTCTTTGAATCGTTCAGCAAGCTTTTCGTATTCCTTTCTTGTTAACCTCTTCTTAGTGGAGAAAGCCTCGCGTATTTTTTTCTACAAAAAAGGTTATTGAGTTTAGGAAAGAAGAGTGATATGCCATCTCAAAACTCAAACGGAGAGAAGGGATTGCAAGAACCTTGTATGATTTTTGCTTGTCATCCCCGTGATCAATGGAATGAAGCATATCCTCTTCCACTAAGACGCATGTTTCTGCCAACATCGGTTCATTAAACTTCTCTATGATTTCCACCTCCTCATCAATGACATCTTCATTCTTGGCTGCATCACTGCTGCACTCGTCTAGTCTTTCTATAAAGCGTGAATCACCACATTCTTAGGAAAAGAACAATGTATTTACATGCATGTATACATAAAGACAGGCAATGGAACCAGGGAGAACCATCTTATTTCAATATAGACGGGCAATTAATTTTGGGGGTGGGGGGTTTGTGAATATTAGAATTGAAAATTCATGTCTAGATGAAAGATTCTTAAAATATGTATGGGAAAAAACGCTCCTATTGAGCGTATTGCCATATTCAAATCAGAGAACGTTGTTACCGATCATTCATTACCTTCCCCACAACAAAACCCAAACACCATAGATTAGCCAATTTATTATATCTTTCGAGAAATAGCAATCAGAACTACATATAAACTTTATCTCAATATTCGTCCAAGTAAATTCTAATGTCAGTAACAAATGCGATCATTTATGGATTCATAATTTGTAACCTTTTTATTTTCCACAGGCAATTGCTCATTTACGACATAAAACAATATAAGGAATCCAAATTAACCGGTAGTCAATATTCTCTTCATTAACAAGAAAAAGGACAAATGAAACTTCTTAATTATCAACGTACATAAAGTGAAAAAAGCACATTGTAGTTTTCAATCATTGATACCTTTGTGTGACATCACGACGCCTTCCTCCGCAGATTTGCTCAAGCCTGCATCATTTTTTATGGCCCGATCAGTCTCAGAAACGGCTGCCCTGTTTGTATATGCGTCTGCAGCTAAAGCATTAATTAAATAACGAATTAGCATCAAGTAGGGGATGTCAAAAAGTAAAAATT
Source organism: Vinca minor (assembly GCA_026122235.1). Classification (NCBI taxonomy): domain Eukaryota; kingdom Viridiplantae; phylum Streptophyta; class Magnoliopsida; order Gentianales; family Apocynaceae; genus Vinca; species Vinca minor. The sequence continues at coordinate 6,592,705 of JAOCZM010000284.1, read as the reverse complement.
AGTGTTGAGGAAAAAAAAAGACGTTGAGGAAGCATGATGTGGGTGGATACCAGAGGTCCCTATTGCTAAGGAACCAGAGCAGGAAGTATCCCCAGCAGAATCAGCTTGTTTCCTCTCTGATGACAAAGTCGACAATTTTGTTCCAGCAAGTGCAGCTTCAACTGAAGCACGGGAGAGGGGCATGATAGTATCAACCACTTGGTTGCAAATTTTATCCTTTGTTTCCCCAGAATTTCCTTCACTTGTAGCAGACGATATTGTCACATCTTTAGAGCTGGAGACGACTCCATGACTTCCCCTTCTTTGAGAGAATGAAGAAGAAGTGGTTAAATTCCCTGAAATGGGGGGCATTGACCCGGAGACAGGTTGAGTATAATTGATACTAGAATGTCCTCTTCTGCGGGCAATTGGACGTTTGTAGGCCCCAGTTTTGTTCTTTCCTGAACACGTTAAAATTAAGAGCTGTAACTTCTAAACATTTGAAAGTCAACATATCAAGAGTATCGATGAAGTAATAAGGAGATAAGGTAGAATGCATCTGTACCAGAAATGACTTTATAATCATCGGCTAACTTTTCAATATTCTCGAAAGCATCTTTCTTCGCACTTGATTTTTGCACCATTTCAACTTGAGCATAAGGATTCAAAGATAGGTCAGCAGCAGCTACTTTCACAGGATCTATATGCGATTCTGGGTCCAAGTCTTGCATGACTTCTGAATAGAACTTCTTGACACTTGCACCAACAGTTTGGACCTGATTTTCAACATACTTAGCCGTATCCTGTAAAAGAACAATGACTTACAAATAACCAATCAAGCAAGTAATTACAATTATACCACCAGAAGAAATGATTACTGTAGACAATCCTATCATGTCCACAACAACAACATAACTCATTAAGTCCCCCAATAATTAGGGGTTAGGGGTATGGGCGGGGGTGGATAGGAGACAGACCTAACATTTGGCCATAAATGCACAATGCACAATCCTATCATGTCCCCTTAAGCAAAATCATAGTAGAATGCATCACATTTGGTCTTTAATTTTTTTTTTTTTTTTTAAGAACTGCCGGTGGAACTTCCAATCAGGGAAAGATAATAGAGAATCTATTCTTACGTAAACTGTAAGCACGGGAAACAACCTTAAAGAAAAGGACAAACAGATGTGGAATATAACATTAACATTAATACGGAAGAAAATCACATGTCCAATTGTCTTTGAAAATATCAGAAAATCGATATGCAATCATTCTCAGTATATCAAAAGAGTAAGAAGCAAAGGCGGCAAAATATGAAACGAGAACCTAGAGAGATAAGCTGAGACCCTTGCACCCTATCCAGGATTATCAACATTTGTGTATAGGGCTAAATGGCAAAAATCTTTACAGAATTGGACAAGGAAGAGATCTGTTGTTCATAGGAAGCCCAAGGAGGAAAAGGGAAAGAAGGACAATTGGCACCAATGGCAAAGAATAGAAACTTGAGGCCTATCCTACTAAACTTCCACGCATGGAAAAAATAAGGTGACAAAAGAAGAGATTTTACCTGATACATAACCTCTTCCATCTCCAAACACATTGCTTCAAATTTGTCATATATATTACCAATCCATGCTAAGCCTTTTATATCCATAGTTGGAAATCGTAAATTTCCAATGCTGCTAAATTGAAGAAACTAAAACAAGATGCGGTTAGCATATTTGCATATACTAAGTCGACTTGATAACAAGGGACTGAAAATATACAGTAATAATTTGACAAACAGAATGCAAGCTGAAGATCCGAATAAATCTAAGAGATTAGTGAATAAAAATCCACAGACAGGCCATTGTCTGTCTGTACTTTCCAAAAAGTTGCACAATAACCAATTCTTGTTTTATAATAAGCATGCTAAGGTATCTAATATTTACCTTGTAGTATCCATAGGCCTCAAGCTTCGATACTTATTGAGCTATTGTTATTTCTGTTAAAACTAGATTGTATTCCATGCATATGCTTTCCTTCAGGAAACATTTTCTTAGAAAAGGGTTAAATGGAGTCATCTCCTGAAATAAGTTCTCAAGGGTGTATCAAAATGTATTAAATATTGCCTCTAAAGGATGGTGGCAGTAACCGAGTCCCGCTACGTCTTTGGCATGAAATGAGAGGAGGAAGGCCAAGACTAAGTCTGATCTGTTTAAAAAATGGCTAAAATAAGGATGATGTTCAGATATTTTCTCACTCACTCACTCACACACACAATTACACACGTATACCTTAGATGACTCGTGGTTTTAAACTGATATGTTATGCTAAAAAGAGGTTAAGACCACCCATAGTCTACATTGACTGGTCTTGTTCCTCCGCTGTGATTAATCTAACTGTAGGTGCAACTTAAAATGGTACTCTCCTAATGCTTAAAAGATTTGCCTGAACTAATAAGGAATTTAGTAATCTATTTCTTGATCCAGAATACTAAGATCAGGGCATATTAAGCCTGAGTCAACTCATAGCTTGATGTTCTTACAAAAAAGGAGTTGCCATAAAAGGTACTCAAGCTATTCTTTTGACAAAGTACTATCACAGCTTTATTTCATCTAGCCAGAGAAAAATAGAGATGAATATATAATAATCCCAATGTTAAAAGTATATCGGTAAAAAGCTGTGAATGTAGGTGTGGTACACAATTACCAACGAACTTATCTAAACAATTTCACGTTAAAACAACAAGAAGATAGAGAAGCAAGGAAATAAGGCAAATTACTGTACAGAAGGTTAGCCATAAGGTTTCAGTGCATTAAAAAAAAATGCAGAAGAAGGCATATAATATATGTCACTTAAGCAATCTTCTTAGATGGCAAGGGAAACACCCTTCACATCATATAAAATGTAAAAACTTCCCACTTCCTAGTTGGGCAATTCATATGCAGAACTAAGCTGATTCATACAAACTACTACTATTAAAAAAGAAATGGGCAGCCAGGTGCACGAAGCAACCCCGCAAGCATGCAAGGTCTGTCCGGGGAAGGGCCTACCCCAAGGAGTGCATTTAGGCAGCCTACCCTGACACAAAGGCCAGTGGCTGATTCCACAGCTCGAACCCGTGACCTTTTGGCGACACGGAGATAACTCTACCGTTTTTCCAAGGCTCCCCTTCTATACAAACTCCTACTATAAACTAGCCAAAACAAAATAATCATAGAGCATACATACTCTATGAAGCGAAGTTAACTAAATTTCACCAAAAATTGACAGATATATAGTATCCCATGGATATATCAGCTTTCAACCAGTCTCAAGTTATTTTTCATTAATTCTGTCAACCAAGTCCCCGGAAGTTCCAAAAAAGCAAAAAACTGCTCACATAGAATAAAATTGAATGCTATTAAACATAAATTCGTTCATCTCACTCGGCCCTATAGTGAAACTACGTCAGGTTCTTGCTTCGATATAAAAATTAAATGGATAGTTGCCTTGATAAAAATCAACTCAATTAAAAAATGCAAACAAACTAAAATTTTGAGCTAAAGTGGAAACAAGTTAATTCTTTTTCCCTCAGTTTGTTAAAACCATTCGATACGTAAAACAGTATGACCAGCTCACCAGATCAATGAATCCATTTCTCACACAGGATGCTATCCCTCTTTCCATTCACTAAGAACTAGACAAATATGCCTTGCAGAATAGGTTTGATAAAAATGGTCTGGCCACCAAAACCATTATGATAAATACGCCTAGATAGAGAAAAGTGAATATGCCAATAAACTTGAAGCTGGGTTTTAGCTTTACCAAATTGCATTACAAAGAAAGTTCCTTTCCTCCTTGACTAGAATATACTTCCAAGATTACACAAGGAATAACTTTTGTGTGACTCTTTAAGATTTCGTCACCCAATCTTTCAAGGTTCCTATACTTCCCCTTTAATACGAAATCAAACAGCAAAAGTATTCCAAACCCCACCAAATAATTCATCAAAATCGAGTACAAATCCTCCCTCCCCACCCCACACACTCGGGCTGGAAAAAAGAGACCATCCCACTCAGTGGCGGATCGAGGGCCTGATAACAGTGGGACATTCGGCAATTCATTAATTTGTGTGGAGTCACTTATAAAATTATCATCTAAATGGAAAAAAAAAATATCATATTTACTAATTTAATTTTTTCACTGGGGCCGGCTGCCGATAAACTACATCGGCCACTGATCCCCACTGATCACATGATCATAAGCTAACTTAAAAATAAAACCCATAAAAGAAAACAAAAATGAATTTAGCAGAACAAACAGATAAAGAAAAAGAAAACAGTTCCATGAGCAATATTATACTATTATTTCACCAACCCTCAAATTACATCCAAGAAAATAATTTAAAAAAAAAGTTAAATTGATCAGAAAGACAGGGCCCAGAACTCTACCAAAGGAGCAAAACAAGGAAGGCGATGAGATACTTACATAGAAAGAGGTAGAGAAAAAAGTGGATATTTTGTTGGGATGAAATAATAATAATAATAATAAAAGAAAAAGATAGGAAAAGGTTTTATATGAAGCTACTGAGAGGATGAAGTTTGTACTTTGAAGTTAGAACAGAAGCAGAGGAATTAATTGTTTAAGGAGAATAAAAAAAAAGGTAGAGTCCAGTTCATCTAATCTAGGTTTATTTCTACTTGATTCCTCACACGTGTACTCCTACAAATATAAACCCCATTTCATTTTTTTTTATTTTAAGGAGAAAAGATAATCATAGATTTCATCCAAATGAATAAAAAAGAAAAAGATAATCATAGATTTATAGACAAAACTGTTATTTCTAACATATATCTATTTACGTCTTACGATTAATAACACTATTTTTTTATTAGGCTATTTATAACACCATCTTTTTACGGGCCACTATAAGTGTCCAATTAGTGAATCCGGTCAATATTCCGACCAAAATGGAGTCACGTGCCGTTAGTGCTGTCAAAGTGGGCCGAAGCCCGCGGACCGGCCCGCCCCGCCCCGCCGTGGACCGGGTATGGACTTAGAAAATATTGATCCGCAAAAATGCGGGCTTTTTCATTTAAAAAAAATACATATTATATATAATATTTTTGGGAAAAGTATATATATTATATATAATATGGTATATATTAGCATATTTCCTACTCGACTGATGGTAAAAATAAAAGTATACATATTATATATAATATTTTTTGGAATAGTATATATATTATATATAATATGGTATATATTAACATATTTCCTACTCGCTAGATGGTAAAAATAAAAGTATACATATTATATATAATATTTTTTGGAATAGTATATATATTATATATAATATGGTATATATTAACATATTTCCTACTCACTTGATGGTAATAAAAAAAGTATACATAATAAAATAAAAGTATACATGACCTTAACTATTTTATTATTAATGGGTAAATCTTTATTTAACCAATTGAGTGGGCCCGCAGGCGGGTCCGCAAGCCCGCGGACCTTGGGCGGTGCGGGTATGGGCATATGTTTCAAGGGCCCGCAAAATTGAGTCCAAGCCCGCCCCGCCCCGTATTGCCTTAAGCCCGCACGGGCCGGGCCGCCGCGGACCGGGCCGGCCCGTTTCACAGTACTACGTGCCGTGCACATGCAATATGAGTTAAGGGTAATTTTGTCCAAAAATTTAAGCGGATCCAGGGCAACCCGTCACAAAACCTTTTTCTTCTTTCTCACCCCACCCCCTCCGTCCACCGACACCACACCACCCCTACTCCCTCTTCCTTCTTCATCTCTCTCACCCCCACCACCAACAAGAATCCAGTTGAAACCTTCTCTCGATTTTTCCTCCAATCACCCAATAATAACAAAACAATGAATCCAAATCCATCGGAATCTTCCAAACCCTCACAACATCACCTTCCTCCTCACTCCACCGACTACGCTTCTTACCCCAAACTTGACCCTAACGACGTCGCTCCGCCTCCCGCCGAGACCTGGACATCCATTCCTGTCACCTCCGATCCTCCGCCGCTGAATATTACTTCTCCGTCTACGACTGAATCGTTGCCGAAGCAGCATCATAGGAATCCGTCGCGAGTTTTAGTAGTACTCCTGATAGTCTTTACTTAATTTTTTCTGTTTTTAAGAGGAAACCATGCTAATTATTTTTATTTTTAAGTCTGGCTAATTATGTTTTTCAGCTGGATGTCAAAGTTTAGATACAATGGTGTATGTGAAGGATGTGATTGGAAAATGTGGAAATAAGGCAATAGAGGCCACAGAGAATGGCCATGGATTCTGGCGACCAAACACATTAGCCAAGAATGGTTTACTGTAATTATAAAAAAATTGTTTTATTGGGATTTTGTTGAGAGTGGGATTTCGAGGATCCAGATCTTGGTGATGGTGATTTCCGGCGGCGGCGATGGTCTCCTTCGAAGCTCTGACGATATGAATGATGGCCATGGATTCCGGCGACCAAACAATCGGAGAGGTGGGGATTCGGATGGGTTTCTGTATTCGGGTAGGTTTTTGGGTAGATTTAATTTTGGACAAAATTACCCTTAACTCAGATCGCATGTGCACGGCACGTGACTCCATTTTGGCCTGAATCGTCACCGGATTAACTAATTGGACACTTATAGTGGCCCGTAAAAAGATAGCGCTATAAATAGCCTAATAAAAAGATAGTGTCATTAAAGGTGGAACGTAAATAGATATATGTTAAAAATAGCAGTTTTCTCTAGATTTATATCAGGAGTACGTGTATAGTGTGAAAAAAATAGAGGCAAAAACGTCTATTTCATCATAAATGTAATTTCACCTTGAGGTTTGTATCATATATATTTTTATTTTCCTTTTAAGATCCTATTAGTATTTACAACCTGCTATTATTATCATTCCGTCCAATTTTATGTGATTTTTCCGTCAATATAGACATGTGCTCCATACGTGAGATACTTTTTGAAGAGTATTTCAGACAATTTTCCATAAGAAAAAATTTGTGTACTAAATTGTTAAATAAAATAACTATAAATACTCAACTTAATTTATCCAAAAAAATAAATCCCTAAACCCTTCATCCCTATTCATCTTCATCCCCTTTACCCTTGTCCACCGCCACCGCCGCCCCCACCACCACAACTCTTGTCCTTGTATTCGCCGCCGAAGATGAACAACAACTGCCCTTTTCTTCCTCACAGATGGTGGCGGTCTGTTTAGGTCAATTTGAGGTTTCTCTTCTTGGTTTGCTAATCTGTTTATGGCAGCTTCATCGTACGCCATTGCCGCCTCTTCAGCTGTGCTGAAAGAGCCTAACCAGAGCCTTGTTCTCTTCTTTGGCTCTCTTTATTCGCACATCATGTTCTGCGATCCCCCTTTTCCTCTTGCAGGACCTTTCTTCCAGGACTTTAGTGGACTTTTTCTGAAACTATCCATATTATATTAGGTATGTTGAAAGAAGAGTGAAAATTTTCAGTGGAAGGTATATATATAGTGAAGAATTGTTAGTTTTAGTATAAATGTTGTCACGTTTGGAGAAAATTCTGAAAGCCCACATGACCCTTTTCCACCGCCATCCCTATTCATCTTCATCCCCTTCACCTTTGTCCACCGCCATCGCCAACCACCACCACCACCACACTTGTCTTCGCCGCTGATAAACATTTACGAATGGGCTTGAAATCTACTGTATGCAGCGAAGGAAATTGCAAGGATGAGTACCAAAATTTTTATTATATGCAATTTTGAACGGAGGGAGGGAAGAGATTCCTAATATGTCCAAAGGCACGTTTTGACCCGATTACCATTTTGACGATTTTTTCATAAAAAATTGTGCAGAAGGATAATAATGGCAGGTCATAAATACTAATAGGATCTTAACAGAGAAATAAAAACATACATAACACAAACCTCAAGGTGAAAATACATTTAGGAACGAAATAGTCGGTTTTTGCCGTGAAAAAAATCATAAGATTTTTAGACTATTGAGACGTGGGGATCTAGTTATCATAGTAAATTTTGCCAATACACTTGAAAAAAATACGAAATATGTATTTATTTATTATATAAATTAATAACTATATGTATATTTTCATACAAATTTAAATCACTTTTCAAAAGATATGTTTAACCTTGAGGATTCCATTATGCTAAATATTTTATGTTTGCCTAGTTTAAATTTGTTTGCTGAGAAAAAGTTTAAACATGTCAATTGTGGATATCATTTTTTAAGCATATTGGGTTGAGGAGCCTTTTAAGCTTTATCTATTGAGTGTATTGTTGGTATTTAAATTTGTTTGCCTACACCATTTTGCATATAAGAATATTAGCATCACGTTTTTCTCTTTTTCTTGAATTTTGTTTCTATAATAAGTTTCCAAAATTAGATAGAAAGGTAGTATAATCAATAAATTGTGACGTTTAAAAGAAAAACTTTGCCGAATATGAAAAAGGAAGTCAAAATAACAAAAAGTAGTGATATTGCCAGAGTAATTTTCTTCCTTTAAAATTGAATTTTGATCTAATGACAATATTACCCTTGGTTAGTTTAAGAAATAATATATCATTACTTTGCTTCCCTTTCAAAAGCTATTCAAAACTTTAATTGAATATTCTCTTTCTATACTGATTAATGCTTCTCTTTCTCCCTCTAAACTTCTCATTTTTTTTGCTTTAGTTTGCACCCATGGAACTTGTGTTGGAGTGTTCTTCTTCATTTCTCTTTATTTTTTTTACTTTCAAATGGATTTATAATTCATCTTAAATTTAATTTTTCAATTGAAAATAATCTTTTTTTGTATCAATTTTATTACTCATCTAAAATATTTCTAATTCTCATGACTACTTTCAAATAAGAAGATCGACAATTGAGCGTTTGTACCACCACTATTATTGATTTTTTCCACTCCCCTTTCAAACAAATAGCAACCACCAATTATCATCAACAAAAGAAAAGTAGAGGGAAAAGAGGAGAGAGTGAAGTTTTTGAGATTTTGATTGAAGAATGAATGAATAAGAGTAACACTGACTTTAGATTACTCTTTAATAACGGGTGGTCGCTGATGGTGTCTCTAGCAACAATGGAGAAAAGTAAGTTAGATAGAGAAAGAGAGATGAAGAAGATAATTTGGAGAATTAATGATTTTTAAAAAGGAAAGAAATTTGAGGGTATATTATTTCTTAATCTAACAAGGGCAATATTGTTATTTGTGCAAGATTCGCGAAAAGACTATTATCTTTTTATATTTGTATCTAGTCCATATTTGGTGCTATGGCATGAATAGTACTGTCAAAATGGGTTTTCCCGCCCACCCCGCCTCGCCTGATTATGACATTTAAATGGGGATGGGAGGGCATGTCCGCTTTTTTAACGGGCAATCAAAAGGGATGCCCCTACCCGCCCGCCGAATGCCCGTGGGAAGATCACTACAAGAAAACAGTTAAATAGCGACAGAATTTAGCGACCGAATATTTCGGTCACATATTTAACGACGGAATACCGACCGAATAGAAACCGAAAACAAATCGGTCGTTATTCCGCCGCCCATCCGTCGGCCACTTCGGTCCCGTTGACCAAATTGAAACGCCGTCGTTTTGTTCACCCTTAACGACCGAATACAGACGGATATTAACGACCGTTTACCGACGGAATATTTAACGACGAAAGTTTACGACCGAATACCGATGGAATTAATAACGGCGTCAAACCGACGTCGTTTTGATGTCTTATTTCTTTAAAAAAAAATAAGGTTTAAAATTAATTAAAACGACATCGTGTTGTTCAAAGTTAACGACGGAACACCGACGGAAGTTTACGACCGAATACCGACGGAACTAATATCCGAATAAAACGACGTCGTTTTATCGCCTGATTTGTGAAAAAAAGATCAAAATCGACCGAATCCCTCATTCCTCTCTTCTTCAATACCCTATTCCATATCTTCCTCAAATCACCGCCGACCGACGATCTGCCACCGCGACCGCTGAGCTCGAACTGCCGCCACCGCCCGTATCGCCTCCATTAAAGGTACCGCCACTCCAAGAAGCAATTACTGACCTTTATTTTTTCCATTTTTTTAGCTTGAAGCTTGTTTTTCTTTTTTTCTTTTTTTGCTTATGAATTTTGCTTCTATTTTTCAGGTCGTCTCCACTGCCAGAACGCCGCCGCCATTCCGCCACCTCCATTAAAGGTGTTTTTTGCGTCTTTTTTTTCGAATTTCAGTGTTCTGCAGCTTCGATTTTTAGCTTTTTTTTGTTTCGATTTTTTGCTTTATTTTTGCCTAGAATTATTGCTTTATTTTTGCTTCGATTTGTTGCTTATTTTTAGCTGATTTGTTGCTTATTTTTTAGCTAATTATTGCTTTATTTTTTTTTTCGAATTTCAGTGTTCTGAAAGTGTTTTTGTGTGCTTCTTCAGACACCTTTCAAGTGTTTCTTTTCTGGTTTCGGAGTGTTTTTTAAGGTATGCCCTTTTTCCTTGTCAGGTTCTAATATGCTCTGTTTCTGTGTTTGTTGATTTTATCTTTTGTAATTTTTTTATCATTTATGTTCTCACGTGCTTGCTAGAGATTAGAACTACTATCTAACATGATAGCTTGAAACCATTTGGAGTATATACATTGAATAGAAAACAGATAGTTGAATGCTAGAATTTTTTAGTTGATGTTTGCTAGTATTATTTTTTGGTCCTAGCTGTGTACTTTTTATTCCAAATTCTTAGTGATTCCCCGTTAGGACAAGAATGTCTAGTGAAGTCTGTCGATGCTATCTTTTTGTACTTGGAAGAGCTTCATTTGATCTTTGTATCTGTTCTCTGTGCTGTATGCTTAAAAATCTCTTCAAAAGTCAACATAGCAAAGCATGATTGTAGTTTACTCAACGCTTACGTGTGTACACGAGCAACTTCTTGGTCCTTTATGTTGCACATTTTATGTTTGTTCTCAGCATGTAGTTCGTTATGATGTATTCATGTTTAAGTGTGTCCTTACTTTGAAAACAGTAACTCTAATGAAATCATCACTAAAATGAATCACCAAATATGCGTCAGAAATTATTCATTCGATGAAAACGGTGTATGAAACACAAAGTTCTGAGATACGAGACTTGCCATCATTGAGAATTGCAATGATAAGAACCATGAAAAGTGGAAAGTCAAAATGCCATATCAATGCCAGAAGCATAAAACAGAGCTGCCAATTCCAGGAAAAAAACATCAAAATCATTTGGAAATTGAATGCTTTAAAATGGGAGCGATTGTGTTGAAACTGGAAAGTTATAACTTATAAGTGTGTGTGTGTGTGTGTGTGTGTATTTTTGTATTTCTCCTAAGCTTTTGTATACTTTCTCCTAAGCTTTTGTATTTTTTGCAATTGTGCTTGGGGGCTGCTTGAATTTAGAAATAATAAAGCAAATTTGCAAAAGATGAATTCTTTTAACTGTTTATAAAGCAAATTTTCTTCTTCTAAAACACATTTTGCAGCTGTTTTAGTGCTATTTTTTTTGGTATACAGTACATATTTTATTTACTTATGATTCTTGCCTTTTTTGCCCTTTTTTCAAAAGATCACATTGAAAGTGTGCGCCGATATCAAAATGATGTGCCCTTTTTTCATACAAGTTCGATTATAACTCACTCTCACATAAAATCAGGTTGACTTTATTTTGTTTGGATTTGTCCAACTTGAGCGATTTTAAAAGATTTTCATTTACTTCTAGTCATTGCTCGTGGTATAGAATTAGCCATATCATATCATAGATCTTATGACCAATTATGTATTAATATTAATATTGTAACACATAATTTTTTATTCTTTCCGTGTATTTCAGAGATGCCGCCAAGGAAAGGTATACGAGTAGCCTTACCATTTGGTTCGCCAGCCACGTCTGCTCCGGCCTCCACCTCCCAGCCTGGTTCATCACCAGATTTGGTGGAGACACCGTGATCTGCTCCCGTGCCCGTTACGACACCTCCATCACAAGTTGACATTTCGGGATGCGTTTGCGGCAGTACACGCGACTGAGTCTACGCCGGTAGCAGGATCGACGACTCACCGCCGACCGTCCCACAGTGCAGCTGGCTCGATTCCGCGAGTCGCGTCTACGATGAGATACACGTATTCTCCTTGAGCCTACCCTTGGCACGTAAGTAACTAATTTATTTCCTTTAAGCAAATTATACTACTTGTCGTCATTATAGTAACTAATCAAATTTTTTTGTTTGCTATTATAGTTTCAGGGTTGGCATCCAAATTGTTCCCCGCAATTACTTCTATTTTTTCAAGATCGCTTCAAGGGGCATATAGCACCATCAAGGATGTTCCCCAGGAAGAAGAAAATTTGTGGTGGGACGAGTTCAAGGTAAGTAAATTAGAAAATAAGTTTGAATTTAGAAGTCTTTTGATTTAGAAGTCTTTAAATTTAGAAGTATTCGAATTTAGTTATCTAACATTATTTCAAATTGCAGAAAAAGTATCGCTTTGGGCTCCCCGAGCATGAGGATGGCGTCAAGACAGGTTGGCGTACCATACTGACGAGGAGACTTAGCGGCCTTATGAGCGACGCTCGGAAAAAAAATAAGAAACCGAAATGGGTTTCTGAGACGGATTTGGGCGCGACTTGAAGAGTACTCGGAAGACTCCGAATTTAAAGCCAAGTCGGCACAAGCAAAGAAAAACCCGGAAAGAAGGGAGGGGTGGAAAAGGCCCGATGAAGCACACGGGAGGTTCGCTCACCATATTGAGCACCACATGAGACTGGTACGGGATCTTTATTAATTTACGTATTCTTATATTGTATGTGTTTTTTGTTCGTATTTAATGAATTTGTTTAACAGAAAAAGGAGGCCGGACAAGCAGTCCCATTCTCGGCCAGTTACGATCATGTTCATCAACACCATCTCGGGCAAAAGAAAGGCGAATGGGTTGATGTAGATTCTAGAGAGTTGTCTGTAAGTATTTAATTACCGTTTTTTCTTTTTTGATATTAGTTATTTAATGTAATATCCTAATGACAATTTTTTTGACAGCGGGTGTTCCACGAGGTTTATGACGACGCCGCCAACAAAGCAACTCAAGCCGGACTGCCTCCTCCGGATTTGCCGACGCAGATTGAGTTGTCTGCTGAGGCTGCGGGTGGGCTAAGAAAGGGCCGTGTCCAAGGACTCGGTTCCTTTAGTGATGTGGTAAAGACAATGAAGCGAGGCAGTCAGACATGGTCCAAATGCGGAGCGAAATGGAAGAAGATTTTAAGAAACAACTAGCCGACCAAAAAAAAAAAGAATTCAAGATGAGGGAAAAGAAGAGAAACAAGGGTCTAGCTAGTATGTTAGCTGAAATTTTAACAAATAGGGACCAGGTTGTATTAAGTGCCTCTGAGATAGAGGGCAAATTGAGTAGCATCTTAGACGATGAGTTAGAATCAGACTATGACGATGACCCTTTAACTGTCGATGATGTTTTGGGGAGTCAATAGACTATTTAATTAATTTTGTATGAATTTGTAACTATTATTAGCTTTTAATGCTTTTTTTTTAAGTTAAGTTTTGTGATTATTTTAGAATTTACATTTTTACTTATGTTTTCTGTTGAAATGGAAGAGAGCTGATTGGTTTATGTTTTGTTTTGAATGGAAGATAGCTGATTGTTTTCTGTGCAGGGGGTCTGTTATATAGTTACCCTGTTCTGCTACTGGAAAATTGGCTACATACCGACCGACGGGCGACCGTCTTAGGGTTTAGGGTTAGGGTTTAGTGACGTAGTAGCGACCGAAACATTCTGTTCCGTCGCTATGTACAGTAACGGATATATACCAGTCGTACTTCGGTCGGTAAATTCTCCCGGATTCCGTTTTTTTTATAAAATAGCAAGGTTTTTAAAGATATATAAAAACCTGAATAGTGAAACAAGTAAAACGTATACTTATACATATGTACACATTAACCTGAATAGTGAAACAAGTATACTTATACCTTTTGACAAAATACCTGTATTGACCTGAAGCAGAACAATTCAAGTAAAACATTTGTGTTGACATTTACGTGAATTATTAAGTAGTGTAACTAAATTTTTAATAAATGCTCATTAATGATGAAATAAAATAGGCAAAAGGTTACTGTATATCTTTAAAACCTCGCTATATTATAAAAAACGAAATCCGGGAAAATAATAGCGACCTAATAGCGACCGAATATGCCTAAAGGGTCGCTATTCGGTCGCTAATGTTTCATGCCGAAACGGCGTCGTGTTGTCCAGTGCGTTGGATCTTTATTTTCAAAAATTTATAAGTGTTCAGATTTTCTTCTGAGCGACCGAATAGCGACCGAATATACCAGGGCGGTCGCTATTCAGTCGTTATACGTCATGCCGAAACGACGTCGTCTTGTCCAGTGCGTGGGATCTTTATTTTCGAAAATTGGCAAGTGTTCAAACTCTCTTTTGGGCGACCGAATAGCGACCGATTATGCTTAGGTGGACCGAACTGGGACCTCGGCTGATCCGACCAAAAGCTTCAACTCTCTGTTTCGGTTCGGTCGATCCGAGGAAAGCTCGGATGATCCGAACAGGGCGGTCGCTACCTTTAAGTGCCGAAACGACGTCGTCTTGTCCAGTGCACGGGATCTTTATTTTCAAAAATTTACAAGTGTTCAAACTCTCTTTTGGGCGACCGAATAGCGATCAGACTGCCATATGCGGTCTCTATTCGGTCGCTATATTTAAATGCCGAATACGGCGTCGTCTTTCCAGTTAGTGGGATCTTTATTTTCAAAAATTTACAAGTGTTCAAACTCTCTTATGGGCGACCGAATAGCGACCGAAATGGCATAATCGGTCGCTAACTTTAAATGCCGAAACGGCGTCGCCTGTCCAGTGCGTGGGATCTTTATTTTCAACCCTCCCCTTTACATATTCTGCAGCCGCGATTTCTAACACTACCACCATCTCCTCTAGTGATTTATTCCAAAATCTACCTTGAAACTCCACCCTCCTCCCATCACCACCACCTCCGGCAACTCCAAGACGGCGCCACCACCTCCGGCATCCGCAATACTTCCCCAACACCTCCAATTTCAGTTGGGTATTTGGTGAGAATCTCTTCATCTCTATTTATTATAATGTTATTAATGTCAATATTTATGCTCTTTTATATCATTTATTCTTTAGCTTAATCAAAATGTGGTATAAGGGAGCAAAAAAAATCATGAGAGCACAAATTGTTCACAAAGAATCAAATTTTAGGGCAATTTACCTTTTATTAGGTTTACAACATACCATTTATTTTTTGCATATTAAATGATGATATGAAAGTGGCAAAATTTTATGCTTCTTTGTATTATCCCAATGATTTTATTTCTTTGTATTATCTCCCATGATTTTATTTCTTTGTATTATCTCCCATCATTTTTTTCTTTGTATTATCTCCCATGATTTTATGTCTTTGTATTATCTCTCATTATTTTATATCTTTGTATTATATTGCAACAAACAAACAACCTAATGTTGAAAATAATCGAAATTGTTAGCCCTAAGGGCGATCGAACTCGGTTTTTGATAATGGACAAACACTTGATGTTGTATCTAATGTTTATATCTTTGTGATAGAATATCGGAACTCATTATGGAAGCTCTAAGTACTTCAATCAAGCCATTGGTATCAAGATTCAAAGTTATTCAAGGCTTATCTTTCAAGATTGAAGATTGAAGACTTAGGTTTGGTTAGATTAGCTTTGTCTCTATAAGTCTTTATCTTATATAGCTCTAACCAAAGCTCTCATGAACATAAGCTCTACACTCAAGTCTTGCATGCACACATACATGTTTTCAAAAGGCTTAGTTTTCGAAATGATTCTTAAATGTGTTCGTATCTTAAAAGCCTTTGTTTTCTAAGTCTAAGTCCTTTAAAAGGGTTTTCCAAGTGTTCTTACTTGTTACCTTTTAGGAAAACCTTTTAGACTTTTATAGACTTCAAAAGATTTCAAAACGTGTGAAAAATCAGCTTGGAAGTTCGGTCAACCGAGCTCATGCTCGGATCAACCGACCAGAAACTGAGAGGTCTGAAATTGAGGGTCGGTCGACCTAGGGGCAACTTCGGTCGACCGAAGTGATGCTCGGTCAACCGAGGTAAGGCATGGTCATCCGAAGTGCTCTGTTCGGTCAACCGAACTCTGCGATTTCTAGCCGTTATTTGACCGTTGGAGACTCGATTTTCAGCCTATTTTGAAATGTATATATACTCCAAAGCTAGAGAATCATCCAAAGACTTGGACATACAATTTTCCTTGATTTCTTATCAAGTCTAAACACTTTCAAAGCAAAATACTCTTCATCTCTATGATCTAAATCCTTCAAGAGTATTCTTTCAAAAGCAAGACAAAGAGTGGATTTCATATGTTCTAAAGAGCTTATCATTGTTGTACTTCAAAGGTATATATTCTCACTTAGAAGAGTGATTTATCTTTCTCTTTAAACATTCAATTCCCTTTCTAAGTGATTGGGTAATTCTTGTAAAAGTCCTACTTTGTGTGGGCAAGCTCTTAGTGAGTTTATCTAGTGTGGTTGTGTTGTAAAACTCTTAGTGAGTTAGCCACAAGTGTAAACATTCTACTTAGTGAAGTTGTTTGAAATCCTTGGGTGCGGCTCAAGGTAGTGGATGTAGATTCTAAGTGAATCGAACCACTCTAAATCCTTTGTCTTGTTATTGGGTTTTACTTTGCTTTTGTTCATCTTGTTCAAACTCCCACTTGCATTGCAAAGATTCGAAAAAGTTAGCAAGTTTAGTTAAAACCCAATTCACCCCCCCCCCTCTTGTGTTTTACAGAAATAGTTGACAAAATTTCATTTAAAATAGTAGACAAGATGCCATTATCACACGTTAATAATTACTTTGAAATAAGGGTGACAAATCATCAAAATAACATTTAAAGTTAATATGCATTTAATTATTAAGTCTTTGTATACGCAGATATTGTGTTTGTAATGGAAGACCGTAGTTGGATGTATATGGATTCGAATAGTGGACCTCGTCATAGTCAAGAATTTATAGCGGGATTGAAACGATTTGTGGCTTTTCGCAGATTAGTTCGTCTCGCTAATGTACAAATAGATGGGATTAGGTGTCCTTGTGGGGTTTGTAGGAATAAGTATTTTCATATGCCTGATACTGTGAAGTATCACCTTGTTATGAACGGATTCGTGTCTAACTATTATAATTGGACATGTCATGGTGAGGCATTCATTCCCATGCCTCAAATCCCGTTTGTTCATGAAATGGATAATTATAAAAGACACACGATACCGAACAATTATCGAGATATGATTATTGATGCTCGCGGGACCAAGTTTTAATGAGCAGAGAAAATAGGGGACGTGGAAGAACCTCCCAATCCAGAGGCACAAAAATTCTATGACATGTTGAAAGCTGTTGATAGCCCACTGTACAATGGTTGTACAAACCATTCACAGCTTTCAATGACTGCCAGGATGTTGAGCATTAAGTCCGAAGACAACTTATCTGAAACTACAATAGATAAATTTGCGCAATTGATGAAAGAGGCACTTCCTCCAAATAATAATGCTTTAGACGACTTTACCAAAATGAAGAAATTGGTTAAAGGACTTGGATTACCGGTGCAAAAGATTGATGTTTGTGTTAACGGTTGTATGTTGTATTGGAAAGATGATGTTGAGAGTAGAGAATGTAAGTTTTGTGGCCATGCTAGATACATTAAGAAAAAGAAATCAAAAAATACACGATTAAAAGAGATTGCTAGCAAAAAGATGTATTATTTTCCGATTACTCCAAGATTACAAAGATTGTATGCATCTGAGAAAACTGCAAGGCACGTGACATGGCACTCAGACAGTGAGAGGGAAGAGGGAATAATGAATCACCCACGAGATGGAGAAGCTTGGCAACATTTTGACAGAACACACACCGATTTTGCAGCGGAACCTCGGAATGTAAGGCTTGGGTTATGCACAGATGGTTTTGCACCTTTCGGCATGTTAGAGAAGAAATATTCTTCTTGGCCAGTTCTTCTAACACCTTATAATCTCCCCCATTGGATGTGTATGAAGAACAATGTAATCTTCTTAACTATCATTGTACCTGGACCCCAAAATCCAAAGCACAAGATCGATGTGTACTTGCAGCCTTTAATCGATGAATTGAATCAACTGTGGGCTGAAGGAGCGGAAACTTATGATATCTCAAAAAAACAAAATTTTAAATTGAGGGCTTCATTACTTTGGACAATTAGTGATTTCCCAAAGATATGGAATGTTGAGTGGATGGAGTACAGCTGGCATTCACGCTTGTCCATATTGTATGGAGGAAACACAAGCTGCTCCATTTGCAGATCCCTGAGGGAAACAATCATGGTTCGATTGTCACAGATGCTTCTTGTCACCTGATCATCCTTTTAGAAGAGATGCAAAGGGATTCCGAAAGGACCGGCGACAAGAGAGAGCAGACCCACCGACTTGCCTTAGTGGTCATGAAATGTTCCTTAGAGTTAGAGATTATCAAAAAAATTACCGATACAGCCGAAGAGATCGGTAGAAAGAGCAAGGCAGGGACTGGGATCAAAGTTGGGCTAAACGTAGTATATTTTGGGACTTACCTTATTAGCGGACACTTTTGATAAGACACAACATTGATGTCATGCATAATGAAAAAAACGTGTTTGATAATGTCTTTAACACCGTGATGGACGTGAAAGGTAAAACTAAAGACAATGTTAAAGCTAGAGCGGATGTTGAAAGGTATTGCAATCGTCCGGAATTGAATATTAAACACGATGGCCGAGGTAAAGCAACAAAACTGAAGGCATGTTTCACTCTTACCAAGCCTAAAAAAGAAATGGTTTTGCAGTGGGTTAAAGAATTAAGGCTCCCGGGATGGATATGCATCGAATTTGGCGCGATGCGTTGATATGAAAGAGTTGAAAATGTCCGGAATGAAGAGTCACGATTCTCATGTATTCATGGAGAGACTTATCCCAATAGCACTTAGAGAAGTACTACCGCAAATGTTTGGGGACCTTTCGGGCTGAACTTAGTCCCTGTTTCTATAGAGATTTGTGTTCCCCAAAGTTGAGTGTGGCGCATATGCAAGAATTGGAGGACACTATCGCTATTTTATTATGCAAGTTAGAGAGAATATTTCCTCCGGGATTTTTTTGATGTGATGGAACACTTGCCGATTCACCTTCCGTACGAAGCCAAGGTTGGTGGCCCGTGACAGCTTTAGGTGGATGTACCCATTCGAGAGGTAACAACCATTGTCTTAAGTTATCTCATCTTTGTATTATATTTTTTCATGTACGTATTTACAATGTGATTAACTACATATGTTTTAATTAGATACTTGCACCATCCGAAAAAGAAGATAAAGAACAAGGCTAGAGTTGAGGGGTCAATTTGCAATGCATACTTGGTCGAAGAAGTCGCTACGTTTTTTTAGCTATTATTTCGAACCCCACGTGAAAACGAGAGTTACAACCATTGGGCGAAATGATGGTGAAGACGAGATTAGCGGACTCAGATGTATTATCAATTTGCAACTTACCCTAAGATCATTTGGAAAAAAAAGAAAGGATTTTATTAACTCGATAAAGATTATAAAATAGCAATGAATTATATCCTAATGAATTGTGAAGAGGTCGAACCATATCTTCAGTAAGTAAACTTATCTATTTGCTTCATTTTTGTTATATAATTAAAAGTGGCCAAATAATAATATTGTCATTTAATTTGTCGATCAGGAATTTTGTTAGTCAAATAAATGAACAAACCCCGCAGATAACGGAGGAAGAACTTCAAAGTCGGGTTTATAATGATTTTTCCAAATGGTTTGGAACTCATGTAAGTTGGTATTGTGTAGAAATGTACTTGTAATAAGAATTCATAATTAAAATAATTTAACTTTTATTGCTCAACGTATACATAGCCTTCGTGAAGATTTCGAAAATTTTGTTGAAAAAATCTGTCTTGGGGCCCGCCAAGGAGAGTGATGTCATACACCTAGCTACTTTGTTAATCAGTTATAGATTTCACACCAAAGCCCACAACGATGGAAAAGGAACGACAAACAGCGGGGTATGGGTTAAAGGAGATTATTACGGTGAGTTGAAGCAAGTAATTGAGGTTGAACTTGCTGGAATACCTGACCAAAAAATTATTCTTTTCAAATGCGACTGGTTTGATTCTACTCCAAATCGAGGTTTAAGAGTGCATCCTCAATATAAACTTGTAGAAATCCATAGGAAAAGAACCTACCAGGGTTACGATCCATTTGTATTTGCTTCTCAATGTCAACAAGTCTACTACAAACCTTATCCGGGTAGTAAGACATCATCTAGGAGCTGATTGGTTGGTCGTATGTCGCTCCAAACCACGCCTATTTGACGCTCTCGGTGTTCCGTACCGTATCGGGGACGAGCACGCGAGGAGGATACCGATCGCATTGATCCAACTATTACCGAAGTTGGTCAACTTGCACTACCGGTCGTGGGAAATTGAAGTTGTACTTGTGCCCCGATGACGAGCCATGGTTATGAGGATGATGACGATGACGATGATGAAATTATGTCGGGAGATGACAATTCTGAAGAAGAGGATGAATTAATGACCGATGATGATTTAGAATGATTACGATTTCTCGCTTCTCTTGGAATTCCACATATTGAAAGTGAGTCATATTTGTTGTTGTTTTTTTGTATTTTATTATAATAAATTAATTGTCATATTGTATAACTTTTTAACAAAATTCAAAGTAGAAATTTTATTGTCATAATAATTTGATTCTTAAATTTTGCAGATTGCAACTCATGCATTTTCAAGGATATGCATATGAATGACATCAAGGAGTTTATCAAGGAGTTTATGAGAAATGCACACTTTGATTGTAAGTTTTGATAAATGAAATACATTACTTTGAACGTGAGTGTTGCAATGTAATGTGCACACTTTGATTGTGAGTTTTGATAATTCAAAGTGTGCACTTTGAATGTGAGCTTTGTAATGTAATGTGTACACTTTGATTGTGAGTTGTAATGTAAGGGTGCACACTATGATTGTGAGTGTTGTTATTCAAAATGTGCACTTTGATTGTGACTGTTGTAATAAGAAGTTTGCACTTTGATTGTGAGTATTTAATGTAATGAGAATTGATTGTGAGCATTTTGGTTATTAGCATTTTGGTTATTACTGCTGTGTTCTGTAATAGGGATTTAATTAAATTCAATTTTTATTTTTTTTAAATAACAACAATTTACCGACGGTACGGTAAATACCGTCGGTATTCGGTCGCTATATGGTGACCCACCTTTCCGTTGCTAAGTATCCGTCGCTATTCGGTCGTTCCTGGGTCAAGTCAAATGTCAGCAATGTTGACCAGACCGTCGGTATTAGGTCGCTATATGGTGACCGACTTTTCCGTTGCTATTTATCCGTCGGTATTCGGTCGTTACTCAGTCAAAGTCAAAAGTCAACAATGTTGACCATTCGGTCGGTAAATAGTGACCTAATATTCGGTCACTAGATATTCCGTCGGTATTTGGTCGTTACCCAGTCAAAGTCAAAAGTCAACAATGTTGACCATTCGGGCGGTATTCGGTCGCTATTTACCGACCCAATATTCGGTCGCTATTTTTTCCATCGGTATTTGGTCGGTATTTTGCTTAGCGACAAATAATACACGACCACGTAGTTCGGTCGTTAATCGGTCGCTAAACTTAGTTTAGCGACGGAAATGTCCGTCCCTGTTACACAGTTTTCTTGTAGTGGATGGGCATGCCCGCGACCTTATTGTTAATTTATTTTTTCTTTTTTAAGCAATATATCAAATCTGAAAAAATCAACAAAATGCAGTTATTTCTCATTCACTTACATTTTACAGTCTTGTAAAGGGGAAATAAAAATAGTTCAAGAACAATCAAATCAATTCCAAAATATCCAAAATAGTTTTAAAAAAATAATCAAATCAAAGTCCACAATTTCAAAAATAATTCAAGATCAAACGTCCAAAATTAACAAACATATTGCTGAAGTTAAAGCAACAAAAAATAGATATTATTTTTTAATATCATCCATCTATTGATCTAGATCATGAACACTAGAAGTATTATTTGAATCCATTTTAGATAATGTTGATTCCTCATCATCATCATCTTCACATATAAACACGCACATTCAAAAGTTAAAACATTATAAATGATAAATGACAAGTGGTAAGTTAGAACATAATTTAATTACCTTCAGAGATGAAACCGTGAATCCAATTGCGTACGCATATTTGAGCTTGTACGCTCCTCGGAAGAAGATGACTCTTATATCTGGTAAGAACACATGGAGATATAGAACTCTTGTTCATTTTGGGGAAAACCGAAGAGCCTTATTAATCCCTATCCAAAATTAATAATTAAAAACAAAAAAAACAAAAGCGGGCATGCCCGGTTGCAACCCGCTCATACCTGCATTCCCCGTTACCCGCGTGCACATGCCCATTCTTTTACATTGGATTGGAAATTAATAATGCTTTTTATCGTTTTTTTTAATAAAATGTTTTTTATCATAAAAAAGAAATTAAAATTGTCAACATATAGCTACACAATTTTCTTTGAACAATTTGACTGTTGGGAAGAATGTGAGAAATCGAAGGCGATATATCTACCTACCTTTTTCATACAGTGCTTAAATCCTAGATTTTTCATCTCC
Organism: Vinca minor; assembly: GCA_026122235.1. Lineage (NCBI taxonomy): Eukaryota > Viridiplantae > Streptophyta > Magnoliopsida > Gentianales > Apocynaceae > Vinca > Vinca minor. Next base: position 6,570,035 of record JAOCZM010000284.1, on the reverse strand, counting down.
TCAGGCATAACATAAAACTCCGCAATCATTACTCGAAGATTTTCATCAAATTCTGTCTCTGAGCTTGGCTCTTCCCCAACAATGCCACTCTTCTTACAAGGAATGCGAGGAATGACACCCTTATCATAAAAATCAGACTGACTGGTAAAAGGATAAGGAGGAACAACAGTCTCGGTCTCCCAAAAGAATTTCCCTGGGCCAGTCGAAAGATCAACCAGAGTTGTAAAATTATGCCCAAATTCAATATCAGCATGTTGGTCCCGAGCCTTCTTCATAATACTCATAGGGGACAGAACACAACCTTTCTAAGCTAGCCCGGTTAACCTCCTCAGCCACGACAGCTCTCTTAATATACATTATAACCTCATTGAGAAGAAGAGGCTCAAGAATATGTTTCCTTTGTCACGACCCAAATCCGATCGGTGACATGGCAGTAAGCTAAATTAATGACGAACTGAACCCACTGACAGTTTATAAAAAGGAAATACATTATATAATCATAAAAGTGTTTAAAAGTCTTATAAGATTAAACAAGTGTACTGAAAAGTAAATACTATATAAGTTCACTAAATTAAAGACTTCCTATTACAGTTTATTAGGAATCACTCTTCATATGTCCCTCTTAGGTATCATCATAAGAAGGCTCCACTTCTGTATCATCTGCAAAACAACAAAGAGAAAGGATTAAGCTGCGAGGCTCAGTAAGAATCCCAAACCCTTGGGATGAAGTACATATAAGACCCAAAACACGTTTCCCAAATAAGACACCAATTAAGTAAACAACTACGTTCTTCGCATCCAAGCGTTAACACAACCGTAGGCACTACAAGTACCATGCATTACTCATACTGAACACATGATTACACTCTACGCTTAGACTTAGGAACATAGTTATTGCTATGACTCAACGTCCCGCAATACGAGCTCAATCGTCTATCCACTCTTCACTGAACAATGACTGTAACAGCCCTAGTCTTTATTCCAAACTAGGACGGCCCAAGAAGTTCAACACATGGGATTGGTACCCCCAAACGACGGGTCCAGAGTTTAAGGATCCATCCTACGTTGTCTCATTATCCATTACCATGGACTCCACAACACCGTTACAGTCCCAATGATATCCTTATCGGGTTAAGGCCCAAGAATTTCCACACGTGAACACCCTCGTTCACCACAAACACATATCATATATCAGACGGATCCTGTTAGCCAATCGATTCTAGACAAGAGTTCACAATGGGGTGACGACTCGACCGACTCAACCAAATAATGACAACTATCCAAAGCATAAGAAATACTCCAAGCAGAATTTAATCAAATATAATATAGAAATTTAACATATATGAAAAAATTTATAAACAATATAATCTAACGAACATATACAATGCAACACATCTATAACTTCATCCAATTTTGTATAAAAACATGTAAAAACAATTTCTAATTGATAACCAAACTTAAAGGTACTGAAAATATGTAATTTAGAGTTCGAAAAACAAGGGGTAGGATCCTTACTAGATAGAATAGCAATTTAAGCAAGCAAAAGAAACACAGAAAAATCTGTCCAGAAAAATCAGCACCCTTCCGGAGGCGGTAACTTTCTGTACAGACCTCGGAATTGCAATCCGCCAGCTTTCACGCGTAGCTCTTTCGATTCTCTTCAAAATGCACTATTTGAACGCCTAATTCCGACAACTTTTACCCCTCCAAATGCTCTCTCAAAGTTCCGACCAGAATTTCCATCAACCCAGAAAATACTGAACTTCAAACTTACATTACTCATGGCACAGAAATCCAAAAACTCTGATCCGTCAACTCCCAAACGTAGCCTTTCCAGCCCTCTTTCTAACCCAACAAGAATTACTCGATTCCGACCTCGATTACTATGTCAAAAGTCGAATCTCCCACATACTTATAATCTGCCAGATTTCCATTCTCACTAATTTTTCTCTCTTTTATTCACTCCAACACCTGTAACCCCCGTCCCATTATCTCCCACTAAAGAGCTGCCATAAAACCCATTAAAGCCAGCCACAACCCCTCTATATTCCCTACAATCAAGTCCCTTAACCTTCTGTCTTCAACACTTATGTACTCACATTCATAATCACAAAAAGTAACACATAACATAGTTTAAGAGCAACAAATAACATTTAAATCATATGATAAAATTACTAAAACATACTAATCATGCAAATTTAAATGTGAAGCATGCAAAACACAGAAGTAAAAAGTCCCGGGTATCACATACTTCTCCCCTTACAAAAGTTTCCTCCGCGAAACTTGCACCATCTTAAAAACATGAATACTAGATCCCCTAGATGCAATTCATCTATAGGCGTTCACAAGACAAGTATAGTACTATATTGCAATCTATGAAGTACAAAAGAAAATACGACACCATATATAAATAACAACAAAAATGTATACATATTAACACAAGTCTACCCGTTACCATCTCGCTTCCGCTGCTCCACTCTGATATATCAATAACAACCAAAATATCATTCTAATATAATTTCATACGCATTATATCTCATTTAACATCCTTTCCATTTTCTCTCTCTTCTCTCTCTTCCCCCCTTCCTTCCTGCGGCTTTCTTTCCCTCTACTGCTGGCCAGATTTAGCCATTGGCTCCGGCCAATGGTCAAATCTTGGTCCTTTTATTCCGCTATTATTACCCTATTTTGTACAACAAATCATATGAAACCTTTTTCAGAGTTTTTTTCTTCAAGATTCAAGACACATTGGTTAGATGAGTCTCAGATCTTCACAGATCTAGACTTTTTTTCTATGTTTCTAGGAGGATCCTTTCAACCCGGACTTGATCTGGGCCCTTTATCAACTTTCTACATCTTCCCGAGGCAATTTGTAGGACGGTTGATACGCCCATGGTCCTATAAATTGTCGACCCCTAAGGAAGATGTTGAAAGTGATATTCTCCTGTCCCTGTGGTTCAAGAATGGCGATGAAGATGCTTTGAAGAAGAAGATTATGTATTTGTTTATTTTTCTAGTTTTTCTAGTTTTTTTCCTAACCATCCAAGTTTTCTTGGATGTGTCTTTTGTCTGTTATCTTGATTTTTTAAATCATTGTATAACTTTTACTTTCTGTACTTTCAGATTTTCTATTGATTGTAATGGCTTCGGCTATTTGTGATTAATGAAATCAGAATTTATTTAGCAAAAAAAAATATCTCATTTAACATATAGTACTAAATATAGATATATGGATACATAAAGCAGTAAAAGTCATGCCATCAACTAACATAATTAAATGTACCAAAACCAAGTTAGCATGGTATTAAAGTTATAATAAGTAAAACGTAGCTAAAAAGTTAGTACAGATAATGCTACACACATTGCAAAATAGTAAACACTTAATTTAGCATACTGAAATAACTAAATGACAAGTTATAAATATGATGTTGCAATATAACTCTAGGCATATGTTAATATGTTTCAAATACAGTTTTATTATGTTTTGAAATTGAAGTCAATGTGATGTAATTATAATGTAAGGTTGTAAAAAAAATGAGAAAATATATAGCACTTCACCTAATACACAATATTACCATGAAAAAAATAGTACATGTTGATGCGTGATTTATACATAAAATGTCATATACAAATACAAGAGAAACAACATCTTTCAAGGAAGTAATATTAAGTGATAATTGTAACGTAAAACCATTGTGTTAAAATTTAACCATATACACAAGCATGTTATAATATGTATATAAACACAATAATTATATTACGTGCTCAAATGCTCACTATGATCCATACCATATTTTTAATGTACATAGTATATTAGAGGCTTACTTATATGTCATACATGTGTTAATACTACCTAACAAAAGTGTGTAACAAGGTGAATTTTTTTTAAAAAAAAATAACATTTATGTTTTAACATGTTTGTGATTTGCATAAATCATACTAACCAAAACGTGAATTTAATATAGCAAAATTAATAACATGTTCTAACAACTAAAAATAAAAGAAAATGTAGTATAACATCAAAGCAATTATTATTTAATTTTTAATACTATGCGGTGCACCCATTAAGTCAAAATTTATCATGTAGATCCATATATACTTAAAATCATGTAATCATTATATAAATAAGTTAGTAAGTGAAATAGACTTTTTTTTTGTTTGTTGCTAAATATAAGTGAAATAGACTTGCATAAGACCAAATAGTGTAACATACGTTTGTTATGTATGAATAATAAAAACATACTTATACATGTAACAACTTGTACCAGAAATCTTACGCACATAAATCTGTATAAAAATTAAAATAAGAAACTCCGATAAAATATGAGTTGCTACTAAACAAGACTATTAATCATAACCAATGCATATCAATGCAACCGAGGAAGAAAAATTTGCTAAAAGATTATTGTGTATATATATGAAAATGTTGATACAAAATAATATTATGACAATTCAGGTTCTAAGGTAATGATAAAATAATATTTGTATTTAAACAAATTTAAATATGTAAAAGCATTATAAATTTTTCTTGTGTTAAAAAAAAAAACATCCATAATAAGATATAAAATGATCAGTAAATTTGTGTAATTAAATGATATGCAAATTAAAGGTACTAAAAAAATATATAGAGATCTTAACATAACAATTATTGCATTTCATGTTGAATACATGGTGTGTCGTGTGGAGTTAGCAAATTGACACTCTAGTTACTGTTGACGTTGAATGTGTTACAGGAAATCGTTTGTATAGTAAAATTGTATAGTGGGTTTGGATAAATGAAGTGACATGCTTGATATATGATGTAAATCCATTTATATAGAGCAAATGTGTGTGCCAAAAAAAAAAAAAAAGAGACGCGCAAAATGTACTGTGTAATTTTTTTTAAAAAAAATCGGTTTTATTGTAACAGAATATATAGATTAATAAGCGTTTCAAATATGGATACTTGACAATACAATATAACTTATCAACAATCAAAATGTACAAAATTACAATTTATATATTATCAACGCACTTTCAAATATTAAATTGTATTGTCACATATAACTTAGTTATTCAACAAATTTTATAAACAAGTGCTCAAACATTCATATTATAAAAGATATCAACACAAATCTATTGACTCATACATAACATTAACATATATAAATACAACCATATGCAAACAAATAGCTAAGCAATACAATTATGTACATATACAGAAATAAAACATTTAAATGCATTCACACACTTTTCAAGAGAGAGATAATTTACGTGAACAAATCATATACCCAACACATAGAAATTATTAAACTTATTATAACACAATTCACAATACCGTCTAAAATATCACAGTGTTGGCATCATTAAATCGGTAATATAAATTAGAATAAGCATAAGACAGAATTCCCAAAATATATGCAAACTTATCTAGTGTTGAATTAAATAAAGTCAAGCTAGTATGTTGATACAGTTAAAGCGATTAAAACGTATACAACGATCTTCAAATAAACATGATAAACAAATATGTAAACACATGACCCACATAACAAGTTCATATATCACATTAACATAGCATAAAAAAACTTGACAAATATATAGCATAGTATAACGATTAGCATAATATGACACAACATATCAACAATAGCATATAAAGCGGTAAATAAAAATATATATGTCCTAATCCAGAGTCTCTACCCATCTCTCACCTTTCATTACGTTTCATATTTTCCTAGGTTCATTCCATACTTGGTGTTTTTTTTCCAAATCTTAGCGCCAAATGTTCGACCTTCTCTGATACCACTTATGTCCCGACCCAAATCCGATCGGTGACATGGCAGTAAGCCAAATAATTGACGAACTAAACCCACTGACAGTTTATAAAAAGGAAATGCATTATATAATCATAAAAGTGTTTAAAAGTTTTATAAGATTAAACAAGTGTACTGAAAAGTAAATACTATATAAGTTCACTAAAGTAATGACTTCCTATTACAGTTTAATAGGAATCACTCTTCATATGTCCCCTCTCAGGTATCATCATAAGAAGGCTCCACTTCAGTATCATCTGCAAAACAACAAAGAGAAAGGATTAAGCTGGGAGGCTATGTAAGAATCCCACACCCTTGGGATGAAGTACAGATAAGACCCAAAATACGTTTTCCAAATAAGACACCAATTAAGTCAATAACTACGTTCTTCGCATCCAAGCGTTAACACAACCGTAGGCACTACAAGTACCATGCATTACTCATACTGAACGCACGATTACACTCTACGCTTAGACTTAGGAACATAGTTATTGCTATGACTCAACTTCCCGCAATACGAGCTCAATCGTCTATCCACTCTTCACTGAACAATGACTGTAACAGCCCTAGTCTTTATTCCAAACTAGGACGGCCCAAGAAGTTCAACACATGGGTTTGGTACCCCCAAACGACGGGTCCAGAGTTTAAGGATCCAATGGGGTGACGACTCGGCCGACTCAACCAAATAATGACAACTATCCAAAGCATAAGAAATACTCCAAGCAGAATTTAATCAAATATAATATTGAAATTTAACATATATGAAAAAATTTATAAACAATATAATCTAACGAACATATACAATGCAACACATCTATAACTTCATCCAATTTTGTATAAAAACATGTAAAAACAATTTCTAATTGATAACCAAACTTAAAGGTACTGAAAATATGTAATTTAGAGTTCGAAAAACAGGGGGTAGGATCCTTACTAGATAGAATAGCAATTTAAGAAAGAAAAAGAAACACAGAAAAATCTGTCCAGAAAAATTAGCACCCTTCCGGAGGCGGTAAATTTCTGCACAGACCTCGGAATTGCAATCCGTCAGCTTTCACGCGTAGCTCTTTCGATTCTCCTCAAAATGCACTATTTGAACGCCTAATTCCGAAACTTTTACCCCTCCAAATGCTCTCTCAAATTTCCGCCCAGAATTTCCATCAACCCAGAAAATACTGAACTTCAAACTTACATTACTCATGGCACAGAAATCCAAAAACTCTGATCCGTCAACTCCCAAACGTAGCCTTTCCAGCCCTCTTTCTAACCCAACAAGAATTACTCGATTCCGACCTCGATTACTATGTCAAAAGTCGAATCTCCCACATACTATATAATCTGCCAGATTTCCTTTCTCACTAATTTTCCTCTCTTTTATTCACTCCAACACTTGTAACCCCCGTCCCATTATCTCCCACTAAAGAGCTGCCATAAAACCCATAAAAGCCAGCCACAACCCCTCTATATTCCCTACAATCAAGTCCCTAAACTTTCTGTCTTCAACACTTATGTCCTCACACTCACAATCACAAAAAGTAACACATAACATAGTTTAAGAGCAACAAATAACATTTAAATCATATGATAAAATTACTAAAACATACTAATCATGCAAATTTAAATGTGAAGCATGCAAAACACAGATGTAAAAAGTTTCGGGTATCACACCCTTCTACAAAGTTAGTTCATAAGCCTCTTTCCTTTATTGTTGTATAAGATAATAGTAATTATTCTTCTTTCACTCATCAACCCCGGCGACGTGCGAATTGGCTCTATTCAGCTCATGTGAAAGAGAACTAACTAAAATTTACATATGCTCATGAGTCAACACTAAAAGAAGAAGGAGAACGGGAAAACTCACCCATGTTCTTCGCCTTATGTTCCTCCGCCTCTTTGGACTTATCCTCAACAGATGTAGCTCGGGCCTCCGCATCTTTAGACTTGGCTTCATCAACATGTTGGGCCTCCTCATATGTCAAATAACAAAGAAAAGAAAAACTTACAGCTTGGCGATGCCTCAAAATATTTTTTATCAAATCTTCAAGACTTATGTTAGGGGCTGGCCACGATTCATTTGGTAAGGACTCCTCGGTAGCCATGGAACCTGGGGGTAACATCATAACGACTTGAGCAAGAGTAACAACCTCGAGAGGGTTGCCTATGGCCTCGAGCCCAGCTCTCGATTCAACATCTTCATCCACTATTAAAGAGTTACACATATCATCATCAAAATTCTTTCTTCGGTCGGGGCTAAGTATGTATTTCTTAGAAATTCTCTTAACATTTGGAGCCCCCAATGTCCGAGCTCTCTTAAAAGCAGTTTGCTTCGTCCTTGGCGGGACACCAGACAATGTTTTCCTCTACTTAGACACCCAAGCTTTGCTAACCCTCCGCACCATGGTCTTTCCACTAGCAAATTTACCCCGAACATATAGTACAGACTTAGTATATGGAACATTATATATGTGGCACCAAGAGAAAATCTCATTAATTTCCTTACCAGTCAGAGGAACCTCGGAGCTCAAAATAGAGACATCAAATAAACCACCAGAACCATTACTAGAAATATAGGTTTTTTTGTCGAGATTGTTTGCGTCGGACGTGTACCCTCACAAATAACTGTCATTTGCGTCAGGATTAACACACCAACGCAAATAACTGTACGACGTCGTTTGGTGATATGCATTTACGACTGCTAATTAGTATTTATGTCAGCAAATTAATTCGTCGTGAAAAATGAATTATTTGCGATGAGCTTTAATTGACACAATAAGTTTCGCTGCAAATAATCAAAATTTGCCGATGAAATTCTCCTGGCGCATACGAAGTCGATGCAAATGACCATATTTGCGACGGGCTTCATTCGACGCAAAATGTTTCGCCCCCAAATAATAAATATTTGTGATGGGATTCTCCCGTCGTATAGAAAGCTGATGCGAATGACCAAATTTTTAGTATTTGTTTGGTGGAATTTACCGCCCTAAGATAATTATGTTTTTTTTAAAAAAAAAAAATTGTTACTGTAAAGTAAGTATAATATGAATTGACGAGATTTGAACACAACCCTTCTCATTTGGAAATCAAATGCTCTAACCAATAGACCACAAGAACTTTCATCATATATTTTAACTATTATTTATATAACATAACTATATTTATTTATATAACTAATTGTTTGACAATGTTTCTTTGTAAAATTCGAAAACATTATAAATTTGATATACGAGTTTTAAGAACATAATAGATTTTATATAATATAGTACAATGCATTTTTTAATTTTAAATAAATTATATTTAATGAGAGATAAAACTTAATTATTCACAGTCACTTGATTACAATTAGTCATGAACATTAATAGATATATCTTAATAAATTTAATAACTAAAATACTACAGCAATCATATCATCAAGATATTTTTCTTTAAGTTGGTTAACTTTAACTTTCATTTTTAATATTGTTTTTATAAAAGTTGTCATATATATAATGTCACATTATGGGGCATTTTTACGTATATGCCAAAAATTTGGGGCACTTGTTAGAATGAATTTAGATGAATATTATAAAGTAAAGTTTAAACAATATTATGATTTAATAACATTTATATTAGAATGGATTTAAATATGTTTAATGTATCAAGATCTTTTAATTAAATATGCCATTTGAAATATATGAAGTTACTGTTTACTAATTGACCATCTTTTTTTTTTTTTTAATTTTTTAAATATTTATTGAGATTATTTAATAATAATTTGTGGATAAATATTAATTAGAAAGTGGATTCACAATTTATTTTTGCACAAAAAAAAATTAATTGGACAAAAAATCCCTTAAAGCTAAAAAATATAAAAATAAATTGCAATACCTTTTTGCATACAACTCTTTGATATGATGATTTTTCCGCCAATAGAGAAAATGGAAAAAAAATTCCGTGAGGAAAATATCTTTGTCACGAAAAGTTTCGTGCTAAAATATAATATTTTCTTTTATAATATATTGTTTGTATATGATGTAGTTATATTGTTCTTATCCTCTCACATTGAATATATATTTCTTTAAAATGAAAAAGGAAAGTGGCATTTCAACTTTAACTGAGGGAAAGTATAAATAGTTTTTGTTTGTTTCAATATATATATATATATATCTACAAGTATATATGCTATAATTCAGAATATAATTTTATTTTTTATATTTGTTTAGTAGTACATTAAATTTATTACAAAAAAAATAATATACATATATAATAATTTTATTCATATTTTGATAACAATTCCATACACAAATACATAAATTATCTTTCTGAAATATATTTTGAAAGAAAAATTAAATACATTTAATTATTTAAAATTTAATGAGAGTATTAATTTTAATTTGATTCATAAAGAAAAGGAAATCAAAACACATATAGATTTTTAAATAAGTAAAGAGTCAAAATAAAAAAACTCCATTATAATAAATATGATAGGAGGAACAATAATTAACAAATGACCAACTAGCTCAGTGGCCCATCGCACGACATACATGCGGGAGGTCGTGGGGTTCAATTCTCATCCATTTGAAAATGGAGAGACTTATTCTACATTATTCAAATGTGGCTTGACTTGGTGGCTAAGGGAGCGACTTTATTCTACGTTATTCAAATGTGGCTTGACTCGGCATGGCTTCGCAGGGAGAGGGGTAGCCCCGGCCATAATAAATATAATTTTACTATAACATTTGCGACGGTGAAAAATTATTTTCGATAGATTGTGACATTGAAAAGAAATACAAAATATAATTTTATTATAATATTTACGACGATGAAAAACTATTTTTGACAATATATAAGGTGTCGCATAAAATATTTTTGTGTCAGTTATTGCGTCGGAAATTATAAGCAATGCAAAAAGTAGTCGTTTCTGCTAAGTTTTAACGTCGAGAAAAAAAATGTCGCAAATAGAAAAATTCCCGTTGAAACAACTAATTGCATCAGGCGTTTCTTGCCGCAAGGCATTTGCGGCGCCTCCATGCTCGAGAAACCTCCCCTGCTCGATGCATCGCCCTTGCTCGAGCCACCTGCCCTTTTAGAAGAAGAGAGACACATGTTCCCGAGCAAAGAAGGAACCATGGCTTTCCCTGCAAAATGAAAATAGAAAGATAAAGTTAGAAAGGGATTCGAGCTGAATATGCAAGCTCGATTGAAGCTGGGGGAAGTCACTAACTTAAAGATTGCACGCCACAGTCGAGTCTGCATGGATATTGCCTTATATGCTAGGACCAAGATTCATATACATTCATCCAAAATGCATAATCTTTCAAAACATCAAACCCCTCGATGTCTAAACCTTCGAAAATCTTAGGATTAAGAGGAGAAGTGCAAAGATTCCTTTCTAGCCCACACCCTCGGGGCGCGGGAGCAACAAATCAATAGTCATATTTCCAACATTTACATGAGCTCACGACACTTAATATCAACTTATTCTTTAACTTGAGTTTATGATTATAGTTATGTTGAAACCAGCCAACACTACCCTTATAGGCGCATGCCTCTTCTTCCAAACTCCCAGCCTTAGCTTTCTTGGATCTAAACTTCTTTATTGTATCAAGCTTAAAAAACATTCAGAAGCTTTCCATTTCGGTTAGAATACCAAAAACTCTACACAATAATATAGATCAAGTGACGAAGATAACAAGGTTAGGACTGAGCTAAGACAGGTTAATTTGCCAAAATTCAGCTAAGTCAATAAAAAGTGGATGTGGGGGCAAGGTTATCCCACGCTTAAACTAATCTAGGTACCGTGCAAAGCCCCCACTATTAGTAATGCCCCAGGACCATGAGCAAATGTTATACTTTGTTATTTTGAGCATGTTATTTGAATAGTGGATTATGATTTTGAACATTAAATAAGTGATTTAATAGTAAAACTCGTTAGCTTATATAATTACTATTCTAATTTTTCCTAGTTTTATGAAATTTTATTTGCAAGAAATAAAACTAGTATGATGTTTGATTAGTGGTCATGATTTACTGATCATGTGTAATGGATACAAGTCAGAATATAGATACATATTGGAATATGTAGCATCTGACGTGATCCGAAAAAGAAGTAATACTGCATGGTTCAAAAGTCAAAAGCATTTCTTCCTCAATACTATTTAGAGTCCTTAGACCTTATGTCTTCATTGTTTCCAGCATGAACAGATCTATGTTTTGACCTAGTTGAACGTCACTTTTAATCGAGTGATAACTATGACTGATGATCATATGTAGTATTCTATCATGGCTTGAATGTGAAAGACATTGTAAGGGATTTTGTCCCTCTCTTATTGGAGAAAGATATCCATGGGCCCCTGGATAGGGATAAATGTTTAAATGTTCATGGTCATGCTCAAATATATTTAACAAAAGATTATTAAATATTATTTATTAGAACAGTCTACTTGGAGATCGAGTAAATACATAATTAAGCTTTATAAGGGTGACAACGTCCATGCCTTATGCTTAATTAGGATATAGTGTCACAAAATGATTAAATAGTAGATTGAGAATAGGTAATTGGTTTACCGATTTTTTATTTACTCTGGGTAGTCACAATGCATTGCTAGAGACCGCTTGTGACTTATGGATACATACTATACTTAGTATGTTGCATTACTAGTGTTAAATGAACCTATAAGGTCGCACACATATACGAGTTAACGAGCTTTATATCTAAATTCAATTAATTTAGAAAATGTCTAGATTCATTGCATCTGGCGTGTATTTTCTGGAAATAATTCATTGTATATCTGACATGTATTCAATTGGAATAACTGATGGGATGATTTTATGTTTCTGATTTTGGTTGGGATTACTTGGGAGTTATTATGTGATAAAAACTTCCACAATCAAGGAGTTGGCATTACGTGAGAGTTTACATGCGATACAAACTCTCACTGCCTTAAATAGTTTTTGGATGAAAAACATAACACTAGTTGTTCAGCCGCACGAAAATCCTTTCAGAACCAAAATATTCCGCCATCCCTTCTCTCTGTTTTTTATACCAAAAAATTCTGGAGCTAGCACTCGGTACTCGTGTCATTGCGTGGATACTAGTAGATGACGACTCTGCCTGAGAGCATTTTGGTGGATGCTGCGATTTAGCAGAGATACTTTTGGTGGCTGCTATCGGATTTGAAAAAGCCTCTAATCGTAAGCTTCTTCTTATCATTCTTAATTTGGTTTTTATGGTATGAACATATCCTTCTGGAGTTATTCACAGGTTAATTATTGTATCTTTGCACCTACGAATTCCAACACTCAGAGGTGGCGAACAAGCTCGATCATATGCACTGGGCACAATAAAGGTAAACTCATCTCTAATGTCAAAATTCTTTTGCCACTCATAAAGTTTAGCCCGAGTCACCACATATTTCATATAATAAGCTACAAGCTCAGTCTAAAAAAAAGTTATTGATAATGCCCGGGAAAAGGTGAAAAGCAGTAAGCTCGTTTCTAGGGGTTGTGCGCAAAACTACAATGCACAAGTTTTACAGGGTTATAGAGAAAGGTAACAGTAAAATCATCTCTCATGACCAACATTTTAGAACCTTCAATCTTTTGATAAGCGAAACCAGGTTGCGGATGGTTACCTTCATCAATATCACCTCCCAAGGAATTTTGTAATACCATGGCAGATTGATAAATATAAGCCCAAGCCAAGTTCGCGAAAAATCTTAGGTATTGTGATCTATTTTGATTATATGAGATTGAATTTTTTATGTATAGAGTTAGAGCTGTCAAACTAGCATGTTCGTCGGTTAATGGGGCAGATGTGGACTAGGGAGATGCCAACACGTTAAACAAGATATATATATATATATATATATATACAAAAAGGGCTCAGAATAAAAATTCAAAGGAAAATATGCAACTTTCCTCGGATTTCCATGGAAAAAGAGGCCAGGATAGTTCACTTGAATAGATAGGAAATAAACTGCTCGACAAGAAACAAGTTTGACAATGAATATGCTCGAGAAAAAAGGGCTTGAAAACACCGGTGTCGAATATCAGAAAAAGGCGCTGGGAGAAAGAAGAACAAGGGCAAACAAAAGAAATCCAAACTAAAAAAGTGAAAAGTGAAGAATGAAGAAAAGGACCACCCCTGTTAGTACAAGAGCGAAAAACGTAACTTCCCTAAATTGATTCCACGACGAGGCAGTTACTCCACAAGATTTATTCATTCATTCGCTTGAAGGGCTTGTTTTAAGATACAAAAATTGGGATGTGCTCACTAAGTATCTTGAAGGGTTATGATGTCATTAGACCCAGTGCTAGAAAGTGGGCTGGAGAACACAAGCCCAAAGAGAAGCTCCCTGGGGTCGAGCCCTTGCAACGACCCAAAATAACTTGGGGCATGGTTCCAAGAAAAAGGTACTTGGATTGGCCAAGACCGTCGAAGCCTGCTCTAGAGACCGAGATCAAGCGTGTGCAAGTTACTCGGCCATACCGAGCCGAATGAATAGTCCACAAAAACGCGTTGGCAAAACCGTAAGAAAGGCTAGGGATGTCGCACCTCGTTTCGTACAAGGTGTTGAAATATTCCTTGGGTATTGCTCTTTGTAAATACTATTCATTTCACTTCATTCGACTCATGACTTAACCGCTCTTTGAATATTATGTTAAGTTATGTCTGTATCTAAAAAGAACCCGAGTTTCTCCACCATCTCTGACTTTACTCGTCTTTGCAGGTCTTCACCCCCTGGATCCCAGTCTAGGGCTTCTTCTTACAGTTACTCAGTTCGGACTCCCTTGGCTCTTACCCCTAGCTATTTTCTTATGTTTGATCCAGAGGAGAGCTCAGCCTATTACTCAGGGACGCATCAAAAGAAGACTTTATTTAAAAAAAATTGCGTACCTCTTTTCTCATTTTTGCCATTAGGGATTTAGTTCACTCGCAAGACACAGTTGCAACAACAATGACTCTTATTAACTACAAGATTCAAGAACCAACAGGTTTGGTTCCAGCAATACATGTATGATACAACTATTCAATTTACCATATTCTACAGACACGTTTTTTAAAACTGAAAAATAAAATCTTTATGAACTTCATGAATGAGGTCATAAAATCAGAGGAATTTTCTAAAGAAATGAGATTTGAATGGCCATAAAAAATGGGAATGATCTAGATGAATCAGAAAGGCACAGTTGCAGTCACAGTTCTGTGTCTTGGATCAGTAAGAAGTGTTTGTACATTGATAAAGCCAGCTTCTTTTATTACTCCTTCAATATCTGTCAAATAGTATTCATCTAGAAATGGTTCTGTACTCTTCATCAGTGTAAATAGCACTGGTGATAATTCCTGGAAGCACCAAATAAGAGCTTTAATCGCTAATGAAATCGTAATTTTGAGACATTTTCAAGAAGATGGTACCCTGGGAAAGGGAAAACAATATTGGAACTTGCCTGAAGAATCTTTGATTTTGGCTGCACAAAATTCAAGAGAAAAGATAAGGAATCTCAGGTGTGATTGTTTCATGGTTTTTAGTAAGACAGCAAAAAATGTTTGAAATCAATTGAGTTTTGTAATCTACCGAGTTATCTGTCAAAGCGAAAGTTCCTCCAAATCTAAGCAGTCGAAAAGCTTCCTTCACTAGATTCTTTATGGCTCTTTCAGGGCATTCATGAAACTGCAAGGACATTAGCGAGTCAGAGACCATGCATTCTACATACTCCTGTGCTCTACTGCAAAACTTATTCGTATGTGAAATGATTCTCCGAAATATTAACCTTACCACATAAGCAATCGAAACAATGTCAAATGATTGGGAAGGCAAGCCCGTGCTTTCACCGTTAGCATGGATCCAGCGGATTGGTTTCTCCCTCTGGTTGCTTTGCTTTTCTTTATATTGAGCTACAGCCAGAAAGTAAGGAGACAGATCCAGTCCCTGCAGAATATGCATGGAAAAAAGTTTGGAAAAATGGATAGATTTACGTGACTGAGATTTACATAAATAAAGATCCAATATATATTCTTGTAATTACCGTAAGGTTGGCTGAAGGAAATTTATTAGCAAGAAATCTTGTGCTCACACCAACAGAACATCCTATATCAAGAATGTCTCTAATAACAAGATCTTCTGAATATTGCATATGATGCTTTTCGATCGCCTCTAACCAATTTCCTCGAACTATTTGATTTGCTTCATCCAACGAAGAAGCATCTGGTATTGCCCGTCTTACCATTGACATGGTTGCAGCCTCTGCTTCAGCAGCTGCCTATAGTATTAGATCACATAAATTGTCAAAGAACAGTAGTTTCCGATTGTTGTTTTTGGAACCAAGAGCTCTATATTTAACCTAAGATCAATGATGAACATTGTAGCCGTAAAATCTTTTTAAAAATGTAGTTTTTGGCTTGAGTAAAAGCCAAAATGTTTACAAAATTCATCTCTTCTTAGCATACTAACGTTTTCGAGTAGGATAACATCCTGCAGAGTATAATACAAAGGGTTTTTTTTTATTTTATTTTTTATAATTTAAAAATATATACTACTTGTATATGTTATCGGAGAGGGTCGAACCAAGGATATTCGGGAGTACGACGCTAACTATGGTAGACTTGCTCGACGTATAATAATAAGTAATAGTACAAAGTAATGAAAGCTAGAATAATGCTTAAATTTTCCCTCTTAAATCCATGATCAGCATTTTGTTGGGTGTTATTTTACAATCAGAAAAAAAAATTAAAAAAAAAGATTTATTTCAAATGTAAACAAGTATAATGTAAAAAGAATAAAAGATTACCAGCCAGGAAAGATTGCCTTCATCATAGGCATGGAAGGAATTAAGATAATCTGCAAAAGGAGGCAAAATGATTGTCGAACCAAGTAATGGAGTCTCAATCATAGGTCAAAACAATTTCAAGAAAAGAGTTTATAGAAACACAAAATTCTAAAGCAGGGTACATTGGATAATATAAGTCGTTTAAAAAATATAGCAAAAGAAAATTAAGGAAGAAAAAGTATTTTATTAGTCCTATTTAAGCGATTAATATTGATCTTTTTAGTAGTAAAGTACTTTACTTTTTCTGCTTTCTTAATTTTTATTACATATATTAAACGATTTATATTATTGAATGAAAAAGAATAGAAGATAGAGAAAATTACAATCAGGATAAAGGAGGGAGGTGTCCTCAATGCTCTCCATTTCTTTATAAACTTGAGATTTCAGTATCTCCTTGGTCATTTCTCTCCATGGAATATTTGTTTTCTCAGCTGTGCTGTTCCAAAATTACAAGAAAATCCAATCAAAAGAAGTCCCTTAAACTACACAAAGTATTGTGAGAAAAAAAAATGTGCGAGTAATTATTAATTCCAAATTATTTATTCACATTTTATCTTTAATCTATTTCAAATTAACTGTTCACTTTTTAAATAAATAGTTCATTAATTAAAGTTTTTCAATGTTACTCCTTACATTGAATATTAAAGAGAATAATATAT
Source organism: Vinca minor (assembly GCA_026122235.1). Lineage (NCBI taxonomy): Eukaryota > Viridiplantae > Streptophyta > Magnoliopsida > Gentianales > Apocynaceae > Vinca > Vinca minor. The sequence continues at coordinate 6,552,781 of JAOCZM010000284.1, read as the reverse complement.
AGAGAAAAGAAGGCAGCATCAAATTGAAAGTCAAATTAAATAATGTCACATATAATATTTTACTATATCCTACTATAATATTTGATAAAATCTTAAATCTCTTACAAAATACAAAAACTATAAATTGGGACGGAGGGAGTACCTAATGAGGACTTGTCTGGCACCATATTTGAGGACAGAGTAGAGAGGTTTGAAATTAATAAGAGCTCCGACGAGTCGAGAAAGCGGAGTTTGACCAGTCCACCGCGGTCTTTCTAGCTGCCCTTCTTCATAAACCACCGTTTCTTGTCCACTTCCACCAGACGGCGGCGATACTGCCATCATTCTGATACTACTTCGGTACGGGTTTCTTTGTACAAATACTTTCCTCAAAGAGCCATGATGACCTGAAGTGTCAGTACTACTGCTGTTTTCAATGCTAATCCAAAGATTGAGCTTTGTCTGAGCAGAATACGCCATTGGAATTCTTGAAAGATGGAAATGGCGAAGAGAGGTTTTTGTTTCTGGTGGCAACGCCCATTGAAAATGTGTCAGAAATTTTGACGGGAAATCTGATCTTGTACAATCTTCTGGACCATTGCCACGCTGACACGTATACATCACTTAAATTTGAAGTTTTTTAATTTTTTAAAGAGTAATTGAAAAATTTGCGTCCTGGATTCAAAAATAATTTTTTTTTTTTAACAATGGTCCAAAAACTATGTTTTTACACTTGTCTGGAGTCAATCCTTCCGTCAAAAAGTGGCCTGGTCAACTATTAATTTAAATTTTGAAGTTAGTCAACTATGTTTGGCTGAAGGGTATTTTTGGAAATTTGCAATGATAGATCCGGACCCATTTTAGACCCGACTAGACCCGACCCGACCCGACCCGTATTGACCCGACCTCAGAAATAAAAACCACCCCCACCCCACCCCCAGCTACCCGACGCAACCAAAGCATCCCACAGGAAAAAAGAAAAAAGAAAAAAAAATCATGTTCTTCTGCAGAAAAAAGAAAAAAAACGCAACATTAATCAACAAACAAATTCATATTCCCTTCTACTTCTTTTGTATACAATGGTATACAATGGATTTGTTGGGATTTGTCAAGATCTATGCATTTATACAACGGATTCAAGCAATTGGAATATCTTTCACTCATATCAAAGGTATGTACAGAACTCGAATCTAATTTAGGAATTTCCGACAAAGTATTAGCAGAATATATTACTGAATTGGGTCGGAATTGTGAAAAAGTGGATGATTTTGATGCCGAACTCAAAGGCAACGGAGCCCAGTTGCCTGATTATTTGGTTCGTTCTTTATTTTCTATAATTTGAGTTTATGGGAGATATGTGATTAAATTGAAAATTTGGTGAATTTGGTGAAAAGGATATCTGATTGAAGGTGGTGGTGGGTGGCGGCGGGGTCATGGAGGTTGAAGAAGAAGGCTTGGGTGGCGGTCATGGAGGGTAGGGGGTTTGAGTTGTAGTGGTGTGTATTTGAGTTTATGGGAGATATGTGATTAAATTGAAAATTTGGTGAAAAGGATATCTGATTGAAGGTGGTGGTGGGTGGCGGTGTAGGACGGTGAAGATGGAGGAGTGTGGGAAAAGGTGGAGATGCAGAAGGAAAGGGTAGGCGTGGGGTGGAGTGATGTTGTTGGGGTCGGGTCGGGTCAATATGGGTCGGGTGTGTTGGGTTTAAAATGGGTCCGGATCTATCATTGCAAATTTTCAAAAATACCCATCAAATGAAAACATAATTATTAACTTCAAAATTTAAATTATGATTGACTGCGCCACTTTTTGTGGAAGGATTGACTCCACCAATTGCAAATTGTTTTTGGATTGACCAGTGTAAAAACATAGTTTTTGGATCATTCTTCAAAAAAATAAATTGTTTTTGGACCCAGGACGCAAATTTTCCAAGAGTAATTTGACATAAACTATTTACGTATTTCAGGATTTGACCAAATATTTTATATTTAGCGGGTTGTAACCATAAATAATTTACAGGCAATAGGTTGTAGCTCCGATCAAGGATTCTAGCCAATTACTTATTTTTTTGGCTTGAAAATGTAAAAAAACATGGCAGTCAAACTCTCGAGTTGACTCGATCCTACGAGTTTTAATGGGTCTTCCGAGTTAGATCTTACGGATAGTCGGTAATCCGGTAGGATCGGTGTAAACTCGTAGGATCTGATTCAGGAACGTAGGATCGGTACGATCCCCACGAGTAGGGTTGTGAATGAGATTCAAAGACCCAAATCTAAACTCACATTTACTAGACTCAAATCAGATATAAAACAATTTTTTTGAATCCAGCCCTATATAAATTTGGGCCCAACACAAAAACACAAACTAATATGAATCTAATAAGATCCATATTGGATCCAATAGACTCAAGAGATCCAACAAACCCACAAGAGATCCATGTTGGTCGACCAGACTTCTTCTGATCTTCCGAGGTTAGGCCTAGGTCGACTAGAATGCAGTCCTAAAGTGGTTTTTCCACTTAGTCAAGTTCCTAATGTTCTCAAGTACATGCCTAATTGTTTTGTAAAGATATAAAACAAATTTTAAATAACTTAGACATTGACCAACACTTAACTAAGTTTTCAAAAAAAAATTCAAAGAATTGAACTATGTAAAACATGAGGTTTTGAAAACATGCATAGTTGAGGTTTAAACATCCTATATCCTATTATTCTCAAGGAAAGATTAATCACAAGAATATACCTATTAAGCATAGACTAATCACAAGAGAGCTTAATGTCTAGAATGTAAGTAATCAGAATGAATCAAAGCAGTAACATATACCTAGTATTTATAGTAGATAAATCAATGCCTAAGTTCTTTAAAATGTGTTTTATATTTTTACAAAACACTTAGGCATGAATTTGAGAACATTGAGAATTTGACTAAGGGAAAAACCCACTTCAGGACTTCATTTCGATCAGCCTAGGCCTAGCCTCGGAAGACCAGATGACGTTCGATCGGACGAGGTTGTTTTTGTCCTTAGTTTAATTTTGAATGTTCCAATCTCCAACAACTATATCATCTCAGAAGACCTTGCTCTAGATCGGTCGACCGCAATTTACTTCGGTAGACCGAGATGAGTACAGAGGGTCTTTAAACCTTTATTTCAAACGACCTATCTTATGGTCCGGTCGACCGAAGTGTGTCAAATCAGGCAAAAAATTATAGCCGTTGTGACTAATTTTGCTTGTGTATTTTGCCTCTATATAAATCTTTTAAAGCTGAATCTTCATAAAAAAAAAAAATTAAGCCATAAGAGGGCATAGGCTATACATCTTCATAAGCAAGCAAACAAACACTTTTTGAGCTTAATCTTCATATCATTCAAATCATTTTGAGTTGAGCTTAAAAATCATCTATCTATTCTATTCTCAAGAGTGATTAGAGCTTAAATTGTATATCCATTCCAAGAGGGAATTCTTTGTAGTGAGCTAAACTGTAAAGTCTCCTTTGAAAGAGACTAGTTACCTTCTCTTTGTGAGAAACTAGTTCTTAGTGAGCTAGTAAAATGCTCTTTGTGAGCTTCACTCTTTGTGAGTGTTTGTGAGGCTCTTTTTGAGCTAAGTAAGTCCTCATTGGTGAGGCAAAAGTCCTCTTGTGAGATGTATCTCTTTTGAAAGATTGGCTCTTTGTGAACTTAACCTCTTTGTGAAGTAAAAGTTCTCATTTATTGAGGATATTGTAAAAGGTTGATCCCACCTTGCATTTGTTGGGAAGGGAATCTATTAGTGGATGTTGAAAATCCTTAGGTTTGTCCTAAGGTAGTAGATGTAGATTCTTTTTTAATCGAACCACTATAAATCCTTGTGTTAGTTTTCTCTATCTCTACCCATTTACTTTATTGTTCATGAATTGCCATCGCTAGCTTACTTGACTACATGAACATATTTGCTTAAGGTTAGAAAAACAACACATACTTCCTTACTTTATACATTGCTTCACTTATTCATCTAAGTTGCCTAAACATAATTAACTTGCTTTATGTGCTTAATCAACATACTTGTATTTAAGGTGATCATTTAGGCAAAGAAGTTTTAGAAAAGCTAAAAGTTTTTAAGAACCTAATGCACCCCCCCTTAGGTTCATTACCCTAATAGGGTCTTCCAATTTGTATTAGAGTCTTGTCTCATTTTTGTTGGACTAATATCTTAGGAGGATCTATGGCTCTTAGATTTGAAGAGATTCATGGGAAAAAACTCATTCTAAACACCCATGAGTCCTCCCCTGAAGGATCCGCTCATACCATAGGAATCGAAAACCAGCGAAAAATTACTTACATTTTTCAGCTAAAGATCATGTCTTTCGGATGTGTGCTGCTGCCACCAGAGTCCTCCCTTGCGGAATTATTCCCTACAGGTATCCACGCGACGAAACGAGCAGCGAGTGCTAGCTCTTTTTTTTTTTGAGTTTTGGAATCTAGAGAGAAAATGAGGCCGAAAACAAGAAATATGATTTCCAGGATTTTTGGTATTTTTGCGGCTCAAACATTAGTCTCTAGGGTTTCGGCCAAGAGAAGTTTATATAGGGTGTGAGAGTTTGTTCAGAACAACTCCCACGTCATTTCCACCTCTTCTGGAAGTGGTAGTCTTCAACTCCCACGTCCTCTAGACTTCTGCTGGTAGTGGGAGTCTTTATCGGACAATAACTCCCATGTAATCCCAGCTATAACTAAATACCGAAAATGCCCCTTATTCATCTCTAATTCGAATAATAACGTTTTATTATTCTCAGAAAAATAAATGTTAGATACAACTAACCTAGACACATTCTAGATTCATTGAATCTGGACATGAAGCTCGTTAACTTGTCTATGTGTGTGACCCTGTAGGTTCATATCACAGTGGCAATGAAAACACACTTAGTAGTAGTAGTAGTATGTGTTCATAAATCACAAGCGGTCCCTAGCAGGACATTGTGACTATCCAAAGTGAATGAATTTACGGTGGAACCTAATATCAATCCACTATCATAAGGCATGGTAGGCATCACCCTTATAAAGCTTAATTATATTTATGCTCGATCTCCAGGTAGGCCATGCATTTAAACAGTCTTTCCCTATCGAGGGGCCCATGTATATCTCTCTCTAATAAGAGAGGGACAAATTCCTTACAACGCCTCTCACATTCAAGCCATGATAGGACACTACATCCGATCATCAGGCGTATTGATTAATAGATTAAAAGTATCGTCTGACTGAGTAAAAAACGTGGCTCCATTCATGCTAAAATCAATGGAGACATAAGGTCTAAAGATTCCAAAATAGTATTGAGGGAGTAATACTTATGACTAAGGACCATTAAGTATTACTTCTCTAACGAATCACGTCCGATACAATGTATCCCAATATATTGCATCTATGATATGATTTGTATCCATTACACATGATCAGTAAAACATAATCATCAATCATACACCATACTAGTTTTATTTCATTGTAAAGAATATTACATAAAAGTAGGGACAGTTAGAATAGTAATTGCATAAGCTAATGAGTTTTACTATCAAATCACTCATTTGATGTTCAAAAGAAAAATTAACTATTCAAAGACATGCTCAAAAAGATATAAAACGTACAACATATGCTAATGGTCCTAGGGCACTACTAACAAGTTTTTCTACCATAGATGACCTTCCCACCTCTAGACCACCTTTATTTGATAGCTCCAACTTTGATAGTTGACAATGTGCGTTTAAATTGTTTTTGTCTTCTAGTGATATTTCCTTGTTGAGCATTATAGAAGAAAATCCTTTTGTTCCTTCAATTTTCTTACATGGTGTCATGGTGCAAAAGTTTAGAAGAGACTATGATGTAGAAGATGACACTCAACTTCAAAGCCTTAAATACCCTTTGTTGCGCACTAAATGAAGAAGCTCTCAACAAAGTGCTTGAATATGAAGATGCTTACTCGAATGTGGAATATGTTTGAAGCATCTTACAAAGGAGAAGTTGAAGTGGTAAAGACAAATGTGGAACCTCAAGAATTATAAATTCAATCATGTGAAGAAGATATCAAATGTCAAACTCAAATTTAGTATTCACGTAATGAGAAGCTTGAAGAAAAGATAGAGGAAGCACAAGATGATGGTCGTCTTAAAGAGCTAAATTATGATGGAGACCATGAAGATCAATCATCTTGCAAAAGGAAAATAAAAAGATTGCCACTAAGCTTCAATGAAAGTCATTCAAAAAGAAGTGGCTTGAAGATAAATCATTCCATGGAGAATGAAGAAATTGAATGGAGATGTGCTAGAAAGAAGAAATCAAATACACTCCATAGCTCTTGGATTTCCCAAAACTCAAAGGATGCAATCCTCAAGGAACGAAGCTTAAACAATTGCACAAGTGATGAAAAGAACCACAATGAAAACTCTCACCTCTCATCACTTTGTAAGAAAGTTAAGGTATTGAATTCACCTTCTCTCAACTCCTTAATTGATGATATTACAAATTTGAGAAGTGGTTTTGATCTTTAATCTTATAATGCTTTTGATGTTGCATCTTGCACCTCCATTGATCATTTTCATATAGATAGCTTAAGGCATGACCTTCATAGGTTATATGATTTTTTGGCCAAGCTATCTATGAGATGCAACATCACAAACTTGAATGGTTCTTGCTATTGTTTGCTCAACTATGATGAGAATCATTAATATAGCTTTAATGTTGATAATGTTGATCATTGCACACAGAAATGCCATTTCAGAAAATGAAATTAATATTGAAGGACTTTTACAAAAGGTACCTAGAAATTATCAAGTTTATCTTGTAGGTTCCAAAAAATCTAACACTCATAGTGAAAAGAAGAACCACAAGAAATGGAAAAAACAAGCTAAGACTCCAAGAAAAGAGTCATGTTCCAAGGTCAAAAAAGATGTAAAGAATTCATCAAGCATAAACTCATTCATCCAAGATGACTTTACAAAAGACTACTCAATGTGCCTCATTGGAATACTTGATGAAAACGATCAATTTGAAATCAAAAGTTCAACCTCCTTAAGTAATGAGGTACATAACTTAAATTCAACTCTAGATAATAGTGATGATTATCCTTATGTGCTATTAAGTGATTTATACGTTGAGTTGAAAGAGATGGCCAAGAAGACAAAATTATATGTGAAAAACTTGCTAACTCACTAAAAGAAATATTGTGTATGCAAGTAGACTATAATGAACTTCTTGCCTCTTACACTAAGCTAGAAAATGAACAAGAGATTGTGTTTTTATCAATTGATGATTTATCTCTTGAAAACCATGAATTGCTTGACAAAGTGTAAATTGTAGAATCTAAACTTGTTGAGCATGATATCTTGAGGCACAAATTTGATATTCTAAATGTTTATGTGGATAAGTGTATATGTGCTAGAGATATCCTCGGTAATGTACTTTTTGCTCTATATGCTCATCTTGATAATAATTGCCTAGAGCACGAGACAAGCACAAGTATGCACACTCTACTTCTATTGACGCTAGAACTTCACATTCCACCAAGCTAAATGTTATTTACTCTTATTGTGGTAATTGTGGGCATCATGCTACTTGTTGCATCATAAAAAAAAAAATAGATTGAGAGAGGTGCCAAAATTGTATGGGTTGGAAAGAACCCAAGAACTAACGCCCCAATGACCCAAAAGAAAATGGATACCAAAATTGCATTGTTTTGCAGGAAACATGGGAATTTCGGTCGACTGCACAAGGCACCGACGACCGAAGTTATGGTCAAGTTGCCTCAGGAAATGGCATGATATCTCGGCCGACCACATCACACTCCCGGTCGACCGAAGAAAATGTCATAACAGGGTTCAGGGTATCCCGATCAATCGAACCACCTCCCCGGTAGACTGAAATCGAGATAGAAAGAATTTCAATTTTTCTAGGATGAGGATCGGCTGATCGGAAAGGACATCCAGTCGACCGAGGCGTCGCAATTCAGCAGTTTTAAAGGGTATTAACAGTTACAAGTTTTCAAATTCCATCATTTCCTCTCCTAAACTCTCAAAACCCTCCATAAGAATCCTCAAAGATCAAAGCCCATACTTCCCCAAATACAAATTCCTTCCATATTCCTTCAATTCGTATCACAATGAAGACGAATTTGAACACAAATCCAACTTTAAAATCTTCTAAAGATCAAACCGATCAAAATCCTCCAAAAAAAGAAATTCACTACCAAAAGACCTTTGGAAAGGGCTCTAACAATTAGAGAATCCATTGAACCTGCTCCAAAGAGAGAAAACACGAAGAGGATGGCCGATAGAAGTAAAGGAAAATAAAAAAAAGGCAAACCACTCTGACGAAGATACGAAGTCTGATGATGATCGCCCAATCCCGCCTCTTTCTTCGAGATACCAATGAGAATCTTCATCCTACACTACAAAGAAGGTATTTCCATGATTCTATTCCGAAGAGGCTAGGAAATTATATGACAATCTAGTTAAGGAAATAAGGGGTATTATTCATGGGTATGTTTTGGAAAATGGCATGTTTAATAGGGGCTTAGATGAGGTAATTGAGTACTTCATAGATATGGGGTGGGTAAACCTATTTTCTCATAATTATGAAATATACCCCTCACCATTTACGAATTTGGGGCTAACCTTAAAGAATAAGGGTTAAAGGATGATAGGCAACATTGGTGGACGGGTAGGAAGTTTGGAGTTTAGTTTCTCTGAGGCCATGCTATATGACATCTTTGGAGTTAAAATTGAGGAATGAGCTATTAGATATTTCGATAACTCCAGGGGAGTGCCTAGGGATAAAGACTTAGACATTAGAATGTTTATGACTTAGTTCAACATTTGAGGGGCCTTCAATAAGTCAAAAGAAAGATAAGCCAATAAGCTTGATGAATACAGTCAAATCCTCCATCCTGTGGTCTCAAATGTAATCATCCCCATCTACGGTCATAAGAACTGCATTACATACCTAAAAAAGACCTTGATGCAATGGTTGGTTGAGAGGAAGAAAGGCAATTTTGGGTACTTGGATTTCAAGTACTTTATGGATGGAGTCTACGATGCTAATAAATTTCTTCCTTATGGGAGCATGTGGACTTTACTTTTCAAGAAGTTCAAGCTCAAGCTCACCAAACCCACTCAAAGGAGCTCAGGGTACGATATCTACAATGAGGGTCATCTTCATAAAATGCACATGATTATAGTTAATGGATATTGGAAATTCCATTCTAGATGCACCGATGATGAGCTATTTGCTGCCTTGATCGCACACAATAAAAGCCCAAAAGTGTGTGAAACTTTGAGCAAGCACATTGAAGAAAGAGGAATTCAAAGGCAATGTGTTCATCAAGAAGAAAATGTGCAAGAAAATGTTTAAGGAGGTGATGGTCAAGGATTAGAGGATATCAACTTTGGGATAAATGAAGAAGGAGGAGTTGAAGTTAACGTGGGCAAAATGAAACTCCAAGAGGGTATGATCAAAGAGAATCCCCTCCTCAAACAAATGAGGCAAGTAATGACATCTTAAAGAAAATCATGACAAGCTTGAATGCTATTCAAGAGAATTTCAACATCAAGTTGGATGTATTTCAAGAAAATGTCTATGTTAAGTTGTCAACCTTGAAAAATGAGGTAAAAATGTGAGAGACAAGCTTGGGGAGTTTGAAACGAGGTTTGATGAGATAGAGTACAAGGTGTTGGAGTACATTTAATCTAAGGTGCGCCAATTCGATTGGGCCGGGCCGGGCCGAGATTGGATTGGGCCCTTAATCGGGTTGGGCCGACCGACCCGTTTTGGACCGACCTTATGGCTGGAAAATTGGACACATATTTTCAGCTCATATGTCTCTTATCTAGAGGTTAAAGGAGTTGAGAAAGTGGATGAGTGGTTTCCTCCATGATCTCCCACTTTCCCCTTTATCTCTCCCCACTCTCTCTTGATAGACTAAGGGAAAAATACTGATTTTTCCTATTAATATTAATCAGTTTTTCTCCAGCTTTTGAAGCTTAGAGAAAAGAGAGAAAAGTGAGTTTTTAGAGAGAAAAGAAAAGATAGATTTCTAGACTTGTTTTCTAGCTTTTTGCTAATAGGAAAGAAGTTAGAAATCCCTGTATCTTATTCTTCCGATAAGGTCCGAAATACATACTCCATTGAAGAGTGTCTTCAAAGCTTCTACAAGGCGTTGGCTAGCACCAAGCGGTAGAAGACCATCCCGGAAGATCGAGTGGATACTTGGGAGAGGCGGAGCTGCATTGTGGTGTTCGTTCTTGACAACATACTGCATTAGCGTTTCAGCCATTCTAGCATCAATATAAGGTAAAACACTATCCCATAGTCGTAGGTTCTTACTCGTGGAAGATCCTGGTAGAAGCGGGTCAAGTTTTTATTCATTTGCAGCATTTATGTGTGACCCGGTTATTCCTCTAACACAAGGTTGATGATGTGATTAGACAGACAAAATCAAAGAAATCAACCTTGGTACAAAATGATGAGGAAGGGAGTGAAGAGGAAAAGGAAAATGATGATGAGGAATGAGATGATGAGTTAAGTGATGATGATGGAGAAGATAAAATTGAAAATAAAGAAAAATAATAAGATAAGGAGAATGAAACCAAAGAATTGGTTGAGATTGATGATAGTGATGAAGAGAAAATTGAGGGTTAAGAAGAATTGCCATAAGTACGGTCGACCGGACAACGGGGCTTAGCTCGACCGTAGTTATGTGGTTGACTAGAGGCTTCCTTGTGGTCGACCGAAGCAGCCTTATTTCAGCAAAATATGAACTTCAACTTCATATCTCTGTAAGTTTTGGTGTTTTATTTATATGGGCACAGCCTTAGGGGAGCTTTTCTATATTTTTCATCTTATACCCCCTCATATATGTGATGTATGCTCACTTTTTTATTTCTTACATCATCACATTATAAGTTGGCTTGTTTTCATCATTTTCATATCCTATAGCCAATTATTTGGGAGTTGTATGATTTTATGTGTTCATATTGTGTATCTACCCTCCCTTATAAATTTTGAGATCATGTTCTTCATTTTCTTATCCTTTGATCTCATATAGTTCTTGGTTAGCCTCATGCTTAAAGAGTTGTTATACTGCTTTAGCTAACCATTAACTTATAGAGGAATGTGATTTTAAAGTGTTATCTTACACTTCCTCTATTTTCTTTTGTGATACATATGCCTAATTTTTTTATTCATGGTATCACATCCATTTGTAATTTGTTAGCTATGATTTTTAAACTTGTTTTCATCATAAAATAGCTAACACTGTTGCTTGGTAAACGGGGAGATTGTGCTCTAAGGTCATATTCCTTTATCTCCTTTATTTTTAGCTTAGGTTGAATTATCACTTTTGAGTCATATGACCATCTTTAACTATATGTGTCATTATGTGCTCCTTCTATTTTGAAATCAACCAAGCTTATTCAAAAATTATCTATCTTCAAATATTTTTGGTCTTTAGATATGATCTTTTTGGTTTATATTTTATCAATCTATTAGACAATCAAACTTCTCCATGATTTAAACTTAACCCCTCCTTAAAATATTTTCTTTTTTATCCTTTCGATCTCTAGTTTCAACAAAAGTGAGGAGAAAATGTTTTTCTTATTGGCGCTCTGGTTACCTTTTTTTTTGACAAAAATGGGGAGAAATATTAGCTTTGCAAATGTGCCAAGAAAAGAAAAGTAATTTAAAAAAAGGAGAAAGCTTAAAAACTTTACAAAATGGGAGAGATAAGAGATTCTTTAAAATAAGGGAGTAGGATATTTTTTTTCCCAAAACATCTACATACCTAGATCCTTTGCACCCTTATCTCATGCATGCATTATTGTTCTTAAATTATTTATCCTTTTATATATGATTCCCTTTTGCATCAATGTTTTGTCATCATAAAAAAGGGGAGATTATAAACACTAAGGGATCATGTAATCAATCTTGTTTTTATGATAACAAATCATTGATAGTTCTAATGTTTGAGTGAACATGTTTTTAATGATAGGATCCTTAACACTCACACCGACATTGATGAAAATGGTAAGATAGCTCCTTGTGTACTTCAAAGTCAACACCCTACACACAAGAGGACGTTACACTTTGCAAGACTCAATGGCACACGTTTCAAGTCAATCCACATGCCATGGAAGTATTTGCAAAGTCAAGAAGAAGGAAGATCAACAAGTTACACTACAAGAAAACAGTGTAACAGGGACGGACAAATCCGTCGCTAATCTTAGTTTAGCGACCGGTTAACGACCGAATCATGTGGTCGTGTATTTTTCGTCGCTAAGCAAATTAACGACCAAATACCGACGGAATAATAGCGACCGATTATTGGGTCGCAATATAGCGACAAAATACCGACTGAACGTTCAACATTGTTGACTTAGACTTATTAACGACCGAATACTTACGGAATAATAGCAACCGATTATTGGGTCGCCATATAGCGACGAAATACCGACCGACTGGTCAACATTATTGACTTTGACTTTGACTCTTTAACGACCGAATACCGACAAGACTGTTTAGCAACCGATTATTGGGTCGCCATATAGCGACGGAATACCGACCGACTAGTCAACATTATTGACTTTGACTTTGACTCTTTAACGACCGAATACCTACGGACTGTTTAGCAACCGATTATTGGGTCGCTATATAGTGACGGAATACCGACCGACTAGTCAATATTATTGACTTTGACTTTGACTCTTTAACGACCAAATACATACGGACTGTTTAGCAACCGATTATTGGGTCGCCATATAGCGACGGAATACCGACTGACTAGTCAACATTGTTGACTTTTACTCTAACTTTGTAACGACCGAATACCGACGGACTGTTTAGTAACGATTATTGGGTCGCCATATAGCGACGGAATACCGACCAGTCATCATCCGTTATCTGGGGAGTTTGGTCATGTACTTCAATAACAAATTTCGGCTACTTTACAAAATCAAATGACAATATTATTATTCGGCTACTTTTAATTATATAGCAAAACTGAAGCAATAGATGGCTTTACTTACTGCGGGTATGGTTCAACCTCTTCACAATTCATAAGGATATAATTCATGGTTGTTTTATAATCCTTATCATATAATGAAATCTTTTATTTTTTTCCAAATGATCTTCCAGGTAAGATGCAAATTGATAATACATCTGGTCCACTTTTAGTCTCGTCTTCACCATCATTTCGCCCAATGGTTGTAACTTTCGTTTTCACGTGGGGTTCGAAATAATAGTTAAAGAATGTAGCAACTTCTTCCACCAAGTATGCATTACAAATTGACCCCTCAACTCTGGCCTTGTTTTTTATCATCTTTTTTTTATGGTGCATGTATCTAATTAAAACATAAGTATTTAATCACATTGTAAATACATGGAAAATAAAAATGAAGTTGAGATCATAAAGAAATGGGTTGTAACCTCTCGAACGGGTACATCCACCTAAACTGTACCGGGCCACCAACATTGGCTTCGTACGGAATGTGAATCGGCAAGTGTTCCATGACATCAAAATATCCCGGGGGAAATATTCTCTCTATCTTGCATAATAATATAGCGATAGTGTCCTCCAATTCTTGCATATGCGCCACCGTCAACTTTGGGGAACACAAATCTCTATATAACAAACTAAGTTCAGCCAAGGGTCCCAAACATTTGCCAACGGTACTTCTCTGAGAGCTATATGGATAAGTCTCTCCATGAATACATGACAATCATGACTCTTCCTGCCTGACATTTTCAGCTCTTTCATATCAACGCATCACGCCAAATTCGATGCATAGCCATCTGGGAGCCTTAATTCTTTCACCCACTGCAAAACATCCTTTTTTATGCCTTGGTAAGGGTGAAATATGCCTTTTGTTTCGTTGCTTTACCTCGGCCATCATGTTTAATATTCAATTCCGGTCGACTGCAATATCTTTCAACATCCACTATAGCATTAACATTGTCTTTAGTTTTACCATTCACATCCAACACAGTGTTAAAGACGTTATCAAACACATTTTTTTCATTATGCATGACATCATTATTGTGTCTTATCAGAAGTGTCTGCCAATAAGGTAAGTTTCAAAATATGCTACTTTTTGGCCCAATTGTGATCCCGACCCCTGTCGTGCTCTTTACCAATCTCTTCAGCTGTATCGGTAATTTTTAGATAACCTCTAACTCTAAAATACATTTCATCACCAGTCAGGCGAGATGGAGGGTCTGCTCGCTCCTGTCGCCGGTCCTTTCGAAATCCTTTTGCATCTCTTCTAAAAGGATGATTAGTTGACAAGAAACATATGTTGCAATCGAACCACGATTGTTTCCCTCCAGCCTGCAAATGGAACGCTTGTGTTTCCTCCATACAATATGGACAAACGTGAATGCCAGTTGTACTACATCCACTCAACATTCCATATGTTGGGAAATCACTAATTGTCCAAAGTAATGAAGCCCTCAGTTTAAAATTTTGCCTTTTGGAGATGTCATAAGTTTATGCACCTTCACCCCACAACCGATTCAATTAATCGATGAGAGGTTGTAAGTACACATCAATCTTGTGCTTTGGATTTTTGGGTCCAAGTAGAATGATAGTTAAGAACATTACATTGTTCTTCATACACATCCAAAGGGGGAGATTATAAGGTGTTAGAAGAACTGGCCAAGAAGAATATTGCTTCCCTGACATGCCGAAAGGTGCAAAACCATCTGTACATAACCCAAGCCTTACATTCCGAGGTTCCACTGCAAAATCGGTGTGTGTTCTATCAAAATGTTGCCAAGCTTCCCCCATCCCGTGGATGATTCATTATTCTCTCTTCCCTCTCACTGTCTGAGTGTCATGTCATGTGTCTTGCGGTTTTCTTAGATGCATACAATCTTTGTAATCTCGGAGTAATTGAAAAATAACACATCTTTTTGCAAGCAATCTCTTTATGTAGTGTATTTTTTGATTTATTTTTCTTAATGTACCTAGCATGGACACAAAACTTGCATTCTCTACTCTCAACATCATCTTTTCAATGCAACATACAACCGTTAAAACAAACATCAATCTTTTGCACCGGTAATCCAAGGCCTTTAACCAATTTCTTCATTTGGTAAAAGTCGCCTATAGCATTATTTTGTGGAGGAAGCGCAAATTTATTTATAGTAGTTTCAGATAAGTTGTCTTCGGACTTACTACTCAACATTCTAGCAGACATTGATAGCTGTGAATGGTTTGTATAGTGGGCTATCAACAGACTTCAACATGTCATAGAACATTTGTGCCTCTGGATTGGGAGGTTCTTCCACATCCCTATTATCGGGCTCATTAAAACTTGGCCCGGCAGCATCAAGAACCATCTCTCGATAATTGTTCTGTGTCATATGTCTTCTAGAATTATCCATATCATGAACAAACTGAATTTGAGGCATTGGAATGAATGTCTCACCATGACATGTCCAATTAAAATAGTTAGACACAAATCCGTTCATAATAGGATGATACTTCACAATATCAGGCTTATGAAAATCCTTATTCTTACAAACCCCACAAGGATACCTAACCCCATCAATTTGTACATTAGCGGACATACTAACAGCGAAATTCACAAATTGTTTCAATCCTGCTATAAATTCTGGACTATGATAAAGTTCACCATTTGTTATCGAATCCATATACATCCAACTACGGTCCTCCATTATAAACACAATATATGCATATATCAAGTCTTAATAAGTAAATGCATATTAACTTTGAACCTTATGTTTGATGATTTTCAACCATATTTTTCATGTAATTATTAACGTGTGATAAATACTATTGTTCGGTGTAATAACACGATAATTATTTAATCTACTATGTTATTAATGACATCTTGTCTATATATATATTGTTTGTTCTGAATTTTATTGTGCAATAGAACGGTGTATTTATATTCTTGTTATGTTCGATTATCAATTGTTTACTTATTGGAACTAAAATGATATAATTAACATACAAATAAAATAAAAAAATAGAAATTTTTATCTCACTAAAGTAATGTCACATTCACAACCAACTTTATAGAGATAAAAGACAGCTATCTAATACAAAGATGAAAAAAAGGGGAGATAAATATACAATGACAAGTCTTCAAAAGGGAAAAATGTAAAACATTTCCATAGGTCTTCATGACAGATCTCAACTATACCACGCAGCTGAAACACACTTTTCACATGTAAACTGGCAATTGGGTGATTGATGTCTTCTTCCTTCACCTGTGTTATCCAAAAATTAATCGAAATCTACTCAAATGAAAACAGTGAATCAACAAGAGAAAATGTAACATTTACTATCGAATATAGCTCAATCATCACGTGGTTTAAATTGAAAGTCATTGAAACATCTCCCGAGATTCATTGAACCACAAACACATGTCCCCTACTCATTCTCAAGCAAAATCAACCTTCTCACATAAGAAATGTAACCTAAAATGTGCAATTTATCTTAATTAAGCAACAAGAACAACAACATTCTATTTAGATTAGCAGTAACATGGATAATGCATTTATCATCGTTATCATTAATAGTGAAAAATAAATAAATAATAATCTTCAGTGTATCATAAATCTACAAAGTCAACACATCCAACTTTTAAAGCAACATTCAACAATTTCTATTGAAATCACCAAAGGAACCAACTAAACAAGTTAATTCAGCAACTATTAAGTTTCAATAATAAAATGAAACAATCTGCAATGTATGGTTTAACATTTGGGCAAAATATAATGCACTTTTTTTAGGAAAATATCTTAATAATTAATAAACATAAGTCCACCAAAAAAAATGCTACTATCTCTTCTGATTCAAAAAAAAAATCTGGGTTTTCAAGGGAATGAAAAACCCACCAATTTTACACAAAAAATTTGGAATTTTTGCACACAAATAAGGAATAAAAATTCAATTGATAGAGAAGAAGGCAAAGATAAATCATTAACAAGAATCAAATTGTGTAAGAATTTAATGGAATTTAATTAAATTATAAAAAGAAACAAGAATATTTACCTTCTGAGAGTATAGTTGCGTTACCTCTAGAAAAACGTGGTGGCAGGGTTGTGTCGGAGCGGCGTGGTGGCGGGGCTGCGTCGGAGTAAGGGCTTCAGGGGAGAGGGAGGCGTCGTGAGAGTGTTTTGTGTTTATTTTTTATAAGTGTTTGAATATTTAGAGCTTTGTTTGATATAGACAAGCAAAACGACGCCGTTTCATTTGAAATCCGTCGGTATTCGGTCGTTAATTCGGGTCGTCGTATTCTGTCGTTACAAATCCGTCGGTATTCGGTCGCCTCTTAAACTAACAAAACGACGTCGTTACATAACCAGGGATGGATTGAGGTTCAAGGGCTGAAACTTGAACCAACTTGCTACTGTTATAGTTTTGCTTGGAAAGTAATGGGATTCAAGGGCTGGTCTAAAAATCCAGCCCTGATTTCTTACGGGCGACCGATTACCGACCGAATTCGTTATGTCGGTTGCTATTCGGTCGCTATGAATAAATGCAAAATGACGCCGTTTGGTTGTATTAAAACACTTGTGTTATTTCGAATTACTGAAGACACGTAAACTGCCAATACGACGTCGTTTTACATTTATCGAAAGCGACAGAATGACCCTTATCTAATTAGCGATGGACCAAGTTAAAAAAATATAAATCCAAAAATCAACATCGCTCTGAATGCGAGTACGAACTAATATGAATATTTTAGTAATTATTTTCTTATTAATAAGCAATTATAAATTTTTTTAACTACATTACTTAATGATTCACGTAAATGTATACACAAATGTATTACTTGAATTGTTCTGCTTCGAGTCCATTTAGGTATAGTACAAATAAGAATAATTGTTACTTGTTTGACTATTCATATGTATGTATATATATTAGTAATAGTACCTAAAATAGGCAAACTGTTTCTATATATCCCTTAAAAATAACTCCGCTATTTTTTAAAAAGAAAGTTTCTTACTAGCGACCGAATAGCGACCACTTTGATGAATTCGGTCGGTAATCGGTCGCCTATTATCTAATTTGCGACCGATTAGCGACGGATCGAGTTAAAAAATTATAAATTCAAAAACCGACATCGTTCAAAATGCGAATACGAACTAATATGAATATTTTAGTAATTATTTGCTTATTAATAAGCAATTATTAAAATTTTAACTACATTACTTAATGATTCACGTAAATGTATACACAAACGTATTACTTGAATTGTTCTGCTACGAGTATATTTAGGTATAATACAAATAAGAATAATTGTTACTTGTTTGACTATCCATATGTATGTATACATATTAGTAATAGTACCTAAAATAGGAAAAATGTTTCTATATATCCCTTAAAAAGAACTCCGCTATTTTTTAAAAATGAAAGTTTCTTACTAGCGACCGTTTTGACGAATTCGGTAGGTAATCGGTCGCCCCTTATCTAATTTGCAACCGATTAGCGACGGACCGAGTTAAAAAATTATAAATTCAAAAACCGACATTGTTCAGAATGCGAATACGAACTAATATGATTATTTTAGTAATTATTTGTGTATTAGTTATAGTAAATAAGATAGTTCTATCTCTTAAAAAGAACCCCACTATTTTATAAAAGACGGAGATGGTAAATGAATAGAGACCGAAGTACGACCGATGGGACGAATTCGGTCGCCCATAAGAAACATAGCGACGGAATTGCGACGGAGACGTTTAAACGATGCCGTTTTGATTCGTCGATCGCTAATCGGTCGCCCAACCCTAACCCTGTACCCTAAGAATGGTCGCTAGTCGATCGCAATTTCGTTCGGTCAATAGTCATTTTTTCACAAACATAATGGTAAAAACTCAGTATATCTCCTGCCACAATTCAACAGAAAATAGACCAAACAAATCCTAAAATCACCAGAAAACATACTAGTTCACTATTATACAAAAAAAATAAGTATGGTTCAATAATATACAAAACAAAACATACAATAGTCCAATATTATACCCAAAAAAACATAACAATAGTTCAATAATATACAAAAACAAACTACATCATCTATTGACTCCCCAAAACATCATTGACAATTAAGGGATCGTCGTCATAGTCTGAATCTAACTCATCATCTAGAATATTACTCAATTTAGCTTCTATCTCAAAGGCATTTAATACAATTTCTTTATTTGTTAAAATATCAGCTAAGGTACTAGCTAATGCCTTGTTTCTCTTCTTTTCCCTCCTCCTGTATTCCCTTTCTTGCTCCACTTTGCTTCCGTTATTTCCATTTTTTCCACTTGGCTACCTCTCTTCATTGCCTTTACCACATCAAAGAACGAACCGAGTCCTTGAACACGCCCTTTTGTAGCCCACCCGCTGCCTCAGCAGAAAGCGCAATCTGAGTCGGCAAATCCGGAGGAGGTTGACCGGCTTGAGTTGCTTCGTTTGCGGTGTAGTGATAAACAACATGGAACACCATCTGTCAAATAAAATGTCAGTTTATCACAGTTATCACAAGAATAACTAATATCAAAAAAGGTTGGAACATGAGTGAAATACATACGGATAACTGTCTAGAATCTTCATCAACCCATTTGCCTTTCTTTGGGCCGATATGGTGTTGATGCGTCCAATCGTAACTAGCCGGGAATGGGATTGCATGTCCGACCTCCTTTTCCTGTTAACAAAAATCATTAAAACATTAAATATGTACATAAAACACATAAAATATATGAATGTGAACCGTAATATAAGTACCAGTCTCTAATGGTGCTTAATGTGGCTCAGTGAACCGCCTGTGTGCTTCATTGGGCCTTTGCCACCCCTCCCTTCCTTCCGATTTTTTGATGTTTGTACAGACTTAGCAACAAAAGCCGGAGTTGCCCAGAAAGCTTGAAGTCGAGCCCAGTCGGTCTCACAAACCCGTTTGGGCCTCTTATATTTCTTCCTCGCGTCACTCATAATACCGCAGAGTCTCCCCTTAAGTAAGGTACGCCAACCTGACTTGACGCCCGCCTCATGCTTAGGAGCCCATCAATACCTTTTCTGTATTTTGAAATAATGTTAGATAATTAAATTCGAAGACTTGTAAATTCAAACTTATTTGCTAATTTATCAAAGTTTAAAATAAACTTACCGTGAACTCTTCCCACCACATTTTTTCTTCTTCCGGGGGAACATCCTTCATGGTGCTATATGCCCCCTTAAAACTCCCTTGAAATATAGCAGTAATGGCGGAGGAACAGCTAGATCTCAATCTAAAACTATAACAGCCGAAACAAAATTAATTAGAGACTATAATAATTACAAGAAGTATAATTAACTTAAAGGAAATAATTAAAAAATTAACGTACGTGCCAAGAGTAGGTTGCAGGAGAATACGAGTATCTAGTGCAATCCGTAAATATTCCATGGAAAGTTCGACACAATTGGGATTTTTTTTGGAAATTGGATGCAGTTACTAATTCATGATCTGGCATGTACAGAATGAAAACTTCATTCTCGATTCTACGAGAATTTTTATGAAAGCCTTTATTTTGCTTCTCTTCGATGGAAGTTTGATTTTACCAGAATGTATCCTAATTTTTGGCATAATTCTTCTTCTGATGATCGATTTAACCTCGGATAAAAAAGATATACCTTGGTTATATTTCATCTCTTCAACAAGTTTAGTAATGAGCATTTTTGGATAAGAAGATGCTTAGAAATCTTTTATTTTTTCAACCTAATCACTATTTTGATTTCGGAAAAAATTTATTTATCAATATATTGTTTCTTTTGCACACACATCTCCTCCTAATGGAGAATTAAAATAATTAGGATTCGTTGAAAAAAATGAGAATCAACCAGAGACCCTTCCTGACTGGAGCAGGCTACCATGAGACAAAAAATCTTCTTTCTAAAGAGATTCGATTCGGAACTCTTATATGTCCAAGGTTCAATATTGAAATAATTTCAGAGGTTTTCCCTGACTTTGTTCGTGTCAACAAACAATTCGAAATACCTCGACTTTTTTAGAACATGTCCGAGTCAAATAGCAATGATTCGAAGCACTTCTTTTTACACTATTTCGGAAACCTAAGGACTCAATCGTATGGATATGTAAAATACAGGATTTCCAATCCTAGCAGGAAAGGGAGGGAAAGGGATACTCAATTTAAAGTGAGTAAACAGAATTCCATACTTGATCTCATAGATACATATCGAATTATGCGGAAAGCCGTATTCGATGAAAGTCGTATGTACGGCTTGGAGGGAGATCTTTCATATCTTTCAGGGGAATCCATCATACAATCCAATCACAAAAATTGTGATCTTAATCGATGTCTTACCCCATAACTTTGAGGGAACAATAGCCTGACAGAGGGTAGAAATTAAAGAGGGTATTTATGCCCGCCGTGTCCTGTATATGGACATCCGAGGCCAGGGGGCCATTCCCCTAACTCGTACTGATGAGAATTTGACTCCACGAGAAATTGAACAAAAACCTCGATGTCGGCTCTTCGCCACCTGGGGCTGTAGTATGTTCCAAGGGTTGGGTTGTTCGCCCATTAAAGCGGTACGTGAGCTGGGTTCAGAACGCCGTTAGACAATTCGGTCCATATCCGATGTGGGCGTTAGAGCATTGAGAGGACATTTCCCTTGTACAAGAGGATCGGGACCCCGCGATGAAGAGAAGAACAGAAAACTAATAGATAAACAAGGGTTGAGTTTGCCCCTTTACCATATCTGTACAAATAGCCGTCTGTGGGATAGTAGACTGGTGAGTCACTGATCCTCCTACCGGCGCAAACTTAGTGGCCGGTACTGACGCAGACGCGTCCCGAGATACATGTGCATCAGCAGACTATGACGGAGGTGTTGTACCAGTCTCGGGAGCAGATGGTAGTGTCGACCGCAAATCAGATGATGAACCTGGCTGGGAGGTAGGGGGCGTAGCAGCCACTGGTGCCTGACTAAATGGTAAGGACACTCGGATACTTTTCTTTGGAGGCATCTCTGAAATCAATACAAAATTAAGATCATAAAGTCCATTAAACAAAGATGATGAAATATCCTTTTGCAATGAAATAAAGATCATAAAGTACATTAAACAAAGATCATGAAATTAAGTCGAATGTTTAAAGACTGAAAATGAAATTTGTCGAATGTCTAAAGATGGGTGAAAAGTTCTCATCAAGTTCTAAGATCCTAATGAGTAATGACACTTTCAATAACACGCTCCTTATAGCAAAATGTGTTTTTTAATATTTAATTTAGTAACTTAAATAATAAAGAGAATATAAGTACTTAATTATGAAATGTATCAGATGAATGAAGCAGGGTTCTTAGCAAATTCTTAATAAAAGAGTGAATGCAAGTCACACCACCAATGGTCCTATCTTATGCGTCGAAATTCGTTTAGAAATGTTTGCTTAGAAAATTATGAAAATAAGACTTCAGCTGAAGTCGATAACCACTATATCTCATGTCTAATTAACCATAAAATTTCCCAAAAATTGAAACGAAGTTCTAATCCTCAGCATATTTTCCCAAAATATCAGCAGGAATATAACATGACATGTGGACATAAGCTATATTGGCTAAACTAATATTGGTTTTCTTGAAGAATAAGAAGAAACTAATTAAGAATAAGAACATGAGTATGAATATCATTTCCTTTTTAAGAATAAGAACACGAGTATGAATAAGAACACTGTTTCAGCTCCCATATCACACAATGATATACTGGTTCAGCTCCCATAGCATAGCCATAAATCTGAAACTTAAATATCATAAATTAAATATCATAGCCATTTTACCAAAGTAACCAAACTTGTTTACCAGATACTGAAAAATTCAATATGACAAAACACTTAACTGACATGACTGATTCACACAATTAAAATCTCAAGAATGCAATTTACTGAGAAAACACTTAACTGACATGCAATTTTCTTAGCAAAAAATCAAAAAAAAAAAAAAAGAAAAGAGAAAAGTGATACTTACCTTTGATCACCTTCTATCTTCAGCAATATTAAGAATGGTGGTGGCCGGAGATGGCTTCTTCAAATGACGGTGTTCAACGGCGGTTGAGGGACAAAATTGTGACGATGGGTGGTGAGTGTGGCATCGGTGAGTGAAGAAAATCTTTGCCGGCGTCGATTGAAGTGGGACGGTCGTTGCTGTGAGAGGTGGAGATGTCGGCGACGCTGTGGAGGTTGAGGTGGTCGTCGCTGTGGGCGGTGGTGGACGGAGGGGGCGACGGGAGGTGGGATTGCGCATAAGGGGGAGGGGTTTCGCGGGGGAATAGCAACTTAGGGATTTTGACTTCTGTTGAAGTCTTTTAAATAATGGAATACCAAAACGACGTCATTTTTGTGTTAACGACCGAATACCGACCGCATAGTTACCGTTATGTATTCCGCCTGTCTTCCACAGTTAGACTCCGTCATTATTCGGTCGTTAAAAATGCCGTCGATATTCCGTCGTTATATTCAGTCGTTAACGGTTACCAAAACGACCTCGCTTTAATTTATTTTAAACCTTAATTTTTTTAGAGATAAAAACATCAAAACGACGTCGTTTTCACGCCGTTATGTATTCCATCGGTAAACGGTCGTTAACTTCCGTCGGTATTCGGTCGTTAAAGGGGAATAAAATGACGTCGTTTTAATTTGGTCAACGAGATCGATATGACAGACGCAGTAACGGCAGAATAGCGCCCGGTGTTTGTTCAGTTTCTATTCAGTCGGTATTCGGTTGGTAAAGGAGTGACCAAAAATTTCGATCGCTATTTAACTATTTCTTGTAGTGTTAAGAGCTACTCAGTCCAAATGAAGAATCATGTGGTATGTTCCTTAATAAGAAGAAGTGATGAAGTCCAATACTTTACAACTCAAGATTTCTATAGGACTTCACCACATCAAAGAAGATGTAGATCAAAGGCTTCAAGTCAAGGCTCCAAAAAGATAGTCAACTTAAAGACTTGAAGACCTTAGGAAGATTATTCTATGCCTATATGTATTTTCTTGTGACTAATCTTTCCTAGAGAATAGTAGATATAGATGTTTAAAGTTCAACCATGCATGTTTTCAAAAACTCATGTTTTACATTGTTTCAATTCTTTGAAAAGGTTTTTGAAAAGTTAGATAAGTGTTGGTCAATGCCTATGTCCTTTAAAATGTGTTTTATATCTTTACAAAACACTTAGGTATGAATTTGAGAACATTGATAATTTGACTAAGTGGAAAACCCACTTTAGAACTTCACACCGTTCGACCTAGGCCTAACCTCGGAAGACCAGATGAAGTTCGGTCAACCGACATGTGTGTCCAGTCGACTAAGGTTGTTTTTGTCCTTAGTCATATTTTGAATGTTCCAAAGCTCCAACGTATATATCATCTTGGAATACTTTGCTCTAGGTCGGTGGACTGCGATTTACTTTGTTCGGCCAGATCACTTACTTCGGTCGACCGAGATGAGCAGGGTCGACCGAAGTGTGTACAATCAGTCCAAAAATTATAGTCGTTGTGACCATTTTTGCTTGTGTATTTTGCCCCTATATAATGCTTCTAAAGGTTAATTTTCATTAAAAATTAAGTCATAAGAGGACATATGTTATACACTTCATAAACAAGAAAACAAAAACTTTTTGAGCTTAATCTTCATATCATTCAAATCATTTTGTGTTGAACTTAAACATCAAAATGAACATATTTACTTAAGGTTATAAAAACAACACATGCTTCCTTACTTTATACATTGCTTCACTTAGTCATCTAAGTTGCCTAAATATAATTAACACTACAAGAAAACAGTTAAATAGCGACCGAATTTAGCGACCGAAATTGTAGGTCACAAAATTAATGACGGAATAACGATCGACTGGAAACCGACAACCTAACGGTCGTTCTTCTGTCGCCACGCCGTCGGCCATATCAGTCCCGTTGACCAAATTAAAACGACGTCGTATTGTTCACCCTTAACGACCGAATATCGAAGAAATTAATGACCATTGACCGACAGATTATTTAACGACCGAATACCGGCGGAAGTTACCGACGGAATACATAACGGTGTATATTTATATAATTATAACTGAAACACACGAAACGACGTCGTTTTGTGTACTATAACGACCGAATACCGACGGATAGTAACGACCGAATACCGACGGAATTAGACCGAAGGATTAACGACTGAATATATGACAGAAGTACTAAAACGACGTCGTTTTAAAGGATGTTTTGTCAAAAAAAATAAAAGGAAGCAGACTTCTTCTTCCTTCAAAATACCTAAAAGCCAATCGCCACCTCGCGACCGCCAAATTGCCGCCTCGCGATGACGCAGTCCTGTATCTCACCATCCCGCCACCTCCATCTCCACCTCGTATCTCACCATCCCGCCACCTCCATCTCGCCATTTCCACCGCTATTTCCACCTCTATCTCACCATCCCGCCGCCTCCATCTCCACCTCTATCTCACCACCCCACACCTCCATGTAAAGGTTCATTTTTTTCAAGATTTTTTTTCCATTTTTTTTTAATTCTTAAACTGCCACAGTTAATATTAATTGAATTTTTTTTTTTGTCTTTTTTGAAGGTACATTTGAAGAGAAAATTAACTGATTTTCCTCCATCCCCCCACCTCCAGTGTGATTTTTGGTTCACCACTGTACAGAGTTAGTTTTTAAACAAGGTTCACCACTATCCATTTCAGTTTTCTTCTTTTCTATCTGCTGCTCTGCTGATCAATTTTAGTATTTCTTTTCTTGTTTGTATTGTAAAAATTCATTCAATGTGAATTTTTTATGCTTGAGCAGATTCATGTGTAATGCTTCAGTTAATTTGATGTGTAAATTTCTTTTCTTGTTTGAAGTGTAAATTTGATGCATCTGTTTGATTATTCTGTTTGATGCTTCAGTTAAAACTATAGTTTGATGATTCTTGTTTGATGCTTCTGTTTGATGTTCACAACAGTTAATACTTCTGTTTGATGCTTAGGATAGTTTGATGATTATGTTTGATTCTTAGGATAGCTTGATGCTTAGGTTTGATGTTCGCATATTCATTTCATGAATGATTTTAGTCATAAGTTGAAATTTCTTAGCTTATAGTAGTTCATTTCATCAATTCTTAGTTTTGTATTGTATAGAGACGAGTTCTCAATACAAAACCATCACCCCGACCGCCATCCCGTGACCACCATCTTCCCGACTGCTATCCAGCCACCTTGCGACCGCCATCCTGCGACCCAAATTCCAAATATAAGGTACAGTTTTGTCTTCCCTGGCTGAATGAATTTGAAAATTGCTTCTTTCCTTGTAGAGTACTATTTACAAATCAGATATCGTTCTCAAGATATGAATGACTTTTGCTTTAATCAATTGACAATTTTTATTTTTACCCCCTCTTATTCAAATAATATTGGGGTTGGCAGTCCTCTTTCGAGTTTTGTTTTATATAGTTCTTTGCTTCTTCTGATTTACTGATTGGTAGGATGATGATGATATTAGGGCTGCATAATTATACATTTTAACTTGTTGATCATTTGTTGTTTTCCCACATTTTCTGCATTTTTGTTCCACTTTCGAGAGGTTTTTGTTGTCAGCTTTTAGGTGTTGGGTCGTTTAGTGAACAGTTGTAAATCTTATAATTGAGAAATAGGTGAATAGTTATTCAAGAACAATTGTAACTATTCTCAGCAATGGTACTAACCAAAATCTCCTGTTGTCACTATCAGAACTAAGCCGCATTATCTCTGGCATGAGTTCCAGATTGAATCATCTTATTTCTTATAATATTATAATATTAGTTTCCTGACCTTTGTTATATTTCTTTTCTTTTTTTTGTATATCATAAACTTGCTTATGATCTTGTCATGAATGCATATACTTCTAGATAAATATCATAGTTGGAGTATAGTTTATTGAGTTACATGAGAAGCAGAACTCATAAACATAGCTTTGTCTTGTAGTTTGAATATCGAATAGAGGTAAAAGTCAAAGACACTCTCATAGTATTAAACTTTTTTTGCAAGTATCAACTTTTTCCTTACCCAGTCTCTCTTATTATCTCACTTGAACTTTCCAACTTGCTGCTTATAATAGAGTAGTTGTGTGTATATTCCCTAAAGAAACATATGTGTGGGTCATAAGAAAATTGAACTTTGTTTTGTTTTTTTCTTTGATTTGCAATTCATGAAAGTCATAATGAATGAAATATCTTATGGCTTGTGTGTATGCAATAAATATCTTCTTAATCGGTAGTTTGCTACTTCTTAATCCGCTTAATTTATAATTCGTAGATGCCTCCAAAGAAACCTATACGAGCGTGCTTGCCATTTAGTCGATTGCAGATGTTCTGCTACGCCACCCTACCTCCCTGCACACCTTCATCATCCGGCTCGCAATCGACAGCTGCATCTCGCCCTCGTGCTGGGTATGACACATCCGACACGATCTGCCGGTGAGCACGTCTCTGGGGGTTCTCTCACGGCAAAGACCGCCCACCGAGTCTCACGCCAGCTGGAGGCTCGGGCTACTCACCATTCCCGATGTCCCGCAGACGAGGACTCGATCCCAGATCTGGGAGGAGCGCATATTGCAAGAGATACGCGGACTCTCCCTGCAAACTCGACTTATGGCACGTAAATTAATTTCAAACTTATGTCCTTTATAAATCAAGTTAATTATAATTATTTTAATCATTTTAATCTCTAATTGAATTTTGTCGCTGCTATTATAGTTTTAGATTGAGCTCTAGCTACTCCGCCGCCATTACCGTTATATTCCAGTAGTCGTTTCAAGGGAGCATATAGCACCCTAAAGGATGTTCCCATGGAGGACGAAAATATGTGGTGGGAAGAGTTTGCGGTAAGTGTATGAATTATAATGAAGTTACAAGTGTATAATTTTTAATTATCTAACATTATTTCAAAAAACAGAAAATTTATCGATGGGCTCCTGAGCATGAGGAGGGGGTCAAGAGAGGTTGGCGCACGATACTTAAGAGGAGACTGAGCGGTATCATGAGTGACCACCGGAAAAAGAATAAGAAGCCCAAATGGGTTTCTGAAACTGATTGGGACAGACTGAAAGCGTATTGGGCAACTCCGAAATTTCAAGCCAAGTCTAAAAAGGCAGCAATCAATCGGAAGGAGGAGAGGGGCGGCAAAGGCCCAATGAAGCATACGGGTGGTTCACTTAGCCACATTGAGCATCATCAGAGACTGGTAATTGTAAAAAAATTCATATTCATTAAAATTTTGTGTTTTTATTTACGTATTTAATGTTTTAATACATTTTTTAAACAGGAAAAGGAGGCGGGACATTCAATCCCATTCCCGGATAGCTATGATTGGTGTCATCAACACCATACCGGCTCGAAGAAGGGGGAATATGTTGATGATGATTCTAGACACCTATCGGTAAGTATTTTCATTCTGTTTCCATTTTTTTATATTAGTTATTTACTTGAATTTATCACTAACCTTCCTTTTTTTTTAACAGGGAGTGTTCCATTCTGTTTACGACAATGCCGCAACCCAAGCTACTCAAGCGAGTCAACCACCTCCCGATTTGCCGACTCGGATTGCGCTCTGCTGGAGGCGATTGGCGGGATAAAAAAGGGGACGAGTTCAAGGACTCGGTTCCTTCTCGGATGTGGTTAAGGCAATGAGGGGAGGTAGTCAGTCGGTATCTCACTCAGAAATGGAACACAAAATAACAGAACTGAACGAAGAATGGAAGAAGAAATTTGAAGACAAAGAGAGAGAATATACGCAGAGAGAAAAGAAGAAAAATAAGGCATTAGCTAGTACCTTATTTGAGATGTTTTCAAATAGGGACGCTATATTAAGCCCAGCTGAGCTAGAAGCTAGATTGAGCAACTTAGATAATGATGACTTAGATTCAGATTATGACGATGATCCCTTAACTGTAGATGATGTATTGGGCCGTCAATAGAGATTGTAGGTTTTTTGTAATATAATTCGACTTTTGTTATGTTTTTTTGTTTTAATATTGAACTATGCTTGTTATTATCACTATTGTATGCTTATGAAATATTGACTGCTGAAATATTGACTTGTATGTTATTTGTATGCTTATGACTTGTGGCAGGGTGTATACTGTTTTTAAAATCTCTAGCTCTGGAATATTGTTATGGGCGACGGAATAGCGACTATATTAGGGTATAAGGTTAGGGTTTAGCGACCGAATAGCGACCGTTGTCTAATTTTTCGTCGGTATTTGGTCGCCCCTTTCAAAAGTGTGTACAAGTTTAAATATTCAATTTAATGTGTGTGTGTGTGTAGGTACACATATAAACTAGTTATACTACTTAACGTTCGTCAGTAGTGTTTGTATAAAAAAAATCGGCACGGCGGAAAAATATCTGGAAAAATAAGGCGACAGAATACCGACGGATAATGCATATACGGTCGGTATTCGGTCGCCCGGTTGTATATCCGCGACCGAATACCGACCGATAATGCGTTTACGGTCGGTATTCGGTCGCCCAGGATAGAAAATTAAAAAGACCCAGGCACTTGATGAACTACTTGTTGAAATGTCATGCCCCGTGTCTAAACAAGTTTTTAAATTAATGTGTACAAGTTTAACTATTCAATGTGTGTGTGTGTGTGTGTACACGTGAAACGACATATAGTACTTAACAGTCGTCAATAATGTGTACAAGTTTAAATATTCAATTTAATGTGTGTGTGTATGTGTGTGTAGGTACACATATGAACTAGTTATAGTACTTAACGATCGTCAGTAGTGTTTGTATAAAAAAAAAATCGGCACTGCGGGAGAATATCGGGAAAAATAAGGCGACCGACTACCGACGGATAATGCATATACGGTCGGTATTCGGTCGCCCAATTTTATTTCCGCGACCGAATGCCGACCGATAATGCGTTCACGGTCGGTATTCGGTCGCCCATGATAGATAATTAAAAAGACCCAGGCACTTGATGAACTACTTGTTGAATTGTCATGCCCCGTGTCTAAACAAGTTTTTAAATTAATGTGTACAAGTCTAACTATTCAATGTGTGTGTACACGTGAAACGACATATAGTACTTAACAGTCGTCAATAGTGTGTACAAGTTTAAATATTCAATTTAATATGTGTGTGTGTGTAGGTACACATATAAACTAGTTATAGTACTTAACGGTCGTCAGTAGTGTTTGTATAAAAAAAATCGGCACGGCGGGAAAATAACGGGAAAAATAAGGCGACCGACTATCGACGGATAATGCATATACGGTCGGTATCCGGTCGCCCAATTTTATTTCCGCGACCGAATGCCGACCGATAATGCGTTCACGGTCGGTATTCGGTCGCCCAGATAGATAATTAAAAAGACCCGGGCACTTGATGAACTACTTGTTGAATTGTCATGCCCCGTGTCTAAACAATTTTTTAAATTAATGTGTACAAGTTTAACTATTCAATGTGTGTGTACACGTGAAATGACATATAGTACTTAACAGTCGTCAATAGTGTGTACAAGTTTAAATATTCAATTTAATGTGTGTGTGTAGGTACACATATGAACTAGTTATAGTACTTAACGGTCGTCAGTAGTGTTTGTATAAAAAAAATCGGCACGGCGGGAAAATATCGGGAAAAATAAGGCGACCGACTACCGACGGATAATGCGTATACGGTCGGTATTCGGTCGCCCAATTTTATTTCCGCGACCGAATGCCGACCAATAATGCGTTCACGGTCGGTATTCGGTCGCCCAGGATAGATAATTAAAAAGACCCGGGCACTTGATGAACTACTTGTTGAATTGTCATTCCCCGTGTCTAAACAAGTTTTTAAATTAGTGTGTACAAGTTTAACTATTCAATGTGTGTGTGTGTGTGTACACGTGAAACGACATATAGTACTTAACAGTCGTCAATAGTGTGTACAAGTTTAAATATTCAATTTAATGTGTGTGTGTGTGTAGGTACACATATGTACTAGTTATAGTACTTAACGATCGTCAGTAGTGTTTGTATAAAAAAAATCGGCACGGCGGGAAAATATCGGGAAAAATAAGGCGACTGACTACCGACGGATAATGCATATACGGTCGGTATTCGGTCGCCCAATTGTATTTCCACGATCGAATGCCGACCGATAATGCGTTCACGGTCGGTATTCCGTCGTCTAGGATAGATAATTAAAAAGACCCGAACACTTGATGAACTACTTGTTGAATTGT
Organism: Vinca minor; assembly: GCA_026122235.1. NCBI lineage: Eukaryota > Viridiplantae > Streptophyta > Magnoliopsida > Gentianales > Apocynaceae > Vinca > Vinca minor. The sequence continues at coordinate 6,521,589 of JAOCZM010000284.1, read as the reverse complement.
CATGCCCCGTGTCCAAACAAGTTTTTAAATTAATGTGTACAAGTTTAACTATTCAATGTGTGTGTGTGTGTGTGTACACGTGAAACGACATATAGTACTTAACAGTCGTCAATAGTGTGTACAAGTTTAAATATTCAATTTAATGTGTGTGTGTGTGTGTAGGTACACATATGAACTAGTTATAATACTTAACGGTCGTCAGTAGTGTTTGTATAAAAAAAATCGGCACGACGGGAAAATATCGGGAAAAATAAGGTAACCGACTACCGACGGATAATGCATATACGGTCGGTATTCGGCCGCCCAATTTTATTTCCGCGACCGAATGCCGACCGATAATGCTTTCACGGTCGGTATTCACGGTCGGTATTGTAAAACACAAGAGGGGGGGGGGGGTGAATTGGATTTTAACTAATCTTGCTAACTTTTTCGAATATTAATCAATGCAAGTGAGAACTTGAGCAAGATGAAGGAAAGCTAAAGCAAAACCCAATCGACAAGACAAAGGATTTAGAGTGGTTCGATTCACTTAGAATCTACATCCACTACCTTGAGCCGCACCCAAGGATTTCAACAAACTTCACTAAGAAGATGCCCACACAAAGTAGGACTTTTACAATTGCCCACACAAAGTAGGACTTTACAACCAAAGGATGCCCACACAAAGTAGGACTTACAATAATAACCCTATCACTAAGAAAGGGAATTAAGAAAGGTTAAGTACAAGGTTGTTCACTCTTCTAAGTGAAAGATATAGTACCTTTGAAGCACAAACAATTTAGCTCTTGAACATATGAGGTTCACTCTTTGTCTTGCTTTTGAAAGAATACTCTTGAATGCTTTAGATCATAAGGATGAAGAGTATTTTGCTTTGAAAGTGTTTAGACTTGATAAGATATCAATGTTTTATGTTTTTCAAAGTCTTAGAATGATTTTCAGCTTTAGAGTATATATACATATCAAAATATGGCTGAAAATCGATTCTCCAACGGTCAAATAACGGCTAGTAAAAGCGAGTTCGGTTGACCGTTCACGGACTTTCGGATGACCGAAGGTCACCTCGGTTGAGCCGAAGCCAACCTCGGTCGACCGTCCAAGCCACTTCGGTCGACCGACCATGCCTAAGGTCGACCGAACCTCATCAACAAATCTCTCAGTTTCTCTTCGGTTGATCCGATCTTGAGCTCGGTCGACCGAACCTTTTCTGAGCTTGAGAGTGTTGATTTTTCACACGTTTTGAAATCTTTTGAAGTGTAAAAGGTTTTCCCAAAAGGTAACAAGTAAGAACACTTGAAAAACCATTTTAAAGACTTATACTTTGTAAACAAAGGCTTTTTGGATAAGGAAACTTATTTGAAACTTTTGCCTTTTGAAAACGTGTTTGTGTGCAAGCAAGACTTGAATGTAGAGCATATGTTCATGAGAGCTTTGGTTAGAGCTTTCTAAGATTGCGACTAATGACAACAAAGCTAAACTAACCAAACCTAAGTCTTCAATCTTCAATCTTGATGGATGAGCCTTGTATATCTTTGAATCTTGATATCAATGGCTTTCAATGGCTTGATTGAAGTACTTAGAGCTTCCTACAAGATTTCCAATATTCTATCACAAAGATTAAGATCATTAGACACAACATCAAATGTTTGTCCAATATCAAAAACAGAGTTCGTTCGCCCTTAGGGCTTACAATCTCCCCCTTTTTGATTATGACAAACTTTGATGTAATAAGATAGAATATGGACAATGTAAGTACATGGAAGAATGGCAAAAGGATCTAAGAACAAATAAGTACAAAGACTAATGCTTAGAAGATACCAATTGTATACGATACCAATTGTAAAGACAAATATATGCAAAAACATAAGCACTAGCATTATAAGTTCTTTTGCCATATAAACTAGGGACTCATAGAAGAGCCCTATTTACCAACCATCCTCCTTGCCTCCTTCCTTCCATCTAATATGTTTTGAGACAAAAGATATATAAAAAGCTCCCCCTCAAAACATGCCGGAAAGGATAAAAAAAAACATGATTAATACACAAAGATTAATACACATTTTAGCAAGATTAATACACATTTTTCTCCCCCTTTGGCATAATCAAAAAGACTACAAACTCCATAGTTAATACACCATTTTTCTTGAAGAATGATCTTTTTGAATAAGCTTGGTTGATTTCAAAATACAAAGAGTCCATAATGACACATAAAAATAAAGAAGGTTATTTATGGCTCAAAAAGAATATCAACCAAAGCTAAAAACAAAGGAGATAGGGAATATAACCTTTAAGAACAATCTCCCCGTTTATCAAACATACGATGTTAGCTATTTGAGATGAAACCAAGTATGATACAAATTGACCAATTGTAAAACATGATACCAATTGTAAATATAGCCAATTGTAAAATACGTTTGAAAATATAGCTAACAAAGTACTAGTGGAAGTGATACAATGAATACATAAGTTAAGCATAAGTATCACAACCAAAAGAAGTAGAGGAAGTGTAAGAAAACACTTTGAGTACATTCCTCTAACAAGTTAATGGTTAGCTAAATGAGTATTACAACTCTAGAAGCTAGACTAACCAAAAAACTCTAATGAGATCACAAAGGATATGAATACCAATTGTAAAGAATATGATCTCATGTTTATTTAAGGAGAACACATGTTAGAATATGAACTTGTATAACTTGTGTGACTCCCAAAATAACTCACACATATTTGCTAAAAGATATGAAAGATGAAAAACCAAGCCAACAAGTGTTAAAATCTCTAAATGATGCAACATTTTAACATGATGATCAAGGATGATAAAGATCAAGCACACCATGTTAAACATATGTAAATGAGGATCAAGCACCAAAGAGATATGGTATGTGCATTCTTGAAGATATTGATATCAATTGAGATTGTGTTTGTACTTTAAGCAATTAAGATCTTATAAGTAGAACACAAGACACATTATCAAGATAAAAGATCCCATGCACATAAACACAGAAAGTTTCAATAATCAAGTTTATGCTTTTAAATCATCATTCTTGTCAAGTTTGGAATGAACAATAAGCATATTGACAAGCACAATATGATGTACATAAACCATAAGCAAAAATGCACAAACTCTCTTTGTCTTACAAAGACTAGAAGTATATCCTAAACTACTTGCACTAACAATCCACAAAGTGATCATGCAAGTTGAAAATTGAATGAGCAAATACTTCTTAGCCATTTAACTAAACTCATCATATAGGAATGTTATAGCTCATAATGATCAAAAAACAACATAATGACCACTAATCAAAGGATGAGTTAAGCCTTGTACCTCAACGCTCTTTGAGCTTGGACTTCTTACCATTTTGGTAGATCTTATTTATCAACAAGTCCATTGAGGCCTTTTGTGTGATCACTTTCATTGATCATCACAATTTTGTAATCCTTAGCATTTGACTCTTTTCTTGGAGTCTTAGCTCACTTGTGCCATTCCTTGTAGTTCATATCTTCTTCTTGAAGGATAGAACTCTTTGTTACCTACAAGGAAATCTTGATGACAAATTTGGTACCTTTTTAAAGGTCCTTCATGATTAGCTCAATATCATCAAGTAACACATACATGCTTAAGGATCATGGTTATCAAAAACCAAAACAACTAGATAGATTCTTAAATGAATATGACCTAACAAAACAAGAATCAATCAAGTTGCATATGCTACATCTCATAGATACCTTAGCTCAATAGACATGAATAAACAAGAGCATGCTAAAGGTCATCTATATAATTATTGAATTCAAGCATGTGAGATGCAACATTTATATAAGAGCAAGCATGTATATATATCAAAAACACTTAACTCATTAATCAAAGTGTTATGAGAAGGTGATTTTGATACCTTTGCTTTCTTACCAAGCTGATGAAGACATTGGATTGACACTTTGGCTCTTGTCATCACTTGATGCTTTGCTCTTATTATCTAACCAACTTGGTTCTCCAATTGATTGTCATTTGAGCTTTGAGAAACCAAGTGTTGAGGAGTGCTTTTGAATTTCTTCTTTTGGCACCTCTCCTTTAACTTCTCCCCCAATGCCACTTCTTTTTTGAATCAAGTCCATTGAAGCTTTGTGGCATTCATCTAACTTATTAGAACCTATAAGATCAAGGGAGGAGTAGCTTTTGGTACCCACTTTTGTTTGGGTCCATGGGGGTTAGTTGAAATACGTTTAACTTTCCAAATAGTTTTTACCCCCCTTTTTCAATCTTCTTCCTAACATGGCATCTAGCATTGGTATGACCATGTTTACCACAATATGTGCAACAAATGTGTGGCTTAGAAGATTTGTGAACATGCTCATAATATCTATTTTGCCTATGTGAGGAACTAGCATGCACAAAGTTATTCTTAGGCAACTTAGAAAAGCTAGCATGATCAAAGTGATTAGCATTATAACCAAGACCATGTCTATCATGTGAAGCACGTTGCATAACAAGAATATGATCAAGCTTTTGTGTTCCTTTGGAGAACTTGTCAACTAGTGAAGTAAGCTCAACAACTTTGATTTTCAAACTATCAAATTCAACAAGTTGACATTCAAGAGATGACATTTTATCACATGCTTCTTTGTATTGTAATGAAGATGTTTTGCAAGTAGTAATGAGATTTTCATTTTCACATTTCAAGCATTTAACATCATCACACAATTTTTTCATTTTCATTAATCAACTTTGATCTTTCATCAAGCAAGTATTCAATTTTAAGTTTCATCTCTTTGTTTTGCTTTGCACATTTTTTCATTTGCTCATACATATCATATAAAAGCTCATTAGGATCTTCCTCATCATCATCATCATTAGAATATGAAGGGGAGGGAGAAAGATGTACCTCATTACCAAAAGCCATGAAGCAAACATTTGAGTTTTCCTCTCCTTCTTCATTTTCTCTCTCATCTTGATCCCATGTGCTTAGCATGCCCTTTTGCATTCTTTGATTTGAAGAATTTTTTTCTTTTTTGTCTTCCTTGAGACCCTTTGCTTTGGCGGTTGGGCAATTTCCTAAGAGATGTTGATTGCTTCCACACTCATAGCATTCCATCCCATTAGGATTTAGTTCTCTTCTATTTTGATGGAATTTTCTTCCTTTCCCAGGAAAACATCTTTTTCATTCGTTTTACCATTAAATCCATAGTCTCATCATCTAGGTTGATGTCTTCCTCATCACTTGAGCAATTTGATTCCTCTAGATCAAGAAAAGATTTTAGAGCAATATTCATCTTGGACTTGTCAATACGCTCTTCCTTTTTGTGAGTTAGCTCATATGTGAGAAGAGAACCAATAAGCTCCTCCGTAGGATATGTTTTCAAGTCCTTGGCTTCTTCAATGACTAGAGCTTTTCCTTCCCAACTTTTGGGGAAGAGAGTTGAGAATCTTCCTATTTATTTCACCCAAAGTGTAATCTTTACCATATGACTTCAAACCATTTACCACATTGGTGAATCTTGTATTCATCTCATTGATTGATTCATTTGGCTCCATGGTGAATAGCTCAAACTCTCTAACTAGCAAATTCAACTTTGACTCTTTCACTTGATTTGTGCCTTCATGAGTAACTTCAAGCATTTTCCACATAGCATGAGCCGATTTGCTTCCACGAACACGGTTGTACTCATCCGGATTCAAGGCACAACTTAGAATGTTCATTGCCATATAATTTCGAGTCATTTTCTTGGACTCAACTTCATTTAGCTCATTATCCGGTTTTGACATTAAAGTACCATCAACAATCTTCAATGGAATAAAAGGACCTTCTTCAAATATATGCCATAGAGAATAATCAATGGAGCACACATATATCTTGAATCGGTTTTTCCAAGCATTATAGTTGTTTCCATCAAAGAGTGGTGGTCTATTTGTAGAAGAACCCTCTTGGTAGGCTAAAGCGGAAATACCGCCATGATCTTTGCTTCTAGTGGTTAAACTAAAATTGAAGACGAAGCTCGATACCAATTGTAAAACACAAGAGGGGGGGTGAATTGGGTTTTAACTAATCTTGCTAACTTTTTCGAATATTAATCAATGCAAGTGAGAACTTGAGCAAGATGAAGGAAAGCTAAAGCAAAACCCAATCGACAAGACAAAGGATTTAGAGTGGTTCGATTCACTTAGAATCTACATCCACTACCTTGAGCCGCACCCAAGGATTTCAACAAACTTCACTAAGAAGATGCCCACACAAAGTAGGACTTTTACAATTGCCCACACAAAGTAGGACTTTACAACCAAAGGATGCCCACACAAAGTAGGACTTACAATAATAACCCTATCACTAAGAAAGGGAATTAAGAAAGGTTAAGTACAAGGTTGTTCACTCTTCTAAGTGAAAGATATAGTACCTTTGAAGCACAAACAATTTAGCTCTTGAACATATGAGGTTCACTCTTTGTCTTGCTTTTGAAAGAATACTCTTGAATGCTTTAGATCATAAGGATGAAGAGTATTTTGCTTTGAAAGTGTTTAGACTTGATAAGATATCAATGTTTTATGTTTTTCAAAGTCTTAGAATGATTTTCAGCTTTAGAGTATATATACATATCAAAATATGGCTGAAAATCGATTCTCCAACGGTCAAATAACGGCTAGTAAAAGCGAGTTCGGTTGACCGTTCACGCATCTCGGATGACCGAAGGTCACCTCGGTTGAGCCGAAGCCAACCTCGGTCGACCGTCCAAAGCCACTTCGGTCGACCGACCATGCCTAAGGTCGACCGAACCTCATCAACAAATCTCTCGGTTTCTCTTCGGTTGATCCGATCTTGAGCTCGGTCGACCGAACCTTTCTCGAGCTTGAGAGTGTTGATTTTTCACACGCTTTTGAAATCTTTTGAAGTGTAAAAGGTTTTCCCAAAAGGTAACAAGTAAGAACACTTGAAAAACCATTTTAAAGACTTATACTTTGTAAACAAAGGCTTTTTGGATAAGGAAACTTATTTGAAACTTTTGCCTTTTGAAAACGTGTTTGTGTGCAAGCAAGACTTGAATGTAGAGCATATGTTCATGAGAGCTTTGGTTAGAGCTTTCTAAGATTGCGACTAATGACAACAAAGCTAAACTAACCAAACCTAAGTCTTCAATCTTCAATCTTGATGGATGAGCCTTGTATATCTTTGAATCTTGATATCAATGGCTTTCAATGGCTTGATTGAAGTACTTAGAGCTTCCTACAAGATTTCCAATATTCTATCACAAAGATTAAGATCATTAGACACAACATCAAATGTTTGTCCAATATCAAAAACGAGTTCGTTCGCCCTTAGGGGCTTACAATCTCCCCTTTTTTGATTATGACAAACTTTGATGTAATAAGATAGAATATGGACAATGTAAGTACATGGAAGAATGGCAAAAGGATCTAAGAACAAATAAGTACAAAGACTAATGCTTAGAAGATACCAATTGTATACGATACCAATTGCAAAGACAAATATATGCAAAGACATAAGCACTAGCATTATAAGTTCTTTTGCCATATAAACTAGGGACTCATAGAAGAGCCCTATTTACCAACCATCCTCCTTGCCTCCTTCCTTCCATCTAATATGTTTTGAGACAAAAGATATATAAAAAGCTCCCCCTCAAAACATGCCGGAAAGGATAAAAAAAAACATGATTAATACACAAAGATTAATACACATTTTAGCAAGATTAATACACATTTTTCTCCCCCTTTGGCATAATCAAAAAGACTACAAACTCCATAGTTAATACACCATTTTTCTTGAAGAATGATCTTTTTGAATAAGCTTGGTTGATTTCAAAATACAAAGAGTCCATAATGACACATAAAAATAAAGAAGGTTATTTATGGCTCAAAAAGAATATCAACCAAAGCTAAAAACAAAGGAGATAGGGAATATAACCTTTAAGAACAATCTCCCCGTTTATCAAACATACGATGTTAGCTATTTGAGATGAAACCAAGTATGATACAAATTGACCAATTGTAAAACATGATACCAATTGTAAATATAGCCAATTGTAAAATACGTTTGAAAATATAGCTAACAAAGTACTAGTGGAAGTGATACAATGAATACATAAGTTAAGCATAAGTATCACAACCAAAAGAAGTAGAGGAAGTGTAAGAAAACACTTTGAGTACATTCCTCTAACAAGTTAATGGTTAGCTAAATGAGTATAACACTCTAGAAGCTAGACTAACCAAAAAAACTCTAATGAGATCACAAAGGATATGAATACCAATTGTAAAGAATATGATCTCATGTTTATTTAAGGAGAACACATGTTAGAATATGAACTTGTATAACTTGTGTGACTCCCAAAATAACTCACACATATTTGCTAAAAGATATGAAAGATGAAAAACCAAGCCAACAAGTGTTAAAATCTCTAAATGATGCAACATTTTAACATGATGATCAAGGATGATAAAGATCAAGCACACCATGTTAAACATATGTAAATGAGGATCAAGCACCAAAGAGATATGGTATGTGCATTCTTGAAGATATTGATATCAATTGAGATTGTGTTTGTACTTTAAGCAATTAAGATCTTATAAGTAGAACACAAGACACATTATCAAGATAAAAGATCCCATGCACATAAACACAGAAAGTTTCAATAATCAAGTTTATGCTTTTAAATCATCATTCTTGTCAAGTTTGGAATGAACAATAAGCATATTGACAAGCACAATATGATGTACATAAACCATAAGCAAAAATGCACAAACTCTCTTTGTCTTACAAAGACTAGAAGTATATCCTAAACTACTTGCACTAACAATCCACAAAGTGATCATGCAAGTTGAAAATTGAATGAGCAAATACTTCTTAGCCATTTAACTAAACTCATCATATAGGAATGTTATAGCTCATAATGATCAAAAAACAACATAATGACCACTAATCAAAGGATGAGTTAAGCCTTGTACCTCAACGCTCTTTGAGCTTGGACTTCTTACCATTTTGGTAGATCTTATTTATCAACAAGTCCATTGAGGCCTTTTGTGTGATCACTTTCATTGATCATCACAATTTTGTAATCCTTAGCATTTGACTCTTTTCTTGGAGTCTTAGCTCACTTGTGCCATTCCTTGTAGTTCATATCTTCTTCTTGAAGGATAGAACTCTTTGTTACCTACAAGGAAATCTTGATGACAAATTTGGTACCTTTTTAAAGGTCCTTCATGATTAGCTCAATATCATCAAGTAACACATACATGCTTAAGGATCATGGTTATCAAAAACCAAAACAACTAGATAGATTCTTAAATGAATATGACCTAACAAAACAAGAATCAATCAAGTTGCATATGCTACATCTCATAGATACCTTAGCTCAATAGACATGAATAAACAAGAGCATGCTAAAGGTCATCTATATAATTATTGAATTCAAGCATGTGAGATGCAACATTTATATAAGAGCAAGCATGTATATATATCAAAAACACTTAACTCATTAATCAAAGTGTTATGAGAAGGTGATTTTGATACCTTTGCTTTCTTACCAAGCGATGAAGACATTGGATTGACACTTTGGCTCTTGTCATCACTTGATGCTTTGCTCTTATTATCTAACCAACTTGGTTCTCCAATTGATTGTCATTTGAGCTTTGAGAAACCAAGTGTTGAGGAGTGCTTTTGAATTTCTTCTTTTGGCACCTCTCCTTTAACTTCTCCCCAATGCCACTTCTTTTTGAATCAAGTCCATTGAAGCTTTGTGGCATTCATCTAACTTATTAGAACCTATAAGATCAAGGGAGGAGTAGCTTTTGGTACCCACTTTTGTTTGGGTCCATGGGGGTTAGTTGAAATACGTTTAACTTTCCAAATAGTTTTTACCCCCTTTTCAATCTTCTTCCTAACATGGCATCTAGCATTGGTATGACCATGTTTACCACAATATGTGCAACAAATGTGTGGCTTAGAAGATTTGTGAACATGCTCATAATATCTATTTTGCCTATGTGAGGAACTAGCATGCACAAAGTTATTCTTAGGCAACTTAGAAAAGCTAGCATGATCAAAGTGATTAGCATTATAACCAAGACCATGTCTATCATGTGAAGCACGTTGCATAACAAGAATATGATCAAGCTTTTGTGTTCCTTTGGAGAACTTGTCAACTAGTGAAGTAAGCTCAACAACTTTGATTTTCAAACTATCAAATTCAACAAGTTGACATTCAAGAGATGACATTTTATCACATGCTTCTTTGTATTGTAATGAAGATGTTTTGCAAGTAGTAATGAGATTTTCATTTTCACATTTCAAGCATTTAACATCATCACACAATTTTTCATTTTCATTAATCAACTTTGATCTTTCATCAAGCAAGTATTCAATTTTAAGTTTCATCTCTTTGTTTTGCTTTGCACATTTTTTCATTTGCTCATACATATCATATAAAAGCTCATTAGGATCTTCCTCATCATCATCATCATTAGAATATGAAGGGGAGGGAGAAAGATGTACCTCATTACCAAAAGCCATGAAGCAAACATTTGAGTTTTCCTCTCCTTCTTCATTTTCTCTCTCATCTTGATCCCATGTGCTTAGCATGCCCTTTGCATTCTTTGATTTGAAGAATTTTTTTCTTTTTTGTCTTCCTTGAGACCCTTTGCTTTGGCGGTTGGGCAATTTCCTAAGAGATGTTGATTGCTTCCACACTCATAGCATTCCATCCCATTAGGATTTAGTTCTCTTCTATTTTGATGGAATTTTCTTCCTTTCCCAGGGAAAACATCTTTTTCATTCGTTTTACCATTAAATCCATAGTCTCATCATCTAGGTTGATGTCTTCCTCATCACTTGAGCAATTTGATTCCTCTAGATCAAGAAAAGATTTTAGAGCAATATTCATCTTGGACTTGTCAATACGCTCTTCCTTTTTTGTGAGTTAGCTCATATGTGAGAAGAGAACCAATAAGCTCCTCCGTAGGATATGTTTTCAAGTCCTTGGCTTCTTCAATGACTAGAGCTTTTCCTTCCCAACTTTTGGGAAGAGAGTTGAGAATCTTCCTATTTATTTCACCCAAAGTGTAATCTTTACCATATGACTTCAAACCATTTACCACATTGGTGAATCTTGTATTCATCTCATTGATTGATTCATTTGGCTCCATGGTGAATAGCTCAAACTCTCTAACTAGCAAATTCAACTTTGACTCTTTCACTTGATTTGTGCCTTCATGAGTAACTTCAAGCATTTTCCACATAGCATGAGCCGATTTGCTTCCACGAACACGGTTGTACTCATCCGGATTCAAGGCACAACTTAGAATGTTCATTGCCATATAATTTCGAGTCATTTTCTTGGACTCAACTTCATTTAGCTCATTATCCGGTTTTGACATTAAAGTACCATCAACAATCTTCAATGGAATAAAAGGACCTTCTTCAAATATATGCCATAGAGAATAATCAATGGAGCACACATATATCTTGAATCGGTTTTTCCAAGCATTATAGTTGTTTCCATCAAAGAGTGGTGGTCTATTTGTAGAAGAACCCTCTTGGTAGGCTAAAGCGGAAATACCGGCCATGATCTTTGCTTCTAGTGGTTAAACTAAAATTGAAGACGAAGCTCTGATACCAATTGTAAAACACAAGAGGGGGGGGGTGAATTGGGTTTTAACTAATCTTGCTAACTTTTTCGAATATTAATCAATGCAAGTGAGAACTTGAGCAAGATGAAGGAAAGCTAAAGCAAAACCCAATCGACAAGACAAAGGATTTAGAGTGGTTCGATTCACTTAGAATCTACATCCACTACCTTGAGCCGCACCCAAGGATTTCAACAAACTTCACTAAGAAGATGCCCACACAAAGTAGGACTTTTACAATTGCCCACACAAAGTAGGACTTTACAACCAAAGGATGCCCACACAAAGTAGGACTTACAATAATAACCCTATCACTAAGAAAGGGAATTAAGAAAGGTTAAGTACAAGGTTGTTCACTCTTCTAAGTGAAAGATATAGTACCTTTGAAGCACAAACAATTTAGCTCTTGAACATATGAGGTTCACTCTTTGTCTTGCTTTTGAAAGAATACTCTTGAATGCTTTAGATCATAAGGATGAAGAGTATTTTGCTTTGAAAGTGTTTAGACTTGATAAGATATCAATGTTTTATGTTTTTCAAAGTCTTAGAATGATTTTCAGCTTTAGAGTATATATACATATCAAAATATGGCTGAAAATCGATTCTCCAACGGTCAAATAACGGCTAGTAAAAGCAGAGTTCGGTTGACCGTTCACAGACCTCGGATGACCGAAGGTCACCTCGGTTGAGCCGAAGCCAACCTCGGTCGACCGTCCAAGCCACTTCGGTCGACCGACCATGCCTAAGGTCGACCGAACCTCATCAACAAATCTCTCAGTTTCTCTTCGGTTGATCCGATCTTGAGCTCGGTCGACCGAACCTTTTCTGAGCCTGAGAGTGTTGATTTTTCACACGTTTTGAAATCTTTTGAAGTGTAAAAGGTTTTCCCAAAAGGTAACAAGTAAGAACACTTGAAAAACCATTTTAAAGACTTATACTTTGTAAACAAAGGCTTTTTGGATAAGGAAACTTATTTGAAACTTTTGCCTTTTGAAAACGTGTTTGTGTGCAAGCAAGACTTGAATGTAGAGCATATGTTCATGAGAGCTTTGGTTAGAGCTTTCTAAGATTGCGACTAATGACAACAAAGCTAAACTAACCAAACCTAAGTCTTCAATCTTCAATCTTGATGGATGAGCCTTGTATATCTTTGAATCTTGATATCAATGGCTTTCAATGGCTTGATTGAAGTACTTAGAGCTTCCTACAAGATTTCCAATATTCTATCACAAAGATTAAGATCATTAGACACAACATCAAATGTTTGTCCAATATCAAAAACAGAGTTCGTTCGCCCTTAGGGCTTACAGGTATTCGGTCGCCCAGGATAGATAATTAAAAAGACCCGGGCACTTGATGAACTACTTGTTGAATTGTCATGCCCCGTGTCTAAACAAGTTTTTAAATTAATGTGTACAAGTTTAACTATTCAATGTGTGTGTGTGTGTGTGTGTGTGTGTGTGTTTGTACACGTGAAACGACATATAGTCCTTAACAGTCGGCAATAGTGTTTCTATAAAAAAAAAAACGGCACGGTGGGAAAATATCGGGAAAATTAGGCGACCGAATACCGACCGTTAATGCATATACGGTCGGTATTCGGTCGCCCAATTTTATTTCCAATGCTACTTTGAATTTCCCGCTTTTCCTTTTTCTCGCCGACTGAATACCGGCAGATTTATATTTGCGGTCGGTAATCGGTCGCTAATTCTTTAAGATGAAACGACACAGTTCTTGTTTGGAAATTCATAACAAAACAGAATACCCAATATCAGAAACCCACTTGTAAACATGCGCGACCCTGTTATTGGAAACCCTCATCCCCCATTGCCTCCACCTCCCCCCTCCCCGGCTTCACTGGAACTCCGACGGTCCACCACCACCGGTCGGCTTTAGGTGCTCCGGCACCACCTCTCTGAATTAGGTGCTCCATTTCTTCTATTTCTCTTCTTATTTTTTCCCACATTACAAAATTAAATTTATTTTTTCTTCCATAAATGATTATGAAAATATGCTTACAACATATATTTGATTTATGATGGACCAAGGTTTCTTTATTTGTAATGAACTTGTAGGTGTTTATTACACTATAACCTTGACATTTGTTCTCTTTGCTTTTGTTTAAATTAAAGATTAAGTTTATTTGTGTTCATAAATGATTATGAAAATATACTTGCAATATATATTTGATTTATGATGAACCAAGATTTTTTTATTTGTCATGAAGTTGTAGGTGTTTATTACACTTTAACCTTGACATTTGTTTTCTTCTTCTTTTGTTGAAATTAAAGAATAAATTTATTTGTGTCCATAAATGATTATGAAAATATACTTGCAATATATATTTGAGTTATAATGGACCAATGTTTCTTTACTTGGAATAAATTTGTTGGTGTTTATTACAATTTAACCTTGACATTATTCTTTATCATTGTATACTTTGACAAAAATTTAGATAAGATGTCGTTAATAACATAGGTACGTAAAAATCATCAAAAATAAGGTTCTATGCATTTACTTATGAAGACTTGTTATACGCAGATATTGTGTTTATAATGGAGGACCGTAGTTGGATGTATATGGATTCAACATCTAATAGTGGATCCCTTCATAGTCCAGAATTTATAGCGGGGAGTGAAACAATTTGTAAATTTCGCTATTAGTATGTCCGCTAATGTACAAAATGATGGGATTAGGTGTCCTTATGCGGGTTGTAGAAATAAGGATTTTCATGTACCCAGATTTGGTGAAGTATCATCTTATTATGAACGGATTTGTATCTAATTATTATAATTGGACATGTCACGGTGAGGCTTTCTTTCCCAATGCCTCAAATTCCGTTTATTAATGAAACCTCTCATTATGTGGATAATTCTAGAAGACATACGACAAGAAACAATTATCGAGCGATGGTTTTTTATGTTCTTTGGACCCAGTTTTTAATGTGCTTGGGAAAATAGGGGACGTTGAAGAACCCCCCAAATCCAGTAGGCACAAATGTTCTATGACATATTGAAGGGCATGTTGATAGCCCACTGTATGCGGAGGTTGTACAAACCATTCACGACTATCAATGACTGCTAGAATGTTGAGTATAAAGTCCGAAGACAACTTATCACGAAACTACTATAGATAAATTTGCACGATTGATGAAAGAGGCGCTTCCTCCTCAAAATAATGCATTAGACGACTTTTACCAAATGAAGAAATTGGTTAAAGGTCTTGGATTACCGGTGCAAAAGATAGATGTTTGTTTTAACGGTTGTATGTTGTACTGGAAAGATGATGTTGAGAGTAGAGAATGCAAGTTTTGTGGTCATGCTAGGTATATTAAGAAAAAAGAAATCAAAAAATATACGACAAAAAGATATTGCTTGCAAAAAAATGTATTATTTTCCAATTACTCTGAGATTGCAAAGATTGTATGCATCTGAGAAAACTGCAAAACACATGACATGGCACTCACACAGTGAGAGAGAAGAGGGAATAATGAATCACCCAAGGGATGGGGAAGCTTGGCAACATTTTGATAGAACACACACTGATTTTGCAGTGGAACCTCGAAATGTAAGGCTTGGGTTATGTACAGATGGTTTTGCACCTTTCGGCATGTCAGGGAAGCAATATTCTTCTTGGGCAGTTAGTCTAACTCCTTATAATCTCCCCCCTTGGATGTGTATGAAGAACAATGTAATGTTCTTAACTATCATTATGCACTGGACCCCAAAATCCAAAACACAAGATTGATGTGTACTTGCAGCCTCTCATCGATGAATTGAATCAGCTGTGGAGTGAAGGTGCAGAAACTTATGACATCTCTAAAAAGAAAATTTTTAAAATGAGAGCTTCATTACTTTGGACAATTAGTGATTTCCCAGCATATGAAATGTTGAGTGGATGGAGTACAGCAGGCATTCACGCTTGTCCATATTGTATAGAGGAAACACAAGCGTTCCATTTGCAGGCTGGTAGGAAACAATCGTGGTTCGATTGCCACAGAAGCTTCTTGTCACCTGATCATCCATTTAGAAGAGATGCAAAGGGATTCTGAAAGGACCTGCGACATGAGAGAGTAGACCCTCTATCTCGGATGACTGGTGATGAAATGTGGTTTAGAGTTAGAGATTATCAAAAAATTACCGATACAGCTGAAGAGATTGGTAAAGAGAAAGGCAGAGGTCGATATCACAGTTGGGCCAAACGTAGCATATTTTGGGACTTACCTTATTGGTGGACACTTCTAATAAGACACAACATTGATGTCATGCATAATGAAAAAAATATGTTTGATAACGTCTTTAACACCGTGTTGGACGTGAAAGGTAAAATTAAGGACAATGTTAAGGCTAGAGCGGATGTTGAAAGATATTGCAATTGGCCTGAATTGAATATTAAACACGATGGCCGCGGTAAAGTAACGAAACCGAAGGCATGTTTCACTCTTACCAAGGCACAAAAAGAGATGGTTTTGCAGTGGGTTAAAGAATTAAGGCTCCCAGATGGATATGCATCGAATTTGGCGCGATGCGTTGATATGAAAGAGTTGAAAATGTCTGGAATGAAGAGTCACGATTCTCATCTATTCATGGAGCGACTTATCCCTATAGCACTTAGAGAAGTACTACCGACAAGTGTTTGGGGGACCCTAGCTGAACTTAGTCCTGTTCTATAGAGATTTGTGTTCTCCAAAGTTGAGTGTGGCGTATATGCAAGAATTGGAGGACACTATTGCTATTTTATTGTGCAAGTTAGAGCGAATATTTCCTCCCGGGATTTTTCGATGTGATGGAACACTTGCCGGTTCACTTTCCGTACGAAGCCAAGGTTGGTGGCCCGGTACAGTTTAGGTGGATGTACCCATTCGAGAGGTAACAACCAATGTCTTAAGTTATCTTAACTTCATTTTTATTTATCATGTTCGTATTATAATGTGATTAACTATTTATTCTTTAATTAGATATCTGCACCATTTGAAAAAGAAGATAAAAAATAAGGCCAGAATTGAGGGGTCAATTTGCAATGCATACTTGGAGATGACGAGACAAGTGAACCTTCCCCTGAATTATTATCAATTTGCAACTTACCGGGAAGATCATTTGGAAAAAAAGAAAATATTTTATTATCTGATAAAGATTATAAAACAACCATGAATTATATCTTGATGAATTGTGAAGAGGTCGAACCATATCTTCAGTAAGTAAACCTATCTATTGCTTCATTTTTGTTATATAATTGAAAGTATGCAAATAATAATATTGCCATTAATTTGTAATTCAGGAAATTTGTCAGTGAAGTAAATGACCAAACACCACATATAACGGAGGAAGAACTTCAAAGCCGGGTTTATAATGATTTTTTCAAATGGTTTGGAACTCATGTAAGTTTTGTAATGTGTAGAAATGTAGTTATCTTAAAAATGCGTAAACTAAATTAATTTAACATTTTGTTGTTCTAAACAGATACATAGCCTTCCGCAACATTCTGAAATGTTGTTGAAAAATCTTTCATGGGGCCCGTCAAGGAGAGTGATGTCATACACCGGTTTCGTTGTTAATGGTTATAGATTTCACACAAAAGTCCATAGCGAAGGAAAAGGAACGACAAACAGCGGGTTATGGGTTAAAGGAGATTATTACGGAGAGTTAAAGCAGGTCATTGAAGTTGAACTTGCTGGAGTACCTCACCAAAAAATAATTCTTTTCAAATGCGACTAGTTTGATTCTACTCCAAATCGAGGTCTTAGGGTGCATCCTCAATATAAACTTGTAGAAATTCATAAGAAAAGAACGTACCAGGGTTACGATCCCTTTGTATTTGCTTCCCAATGTCAACAAGTCTACTACACACCTTATCCGGGTAGTAAGACAACATCTAGGGCTGATTGGTTGGCTGTTTGTCGTTCCAAACAACCTCTTTTTGACGTTCCTGGTGTTCTGGTAGCGTATCAGGAGGAAGTAAGCGAGGAGGAGACCAGTCGCATTGATCCAACTATTACTAAAGTTGGTCAACTTACACACCGGTCAGGCGAATTTGAAGTTGTCCTTGTGACCGATACGAGTAGTGTTGATGAGGATGAGGATGAAATCATGTCGGGTGATGACAATTCTGAAGAAGATGATGAAATACAAGTATAACTTTTTAACTCTTCTTTTATTGTAACATTTATTTCTCATATTATTAATATCTTTCACGCTTCACAACTATCTTTTTTTACTTGCACATATTGAAGATGAGTAATATTTGTTGTGTTATTTTTGTAGTACTTTATGACCATAAATTAATTGACGTATTTGAAATTTTAATTTTATTCTTGAATTTTCAAGTTTCAACTCATAGACGAAAAGAGTATTGGAGAAGTGTAATCTTGGTTGTATTGTTGTAATCAAAATAACAAGTGCACACTTTGCTTTTTGTAATGTAAATTACAAGTGCATTGTTTGATTGTTACTTTAAACAAGAATTGTAGGCTTTGATTGTTCTAATGTAATGTTATTTTTGGATTGTATTCGTTATGTTTGTTATTTGGGATTTTTTGGATATTGTTTTTGGTTTGTATTGCTGTTTTGGATTTTCTGTTTCATACAGCAATTTTTTACAGCAGTTTTTTATATAGGGATTTAATTATATTTCAGATTTATTTTTTAAATTTAAAACAATTTTGCGACGGAATAGCGACGGACTAGCGGTTGCTAAGTCAAGTCAAATAAATTCTAGTCGGTCGGTATTCGGTCGCTTTATTATCGGTCGGTATTCGGTCGCTTTATTATCGGTCGGTATTCTGTCGCTTTTTTTATCGGTATGTATTCGGTCGCGTTATTATCGGTCGGTATTCGGTCGGGTTATTATCGGTCGGTATTCGGTCGCTTTATTATCGGTTGGTATTCGGTCACTTTATTATCGGTCGGGTTATTATCGGTCGGTATTCGGTCGCTTTATTATCGGTCGGTATTCGGTCACTTTATTATCGGTCGGTATTAGGTCGTCTTATTTGGTCGGTACTCTTTCAGTCGGACTTCGGTTGGTAATAGTCAATGTTAAAAAAGTCAAACCAATTATTCTATTCGGTCGGCTGTCCGTCGGCATATAGCGACCGATTTTTCCGTCGCTTAATAACGGTCGGTAATCAGTCAGTATATGGTTTAGCGACGAAAAATACACTACCACTATTTTCGGTCGGCAATCGGTCGGTAAACCTGAATAGCGACCGAATACCGACGGTACCGGCAGTCGCTATTTAACTGTTTTCTTGTAGTGTAACTTATCTTATGTGCTTAATCAACATATTTGGTGTTAAGGTGATCATTTAGGCAAATAAGTTTTAGAAAAGTTAAAAGTTTTTAAGAATCTAATTCACCCCCCCCCCCCCACCTCTCCTCCTCCTCCTCCTCCTCGGTTGATTACCCTAATAGGGTCTTTCAATATATACCTCCATAAATATTTATTTTTCTTGGTAGTATTTTTTTATTTATTTTTAATCCCAAATAAACTTATTTTTAAGACTATGTTTACCTAATAATATAAATTATATTTCAATGTTTATATTGTTTGATATGTATTTGATATATAATGTTAATGACATTCAAATAAGATTTTTGTGAATGATGTGTTTAATTAGCTATTTTCGTCACTATATACTACTAGGGCGTTAGGTCATATTATGATTAATTTCTTTTATTGAAGAACATATTCGTCAAATATACAAAATAAATCAACAAAATAATTAGATATGTTATTTTATTTATTATTATTTTTTTGAAAAAGAAAATCTTCTGCTAGGGACAAAATATAATAAAATATATTATATATATATTTTGAAATACATGTATACTATATTCTTTTTTGTATTGTGATATGCACTTCCGGACTCGAATAAAAAGCTAAGCAGTGTAATTGGAACTACAAAATTACATGAAGTAAATTAACTTCTCCAAGAATTGCAAAAGATATCTAATGGAGGCCCTTTGTAAAGAGTGATGCACAATCCCATAAGGATCTTTTACCTTCCTTTTAAAATTGTCATGATTTTATTTCTGACCTACGTTTTTTTCTCCAAATATTTCAAACACAATGAGGTAAGCTCCATAATGCAGCTTTTCTTGACCCTTTTTACAATCTGATAATTTACAGTAACATATAATTGACTAGAAGATAAAGAAAAAGACATGTACTGAAATGCAGAAGTTGACCCGTGGGCTGTTGCACAATTATACTAGACGTTTCAGGAACAAAAAAGGTATTGTTTTTAGTCAGTTTGGTTCTGGTGCGGAAAATATTTTTGTCAGTATAACAACAACAACCAAGCCTTAATCCTAAAAGATTGGATCGGCTACATGAACCAAAGAAAAAATCATGTAAGGTCATCCACAAGGATGCATTCTCTCCATTTCTTTTGATCCCAAACACAACTCTCATCTAATTATAGCAAATTAATATCCCTTTTATCACTTCCGTCAAAGTCTTCCTCGGTCTCCCTCCTCGGTCTCCCTCTTACGCCCTCAATATTACATAATCCTTCAATTCTACTAACTGGAGCATCACTTGGCCTTATTTTAATGTGCTCAACCCAACGCAATCAGTTCTCTCTCATCTTATCAGTACTATACTGACACAATTTCAAATTTAATTAACTATTGTCAATTAATAGTAAATAGTGGTTATACTATTCTTTAAATTAATTATAATGTTCAAATTACACTGCAACTTATTCGTATTTCATTTTGACACATAAAAGCTAAGCAGTGTAATTGGGAACTACAAAGATTACATGACGTAAATTAACTTCTCCAAGAATTGCAAAAGATATTTAATGGAACAATCCCATAAGGATCTTTTTCCCTTCCCTTTTATAATTGTCATGGTTTTATTTCTGACCTATGAGTCAATGGTACTAAACCGTTAAATTATTATTCATATAGATAGTTTTTAATATAAGTAGCATATCATTACAAACCTACATAGTTTAAGTGAATTAGACGCTTTTTTTTTCAAATATTTTAAACACAATGAGGTAAGCTTCATAATGCAGCTTTTCTTGACCCTCCTTACGGTCTAATAACTTACAGTAACATATAATTGACTAGAAGACAAAGAAAAAACATGCACTGAAATGCAGAAGTTGACCCGTGGGCTGTTGCACAACTATACTAGACGTTGGTGCCAACAATTTTTTTAAATACTGTACTTACACAATTTCAAATTTTAAATCATTAATTTGATAATGGAAATGAATAATGAGAAAAGTGAATTAACTATTCTCAACCACCGAATTACTATCCGAAAACTGAAATTTTATCAGAATGGTATTGAATAATAACCAGTCAGTAGTAGAACCAAAAACTATCTACAAGAGAGCTAGTAATTGTGAACTAAATAATTCTTAACAAATTTAAAGAGCTGGTAATTATGAACTATGTACACGAGAACTTCAGGCTATTGAGATTCAGATACACTTTAAATGTACTACTACCTTCATTCCTAAATATAAAACGTTTAGGATAAGTAGTGAAAATTAAAGAAGCAAAATTCAAAATATTTTATTAATCAAAATACTAATATTATTATCTTAAATATAACTTGTATGCCACTAATTCTATATTTAAGATAATAATATTGATACTTCTTTAATTTTCGTTACTTATCCTAAAAATTTTATATTTAGAAATGAAGGGGAGCGCGACGTGCATGATTGCACATGACCCTCAAAGCCCCACATTATGTGTATATATATTTTTTTTAAATAAATTTATGTGATCTTTTTTGGATTTGGATCTCTTGGGCTCAATAATATGTTGATAGTATTGTTTTTCCAACTTAATCAGAATCAACTCCGAGTAACCAACATCAATTGTGGTAGAGTGGATGAGGGTTCCTCTTATGAACTTGAACTTTTTGTTAATAAATGAAAAGCATGTTAAATGATTTTCTGTGTTATGAGTTTAATTTAAGAGAAATCCCCTATTAGTAGCCTTCATCTATTTACGTATTTCTATAAATAGCCTTATCTTTTTTTAGGCTATTTATAGCCGCATCTTTTTACGGGTCACTATAAATGTCCAATTAGTGAATCCGGCCACTTTTCAGGCCAAAAATGACATGTGACTTGCACATACTCTCAGAGTGAAGGCCAAAAATATCATTTACCCATGGATGGTTTTAATAATAGGTATAACTTGAGGGACTTATGTGTGATTTGACACCTTTTGAAATGGTGTGTATTTGGTAGTTAGTGCAGAATTTTTGTGGTTAGTAGAAGAGAGGAGGTTAGAGAGAAAGAAAAAAAGAAAAGAGAGAGAAATAATAATCTGAAAAAACAGAGAGCTGAGAGCATAATTCAAAATTGAAGTAGTAAACAAACTTCGTTTGGAGTGATTTTTAGTGAGTTTCGAAGTTAACTGAAAGGGCTACACGTGAGAAGTGACGGGGGTGAATTTCGAGTTTTCAGCGTACGGGAATTTGGGTTTGAAGTTGCTGCATTTTCTGGATTTCTTGTAATTCTGTTTTGCTTGCTATAAATCCAAGTAAGACTCTTCACCCTTATAATTTTGATACTAAAATCCATGAAATATCTACTTTTATACTTATGGAACTTCGTGTTGGAAGTATTTAAAGGCATGTGTTATTGTATAGGATGAAACCTTAAATTATCATTCTTGTATGTTGAACATCAAACCTAATTGTGTATGTTAATTTATTTCCTATATTGTTATCATTAATGTTGTGTTGTTAATGATTTTGGAGTCTTAAATACTATGTGTTCTATGGAGTCGTCGCCGGTTGAGCTCTTGTTTAGGATAGACCTCATTGCAGGATTCTTTCGAGTGCATGTGAGTGTATTGTCGTTGAACCCGAAAATTCTCGATATGTGTGAACTATGTGAGCCCGTTCTTAACCGGGATAAATGATATGGACTACAAACGGTCGTTGTGGAGTCCACGGTGGTGGGCAATGACACAATGTGAATGAATCCTTAAAGTGTGAGTCCTTCGTTCGAGGAGAAACTGAACTCGTGTATTGCATTTTAAAACATTCCCTTCTAGGCTTAAAGTTGGGGACCGTTGTAGTAATTGCTAGGGTTGTGATTAGACAATTGAGCTCAGTCGTGTGAATTGTTGAGTCATGGCATGAATCGTATTCGAAGGGTCCAATGTTGTGTATGCATGTATGTTGAGATGAGCAACACATGGTGCATGTGTCACATTTTCAATTTGTAGATGTGGGATTTGACGAGTACAGTTTATGGCTTACTTGTTCTAGTTTTGGGTCTTGTCATTATATGTGCATATGAGTCAAAATTGAGTATTTTGGGGTTTGGATTCGGATAGTGCAGAAATGCACTTTTCCTTCACAAATTTACACTGAAAATGGCCTTCCATTTACCCATCGTCCGAATCAAACTACTGGGACCATTCAGACGAGGGGAAGGTATATTCCGGTCAATCGGGCTAACAAACCCCTCGATCGAAGGTTGTGTCGGTCGACCGATTTTTTACCTGGTCAATCGGACTTTTGGATAGTGTGTATGTCCTGTTTTCATAAGACCATTCGGTCGACCGATTCTATTGTTCAGGTTGATCGAAGGGACAATTTGGCCAATTTGATTTCTATTTTGAACTGGTTCCTTCTGATGTTTTCTAAAGGTTGTGTGGTGAGGTTTTCATGTGTAGAATGTGGAGTATGAAGGAATAAAAACTTGTATGTTTTCACACTTCATTGTGAAAGTCGGGAAAACGGTTTTGTGTCTTATTTGATGTTTCATGTCAAGGGTGTTGATGCTTACTGAGCTTAATAACCCATGTCTTTACATTCTTTTACTTGCAGATGATGAGGTGCTTGACGACGGTGATTATGTGGAGCATTGGGATGGGGATTACAATGAGTGATCCATAATTAACGTTATGCAATAAATAACATTCACTTTACTTTCTTCGATTTTAAGTATGTAATAATATATAGTTTAACTCACACTTTACTTTATGTTGGGCTTATTGATTTACTCTTAATTATTATTGTAAGACTAATAGTCGCCTTTTAGTAATGGTATAATGGACTTTATCATTTCTGCTTAGGTTCTGTGCCTCATTGGCATATGAGGTGTTGCCAGGTCATCACCTGGTTTCGATGTGTGACATAAGTGGTATCATAGCAGGTTGAACTTTAGGGCTAAAACTTGAAATGAATATACGATGAACATGGAGATAACATGTGTGATGGGTAGAGAATCTGACATAAGGTGTATTCGTTTACTTACTGCTTTATATCTTATTGCTAACTGTTATGCGATGGTATTGTGTTGTGCATGTTATCTTGCTATATATGTTATACCATGTTATGTTTCATGCTATGTGAATGTATTGCTTACCATATACTGTTGGGTATTTCTGTGGGAAATGATGATCCGAAACCAAGACAACAATGATGACTTGACATGCTGATAGCTTTGTTGGGACGCCAAGGTCCTAGGGGAACCGTCATCAGAATGTGGGTTCATCAAGCCAGGAAACGGCTGGAGGTAATGAAATCGGGGGAAATTTGTACCACCACCACCAGTCAACCCTACTATGCCAATGGATTTTGGGGCATCTTTTAACTTAATGACACAGCTAATGCAGAATCAGCACAACAAAATAGAGAAGTTGCAGAATTAACAAAATCAGATAAATTAGAGTCTGAGTCAAGTTTGGACACCAAGGGTTTAAGCGGATCTGGGGAGTTACTATGAAAAACTGAATAAGATGAGGATGGTATCATTTGATGGTACCATGACTGCTGATCAGGCTGAGGAAGGGTTAGAACAGATGTAACAGAATCTGAGGATAATCAGGGTACTTGAGGGTGCAAAGGCCGATGTGGTAGTTGCATTTCTTACAGGTATGGCAGCTGAATGGTGGAGGGGTGTTGCCCATATATACCACAAAGGGGCAACCCACCACCTGGGTACAGTTTAGAAGTGCATTTTTTTTATCAGTATTTTCCTCAAACATTCAGAATGGAGAGGCAAAATCAGTTCTTCTAGTTGAAGAAATGTGAGAATACGTCAGTATCTAGTACGCTGGCCACTTCAAAGCTTTGGGAAAGTTGTTGCTATAATTATTCAAGATCCTGACATGAGAACCCAATGTTCAAGATGGGGTTGCTGTCAAATATTAGAGGTAGGCTTTCAGATAATCCTCGTACCACTTTTAGAGAGGCTTATCAAAGAAGTCTTAGTATTGAGGTTGAGTTCAAGATGTCGGATTTAGAGAGAACATGGAAGAGAAACTTTGTTAGCATGTCACATAGACAGGGTTCATGTCCTAATATTAATTCACCTTTGGCTCGAAATAGGTTTGCTCCCAAATCAGGACCTACCAACACTTTCAGGCCAGGGGTAAGGACTGAAGCCAATTTGGTTAGTATTGGGGGAAATGCAGAAGCATCAAACGGGT
Organism: Vinca minor; assembly: GCA_026122235.1. Lineage (NCBI taxonomy): Eukaryota > Viridiplantae > Streptophyta > Magnoliopsida > Gentianales > Apocynaceae > Vinca > Vinca minor. The sequence goes on along the minus strand of JAOCZM010000284.1, from coordinate 6,496,551 downwards.
TTCAAGCTTCAGTGATATGCAACAAGTGTGGTAGAAGAAATCTGGGTGAATGTCATTGGGCCAACATGGCTTATTTCGTATGTTGGAAGACAGGACACATAGTAAGTCAATGTACCATGCCTATTCCAACTACTGGACAGATTTCAACAACGGCGCCAAAGGTTGGTGATACAAGACAAAACCCTAATGCTCAGGTTTTTGTCTTAACCAGCCAAGAGGCAGGGGATGCTTCTGATGTGGTCACAGGTACGCTTCTAATCAACTCGGTACCTGCATTTGTACTCTTTTATTGTGGAGCTACCCACTTATTTGTGTCACATAGATTTTCTAAAGTATTTAAGAACATTCCTACTTGTTGTTTGAATACTTATAGGGTAATGGTACCTAACGAAAAAAATTTAGAGTCTAATTTGATACATAATGGGAGCCGGGTAGAAATAGACTCTAAGGTACTAGAAACTGACCTTATACAGTTACCGATGGTAGACTTTGATATAATTTTGGTATGGATTGGTTGTACGAAAATCATGCCTTAGTGAATTTCCGGGAAAGGAAGATACAGTTTACAGTTGGGGATCAAGAAGTTGTATAATTTATGGGTTCAGATAAAAAGAATAGTGGTCGTAGCATGCCTGTAATCTCGGCGATGAAGGCAAGAAAGTTTATCAAAAAGGGTTGCGAAGCTTTTCTGGCTTACGCGGTACTAAATGATAATAAGAAGGAAGTCCGACTTGAGGATATTCCCATAGTGAGAGAGTTCGGGGATGTCTTTCCCGACTATTTTTCGGGTGTTCTACCTGCCCGAAAAATTGATTTTGAGATTTTATTACAACCTGGTGTAGAGCCAATTTCTAAGGCCCTGTACCGTATGGCACCAACGGAGTTGGGAGAGTTCAAGGATCAACTCCAAGAACTTCTTGACAAGAAGTTCATAAGGCTGGGTGTCTCACCTTGGGGCGCACCGGTTTTATTTGTGAAGAAAGATGGAAGTATGAGGATGTGTATAGATTACCGTGAGCTTAACAAGATAACGATTAAGAACCGATATCCCCTCCCTCGCATGGATTACTTTATTCACAAGCTCAAAGGTGCAAATTTTTTATCTAAGATTGACTTAAGATCGGGCTATCACCAACTTAGAATCAAATCGAAGACATTCTCAAAAGTGTCTTCTGAACCCGGTATGGGCACTATGAGTTCCTAGTTATGCCATTCGGTATGACCAATGCATCAACGACTTTCATGGACATGATGAACCGGGTATTTCGGGATTGTCCACATAAGTTCGTAGTGGTCTTTGTCGACGATATTCTGATTTATTCATTGTCGGATGAAGCTCACGAAGAGCATCTTAGAGTGGCGTTGGAGATTTTGAGAAAGGAAAAGTTATACGCCAAGTTTAGTAAGTGTGAGTTTTGTCTTAGAAGTGTAACGTTTTTGGACATGTGGTATCAGCTGAGGGGGTATCAGTGGATCCAAGTAAGATCTAGGCGATTGTTGATAGGCCTCAACAAAGACAGTAGTAGAGATTCGCAGTTTTTTGGGGTTAGCCGGGTATTACATGAAGTTCGTTGAAGACTTTTCTAGAATTGTTGCACCATTGACTAAGTTAAGTTAGAAGCGGGTGAAGTTTGAATGGGGGTTAGATTGTTAGGAAAGTTTTCAGAAGTTGAAGGAAAGGTTAACTATGCACCGATTTTGGCACTACCTGAAGAGTCTGGGATTTTACTATTTACAATGATGCATCAGGCATAGGGTTGGGGTGTGTTTTAATGCAAAATGGTAAGGTGATAGCTTATACTGCGAGACAATTGAAGCCTTATGAAAAGAACTACCCTACACATGACTTTGAATTTGCAGTGGTTTTCCTTGAAAGATTGGAGGCATTACTTATATGGAGAAAAATGTGAGATTTTCACCGATCACCAAGCCTATAGTACATTTTCACACACAAAAAAAACTTAATATGAGACAAAGGCGATGGTCGGAGTTGCTTAAGGACTACGACCTCACGATTAACAACCATCCCGGGAAAGCTAATCGAGTAGCCGATGCCTTAAGTAGAAAGAGTTAAGGACAACTGTCATGTTTGATTACCGAGCAACCAAGTTTGATAACAGAGTTTGAAAAGCTAAGTTTAGAGGTCGTTCAGTCAACCGAGAACGTTTAGGCATCCTTGGGTTAGATTGAAGAATGGCAGAACATAGATTCATAGTTCGAAAGGGAACGAAATGTGGTACAATCGGGGGAACAGTCAGACTTCAGAATACATGAAGATGGCAGTATGAGGTATCGGGGTCGTTTGTGTGTACCTTCAAATTTGGGGTGAGAACGAAAATTCTACAAGATTCTCATAGTTCTAAGTTGTCAATACATCCCGAGGCTACAAAAATGTATCGAGATCTACGAGGTAACTTTTGGTGGAAAGGTATGAAATGAGATATAACCGATTTTGTAGCTAAGTGTTTAGTGTGCCAACAAGTAAAAGCGAAACTCCAAAGACCGGTCGGTTTACTTAAGCTTTTAGAAATACCCATTTGGAAGTGAGAACATATTACTATGGATTTTGTGACCGGTTTGCTTAAGGATAAAATCGAGAAATACACGATTTGGGTAATCGTTGATCGATTGACAAAATCTGCCTACTTTTACCAATGAGAATGACAGCCTCTATGGATACTTTGGTACAGTTGTATATGAATGAGATAGTCAGACTTCACGGAGTTCCGGTAAGTATAGTATCGGACCGGGATTCCCGTTTTGTGTCACAATTTTGGCGGAGTTTCAACGAGGCAATGGGAACAAAGCTGTCCTTAAGTACTGCTTATCACCCTCAAACCGATAGGCAGTCGGAAAGAACAATTCAGGCATTGGAAGACATGTTACGGGCTTGTGTGTTGGACTTCAAAAGAAGCTGGGTGGATCATCTAACATTGGTTGAGTTCGCCTACAACAACAGTTTTCAAGCAAGCAATGGTTTGACGCCTTATGAGGCATTGTTTGGCAGAAAATGTCATTTGCCGGTATGTTGGGATCATCTAACATTGGTTGAGTTCGCCTACAACAACAGTTTTCAAGCAAGCAATGGTTTGACGCCTTATGAGGCATTGTTTGGCAGAAAATGTCATTTGCCGGTATGTTGGGATGGTATTGGGGAGAAAACAGTAACATGGCCGAAATTGGTACAAGTGACTATGGAAGTGGTGCCGCTTATTAGTGAAAGGTTGAAGGCAACTCAAGATAGACAGAAAAGTTGGACTGATAACAAAAGAAGACCGTTGGAACTTGAAGTGGGTGATAAGGTATACTAACGGGTTTCGCCAACAAAATGGGTGATGCGGTTTGCTAAGAGCGGGATGCTGAGTTCGAGGTACGTGGGACCGTATGAGATTCTAGAAGGAGTTGAGGATCTATCTAGCAAACGCTGTCACGAATGCACAACGTATTTCATGTGTCGCAGTTGAGGCGGTATGTTCTGGATCCTAGTCATGTGTTGGAAGCGGAACCGTTGGAGCTTCGGGAGGACTTGTCCTATCAAGAAGTGCCGGTAAGGATAGTTGATTGGAAGCACCTGATTTTGAGGCGATGAACCATACCCTATGTCAAGATACAACGGTCGAATCACACCGAAAGGGATTACGACGAGTGATCCATAATGAACGTTATGTAATAAATAACTTTCACTTTACTTTCTTCGATTCTAAGTATGTAATAATATATAGTTTAACTCACACTTTACTTTATGTTGGACTTATGAATTTACTCTGATAATTAATATAAGACTGATAGTCTCCATTTTGTAATGGTATAATGAACTTTATCATTTATGCTTTAGTTCTGTGCCTCATTGGCATATGAGGTGCTTCCAGGTCATCACCCGGTTTTGTGGTGTGACACCTCCTCCTTTAAGAATGACCAGAGTTTGAACCGCGATCATGACATTTGTATGGAGTTAATGATGTTGGGAGTGTCGTCCCCCTTTTTTGGGCCTCTGCAGCACTCGATATAGATTAGTCAAGTCTGTCGGATTTGGATATTAGATGGTCTAAAAAGAAAGGAAAAAAAAAATCCGACTAATAATCTTATTTACTTAATTATTTCCCCCTCTTTCCACACCAATTTAATTTTATCCTCTTTCCACTTGGTTATCAGTAATCAAATAACGTTATTGTTTTTCTCCTTTCCACATTCCAAAACTTTTAAATATATTTTTTAGACAAATATATTTTTTTTAAAAGAATGGAGAACGAAAATCATAATATTTTTGTTATATTCATTTGAAATTTCATTTTATTCAATTTTATAAGGCCTTATTTTAAAATTTAGTACAGAGCTTTTAAAATATTTAAAACTATGTTGACATTAATACCACACGTAAACATTAAATTTTATGTTGTTCTAAGTTCTAACTCACTTGGAATGGTATTACTTGTATATCTTTTAGGAATCATTATAGTATTTCCTTCTTGTACTCTATCGAAACGTGAAGCCTAATTAGCTAGGTGACTTTGAGAAAAAGAAATCCTATTCACAATAGATTCCCTTGAACTCCTTCTCAAGTGTTTTTTTTTTTAGGAAAAGCCCTTCTCAAGTTCATTAAAAGCAAAGGTTTTCCGTTATTGCAATCAAGTTACTTTTATATTTATTTATTTATTTATTTTTAACTAAAGAATAAGAGTTAAACTTTAAATCTATTATTTCAATTACGAAATACCAAACAAGTAGCGATCAATGTTTTGTTTAAACCGTTCAATTAGCAAGGGTTTGATTTGTATATTGTACATTGAACAAAAGTTATGCAGAAATTGGTACCTTATATATGTCACGTGGTATATTCTATTATTATAATTAAATTGAACTTAAAATATCTATTTTATATACACTCCCCTATTCAAGAATATAATATTTATAGCCTTATGCACAAGTGTAAGGGTCCCCACAGATTTTTTTAACTCCCTTTGTAAAATTAGTTATCCCAAATTAATTTTATATAGATTAACAAAATAATCAATTAGATTAATCTTTTTTATGTTAAATAACTAAAAAATTATATCGAAATATAATGAACATTGTGTTTGTTAAAATAATAATGTTGGAGAAATGTTGGAAAAAAAAAATGAATGAATAATATCTTGAATTCATGAAAAACGACTAATTAAAAGAAGAAGAAAAATGAGTTTATGGGTAAATATTTAACTTAACCTTCAAATGGCATATAATGTTCGGAAAAAGAGTATTAAATCCTCAACTGCAGTCCGCAAAAACTGCAGTCCACAAAATTATATTGTTGAAAGACTAATTCCCCTGTAGAACGAAAATTATATTATGAAACAAAAAAATTTTAATTTAGCAAATTGGTCATTATCGTCCCTAAAAAATTTATAAGCCAAACGTAAGGTTCTAAAATAATAATTTTGAACAATAAAATCTATAACCAATTTACTATTGATATACAAGGTAATTCCGTTCAAAATATTGTTAGTCAAGTGCTAATTCAATTTTTTTTCTCGAATCAACCAAAATATTTTACTGGTATAATCGGTAATCACAATTAAAATATCTCAAACCTCATTACCCCACCTCTCACAACCCCCTCTCTTCTTCTCTCCCACATCTCACCACCTTCTCCTGAACCACCCCATGTACCACCTGCTCCGACAATAGCCCCACCGCCTACAAAACTTCATATATCCCCTAACCTTTACCAATGCCACCCCCCAACACCACCATCAGCACCAACTCCACCACCGCCTAAACCAACTCCTATGCCTCCACCTTACCAAAACAGAATTATCAAGAACTCTCATTCTGACAAATTATTGTTTAGGAACCTTACCCCTGGTTATAACTTCTTCTTTTTTGGGGTTAGTAGTCTTGGCACTGTGGCCCGGTGTCGAACTCAGAATCTCTCGGTCGTGAGCGAAAGGAAGTCCCCACTGGGCTACGGCCTTCTTGACACCCCTGGTTATAACTTCTTTAGGGACAAAATTCACAAATTTGCCTTTTATTTTAGATAGTTTGTGTCTACATAGTACATAGTATCAAAGAATTGTAGAATTTGATAGTAAAATTAAATAAAATGTCGAAAATAGTTCTAATTAATTGGTTGGTTGAAGTGAATGATTATTTACGATTTCTGAAAAGTTAAAATATTTATTTGTTGGTTTGAGTTAGGGGTAGGGTTGTTAAACATACTATAAATGATATTCCTATTTAGAATTAGAACAAATATTTTGAAATAAACTAAAAAAGAAAGTAGGATATTTATTTTGAAATGGGGGAGTAATTAACTAGCACCACCAAACGAGTTATAAGTTCACGGATCGTCCTGTAACCCGGGTTATTTGAATGGATTTGGACATAGCTATTTTGCATCCGTTTAAAAGCGGGCCATTTTAGTCCTCCTCCTTTGGACTGAATTGTACGCGGGCCAACCCGCTAAAAAATAATAAAACCCTCTTTTTAAAACTTTACTCTTGTTTTGAAAATTCAACTATGAATTACTAATATATAATATGATAGAATTAAAACTCAAGAGATTAAGAGAAGGAGGAGAATTGTATTTCTTCTTGTTATTATACTCAACAAATATACATGCATATTTATAGGGTAGGAGATACATAACATACGATGAATGTTATGTCACTTGAAAAGCCAAGAGTCTTAGATATTCAATACATTAATGGAGATGATATGAACCTTATGGAAATGTAAAGGGACATCCACAATATTCATAACACTCCTCCTTGGATGTCCATTATTTGGAACAATTTCCATAATGCACATGAGATGCTGCCTCATTAAAAACCTTACTAGGAAAATCCAGCAGGAAAAAAATCATGTTTAAGGGAAAAATAGTACAACGCACATTTACTCCCCCTCATCATTACATCAATTGAGATCTTTGAGTCGACGTATTCCAATGTTGTGAACTAATTTCTCAAAAATAGCAGTTGGGTGCAATTTAATAAATAAATCTACCAAATTTTCACTTGAATGAATTTGTAGAACACTTATATCGCCATTTCTCTGAAGTTCATGAGTGAAGAAAAACTTTGGTGATATATGCTTTGTTCTATCACCTTTGATGTATCCCTATTTAAGTTGTGCAATGCATACTGAATTATCCTCATACAAAAATATTGGAGCTTTTTTTCCAGATGATAGACCACAATCTTCTCGTATGTGGTGAATTACAAATTTTTGTCATACGCATGCACGACTAGCCACATGGATTGCCACAATTTCAGCATGGTTAGAAGAAGTCGCTACAATAGTTTGTTTCATAAAACGCCAAGAAATAGAAGTTCCAGAATACGCATATCCAGATTGTGATCAAGCATTATGAGTATCATATAAGTACCTTAGTCACTCATTTCGGGTCACTAGCAGCTTGCGTTTGTCCTTCTGGGATATCAAATCTTATGGTAGCATTTATAGCTAGGATACGTGACTTAGTCACTCATTTCGGGTCACTAAATGCTTCTGGCAATTTATTTGTTAAACTTTGTAAATGAATTATCTTTTGAACTTCTAGTTCACATTGTTAGTACGAGGATCAAGGTGAGGCAATGCTAATTCATTCCAAGTAATTTCTTTTTCCATCTTTTTGTTTTCTCTCCCTAATGTTGGAAAAACTGACCCGTTAAAATAACAACCAGCAAAATGAGTCTAAATAAATCCCCCATAGATGGTTCTAAATATTTAATTATTTACGGGGACTCATATCCAACATATATTCTGATACGGTACCAACCTCGAGCCTACCCAATTCAAAGTATCATATACATAGACCAATAACGAGGCTTAGAACAAGGGACATGAAGCAACTATATACATCATTGACCTGAGTTCTAAAGTATAAAGAGGATGCTAAGTTACATCTAGGAATGTTGTACAAGTCAACCTCTTAAGTTTCGCAAGTGAACAATTAGGCCCTATCAAGCAAAGAGGCTAAGAAGGGCATTTTAGTATTCATGCAAGATGATGAGGGATTGGACAGCTTTACAACAGTTTGGTAGAATGGTCATAACTTTCGATCCATTTATCCAATGGAGCTGATTCCAGTTGCATATTAAAGATAAGAGGCAGATCTACAACTTTCATGAAGATATCTATATCAGAATCTGCCTTCTTAATATCCGCAATCATCGTACAAGTTGGCCCAACAAGCTGTCCAGAATTGGGACGAAATTAAAGGGCATTTTAGTCTTCGTACAATTAAAGTCTATGCTAGACTTTAATTGTTTTCCAGCTTTGTTATTTAATTTATTTAGAGTATTTATATGCGTATAGCAAGTAGTTGCTATAATAAAGGACATGTTGTCCATAGTTGATTATCTAGTTGTTAAGAGTCCCACATCTACTAGGACTCTTCTTGTTTAAGTGTTTTACTTGATAGCAAGTTGTTTTCCAAGAGTCCTACTTCTTCAAGGACTTTTTAATGTTTTTCCTCTTTATTGTTGGAACCTTCTCGTGTTTGAACTTCTATGAAGAATTCATTAATTCTTGAGTTACTGTATCAACAAGTTTAGCTTCTCTTGTTGTGGTGTTTCAGCCTCCATTGTTAATTAGCCATCCTTAGCGTTGCATTGATTAAATTCCCTTAGAAACTAGTTCGAGAATTGAAGAAAGATCGGGCTCAAACTCAAAGTCGAACTCTTTAGTACTTAGTACCATTCGGTTCTTCATCAGGTAGTATCAGAGCAAAAGGTTCTTTTCCAATTCCCGTTGTAACCTTCGCCAAATTTTTTCTTGTTTGCTAGATTGACAAAAAAATAAAAAAAAAACTCACAGCATATATATTAAAAGAGCAGCCGATTTATAAAAGCCTCTTGGTGTAAAGAAATTGGCAGCCAAGTATAGATTAGAATAGAGAACTATAAATCCATTAGCAAACTTCTTGCAAACGAAAGCGTTAGAGCCTCGTCCAAGAATTGGCAAACGTTCCCCCTTTTATTTTTTGAGCCGTATTCATTAATCAAATACATTAAGTGTTGAAAGCGATAGAGACTCAATACTTGATACCATTCGGCCAAGGTTAAGGGAAAATTCAAGAAATTTTACTATTCACAGAATACTATTCAAGCAATCAAGAACATCAAGAACATCAAGAACGACAAGAACCGGTTTCCATTCTCGATTAGGATTTCGTTTCTTCATCTTTTTCTTTCTAAAGCTTTTCGTTTAGGTCAAAGATAGGATTTCTTTCCTTATTTTTCAGCTTTGTGTCAACGCAACAAGTTAGGAACCCATTCTTTAATCTAGAGTTTGAAGTTCTATACGAGCGGTGTTGGAATAAAGAGTGAATCTTTCTTTGCTATCTAACGTTTTTGAGTGTGTTTTTTTTTTTTTGTCTTATAAAGATGTTTTTCCAGGGATCTCCATCAAAGAAAGGTGAAGCCTTTGATACAGAAAATTTATATCACATGATTGCGGAGATGACGGGACATATGGCTGAGTTAAGGGCAGATATGGCAGAATCAAAAATCCAAATTCAGCAACGTCTTCCTCAAGACAATGCCGAGACTACCCCTCAAGGAGTTGTGAATATGGAACCGCCAAGGGCACCACAATTGCCGAGAGCAAATATGGCAAATCCGGCAATTCAAGCAAATCTGATTATCAACAATCCGGTATATCAGCCGAGAAGAGGAGATTATATTCAGCATCTTGACAACAATCTTGGTTCCATTAAGACCAGGATTCCCCCTTTTGAAGGTACAAATAATCCCGAATTTTTTTTTAGATTGGATTCGTAAAATTAACCATGTTTTTGCTCTTCATAACTATTCGGAAGAAAAGAAAGTAAAGCTAGCAGCCATGGAATTTTATGGATATGCATCCATTTGGTGGGACAAAGAAACCGAGACAAGGGCAAAAGTGGAACAACCGGAAATTTCCACTTGGGTTGAGATGAAAGCAGTGATGAAACGGCATTTTGTTCCTCTAAATTACTTAAGGGAACTTTACAACCGTCTACAAAGATTAAAGCAAGGTGATAGATCCGTCGATGAATACTACAAGGCAATGGAAATTGCAATGATTCGGGCCGATATTAGTGAAGGAGATGAGGCAACAATGGCTCGGTTCTTGGCTGCTCTTAACGACAAAATCCGGATAAAGGTAGAACGTGCTAATCTTGATAATATTACGTCTATATTATATTATGAAGAGCAGATCGAAAGACAACAAAAGGAAAAGAGTTTAAGGGTAAAATTGGCAACTTTCCAACCTTGGAAGAAGCCGAATCCACCCCAGAATTTTTCTACTATTTTGCCGAGCCAAAGCAAGGGTAAATAGTTCCTTAATGATGAAAAAACAGCCACGGGGAAGTTTGGGGCAGTAAGGTCACAAAATCCAACCGTTTCGGCCAATACGAGGGTAAATTCTAATCCAAATCTTGTTCGGGAATGTTTTAAATGTATGGGCAAAGGAAACTTTGCTAGGGACTTCCCTAATAAGAGTACTATGATCATATTGGATGATGGAACGTGGGTTAGTGAAAACAAAACCGAAGAACCTGATTTTGAGAAAGAAACCGAGAAGTTGGAGGAACTTTCGGAAGATGGAAATCAACCTTTGGTTACGATAAAGCTACTTTATTCACAACCTTTAGATGATGTTCCAAGAGAGAGAAAAGAGAGTGAGTTGAAAAATACGAGTGATCCTACCCATGAGGTAAAATCTGAGGTAAAAATCATAGAAAAAGCCGAGCCAAAAGTGAGAAAAAAGGCAATCGCTCTAAGTGAGAGAAAAGAATGTTTGTACATTAATCCCGAAAAGGTAGATAGGGCAATTCAAGAAAAACAACTTGTTGTTTTGTTGGATTTAAAAGGAACCGCAAGGAACCTTTTTACTAACGCTTTTTCTTTTACTCTAACATCTTTTTCTACATCTAGTCTTGCTATTTTTCAGAAATTTCATGAAGTCTTCCCTAAGGAGTTGCCAAGAGGGTTTTGTATAAGCCTTCAAAATCGTGAAAGATATAAACCATCTTTGGTTAAAAATCAGAAAATTCAACACCAAGGTGAGTTAATTCTTGCAAGGAAGAAGGCAAGTAAGTCTTTAAATGCTTATATTAATCCGAAAAATATAGTACTAAAGCATGAAGGGACTTTTAGAATATATACGGATAGTCTACATATTAATCACATAACTTTTAAGTATAGACATCCGATTTATTGCTTTGATAATATGTTTATTTATAGTGAAAACCGAGCATTTTAGTAAACATCTTAGGGTTGTTTTTTCTATTATAAATACACAAACCTTGGATGCTAAGATGGAAAAGTATGTTTATTACACTCATTCTATTAACCTTCTTAGTTGCATCATGAGTTTTCAAGGTATTAAAGTTGAACCGGCAGAAGTTAAAACAATTGAGGAATGGCCGAACACAACTAGTTCAAATCGCATTCGTTCATCATTTGAGTTGACAAGCTTTTGTAAGCATTTTGTTCGTGATCTTAGCAAGCTTGCTGCCACAATGGAGAAAAGAGAGATACAATTCTTTTAGGACAGCCGCCATAAAATCAATTTAATAGGTAAGCACGATACATATGCTACTTGCTATATTTCTAACTTGCTCCCTTTTACTAATTTTTTAGATTATGTGACTGATCGTGATGATGATTCGAGGACGAATCAGGCTTTTCAAGGGGGAGGGGATGATACGGTACCAACCTCGAGGCTACCCAATTCAAAGTATCACATACATAGACCAATAACGAGTCTTAGAACGAGGGACGTGAAGCAACTATATACATCATTGACCCGAGTTCTAAAGTAAAAAGAGGATGCTAAGTTACATCTAGGAATGTTATACAAGTCAACCTCTTAAGTTTCGCAAGTGTACAATTATGCCCTATCAAGCAAAGAGGCTAAGAATGGCATTTTAGTAATCATGCAAGATGATGAGAGATTGGACAGCTTTACAATAGTTTGGTAGAATGGTCATAACTTTCGATCCATTTATCCAATGGAGCTGATTCCAGTTGCATATTAAATATAAGAGGCAGATATACAACTTTTATGAAGATATCTATATCAGAATCTGCCTTCTTAATATCCGCAATCATCGTACAAGTTGGCCCAACAAGCTGTCCAGAATTGGGACGAAATTAAAGGGCATTTTAATCTTTGTAAGACTTTAATTGTTTTCCAGCTTTGTTATTTACTTTATTTATAGTATTTATATGGGTATAGCAAGTAGTTGCTATAATAAAGGACATGTTGTCCATAGTTGATTATCTAGTTGTTAAGAGTCCCACATCTACTAGGACTCTTCTTATTTAAGTGTTTTACTTGATAGCAAGTTGTTTTCCAAGAGTCCTACTTCTTCAAGAACTTTTTAATGCTTTTCCTTTTTATTGTTGGAACCAAAATCTCCCTCTATTTAAGAGTGATTTCGGCCACCTTTATATTTACGTTAGATATATTGATATTTTGGTAAGGTTATTCCTTAGCTTCTCGTGTTTGATCTTTTATGTAGAATTCATTCATTCTTGAGTTACTGTATCAACAAGTTTAGTTCTCTTGTTGTGGTGTTTCAGCCTCCATTGTTAATTAGCCATCCTTAGCGTTGCGTTGATTAAATTACTTTAGAAACTAGTTCGAGAATTGAAGAAAGATCGGGCTCAAACTCAAAGTCGAACTCTGTGGTACTTAGTACCATTCGGTTCTTCATCATATTCACACCCTCCTTTGAGGACCCTTCATAGATCGCTGTGGTGGAGCAATCAGAACATATATTGCACATCCAAAAAACATTTCATATGAGAAATATTTGGTTCCTGACCAAAAACCATTTGTGATGGGGAAAACTTATGATAACTTGTTGGCTTGATGCGAATTAGTGATTCTGCATGTAATATAGTATGTCCCCAAGTAAAAATTGGGAATTTGGACTTCATGAGCAAATGGTCTAGCAATCAATTGAAGATGTTTAACTAATGATCATGCAAGACCGTTTTGTGTATGAACATGTGCTACAGGATGTTCAACATTTATTCCAATGGACATTCAATAATCATTAAAGGCCTCAGAAGTGAATTCACCAGCACTATCCAGACGAATATTCTAGATATGAAAATCTGGAAAATGTGCTCGCTATCTTATCAACTGAGCAAGTAACCTCGCAAAATCTAGGTTGCGGGTTGATAACAAGGATATATGTGACTATTTAGTCGATGCATCAATTAAAACTATAAAATATCTGAATGGTCCACATGGGGATGTATTGACCCACATATATCTCCTTGTATTCGTTCTAGAAAAAATTGATAAATTCAAAATTTATTTTGACTAGTAATGACCGAATAATCAACTTGCCTTGCGAGCAAGCAGTACATGAAAATTTTCTTAGAAAGGATCTGTTGGCTCTTCAACGAATGTCCACATGAATTTTCAATTATATTTCGCATCATTATAGAACCGAGATGGCCCAACCGGTCATGCCAAACTATGAAGTTATTAGTAAATTTCTGGTTTACTATAGTATTGCCTCAATTGAATTTAATCTTTGTGTAGTACAAACCAGTGGAGAAGGCAGACAATTTCTCCAACGTGCATTTAGTGCCTTGGGATATACTCGTGATTTGTAGGTATTCACCATCTCCTTCATTGATTGTCAATTATTTCAAGTTTCGTTCCCCAAGGTAACAATATATGTGCTCTTCTGGAGCCTTCTATAATTTTTGTACTACCCGATATCGTACTCACGCTAGTCATTTTTATTATCAATCGGGAAAATATTTCTTATCCTTAAGTATCGTATGAGTAGTTTCATAGTCTGCAGACATAAATCTCCACCATTTATTGTTAACTGAACTGAAGAGATATTCATATTCTTCACAAATAAATGTCACAAGAAATATTAAAAATGTCTCATAAATTATATAATATTGCATAGTACGACCATAAAGTTAAGAACATAAAACTGTGACATATACATTTGAGTCACAATATATATATAGTGTCAAAATTTAGTGAATATCAAGTATTTAGTTACCAGACACCTTTTATGCTTATGAACACATATGTAACACTTTCCAAAATTACGTATCTATTTTACTCTTCATGATGAATAGGTTCGCTAAGAAAACTCATCATGTATGACCCTAAAATATATTCCATCATACAACACTATCATGTATCTAATGGATTATAAAGAACATTACTAGTGGACCAAACATTAGATAGTCCAAGCTCTATCTTTCTTACATGTTTTACTTTTAATTTATTTCATTTTCTCTGTTAAGACGCATTATATAAGAGCTATTTACAAGAAAGCTCCATAATCTTTCCACTTACTGTCCAATCATGAAAAAATTATGTAAAAACATGAAACATTTGTAGCAGAAATTCACACTAGCATTTTAGGAACAAGCTACTTTCCATATTAAGAGTTAATACAATGAGGTGTCAACAACTTTATATTCACTACTAAGAATAATACTTATAATATGGTAGTTACAGAAAGCATCAATGCACTTTCATTTTAATCAGCATGTATCAAGGGAAATCTTCAAGTTTCTCTAGTAGGCTCAAGCCCAAATCTTTAAAATTTTTTTACTAAATAAACCTCAATTATTTAGATGATAATATGCTTTAATCTTCTATTGTCAAGAAACTCAAGCCATTACTAATCTTGTTGTAGACAAGTCTTCAACAACTGTAAGTTTCAGACTTAACAACTTATTAGCTCAACATATAACAACTATAAGTTTTAGACTTAACAGTTGTTAATTTAATATATTACAAATATAAGTTTCAAACTTAACAACTGTTAATTCAATATATAACAAATGTAATTTCAAGATTTAACAAATGTTAATTTATTATATAACAACTGTAAGTTTTATATTAAACGACTGTTGATTCTATTGAACAATCATAAAGCACTATATTTCATTAGAATTCATTTACTATCTAAAATATGGCATAATCATACTTCAATATATTCTTTTAAATTCACGAAAACAAACAGTTGAAAAGAAATAGATATATATACCTCAATTCAACCCATGTTGACTACACTCCATTCCAATTTAAAAATTATTTAACATGTGAAGATCTTGACAAACCAAGTCTTGTTTCTAAATATTATTTATTATCACCAGTACTTGGTCGTAGATCAGCAAGAGCAAGGTGCTAGAAACATGATCTAGCTTGAGGAATTTTTTTTTATTACAGTACAAATGATCTACTTTCATTATACATTAAAATAAAAGGAAAAAAAAAATTCCTGTCTTTTCATATTATGGCATATCTTTTCCTATTTAGTCCGCATACATGTACATCTTCCATAACCTCATGAAGCATGATCAAGCCATATTTGAATTAATTGTTTCAACTCAGACAATAGATTGCATATTCTTTAATATTTACTGACTTCGAAATTTTTCAAATTATGAATTTTACTTGCTTAATGATTGTGCTATCCAGATTTCCCAAAATCAATAATACTAAACAATTAAGGCATATATAAAAATTGTTAATCAATATAAAGTGTATCGTAATCCTTTAGCCAATTGGAACAGTGTAGCTGTGAATCGATTTAATTAGCTTGGTAGAGTCTCGTGCTGATGACGTGTTTTGAAACTTCAAGTATGAATTAATAATATATAATATGATAGAACTAAAACTCAAGAGATCAAGAGAATGAGGAGAATTGTATTTCTTCTTGTTATTATACTCAACAAATATACATGCCTATTTATAGGCTAGGAGATAAATAACATACAATGAATGTTATGTCCCTTGAAAAGCCAATAGTCTTAGACATTCAATACATTAATGGAGATGGTATGAACCTTATGGAAATGTAAAGGGACATCCACAATATTTATAACAACTCTCTATTTTTATTTTTTTAAATTTAAAAAAAATAAATAACAAAAAACATTTTTTTAAGCTTTACTCTATTTTTTTTCAATTTTAAGTTGGTATGTGGACCGCCTGTTAACCTGCGTACTTCTTACAGATGGATATGGACTAGAATTTACTTAGTCTGCAAAAATTGATAAAAAAAATCAGCACAGTCTAGGATAATTCGCATCAGACCGAACTGAACCAGATTTATCTGTTTGATAGTACGTTAACTAGGGGTGAACATCGAATCGGTTATTTAAATTCGGGTTTTTCAGTTTTTTAGAACTCAAAAAACGACCTAATTCATATTCGAATTAAAAATTACCGAATAAGAATTGATCGAATTGGCCAATTCAGAATTCGATTTTTGCCGAATTGACCAATTTCACAAGAAACTTAATTGAACACCAAGACAAATCCAAAATCAAAACAGACAATTAAATCAAAAAATAATAATATAAACAATAAATTCGTCATCGTTTGATTCAACCATATTTACACTGAAAATTAATAGTAAAATTGACAAAATTATAACTTTTAGGGTCTATTTACTTTAATTATTCACTATATAATAAAATTATTAAATTATTAAAAAACAAATTCGACTTCGGTCAGACCGAATTCAATAACTCAACCGATTTCATTCAATTTTTGACAAAATTGAATTCAGTTTTTATCGAATTACTGAATTCACACTAAGTTACCGAATTCAGATTGTCGAATTGAATTCGAGTTCTGTCGAAAATTCGGTAAAAACCGAATTTGCTTACCCCCTAACTTTAACTAAAAGAAAAGGGCAAATTGGTGAAATCCCTGCATAAACATATTATGATTGATGAGTTGGGTCCCTAAAATATTTTTTTATTTTAGATCCTTACAAAATTTGCGAGTTGGTGAAATGTGTATTTCCGTTCAAAAATTAATTAATCAACTGTTAGTTAACCAAATTTTAAAGGGTAAGAAGCGCTCACGCCCCTTAAACTATTCCATTTTTTTATTTTTGACCCTCAAATAAAAACGGTCAAGTTTTACCCCCTGAACTATTATGTTTTTTGATTTGTGACATTCCATCCATATTCTCCGTTACATCTTAACGGAAGTCCAAAAATTCAAGAACATTGAGGTATATTCCAACCAAAAAACCCAATTCTACAAAGAACCAACACGAAATCCGAGCACATATTCTTACTCACAGTGAAGTGACGAATCAGAGTATAAATTTTGAGCATCAAATTCTTCAAGAATCATCCAAAAAATGCCTAAAACTAATGAACTACAAATCTGCCAAAAAAAATAGTCCTAGAAACCGAAATATTCCAAAGAAAAGCCCAGTCATATGAGACCATTACACTAAAATCCAGTTATAAGCACTTTTTCACAGTTAAAAGACGTAGTTATTTGTGAAGTTTGAGGTTCAAACTCATCAAGAATCAACCAGAAATCGAAAAAGAAGAACGGACAATAATTCTCCCATAAAATAGTCACGAAAAACAGATTTTTCCAAGGAAAAACCCCAATCTTTTGAGACCATTACTCCTAAATCCAAACATAAGATCTTATTCTCAATTAAAAGAAGAAAATTTATGTAAAGTTCTGTAAAGTAAGATCCTAATTCATAAAGTATAAATCAAAAAACGCAAAATAGTGAAAGTACCACAGTTCTACCATAACCCAATTTCAGTTATAAACTTTTAATTTAGGAAGATTACCAGTTAAGAACTCCAAAATCAGCCAAAGTAGACATGTGTACATCTTCCTAAAGAAGAATAACAAGAGAAAAAGCGTCAAAATCTTCAAGAAACATCCCAAAATGCCCCCATTATTTGGACTTCCGTTAAGATGTAACGGAGAATATGGATGGAAGGTCACAAACCAAAAAACATAATAGTTTAGGGGGTAAAACTTGACCTTTTTTAGCAGAGGGTCAAAAACCAAAAAACGAAATAGTTTAAAGGGCGTGAGCGCTTTTTACCAATTTTAAAATATCACCTCAATATACCAGAGTTATTTTTGGTATTTCACATTCTAACCCACCCTAAAACATATACAAACCCATTTCCAAAAACAAAAACGCCCCAATCTCTTAAATCTTGATTTCTTCAACCTCAGAATTAGAAATTCAGAGCCAACAAGATTTTATGAATTGTTTAAGTTTTTTTTCTATGCTGAATGATGGTGATCATTGGCGGAGCCGAGGGGCCCAGTTTTTTCCAAAAAAAATAAATAAATAAATAAATATATATATATATATATATATATATATATATATATATATATATATATATAATTTTTAGTTTTTTTGTAACACTCATCACGTGAACATTTTGAATCACTTTACGATTTAAAATTAGATTTTTTAATTCGTGAATTATAGGAATGACACCACTTTATATATTAAAAATTTTGGTTAAAATTATAACAAACTTAAGTGTGTAAAAGACTATAATATTTATAAGATTTCATCAAAAAGTTCATAATTACTACTAGATTATAATATAAGATTTTATCAAAAAAAAAAAAAAAAGTCTACAAGTTATAGTCTTATAGACTACAAGTGGCTTTTGACATTGGCTTTTGAAAATGAGGCAAATTTATGGGATTCAAGATTTAAGTTGGAAAATTTTGATATTAATTACGGTTCATTAGACTATATGGTGTGGATCGTGTGGTCAATATTCGTTCACATTAATAATAAGTCCTCCATGTTTCCTCCAACTTCATCTCTAATACCCCTAATATTTCTAAATGGCCTTTTATTTTGGTCTAATCATACAAAAGCCTTTTTATTCAAGCTTGTTCTTTTTGGATTCAACAATCAAACATGATATATATTTTAATTTCCATAGTAAATATTTATTTTTTCTTCTCAAGAGTCCTTTTCTTTGATGTGCCATGCACGTTAATGACAATGAAAACTTTGTAGCTTTGCCATTTTTTTTAAGCCAG
This sequence comes from Vinca minor, assembly GCA_026122235.1. NCBI lineage: Eukaryota > Viridiplantae > Streptophyta > Magnoliopsida > Gentianales > Apocynaceae > Vinca > Vinca minor. The sequence continues at coordinate 6,477,732 of JAOCZM010000284.1, read as the reverse complement.
AGAACTTGGAGGTTTATGAAGCACTGATCAGTAGAGTGAAAAGGGTGAACAAAATATGAATAACTCTAGTCTATAAGATTTCATCAAAAAAAAATTTTTTGGCTCCGCCAATGTTTATATGCTTTTATGAATTTATTTTATCAATGTTAATTGTGCCCCCAAAGAAAAATTCTGGTTTCGCCACTGATGGTGATCATCAATTTAATAATGGCCAAGTTTTTTCTCTCTGATGAAGAAGAATTCTTTGAAGATGAAGCAGATAATGAAATTAAAAAAAGAAACCCATTCCATTTGTGTCATGGCTTCATTTGTTTCAAGGTTTGCAAGAAAAAACAGAGGTTGAAGAAGAGGTAATAAAGTTTTGAGCGGTTATTTTTGGAAATGGGTTTGTGTATGGTTTATGGTGGGTTAGGATATGAAATACTCTTTTCATTCCCATTTAATTATCGTTTAGGAAATATATATGTATACAAATTAATTGTCATTTATATATCTTTTATTTGGTGTCAACAATTTATTTCAATTATACACTGAATATATATTTTATTGGAAAAAGTGAAAGAGAAGGAGAAAGAAATAGATATTATTGAAATTGTGGTGAAAAAATTATTGTTTGTTAAAATTTCTTAATTTTCTCAAAGTGTCTTAAACTTTTTATATTTATGAATGGAGAGAGTATTAAAAATGGCTAGTTATATAAGGCAAAAAGCATCCTGCCAAGGCAATTTGTGATGAAATGACAAAACTACCCTTCTAATTAACCGCTCAAATCCTTTATCCAATATTTTTCTCAATCATTCCCTCTGTTTACTCTCCTCTGTCACACGCACCTCTCTTCATTTTCTCTTTCTTATTTTCGCTCTTCTCCCCAAGACGACTTTGTTTCTCTTGTAATTTGTTTAAAATTTTACAAATTCTCAGAATAATTTTCTTACATTTTCAACACGAAATTCTTAATTTTAACTTCAGATATTCTTTAAAAATAAATCACCTTTCAATTTCGAAACAAAAATTATCAAATAAAAAAAACATTCCACGGACAAATTTTTAATCTTATTTTTACAAAAGAAAGAGGGTAAGGTTGCATTCAACCTGAAACAATTAAATAAGACCAATAATATAAAGATGATAAAGAGAGTGCAGCAGATGGATTAACTCTCTACAAAGCTATCAAATTAACAGTTCCCAAATTTGTATTGCTTAATAAGTTACAACTCAATGAAGCATCTATATAAAAATTTATGAAAACATTGCTGGATTTTAATTCCTTGGCAACCATTAAACAAGCTAAAAATAATGATTGTTGAATTTAAGGATATTGATCAAACATGAATCAAGGAGTATGATATGTCGGAATTAAACCATGAATTTACATTATTCTATACTCTTTGATTAGCAATGGCAATGGCAAACGGGTTAACTCGACAAGTTCGGGGCGAGGCGGGAACGGGTCAAGGTGGGTTGGGTCCAAAACTGAATATGACGGACCCACCTCGCCCCGCTTGGAAAACCCGTCAAAAATGGACCGAGTCACGGGTTAACCCGGTGGGTTGGGCAAGTCGGTTGGGTTTGGCGAGTTTGTTTGGTTTTGCGGGTGGAGATATTTTTTGTAATTTTTTTTGAGCATAAGTTAGACATAAATATAGATAAATCTTCCTTGTAGTGGTGGGGGGTTTGGCATGGACCCCTACCTGTTTTATTAATAACAAAATTAGTGTTACATAGGAGGGGGACTTATGGCCTAAACCTCCCACATGAAATTACATTGCACTATCTAATATTACTAAGTACTAAACTTAAATGAAAAATACATAATAAAATAAACATTACAATTTAAAATGAAAATTGCATAATAAATTAAACATTACAATTAAAAATACTTACCTCTAATCTTCATCTTCATCTTCATCGTCGTCCTCATTAACTATTGCATAGTAATCTTCAACCACGTTAGGATCAACTCCCATCTCCCTCAACTCGACATCAAACCAATCATTTGAACACATACATGCCTCTAAACTCTTAGGTGCCAACCGACTCCTAGTTTCATCCAATGGGTATGTACTAGGTACTAATATACAGTAGGCTTGTAGCATACATAATAGCGTTAGTAGGGTGGGGTGGGGTAATATGGGTTAAGTGGGTTTAAATGGGGCTGGTTTAAACGGGTTGGGGTGACGGGGCGGGCTGGGTTGTGGGTTTTTTACGGGGCAAGACGGGTTGGGTCGATTTTTCTTGGATGTACAACCCACCCCGCCTCGTTTATAAAACTCACTTAACTCGTGGGTCATAAACGGGTTTAGGCGAGTCCAAATGTGGGCCGAGTTAAGCGGGGCGGGACGCGGGTGGGCCGAACCCACTTTCCATTGCTATTTTTTATCCATATTTGAAGCAATATTCTTAATCCAATAATCACTATCCAAAAAGTAAGTAAGAATTAGCACAATGATCAACTGATAGAAACTAAAACTTTCATAAGTTTTGCCATTTAGTGGATCAATGAGCCTCGAGACAACAAAATCGTGTTAATGGGTATGCTTGGATTGGGTTTGGTTTGATTTGAGATTTAAACTCAGACCCAAATCAGCTTTGGGTTGAGTTTGGAAATTTAACCTGAAATATTAAATCATCTACAATATAGTTTGAGATTGAGACCAAAATTTCAAACTCAAACATAAATCCAAATTAAATTCAATCACACCCAATATATGAAAAAGCTGCAATAGTATTTTTCCACATATATCAATTTAAATAAACCACAAGAACTCATATGGTTCAATGAAGACTTAAAATTTCCAAAATCACTAGATAAAGGGAAGAGAGGCGCGTATAATTGAGGAGAGAGGAGAGAGGAGATTGAATAAAGCGATTGAGAAAAAAATATTAGATAAAAGATGATAAAAGATTTAATTGGTTAATAAGAAGGGTAACTTTGTCATTTCATCAAAAATTGCCTTGGCAGGATGATTTTTGCCTTGGCAATATCACTAGACATTAAAAATAGCTTTGGTATATTGAGGGGATATTTTAAAATTTGGTTAGCTAACAGTTGATCAACTGATTTTTGAATGAAAGAACTCATTCCTCAAATTCGCAAATAGTTTGAGGATCTAAAATAAAATTAATATTTTAGGAAACACAATTCACCAATTATATAATATGTTTAGGCGGAGGAATTTCACCAATTTGCCAAAGAAAAATAAAGGAGAACAGATCACAAGATAACTTTTTAATGCTGGAACATGTAATGATGAGTAACAAAGTGAGAAAGATGATTGAAAACCATGAATCCACCAGTCCGGCTCCGGTGCAGAACAGCTAAAGTTTCGCACGTACGGAACACTCTCAGTCGTTGGATGAGATTTTGAACGGTTCATATCTGAAGAGAGAAAAGTTGCTGTTGACTTAAAAAATAAAAAAAAATTCTCTCCAGATCTGAACCGTTAAAAAATTTCATCCGACGAGCTGGGAGCGTATCCCGCACCGTACGGAACAAAAGCTGTTCAGCATAGGAGCCGGGAGCTGAATCCACCACCTCTGTTGCTTAGCAATAAGTCTGGCTCATCAAGTCTGCTATGTTCCTCCATTTAATGAGACATCTTTATCTGATCACATTGGTAACATCAACATCTAAAAATTGACGGCTGTTATGGAAGAGATTTTAGATTTAGGGTGTGCTTGGACAAGTTTTGGCTTGGTTTGGTTTGGTTTGGTCTTACTTTTTGGGGGGAAATGCCCAAAATTTGACCACTTAAAATAGGCGGGAAACATTCAAATTCAAATTTTTTTCTTCGAAATAATCGTTCAATTCCAAATTTTGGCCTCTATAATTGTCGGGGAGATGTTCAAATTCCAAATTTTTGAGGCCAAAATTTGGATTTAGACGATTATTTGACAAAAATTTGAATTTGAATGTTTCCGCTATTTTAAGTGGTCAAAGTTTTAGGCATTTCCCAAAAAGTGAGACAAACTAAAGCAAAGCAATCAAACTGTCAAGCCCATCCCTAGTTAATTGAGTGCAGTTAGGTTTGATTTGGGTTTAAAATTAAATTGAGGTCTATATTGTTTTTGAATTAAGTCTGTAAATTAAACATTAAATATTAAATCACATCAAATTTGATTTGAGCTTAAAGCTGTATTGAAATTGAGATCAGAATCTTAATGCCAAACCCATTTCAAACCGACTCTATAATTTAAGCAAATGGTTATTTAACATTTTGCCATAAATGCAAAATTGAGCAAATTAATAGATGATTGTTGAGGAAATCTAGACTATCCCTTCTTCCCTTTGATGAAAAATTATATGGTAGAGTCGCTCTTGTGGGACTGGCCCCACGTACCTCTCACAAAAGTTGAGGCGGGAGCCTATCTTGTGTAAATAGATCATAGCTGAACTCCTGTAAGAGGGACGTGGGGGTCAGTCCCATAAGGACGGCTTCGTACCAAAGTAACCCTTCTCTTTGATGAATAGACTTTGCGTCTTAGTATCATTTTGTACCTGCTTTAAGGCCGTTTCAACTCGTTTTTCTTGCAAGAAAAATGGCTGTTACAAAATGCAATTTGTTTGAAACTCCCCATTCAACTTGAGTATATTTAGACCATTTCTTGCAAAATTCAGGTGTCTCAAAACTTAAAAAGGCTTAAAACAGTCCACTCCAAGTTGAGAGCCCACATGGTTTGTCACCATCTATTATATATATAATTGACCAAGTATTTGTTAATAAAATCACATAAACTTTGCATGCAAACACTTGCATCATCTCTAAGGCAAGGTGTATAAAAAAGGGACTAAGTTTGGTGTGTGTTAGCTCATCTACCTCTATTGCTTCATCAATTTTCTCATGGATTTACCGGTGCAGACGCCGAATCCCGGTCTTCCACAAACTCAATTTATAATCAAAGCAAAAAATCTTTGTTATAAACTATCTTCAAAGAAATATGGTTTGATGAACTGGGGTGGTTGGACTTGGTGGGGAACTACTACCAAGGATGACGACGATTTTAAGTACATTTTAAAAAATGTAAATTGTGAGGCGAAACCCGGGGAGATAACAGCAATTGGTGGTTCAAGTGGAGCAGGAAAGACCACATTGCTGGAAATTCTTGCCGGGGAAATCGTTCCTAGTAGAGTTATTGGTGAAGTTCTTGTCAATGACAAACCAATGAAAAGTGATAAATTCAGGAAGGTTTCAGGTTATGTGACACAAGATGAAGCTCTCTTCCCACTTCTAACTGTTGAAGAAACTCTCATGTATAGTGCAAGGCTCAGATTGCAGGGGACGAAAGACGAGGCTAAAGAAAGAGTTTGGAAGCTGTTGAAGGAGCTTGGGCTAGACCACATTGCCCGCGAGAGAGTTGGCGATGAGTCCAACCGCGGGATTTCAGGAGGTGAGAAGAGGAGGGTATCAATTGGGATAGAGTTAGTCCATGATCCTGCTGTTCTTTTGATTGACGAACCGACATCAGGACTTGACTCGGCCTCAGCTCTCCATGTAATGATGCTGCTGAAATCTATGGCCAAGAATGAAGGTAAAACAATCTTGCTAACCATTCATCAACCTGGTTATCGAATTCTCGAATTAATTGACAAAGTAGTGCTCTTATCTAATGGTTATGTTCTTCATAATGAACCTCTGTATTTCCTCGAGGAGCGTCTTAAGTCCTCTGGACATTCCATTCCTCATCATGTCAATGTGCTTGAATTTTGCTATCGACGTTTCTCAAAGCCTGCAAATAAACGAAAATGACATTGAAAAACTCTCAAGATATGGAAGGAAAATGGCCACGCAAGTGTAAAAAACGCTTCCATTATAGCGAAACTTGAAGAGGGTGCCGCCTCTTACTCCAATTCCCCATTCAAAGAGGTACTGATACTGTCTCAGAGATTCTCCAAAAACGTTTTCAGAACCAAAAAACTCTTCGCTTCAAGGGCGATTCAAGCGTTTCTTGCAGGAATTCTTCTAGGGACAATCTTCGCGAATACATATAACAAAGCCGAGAGATCAACATTGCAATGTCAAATGGGATTCTTTGCATTCAGTCTGACCTTCTTGTTGTCATCTACAACAGAAGCTATAACAATTTTCCTTCAAGAGAAGAGGATTTTAATGAGGGAAACTTCAAGAGGAGCCTATAGAATTTCTTCGTACGTCATTGCAAATACAATTGTGTTTCTTCCCTTCCTCTTGATAGTGGCTCTTCTCTTCACAAGCTCGGTTTACTGGCTAGTTGGACTGAGGCACGGAATTGATCGGTTTCTCTATTTCTCCCTGGTGGTTTGGATGGTTATTTCAATGTCGAATTCTTTTGTATCGTGCTTTATCGCGTTGTTTCCTGATTACATAACAGGAATGACTATGATATCTGCTGTTATGGGAGGATTCTTCCTTTTCTCAGGATACTTCATATCTAAGGAACAAACACCAAAGTATTGGATTTTCATGCACTACTTGAGTTTGTTCAAGTATCCCTTTGAAAGTTTTCTCATAAACGAGTTCGGAGGAGAAAAAGGGAGATCAAGATGCGTAGAGAGTGTTGAAGGGGTTTGTTTACTGAACGCGGATGCTTTCCTAACGAAGCAAGGTCTAGACGAAACCAAGAAATGGAATAACATAGTTATTATGCTGATTTTCATTCTGGGATACAGATTTCTCTGCTTTCTGATTCTTTGGTACAGATCTTACAGAAGCAGGAATTAAAGTAAACATTAACAATAATGACAAATTTGTTGCATCCCTCTGTTGTAAGAACCTCAAATTATCATTCCTAATTATTATTATTCAAGTTTATTCATTGTATCAACTAAAAAAACCCAAAGAGACCTTTGATTGATCAACAAGTGACTCAGAAATTAACCTTTCCTCCTGTCTATTGCTTCTTTTGTCTAATCTAAAATCAAGTTGAAGGAAGAGGGTCTTTGTGTATCATAATCAATATTCAAAAGCATAACCCTTTTCAGATAATTTTGTAAGTTTTTAGATTCGACCATTCAGCCCTCAATTAGGTTCTTCTTGTGCCACTTAAACTAAGATTGAAAGTATCATCCAGAGAACTTGACTAGCTCCCTAACTCCTGCTGCTGCACCCCTTACCCCTGTTAGGAGATAAACAACAATAATGAGAGGAAAACAAAATCGAAAACTAGAAAGATACAAGAAATTGTTAACCGATTCGTTAAGGAATTGATTACGTTACCAGACAAGAATATTTCAATACGTATAGAAATACAATATTTAGGGATTATTTATAAGAAGTGACGAAGCTCTAATTACAATTTTACGTGGACGGACCATGAACATAAAAATCCCTAAAAACATTTAGATAGCCGTCAGTGTGGAGAAATTTTATCTTGGTAAATGAGTAAGTTTAAAACTTGTACTCAGACCAATGATTGCAGTAGACATATGACAAAAAGGCAATTCTCTTTCCTGTGAGTTTGCACTTTTGGCCTACGTGTATTGTATTCATTGGTTTGGATATAAGTTTTAAACTCACTCAACTACCCAGATAAAACTACTCGTCAGTGTAGGGCCCGTGTTCGATACTTCAGACTTCATAACCCAACAATCTCCCAAAAAGAAAGAAAAAAAAAGTTTTGTAGAAACAAGTAGTGACATATGCGTGGTTGTGCAAATATAAAACAATTGCAGCTATGTACAGCTATCAATAAATGATGCATGTATCACATAAAATTATTTTCTAATGTAAGTAGTAGATATTAGGTATTGAATTTTGTACAAGATCTACAAGTAGGCATTAAATTCTAATAGATTATACTATACCTTTTCAAACAAGATTTAATTTACAGGAAATGTTCTGGTGGAATTGTAATCAACTCTCCCATCTAGTGTAGGCCAACTTCTAGATGATTAAACAAGTTCATCAGATAAAACATATGATACGGTAATAAGCCGGTGATCTCCACTTCAGCCATGATAGCTATTTTGTAAGAAAAACAACTGATTTGGACATTACAAAAGATGGCATACGCCATGGCACATACTTCTCTTTCTGCTCACGAGCAGAAGATATATATGCTAGACATATGTCATATGTTCCTGTATTACTATGTTTTACACCTGAAGTAATGGGTTTAGCCTTAGAATGGCTATGGTTTTACATAATAGGCCAATCATAACATGTTTTTTTGGGGACAAATATTTTTGGCGAAATTCGTCCTTAATTGGGACGGATTTGGAAAATACGTCATGTGCTGATGTGGCCAGACTCCCAACAAGTCTACCAAATCCGACTTGTGCTGACGTGATGACTTGTTAGGAGTCTGGCCACGTTAGTACATGACGTATTTGCCAAATTCGTCCTTGCCAAAAAATGTTTGTTCCCAAAAAAACATATCATGGTTGGCCATTATGCAAATACTAGGTCATTCTAAAGCCAATCCCTAAAGTAATTGGAAAAAGAGATGCTTAGAGAAATATTAACGACATACAAAATCCTTGTAAACACCTATTTTTTACAATGGCTGTTTTACAAGAGATATTCACTGATGATGAGTTTGAGCTATTGGAAAAGAGAAACTCTGCATCTCTTGGTCGAGAGTGCATTCCTCGATGAGAACTCTTCTGATGCATAGTACTGATGCAAGTGATTAGCTAAACATAATAGAATTTTATGACATTCATTTGGGAGGTAGGGAATAATTCATAACTTGAAAGCAAAAATAATACTCCCTTCATTTCATAATATAAAATACATGTCGTTTAGAACATATAGCGAAAAGTAAAGAAGAAAAGATAAGGCGTTTTTTAATCAAAATATCAATATTACTATCTTAAATATAATTGGTAGCATACGAATACTACTTAAGAAAGTAATATTGATATTTTCACTAATAAAATATCGTTTTTTTTTTATTTCTTTAATTTTCGCTAAATGTCCTAACTTATATTATGGAATGGAGGGAGTATTCACATGAAAGGAAGAGTTGAGACTTTGGAGGTTAATGTTCTATTATTTTTACCTGTCATAAGAAACCATCTTACCCATTTTGATAAATGATAGTTCCATTAGTTATTATCTTGATGAGAAATTAATCTAATGTGTAACACAAACCAAATAAACTAGCTATACTAATTTTTTTCTTCAACTAAAACAAAAAAGGGGGATTAACATCATAGATAAAATTAATGATTGAACAATGAAAAAGGACAATAGTACATGAGTAATTATTCTATCCTTCACTGGAAATTCCATCCAGATGTAATACAAAAAAATAAAAGAAACACATGATAAATAGGGTCCTAGCTGCACTTTTCTATTCATTCAATAACAAAGATATTTTACGGTTTTTCTTTGTTCTTTCTTGTTCTTCAAACTGCGCGAAAATGATCGAAGAGGCCAATAGCCCAGTGGGGCATTGGCAAGCCCCTGACCGAGAGGTCCCGGGTTTAATATTCTCCGTCTGCGTGCGGTAAGCTTTATTCTACCTTATCAAAGGTGTTCTCTCTCTCCAATGTGGGGCAATCGCCCATCGTGGCGTCAAAAAAAATAAAAAAAAAAAAATAAAAAAAATAAAAAAAACTGCGCGAAATGGTATCAGAGCAATGATTTCCGTAAAATCGATTTCTTATGGTAGATTGTTCTAGGAGTTCAATCGAACCTTCATTCTATGCTTTAATCCAACCTTCTTGTTTTAGATTGATTTATTAGATCATTTTTTCTTGTATTCAATCACCACAAGGAAAAGGATACTTAGTAATAACGAAAGTCGTTACTGTGATGTCGATTTTAGATTACTATTATCGCTTGTGACCATTTTTTGAATACACATATTCTTAGAGATTTTCGGGCCATGATAAGAGCATTTGTGACGTTGAGAAGGATCTCTCCATCATAGGGCACATCGTCCATCATGACGTCTCAATCATTTTGGGGTCCGCATAGAATCTGGACTGGCATAAATTATTTAGGTAAGAAACGTGTTTGGTGGCCCTTGGTAATCAATTGACCACGTGATATATATATATATATATATAGAGAGAGAGAGAGAGAGAGAGAGAGAAAACGGAGAAACCCATTGCAATTATATATCTTTTTCCAACTTAAACACTCCAACTTTGATCCACACTTGCATGCAAAAAATGGAAAGATTCATATATGAGTTGATATGTAGATAACATCAGAGATACGAGATAAACAGAGCTACATATGGGCATTAAGATAAACAAGTCTACGTGGGTGTTATGGGCCCATACATCCACTGCTTAAATGCTCGCTCTAATGCAATGTGAAAATAATTCATGGATCTTCATGTCCATTCAAAACCAATTGACAATGAAAAGTATTAATCAATGAAGTTATATGTCAGACATAATTTCTTTAGTCTCATACCGATCGATATAACATAAGTGATATCCTTGAATCTTATGAAGTGGTAGATATTGGGATTTTTAGCTTAGAAACTAGAAATATTTCTAAGTACTATGATATTCCCGATTCAGTAAAACACAAGGCAGCAACAGTGTGGCTTCTACCAACATTATTGTAAAATATTCAGTAAAACAAAATGTAGCAGCAGTGTGGCTTCTACTAATATTATTGTAAAATAGGCTAAGATGTTTGAGGCTTAAAAGGTATATCAGAAAACAAAACTGCAGAAATGGATTGATCTTACAGAGTTCATGATGCTTGCCCATACAATTTCATCTAAACTATATTTTAAAGAGTTAATCACTATTTTTGCCCATTCAACTATTTTCGAAAGGAAGTTATGACCCTTTTGATTTTTGAAGTTTTTCATTAGACTAACATGGTTTAGCAGAATGGTCATTACATGGCAGTTAAAATTTTGGGAGAAACTTTTTTGTCCAGAACGGAAATACTTGGCAGATTAAAATCCCTTTAGTCTCTTCTCTCCCTTTCACGTGACCCAATTCAGCAAAAAAGAAATTCCCTAAGGCAAAAAAACCCCTCCCCCTCCCGCAACCACCCACTCCGACTGCAGCCGCCACCGCCGCTGCTACCGTCCCCAATCTCCACCACCTTGCTCTCAATCTCTCTCTAATCTCTCAATCTCAAAGGTATAAAGCTTAAAAAAAATTGAATTTTTTTTTAGCAATTTAACTTTATGTTTTGAATTGAACTTTAAATCTACTAAGTATGTTTATAAATTGTTGTGAATTTGGTAATTTAGAGTAATTTGTTGAATTTGATAACTTTTTTGTGTTTGTGAATTTTGGGAATTTATGAAATTAGGGCATTTAGGAATTTAAGGTTTGTGAATTGTGAATTGTTAATTTGTGAAGACATACTTAGGGCATTTATGATTTTGGGGGCAATTTAACTTTATGTTTTGAATTGAACTTTAAATTTACTAATTATGTTTATAAATTGTTGTGAATTTGGTAATTTAGAGTAATTTGTAGAATTTAGTAACTTTTTGTGTTTGTGAATTTTGGAAATTTATGAAATTAGAGCATTTAGGAATTTTTGGGGTTTGTGAATTGTGAATTGTGAATTTGTGAAGACATACTTAGGGCATTTGTGATTTTGGTAATATAACATGTGTTTTTTCTGATAAATTGCATGTTTATTATTTTTTTGTATAGATGTCTATTCCTGCTCATCTTCTGTTTGGTCCATATGATGCTAGTGTTTTAAACAAACGGACTTCTCATAGATCTTTAAGAATATGGGGCGGAGATGTTCAACTAAACACTTCACTAAAGATTATTAGAAACGACGGTAAAAATTTTTATGCGTACCAAAATGAAACCAACCAGCGAGTGATTGACCAGATAGACCAAATAGGATTTGGCGGTTGTTGTAGAATAGGAAAAATGAAGGTAGATCACGCTTCAGTTATTGTATTAGTAGAGAGATGGCGCCCTGAGACCCATACTTTTCACCTATGTTGCGGTGAGGCGACCATTACACTAGAGGACGTAGGATGCCTTCTAGGACTACCTACTAGGGGTCACGTAGTGTCGTGGCATGAGGACTACAATATGACTAAAATTCAGTGGATTGACCGCGTGTTTGAGCTTCTAGGATTCCGACCCCCACCGGCTTCAATTTTGGGTAATACTATCGAACTGTTAGAGGTTTATGCCCGCATTAATGTGCCCCTAGGCGATGCTGCTACTGAGTTGGCGATAGAGCAGAGGGCTAGGGCTTTGATTTTCCTCTTGATGTCCACTTTTCTTTTTCCCAATATGTCGGGGGCCCGGGGGAACATGCGTTATCTTCTCACCGTCAGTGATGGTATCCTCGAGCAAGACCAGACTTCTTGGGCTAGCGGTGTCCTTGCACATTAGTATCGCCAGATGTGCACCTCTTCACTCGATGATTCCAAGGACATGGTCGGCTGTTGCTTGCTAATTCAGGTTTGTCTAAATTTTATACAGTTTTTTTCTTAAATATGTAATTCGAATATTTAATAAACGATGTTGTTTTTTTTTACCAGTTGTGAGCATGTGAGCGAATTTCATGTCTCCGTCCTGCGAACCGAGGCCCGGTTCTCCATGATATTCCCGCTTACAGTAGAGCTTACGGGTCACGGTGGAATACATGTCTAAGTTTCATCAACGCGCCGAAATCGCAGCTGACGGTGTTTCATGATCAACTAGATATGCTGAAGGATGCACAAAGGGTAAGTTAATTTCGGTAATCTCGTATTTTTTTAATTTAAATTAAATAAATTGTTTTACATTAACTTGAATTTATTTTTGCAGTTTATGTGGAGACCATACCCTGATTGGGTAATTGTCGAGAGAGCGGCTCGGGATGAAGGCTTCCTGATGACCTGTCGAGCCCGTACGCCACTTGTTTGCTTCGAGATTGTTGAGTACCACCTGTTTGACAGGGTTGTGAGGCAATTTGGCTTCCAGCAGGTTGTACCAATATAGGCAGGAACGGAGGGAACAACCGAGGGTTTTGACCTCTACACATGCTAGGCGGGTCCGAAACAGAATTGGAATGCCCACCACCACACATACATAGCTTTGTGGGACGCCCACGTCGATACACTGGCGGGCGCTGCTCCCGTTCCCGGTAATGTTTTGCACCAACCCGTGAGTACATGGATTTGTACAATCTCATTACCATGCACCTTATGACAAACCCACAAAATAGGGGTCTCGGGCCACTGTCGATGGGCATTCAACCCATCGCTACATCTGAGGCTATTTTTGTAAGTTTTATTCGTTTTGTTGTCAACATTATTCTTTTTATTTTAAATATACTAATTCGAATATTTATGTTACAAGATGAGTCTAACAGAGTGATGCTTGAAGAATTCGAGAAGCTTGGATCTCGAACTAATAATTAGTACAAGACTCTCATCGCCTGGGCTGCCAAAACAATAAAAGATGTCTTCGTAGCGGCTGGGAAGACGGTTTCATGCAGATCGTGCGCTGCCGATGTAGTAGATGCTGCAGTTTTGCAACTTGATCCACACGACCCGAGGAGCATGTTCCGTAGAGGCTGCTTGTTGGCGACGGGAGGGTACTCACCGGGATCGGCAAGCCAGTCAGGAAGGCCTTGCCGCCCGGCGACTTCGGCAACGTGGCGATGCGCCGAAACCGGCTCAACCGCAGGAAGATCTGACTCAGGCTCCTCATATTCAGTTCCCGTCTCAGCCTCAGACTCAATTCCCCACTCAGGCTGATGTACCTACCCTATTTCAATACCAATTTCCGAGCATCGGTACTTATTCTCCGGGTATTGAGATGGGGGGCATCCTGGAGCGGGGTCCTCTACATCGGGACAGCCGGGTTTCTATTCTAGTGTGTCGCCATCCTTTAGCCTCGACCTGACTCAAACCCAGCAGCACACTCCACTGCTCCAGTAAGATTCCCCCAAAAAGCCGATATTTATCAACCCCGAAGGGTAGTGCTCTACAAACGAGAGATGGCCACACTTACTTTCTCCGAAAAGAGCGGAGAAGGCCCCGATAGATACACACCATCGGGGTCTTAGATAGCATTTACTTTGTTTTGCTTACATTAGTCGTTCTATTTTTTTATATACAATTTGACATATTTATGTTATAAACGATATGTTCGTTTTTTACCGTGTTCGTTTTTTTATTAATAAAGTCGGTTTTGCCATAGTAATATTCGTACTCAAATTTTGGTTAATATTCTATTTTAGTGATTTTTTATGTTGTAATAATACTAACTCAAAAAATTGCAGCAAAAAAAAACCAAGTGTTTTTGCCAAAACTCTCTGCCAGGTAAGAACGGAAGTGGGACTTCCGTTCTCGGGCCAAGACGGAAGTCCCACTTCCGTTTTGGCTGACGTGGCAAGGCGTGTCTGGTGAACGCCACGTCAGCCTATGACTTCCATCTTTGCCCCACTTTCGTTCTGGACAAAAAAGTTTATCCCAAAATTTTGACTGCCATGTTATGACCATTCTGCTAAACCATGGTTAGTCTAATGAAAACCCCCTTATTTTTTCGTGTCATTAATACCCTCAACTATTTACGGGGTGCTAAAAATAGCCAAAATTGGCGAAATCCGGCAAGGCAAGGCAGATTTGCACATGTGCGGCCCACATGGTCAAATTTTTTGGGGCAAATTCGTCCATAAATTCACATACTTCATCTTCTTCCTCAATCCCCTTCTTTAATCATCTTTTTTCCAAATCCTCTTCTTCAACTCATCTTATATATGAAGCTTTATTGGGAACCCATTTTCTTCAAAATGAAATTAGAAAGACACTCATCTCCTAAAATTAAAAATGATTCAAACTTTTCCACCCAAAAAAAATCAGTTAAACAAAAATATCTCAAGAAACCTCATTGCTTCGAATTCATCCAACGAATCAAGAATCACATAGAGGATTCATCTAGAGTGATTTTTCTTACATTTTCAAGCTTAAATATATGTTCCTTTAATAAAATTGTGTTGAAAAGATTTGAACTTGAAGTGGGTTGGTTTGGATTTGAAGAAGATGAAGGTGAAGATGAAGTTGGGAAAATTTGACGATTGTGCCCCTGCAATTTCAACCATGTGGACCGCACATGTGCAAAGCCACCATAGGTCGCCGGATTCTGCCCATTTGTGTATTTTTGGCACCCCGCAAGTAGTTAGGGGCATTAATGGCACACAAAAATTAAAAGGGGCATAACTTTTTTAAAAAAATAGTTGAAGGGGTATAAATAGTGATTATCTCTATTTTAAACTATATTGTGTAATTTAATCTAAACTATATTTTAAATATTCAAGCTTATTTTAGTTTTAAAAAAATTCCACTAGGGGTGAATATACAAAAATAGGCAATCAAGATTTGATATGGAGAATTCATTTTGACATGAACTTTAATTTTTTCAGGAAGATGAAAATTACGTTTTATCAAACATTTTAATGAGGATGGCCCCATTAATTGTAAATTAAGGGTTTATATTACAATGAATGATTTGTATATGAGCAAACCTTAGGGGTGGTCCTAATTAACGAAATAAATTACATACTCCTAGTTGACCATCATTTTTTTTCATAATATGTATGTAGAAGGAAAAATGCTCAATAGCGTCATTACCCAAAGATAACGAAATCAGAATCCTATGTTTTGTAATAGTATTCAGATCCCAACTTCCACTAATAGTTTGGCCAACTGATTAAAAACCAAAAGAAAACACAGCACTCATAATAAAACTCGAAATAAGAAGAAGAAAAAAACAAGACAAATGAGCAGGCAATCAAAACACATAAAATCTTTAAAAAATTTACCAAATATACTCCATAAAATGCATTCACAAGCTTTAGTAAATGTTTACAAACTTAGAAGAATTCAACATATGCAACATTGTAAGTAGATAGAGATACTAGGGGAAGAATTATAAAATGTATAAAGGCCACAAGGCTAAGTTTTCCACATGACTAATATCGAGATGCCTTTCTCCAATCTGTTCCAGTTTTTTTCATAGCCACAAAATTATCATAGCTGAGCCGTCCATCCTGCACTTTATCAGAAAATCAGTGAGGGAGAACCTCACAAACTTATCTATTTAATAGAAATGGACTTGATTTTTACCTTGTCCATGTCACCTTCCTGAAAGATGTTATTAGTTGAAAGTTCGAAACAGGTCATGCATGCAAAATACCCAGAAAAATTAAACTAATTGAACGAAAATAAGAATGAAAGATTTACTTGTTAAGACTAGTGTAGTTGGAGAAACACTAACGGCCCGAGATCATAGGAACTTTAGTTCAACACTTGTTCCCTTCCCCCAAAAAAACCTTTTTGCTTTTTTAGAAAATGAGAAAGCCTGAAAGATCGGCTTGATTCTTTGTGAGATTAAAATAATGAAGAGAAGGAAACATATTTCCAATGTTTGCAAATTATCCTACCTCATCATCTAATAAATTTTCGCGTTTTCTGCATCTATTGAGCCCTGATAATGCAAATAAAAGTATAAGATCCATCATTCATTAACAAAATCAACAAGAACTAATTAGAATACTAGTCCAACAAATCAAGAAGAATATTTTGTAAAATTACCAGTTCCATGAGAGAGAGAGAGAGAGCAATCCAATTCAGATTTCTATTTTTACTAATTCTCATTAGTTTGTTTTCCTTTGCTTTTAAGAAAACTGAAGAAAAAAACCATAGTTTCCAGCCCAAGAATTCCAGGCAGATGGGGAGTCAAAGCCAGCAATTCCACCTCTTTTAACCCTTTGAATGCCCACATAGAGATGACCATTTTCAGCCCTTAGAAAAATAATAAAATCACATGCAACTAATTCTTGCAGAAATCTTATGAGGTTCTGCAGAGAATTACATCCATGATTTTGACTCCCATGTAAAAACAAAAAACTCGAAATAAGAAAGAAAAACAAGCCAAATGAGCAGGGCAATCAAAACACGAAACCCCTTAAAAAATTTACCAAATATACTCCATAAAATCCATTCACAAGCTTTAGTAAGCGTTCACAAACTTAGAAGAATTCAACATTGTACTGAGGTAGATAGGGATATTAGGGAAGATTTATAAAATGCATAAAGGCCATACGACTAAGTTTTCCACTTGATTAAACTATTGAATAATATTCCTCTTAAATAATTTCGAGATACCTTTCTCCAATCAGTTCCAGTTTTCTTCAGAGCCACGAAATCATCGTAGCTGAGTTGTCCATCTTGCATTTTATCAAAAAATCAGTGAGGGAAAACCTTTTGGGAAATAAGAGACTTAGAGGAAATTAATAATAACTAATATTATTACTCTACCTATCAAAAAAAAAAAAAGATAAATAAAACTAGTAACAGTCCTCAGAATGAATCGCAATCACATGAGCATTCTTATTCTTTTTAATGTCAAATTTTGTTCTACAGTCCTTGCATACGAAGTCCTTCATGTGTTTATGCTTCTCCATTTGGTGAGCCAGCAATTTGGAAAAAGATGAACAAACTTTTTTGCAAAAACAAGTTCATACTTCTGTCTCCTGATTTCTTCGGGGACCATTTTTACTTTCTACATGGGATGTACTATGTGTGTAGTATGTATATACTAGCCTAATCACCCGTGCTATGCACGGGAATACTGAGTTATTTTATTATTAAGATAAAGTAAACAAAACGATAAAAGATAAAATACTTATTTTGAAATTATGCAATTAATTTTTATCCCATGGACCCTTCAAACTAAAAAAAACCCTATAAATTTTGTTAGTTTAAGTTCAAAAGAATTATCAAGTGATCTTATAGGTTGGTTGGTCACGTGCACCTTCGACCCCCTTGACGAGTTGGACAAAGTGTCGGGTTCAGTAACACATTGAAAGCGATGGATGTCGCGAGAATTGTAGAATTTCCTATCGGTATATCATAGTGTCAATTCAAACCCCATCACATAACTAATTTGCTATAAATATATTAAGTCCTGATAAAAATAATAAAAACAAAAATCATATCACAAAGTCAATAAAATGGGAAAAAATATATACAAAAATAAGAAATTTTGAAAAAAAACAATATAAAAATCATAAGGAAGAAAGAATGTGATGTCATGAAATTGAGCAGAACAATAAAAAAAATAAAAAAAAGGAAAAAAACGGAACTTAGCGGAGCAACAAAAAAGGGAAAAAAAACCGAATTAAGCGATTGCACAAATTTTCTAGCAACAACGATTTCCCTTTTTTTGTTTTTCTTTAAAAAAAAACTAAAAGTTGAAATGATGTTCACATTTGGCCTATAAAATTTGAACATGCACACATATCACTAAATGCCATGCCATACAAATATGAAGAGTACATGAAAGTCTAGCACCTTAGTCATTAGCATCTTTTTAATTTTTAAAATGAAAAGGAAAAGGAAAAGATACAAATCATTATTCTCATAAATAACCAATAACTAAATATACGATTCATATTTGTAAACCTGTAAAAAAGAAATATTTGACAATAGCCGCATGAAAATATTAGGATGAACTTTAGAAATATTATCACAATTAGGCATGTATGTATATATGAAAATTAATAATATTGTTTCCTTCCCTAAAGTAAACACCATTGAAAAAGGATTTTTTAGAATAATTCTTAGCATTTCACTTGAGTTTGAACAAAGGTATTTGTTTTAGGGGTAAGAGTTGAATAAAAGCACTATAGCATCTTATATCACATCAATTAGAATTTCTACTTGCAACCCTAAAATAAAATTTAACAAAAAAAAAAAATCATAAAGAAAGGAAAATCTGCATGCCATCTATTAGAATATGTTATTTCATGTAAGAGCAAATGACTATAATTAGGAACAGAAAAAGAAAAATATATAAGCAAGAGGTCGGGAGAAGTCTATATTAGAACTCGAAGTAAATAATTCTTTGGAAGGATAATAATCACTTCGGTGCACATAATGGTAATACTTACTTTTAATGATGAATTTACATTTCAATTCATACCGTTATATGGTGTCATCTCACAACAGACAATTATCAATTAGAGAACGAAATATACATGTAAATAAATGACAAAATATTCACGGATCGTTAGCTCACAACTCCAAGAATCCGCACAAGCTATTCAAGATAAATTGTTGGTGCATTGTGGGATTGGGATCTTGTTCAACGTTTAATTAGGAAGGTTTCACATACCTTGTGCCCTTTCGAAACCCCTTCAAAACCCAAATTATAGACTATAA
The DNA here is from genome assembly GCA_026122235.1 of Vinca minor. Lineage (NCBI taxonomy): Eukaryota > Viridiplantae > Streptophyta > Magnoliopsida > Gentianales > Apocynaceae > Vinca > Vinca minor. Next base: position 6,458,637 of record JAOCZM010000284.1, on the reverse strand, counting down.
TCCTACAGAAAATGAATCATGAAAAGTTAAACATAACTAAAAATGGATCATTTAAATGAGATGGACTTACATGTGAGGTCAGGAAAACAAAATGTCTTGATGCCTCCAATAAAAGAGTCTATTTGTAATATTATTAACAATAAAAAATGGTAAATATGTTAGTAAAACAAAAACATATATAAATTTGAACAATAAAACTGAAAGATAAAAAATATACTTGTCCTATAGGTTATAGAGAAATCATGTGTTTTTCCTGCATTACAAAGAAAGAAGCCCATTAATCAATTAGCAGGAATTTGTTTTCTAAAAAAAGTAGAAAAGGAAAAGAAGAAGAAGAACATACATATAGATAATATCATATGATTCCATAATCTAAATTCGGTGTGAATGAGAAGATGATGTATGTATATCAACGGAACATAGGAAGTATAGTTTAACTAAAAATCTATTATGATAGATTATAAAGGGCTATAAATTAGGAGATGTATTGAGGATAGATAAGATTGGTAGATTTTGTCCAATAATCATTCGAAAATTGAAAGATCCTAAATTTTAAAACAAATGGTTGTCACCTTTATTCAGGTGAAATAGTGATCAGATCAAAATTCAATTTAAATCTTAAATTAAGTGATAAATTGAAAAAGATTAACATAACCTTGAAATTTTAAATATTGAACTAAATCCTTACAATTTATAATTACTTTAATAGATAAAATATAGGTGTAACTAATCATACTTTTAAAATGAAATAAAAAACAAAAAAAATTCAGAAAATGACACGTGGCATTTCTAGAGTTTGAGAGACCTAAAAAATTGAAAAGGTGCTCTGTAATATATATATAGATAGATAGGCACCTAGCCGAGAGCAAAATTTCCATATATATATATATATATATATATATATATATATATATATATATATATATATATTATTGTAATTATAATTATATTGTTTCTTATTAAATAATTAGGAATCCATGCAGTACTATCTTGTGTTCCATTTGTTGAAGTAGTACAAATATTCTTATTCCTTTTCTCATACTAGCTACTTCAAGTAATAGAAGTTGCATCAGTCACTATCATGAAGATATGATCAGGCATCAACCTCAATGAGCTTCTTTTTCATCTATCCATTTTTTTTTGTGATAATGATATGCTATGATACATGGACTCGGGTATGAGTATCGGATGTGATTACATAAATAAGTGTCAGGTGTTTATAAAAGTAATGAAACGAGGACACTTCTAGGAACTCCAGACACGGAAATAATTAGAGGCATACAAGGAAAATAACCAATTAACAATCTTTTGTAAAGAGAAATATGCCTCTAATTTTCTACTCACTATAGGCAGGATGGAGAAGATCACCATTGGACATGCACTTAGACTCCGTCAAAGTACCCAATAAATTTTTACCACACCCGACAAGGATTTCATACTCACACCCATGTTGTATCATGTCGAACACGGAGTGCGGCAGCCAAAACAAAGAATCTAAGTGACATGGGTGATATGCATCTTTTATCAAGTACTTAATTACTACTATATTCTATAACTATATGAGAAAGAGATTGCTTACTGATGGATATTGTCTTAGTATCCATCAATATGAAGAAAAAAAATTAAAAAAATAGGAAAAACTATTAGAGTGTTATTACTAGTACTACCTCTAGTTTCTTCAACGGATATTTTAGAGTTTTCATGGAAACTAAAAAAATTATTAAAGTGTTCTTATCGTGAACCACTATTAATTAATGATAGGGGGAAACTTCAAAACTTTTGTAATATTGAAATTTATTGATTTCTATAATATGGTTAATATATTAGAACCTCGAATTTTTGAAAATATATAGCTATTACTTTATATACTTTCTTAGTTTCTAAGTATCTTTTACCTTAGAAAATTAAAAGATGTAGCTTTGAGCAATCAAAACATTTTATTAATTTGAGTACACTATTGTAAAGTGATAAATAATTTCAAATGATGAAATCGACCACTCCTTCCTAGTACTCACACCTCCTCTAATGCATGAAAAAACTAGTTTAATCAGTAACAAAATGTACGATTTCTATTTTCAATTTCAATTCTTATATTTTAAATTTCAATTCTCTTTTAGTTAGGATGTTATGTACTTATCAACTTATATATGAATTTTTCCATTTTTTGGATGCAGGTGTGGATCAAAGTTGGAGTATTTAAGTTGGAAAAATATATATAATTGCAATGGTTTTCTCTCTCTCTCTCTCTCTCTCTCTCTCTAGTGCTTTCCGGATATATTGAAGAAAGATCACAATCTCCAAATGGATAATAAAAGTTTTTATCATTAATGATACATATTCAAGTAATAATAAGCATTGTATTATATTAATTACACATAGGATTATATTCATTTGCATGACACTCTTCACACCAATTTAATTTCAATGCAAAAGAACTATTGGGCATAATTGAATACATGTGGAGAATAAGAAACCCGAAATAAAATCTCGGAAGAGACACTATAGATGAGTGCAGGAAATTTTGACACATGAATATGTAGAACCTGAAAAACTTCAGAAATACTAAATCATGAATAGTAAGGTTATCTATAAATTGAATAGGAAGAATGTGAATTGGATGAACCACTTTGATAACCGCTTAGCAAAAATTCATTAAGACTGGTTTTTTGAAAGAATAGAAATAACTGGGTCTACAACACTTTATCATTTTCTTGATCTATGTAAGAACTATAGAAAACTTCAAGCAAACTTTATACATGCAAGCTAAAGAATAAATATTGCGGAGGAAAATTCCTATTCAATTAAATTATCTAGAGAAATAAAAACACAAAAAATAGAGAAAATATACACAAAATGGTACATTTAATACAAAAACATAACATACAAAGTTTTCTAAAAATTTATAAACATGAAAAATCTTTGGAGAACAACAAAAGATTAGTAATCACCACTAACAATTTCTTAGAGGAAAAAAATATTAAACGAACAAATAAAGATTTTCACTTCAATTGCTAATTGATCTCCTTTAGAGTCTTGCAAATCCTGAAGTAGAAATTTCTTTTACTTGCAAAACTATAATCTTGGTCAAAATTTTCTAGTGGAATACAAAAGAAGAAAATAATATATGAATTACACAAATCTGGAAATACAACAATTCTCTACACTGAAACTTTTAATAACCATAAAGAGGGAAGAGTCAATGGCTAGAGATAGAAGTAAATTATGGTGAAAGTAGGTAAAACCTTTTTGTTAAGAAGAATCCCCTCTTCTGTAAAGGAAAAACGTTGTGGGAAAAAGAGAATAAATGGAGTGAAAATTATTGCTTGATTAGCTACTATATTTGTGTAATTATGGTTGAAAAAATATCCCTTATATATTTCCAAAGCAATTGAGATCAAATTAAATCAACGATAAAGAGAAGAGATAAAATATTTGAATTTTGTAGTATAAATATCCTAATTGAAACAAAAAAAAATTAAATTTTTAAATTCTCATTCTATTCATTGTTAACTGATCAAACTTCAAAGGCTGAGAATGAACTGCAAAGAACCTTTTCTCTCTCGCCTATGCGAGGCTCCGACTATGTTCCGCATATCACTTGCAATCTTCTATATAACCTTACAACTTTGAGATGTTATGTACTTATCAACTTATGCATGAATCTTTCCATTTTTTTTTATGCAGGTGTGGATCAAAGTTGGAGTGTCTAAGTTGGAAAAAGATATATAATTGCAATGGTTTTCTCCGTTCTCTCTCTCTCTCTCTCTCTCTATATATATATATATATATATATATATATATATATATATATATATGTGTGTGTGTGTGTATGTCTTTAAGTACATGAAACAATATAAGATAATGAAAATATTATTCACTCCGAAAAGTATGTAGTGTTTTCCGGATTTATTGAAGAAAGATCACAACCTCCAAATGAATAATAAAAGTTTTTATCATTAATGATACATACTCAAGTAATAATAAGCATTATATTATATTAATTACACATAGAATTATATTCATTTGCATGACACTCTTCACACCAATTTAATTTCAATGCAAAAGTACTATTGTGCATAATTAAATACACGTGGACGAATAAGAAATGTAAACACAAAGCCTATGCAAGTATTTACATGATTTTGCAATAGTTTTTGTCCATTTTCTAACACGCATACAAAATGAGGGTATAGATAAAAATTTCTTATAAATAACAACATTGAATTCTAAGTAGATTGAATTTTTTTGTCATCTAAAGAATAAAAATAATATAATTCATCACACCAAAATGTGCTTCTGTTTTTATTTTCTTTGACTATGTTATACACTATTACAAAGAGAAATATGAGAGGATGAACATTACACTACACCATATTTAAAGACATGTAGTATATATACACTGTAAATATCATAAACCATAAAATAATGTGACAAACAAAAGCTATAATTAGAAAGGAAAACGAAGATTGTGAAATATCTAATAATTAAATACATAATCTTAGTGAAACAAGAAGCATAGCATCCATGAACGTACACATGTAAGTTGAAAAAAGAGAGGACTATATTTGCAATGAAATATATCATTATAAAGAAAAAACATTAAAATTATATTTGGAGTTAGGATTAGAAATAAAGAACAAAATTAACCGAGATAATGAATGTAGACTAAAAAATGGATTATCAAAATTCGGAATAATAAATAAAGACCAAAAGATCAAAAGTATATGAAAAGTACCAATAAGAAATGCATAATGCAAGTAGCAAAAACAATTTTAATACTATAAAAATACTTGAATAGTAATGTTGAAGACCGAAAAGAAAAAATATGAGACATTACAATTTTCAAATACCTAGAATTTCAATAATCGTAAATTTTTAAAAAGAAAATATTAAACTACTAATATTCTTTAAATTAATATTATTGTGTTGTTAAAATATCGTTTAGCTACTAAGATTTTTTCCTAATGGAATAAAAAAAAAGTACTTTTTGACGTCTATGTGATATGGTTGTCCAAGGGAATCAACTTATTATATTCGGCTAATGTAAGATATCAAATAAGTGATTGAACAAAAGTTTACATGTCTCTCCAAAAAAAAATTATTATTACATATTCTTTTAAAAGCATGTCACTATATATTGTAAGACAGTAGTTTCAAAATAAAATGAATAAAAAAAGAAATAGCATTTCATCTTTGAATAGGGGTTCACCTTTTTTACATTAATAAATATGGACTTGGATTCTTGCAAATACTCTAAGGGGGATGTATTCAATCCGGATTTTAAAAGATTTTAACTGATTTTCAAAAGTCTGTGGATTCTGCTGACTTTATGGATTATTTTAACTCTGCGCAGAGTCTATCAGATTTTATTAGATTGATTTATCAGGATTTCTTTTGATTTATAAAGTCTATAAATTATTTGAATAGCACCAAAAAAATAAAGAAAATACTGATTCAGTGGTGTATTATACAGATCCAAAGGTGTTGAATTTCCAAAGTCAACATATGTTTATCAATCCTTTTTTTTTTTTTGAATTAAATCATTTTGTTAAAAATTTAAAAAGTTTGGCGATAGTCTTTGATTTTTTTTAGTTCACGTAACTGCGACTTTTTTTATTTATTTGTTCAAAGTTTGTATAATTTACTTACTGGTACTTCTTTTTTTGGTTTAATTAAGATATGTTTTGTGATAAGTTTTGTTTGAACTTTTTTTTCTCTTTGATTTTCTCTTTCAGGAAAATGAAATTAATGTTTGAAAAAATAGAAATTTGTGGTTAAATAGAGAAGAAATTGTTTGCTTTCTTTAATTTCTATTTGAAGATGATCAAGAAGAAAATTGTTTGGATATTATGACTTCTTTTTGGGAAATAAACATTTCATATTGAGTTTTCTAACGATGTTAAAAAAAAATCTCATTTTTTTTGTAGTTTGAAATATTTCTTTGTTTTTCTTATAATTTTATAGAAATGAGATTAGTAAAAAAATTGTAATATAAGATAAAATTATCAAAGACACTTTAATTTTAATATTAATGAGAGAAAATCAAAATCTTGAGAAAAAAGAAGAGATTTCACCTTACACATTTAAACATGTGAAATCCATTCAAATCCTACCTTTAATGAAATCTATGAGAATCTATAGAGTTTTGAATACCTCTAGATTTTAATGGACTTTTTAAAATCTAAATTGAATACCTCTACATTTTAATGAACTTTTTAAAATCTAAATTGAATACCTCTAGATTTCATTGAACTTTTTAAAATCCAAATTGAATACCTATGGACTTTAAAACTCCTTAAAAATCCTATAGATTCTACATTGAATACACCCCTAAAAGTGGCATACTGAAGAAGATGATAATAAGAGAAGGAGAAAAATATTCACTTCATGTAGGCTTTAAAAGAAGTGAATAGAGTAATTTATGAAATAAGCAAATGGGGAATAATAACTTAAAAATAAATAAAGTGATAAAAGGTCTTACCTTTTAGTATTACTTAATTTTCATGTGGCAAAATCCAGCCATCCCTCCTACACCAAAAACAAAAATAATAAGACAAAAAATCACCATATATGAAAAAGGAAAACAAATAAAAATGACACTAAAGAAAAAATAAATAAAATACCTAAACAGGATTTTATGACATGCCTTTGAGAACTACCAAAAAACCAAAATTAAAAAAATAAAAAAAATTAAGTAGTGGTTGTAATTTATTTCAATAAGAAGAAATAAGAGAAAGCCAAAGAATAAAATCGATTATAAATTTTTCACATTTAAATTGTTGTAAATGTTGAATGGAAAAGGTGAAGAATAATTACATAGAAAGAAATGTTTATTTCAATGAAAAATAAAAATATATATACATAAATCATAAAGAATACATACATAAGATAAACACTATACCATTTCATCATCAAATGCAAAAAACAGAAAATGAAAAACTAACAATGACAAATTAAATAGGAGAGAAATAAAGAAAAATTACATAGTAAATCTCAAGAGTGTGGTTGTAGAATATTTAGTAGTATATGTTCAATATATGGATCATAGATAGACGTGTTTTAAAACTTGAAACACGGTAAGTGAATTCCACTTAGAAGTTTACCAAAAAAATTATCTTTTTTAAAAAGAAAATATTTTGACCTTTGAGAATTAGAAGTTCACATTAAATATTATTTTTTTGATGAATATTAAGTGACTGTATCTTGACAAATTTACCTATATATGAAGAGATAAGGATTTGAAAATACAAAATCAATCTTCCTTATCCAAAAAATGCATACTAATATTCTTATCCACTCAGATGATACTTAAGATTCGAAGAAATATGATAGGGAGTGATTTGGTATTTGAATTTTATTAGATAATAATTAGTTTTATTTAATTTTTTTTATATAAAATCTTCTCCCCTAATAAAGATGTTGTACACTAATTAAAAAAAGTTGAATTACCAGAAAATTAGAATATAAAATTAGGAATAAGTGATTTAGTTATTCCGATTAAAGGATATATAATGACATTAAATTAGGGATATAAAGATTTTATTTTTTTTGGATTTTTTGAAGTAACTTAATTCATGACTAATCACCATATCATCTAATGTAAACCTATATCATACTATATATTTTGACAAATCAAAGCTTTCATAACTCTAATATATTTTTCTAGAATTTTTTTACTTTTAACTATTTTATAAAAAAAATTGATTGGTCGAGAAGAGATTTTATGTATTAAATTAATATTAACTTTTAATTTATGGAAGTTTTAGAGATACTAAAAACTATCTAACTATATATTACAATCAGTCTTTCCAGTTTGTAGGCTCTCTAAAACTTCTATAAATTAAAATACTAATTTCCTATAATTTAGAGTGTAGTAATTAGTTATAAAAGATTTTATTGACTCGAAATAATTAAATATCAATAAATTAATTAGAAAGTGTAAGGATATATCTTCAAATCTCAATTACATCTAATTGTTTTTACTTTCTGCGAAATGATTAAGGCATCATGCGGATTCAATCAAAACCAACGACTCACTCGATTTAACAGCTGTAATTAAAATGACTATTTTGATTTGAAAATAACTATTTTGATTATAACCATTAGATCGTGTGATCCGACATCCCTGATTGAATCAGCACGATGCAGAGGAAACACCCATACGCACCTTAACAGAGTCACTTTTTGGCCATTTACAACCACATTCTTTAAATCAATTATTTAGATGTTGTTAGTGATAACTTCCAAATACGTAACTTCCCCTATTTTAATACCACTAAATATCTTTTGAATTTTGAAATCGTGATTTTTAGCCATTAATGTGTGTCTTCTTTATTTTTCAGCAATTTAAGATTTGTTAGTGCCAACTTCCTTTTTTTTTTTTTGAGTCAATAAAATCTTTTATAACTAATTACTACACTCTAAATTATAGGAAATTAGTATTTTAATTTATAGAAGTTTTAGAGAGCCTACAAACTGGAAAGACTGATTGTAATATATAGTTAGATAGTTTTTAGTATCTCTAAAACTTCCATAAATTAAAAGTTAATATTAATTTAATGCATAAAATCTCTTCTCGACCAATCAATTTTTTTTATAAAAAAGTTAAAAGTAAAAAAAATTCTAGAAAAATATATTAGAGTTCTGAAAGCTTTGATTTGTCCAAACATATAGTATGATATAGGTTTAGATTAGATGATATGGTGATTAGTCATGAATTAAGTTACTTCAAAAAATCCAAAAAAAAAATAATTATTTAAACAACTTAATTAATATAATTTTGTTTAATAGATTTTAATGTTATTATAAATAAAAAATATCTTAGTTTACTGATTAAATTGAAAAGATCAACATAATATTAACAATTCAAATGTTTAACTAAATCCTTAAACTTTACAATTAGTTTAATAGATAAAAAAATAGGTGTAACAATCATGCTTTTAAAACTACTTAAATAACAAAATAATCTAGAAAATTACACGTGACATAAAATAGCTAAAAAACTGAAAAGACATTTTGTAATATAAATATACTAACATAATAACCCGTGCTATGCACATGGAATAAATATTTTTAATTAAAATAAATTTTAATTGAAGTTAAGGGAAATACACTTGTACGTAAATTATGTTACTATAATATGCACACATTATTCTATTGTACATTAATTAATACCGCTCACACTTTATTTATACCTATAAATAAAATAAAAAAATTATTGAAAACATCAAATATAAATGAAACATTATTTTGGGGGACACATTTTAACTACATTTCAAATTATTTGGCAAACCAATTATCAACTTTAATATCTTGATTTTATTTGTCCAATTCGTCCTAATACACATATTAATCTAATCAATCTAAATAGAAGTTCATCGTACACCTCATCATAACATAACCTATTACTAAAATCCTAATAAATCAAAATATAATACTACTCATAACCGCGAACTTGGAAAACTCACATATTATTTCAATGCAATATTTTCAGATCACTTGAAAGTGAGCATATTAACATAGAAAAGAAGTAAAAATATTAATTAGGAGACATATAATTTCTCTCCCCTGTTCTAATATATCTAAAACATAAACAAAAAATTACCCAACAAAAAATTGGCCTACAAAACATAAACAAATAATTGGCAAACATTCAACTAATATATCTAACAAACTTCATTATCCATTTCATTAGCTCTTAAAAACATTAACCATAATGTAGATACCATTATATGTTTTTTTAAGAAAAAAACAAAACAAACCTCAATGCTTGGATTATTTATGAAATATCTAAATTGAAATGATACTACAATTCGAAAAGAAGAAAAGGTAAAACTTTTCGGGAGAAAAATAAAGAGAAAAAGCAATCTTTAGTCAAGAAGGAATGTTCGTCTTGGTAATAGGTTGCTCATTTGTTTGTCCTCAACTCTCAATTCTGATAATGACGAATTTTTTTAACACAACTATGGAAGTGTGGTCATATTTATAGAAAAGGTACACTAATTCTAATGTTTTCAGGTTGACTGACCTACTTGAAGAAAATCATGCTTTAAAACAAGGAACACAATCTACAGAAGAATATTACACTCAACTGAAATGTCTATGGGATGAGTTGTTAGCTTTAAGGCCATTACCACAATGTACTTGTGGAGGTTTAAGTGTTATTTAAGTGATATGCAACAATATGTATGAATCTGATGATGTAATAAGGTTTTTAAAAGGCCTAAATGAACAATCGTCCTTGGTATCGTCCTTGCATTCCTCTGCATGAAGACAGTAGCCTACTGTGTCCCACGGACGATGTTGTGCAATCTACTGTTCCGCTCTGTTCTGTACTTCACTGCACTGTCCTAAACTGAGTTATGAGTCTTGCGAGACTTGGGATGAGTCGTTTGCATATATTTCCATAGGGGTATTTTGGGAAATGAGAATTTATGTTAACTGTTCTACTGCTTCTGTTTCCGTTACTGTTCTGTCTTCCATTATTATTATTACTATTTTAGGTCTCTGCTAAGCACCGAAGCTCAGTCCATTCCGCTTTCTTATTTTGCAAATTATTTAGGTGAGGACTTATACTATGATGATGGCACGTGGGATGAGGATTACACAGAGTGATCCTAAACTACTAGATTAAGAACGCTGTTTTTTTCCCTTTAGAGTTTATTGGAACGTTTAGTTTCCTTTTTCAGATGTAATAAACTAGATTATTTCCTTTTGAATAATGCTTCCGCTAGTGCAATTTTGACTATTTATGGATTTCATAATTGAACCGCCTTATTTAGTAATCTCTGACTGTGGCTTTGGTGCTTCATTAACTAATGAGGCATTGCCATGTCATCACTCCGGAGACGGGGTGTGACAGTTGGAGTACTTACACATCTTCCTATTACCTCTACTAAACAATTAGCAGATATATTCACAAAACCCCTATCTACTGCTAGGTTTTGTTACTTGGTTGAGCTTTTGGGGATTAGTTAAATTGTACTCGCGTCCAGCTTGCAGGGGGTATTGAAGGATAAATGAAGTAAATGTATGGTTTTCTCATTGTGCAAGCAATTTTTCGGGATATAAGTATTTTCCAAAGAAATCGGTTTTATAGACACCGACATACCACTGCACGACTCTCACTGAGTTTCGGCTCACATTTTTCAAAAAGTTTCTCTCTCCACATGTATCTAAAGTTGGTACGAGACTTTAGTATCAAAGAGTGCAATAGAAGCTTGACTTAGCAATTTGTATATATAAATTCTAGTCTTGGATTGTATTGGTTTTAATTAGGGGTGTTCATGGTTTGGTTTGGTTCGGTTTTACACATTTTTCAAACCAAACCGAATATCAAACTGAGGCATTCAGTTTGTATTGTTTGATTAGGTTTGGTTTGATTGTTTGGTTTGTGTGAGATACAAAATATATTGATTATAAATTAAAAATAAATCAATTATTTTTATATAATTACCTAGCTTCTAAAAATATAAAGAAATATATCTATTTTTTCACAAGTTAAACAAAATAAAGAAAAAATTTAATGAAACATAAATTCTTCATTTTTAAACTTTAAATAAATTACTGCGAAATTATCCTACAAAAAAAAAGAAAACAAATACAAAAAACACTGTTATTGGTTCAAAATAAAACAAATGATTCAAGTAAACCTAGAATCACATTGGGTTATAAATTATTATTCTTTTAAAAAACCAAACTGAAAATTTGGTTTTAATTTAGTCAAAACCGAAATCAGTACAATACAGCGCTCAAATAAAAAAATCAATTTGAATTGGTCAGTTTTGATTTTTTTTCTAAACACCACTAATTTTAATTGTAATAATCTTATGGATATAATTCTGCAATTCTAAGTTACAAAATGAATGTTCATAACTTCATTCTATCGATAGGTAAAGTGGCGAACAACTCAACACGTCCCCGACCCGACCCGACCGGCCAGGAGCTGGTTGGAGCGTCACAAAGAAAGAAAGACTACATTTCTATAATGGAAGGTGTTAGGCGGCTAAGACTTAGCCAATCAATTGGGTAAAATCCTCAAAAATCCCCAAATTGATATTTTCATTACCAATTATACCCTCAATGAATTTTTCTAATTTTGTTTTTTTTATCCCACTCTACTAACCTATTGTCATAATGGCTATCCCACCCACCCACCCACCCACTAGCTACTACTACACAAAAATCCAACTTCAACTTATTTTCTTTTCCGGCGACCAAACACCTTTTCCGGTCATCTTCTCCGGCAACAAATAATATTTTTCGGTAAAAAAAATAAAATTATCACAAAATTCTTAAAAACTATAACTCATTTTCATTTTCAATTGATGATATGTGATGAAAAACTCAAATTAAACCACCATAAATTAAGAATAATCATGTTCCCAAAATCCATGAAAATATGAAAAACTCAAATTAAACCACCATAAATTGAGATGTAGTTTCTGCACGGTCTGTTGCTTAAGAAGCATTAACCCTTCTCTGAAAATATGGTATAGTTGAAAATATGGGTTTTTTTTATGGGTCTGAGCTGGTGGTGGCACAGGGGCTGGTGGTGGCGTGGGGAAGGAAGGAAGGCAGTGTAGGAGGAGGCAATTTTGACCATTTTCTATTTATTTTTTATTTATTTTAATATATAACTCTCTTTTTAGCAAAAATAATATATAAATCTTATTAAAAAATTCTGTTAGTGAAATATGAAATTGAGATCAAAAGAGGAAAAGACAATCAATTTAATATTAGTAAAAATATGGAATGAAATATTATACGGGGATAGAAGATTCTAGTCTTAAATATTAATATTATGATTCTATATACGGCGATCACTTGCTAATACTATGAAATTGTTAAAGTAAACATGTAAAGTTCGTTATAGCTCTATATATAAGGCGATAACTTATTAGTACTATAAATCTGTTAAAGTAAACATGTAAAGTTCGTTATAGTTCTATATAAGTGCGATCACTTATTAGTATTATAAATTCGTTATATTAAACATGTAAAGTTCGTTATAGTTCTATATACGTCAATCAATTAAAGTTTGTTATACTACTATATACGTCAATCACTTATTAGTAAACTTCAAAGGTTATATATATTTCATTATATGATGACCACTATGAATATGTTATTAGTTAGGGGTCTAATTATATTTTCAAAAAAGTTAATTTCATAATTTTTGGGTCAAATTGTGAATTTAAAATATTTAATTAGAAGCTTGTGGGTCAATATGTGAAATGGAAATATACTTTGCGGGTTTAATTTTTAAAATTTTATAACATTAGAGACCTAAAAGTAATATAATTTATGTATTTATGGTTGCAAATAATATTTTTATAGGGACTTAGGGTATATAAATATGTATAATACGTAGACTTAGGGTATATAAATATGTCACAAATATTTTTGGCCACGTCAGCGATCCGGCCACCGTGCGAAACAAATTTTAATTGTCGGATAAAAAATTTGACCACTAAGATCATTTGGGATTGTGGGAGTTAAATAATTTTTTTAATTATCTAACCCAAATAATCTCATCCATTAGATTCTTGATCTGACGGACACCATTTGTTCTGCACGATGAAGAACAATTAATGTTTCACGCCATAACCGAAGTCCATCTTAATTGCTCTGACCGTGCCTCAAAAGAAGGGTAGACTTTTGGCCTTTTTTTTTTTACTTTTGAGGGGTTTTTTTTTTTTCTTCATTTTTTTAAAAAAGTACTGCGGGGGCATTTTTGTCCCGTTGACCAATTTTGACCAAATTTAGTTAATTTTTAGTCAATTGAGCTTAGCCAAAGATCATTTTCCTTCTATAATAGTTAGGAAAATGATTTACTCCTAGAATTTTGGGATAGAAACCCTAAACCCCCAAATTGAGGGTGTTAAATGACTATCTTACCCCTTGCTGGTATAAGGGATTCACCCAACTATAAGGGTAAAAAGGTCCGAAAAACTATTTTAGTCAATCTCTTAGCCAATAATTCTAGTAGCCTAGTAAGGTCCAATATGTTATTGTATAGATATGGATACCCTTATCTTTACTTTTAAAAAAAAAAATAGAGAAAAAACCCCATAATCTCGTGTGATATATTAAAGGAGTGGCATTATCAAATACCTATTCACCACTAATTTGTTTTTTTTTTTTTTTTTTAGTAAAATAAAAATATATAAATAAACACTCACTTACCCGTAGAATATGGACAATATTTTATTTACTTCTCAAACTCTATTTCTAACTTAAACCCTCATTTTCCTATCGCCGTCCTCTCTTCTCTGCTCGCCTCCTAACTCTACTTCCCACTCAATCGCACTAATAATGGCGGCGTCAGCAGCTACTTCTCTTTCCGTCTCCACCACTCCGGCAACCAAAACCCTAATATCCCAAACAACATCAGTAGTACACAATCTGAGTTTCCTTTCTTCCTCGACGCCTTCTCTGAAGCCTTTGGTAGCTCGCGCAGCCTCTACATCTGTATCTGTATCTGTATCATCTCACGGAGGTGGAGCCGGAGCCGCCGCTTCTCGTATGGTATCTACACCTGCCGCCGCTGTGAAGCCCCTAACTTCTCTTGATTTTGAGACCTCAGTCTTCAAGAAGGAGAAAGTCAGTCTTGCTGGCCACGAGGAGGTATATTTATATCTTCAAAATTACTACTTGATTTTTTTTATTGCAGTTGATTTAGGTTAGATGATGATTAGTTGATGTATTTACATGATTCTGTAATGGCAGTATATTGTGAGAGGAGGAAGAGATTTATTCAAGCTGTTGCCTGACGCATTCAAGGGTATCAAGCAGATTGGTGTCATCGGTTGGGGTTCTCAGGTAATATATGGGTAATTCTGATATGGAATATGGTTCAATGGACCAAGTGGTCCAGATTCATCCAATAGATTATTTTTCTGGTGTGTATTAATCTGAACCACATGTCCATTGAAGCATTGTCCATTATAAGGATTTTCCGTAATATATTTACCCGATTCATTACTCAAATGTTATTATTAGGAAAACCTAATGTAAATTGATTTTTCTTAAGCATAGTAATTTCTGAATGGATAAATAGGAGCAGTGAACCGAGATTTACTTCTTCTCCCCTCTCTCTATGGATAATGTCCATTTGACCAGTTTTTCCATTCATTCCAGACTTGGAATGAATTATTCCTTGTGTTTCAAAAGAATCCTTTATTTCAGTCTCAAGTAAAAAAAAAAAAAAGGCATTCCATGATATTGAAAACATATCGCAATTTATACAAGTTAGTAACTTGGGTTTGTGATAATTTGTAAAATGTCACAAAAACAATGTGTTTTTGTCTGGAGAGAGATAGAGATTGCTTGCTAATGCTTTCCTGATTGAATTCATGTCCACTAGTGCTATTGCGTGAATTTCTTGAGAGTACAAGTTCAAAATTTATTCCTCAATGGAATTCCTTCATAACTTTTTGTGCTATACAATACTCGTTGCTTGGAAATTAATGGTGCATATTATTGATATTCTGCCCAAGCAGGGACCCGCTCAAGCTCAGAATCTAAGAGATTCACTTGCCGAGGCAAAATCTGATATTGTTGTCAAGGTTTTATGATTTTCTTTTTCATCATTTTCTTTCTCTGATTTTGGAAGTTTTCTTTTCTTTTCATTTTGTTTTCCAATGTAACTTGTGCAGTTTCCTTGTTTACTTCTCACAGATTGGATTGAGGAAAGGTTCTCGTTCATTTGCTGAGGCCCGTGCAGCTGGGTTTAGTGAGGAGAATGGTACCCTTGGAGAGATATACGAGACTATATCTGGCAGCGATCTAGTGCTTCTCTTAATTTCTGATGCTGCACAGGTTAGTATTCTGAGTCTCTGACTAATCTTAGCTTTCTCAGTCCTTTATATTTTCAGTATGTGATCATGTTTTAGGATCTTTTTATGCCCAGTATTCTGAGTCTCTGACTACTCTTAGCTTTCTCGGTCATTTATATTTTCAGTATGTGATCATGTTTTAGGATCTTTTTATGCCCAGAAAGCTTAGTTCTGTATTTCACGAGTACCTTGATCTACTGCTATTAGCCTACATGTACATGTGTGTGCATTTCACACAGGCCGAAATACAGTAGGTTGCTGTTAGTGCTGAGATTGATACTTGAGTATTTCATTGCTATAAATATTTAACATTTAACATTTATCAGTTAGGTTTTTGTTTTTTGTTCGTGATTAGAGTTATTGCATTATTCGTTACTTGACTTTAAAGAATATAGCAAAGTCTCATTTAACTTTCTTTTTTTTCTGGATTATAGGCTGATAATTATGAGGAAGTGTTTTCGCACATGAAGCCAAACAGTATCCTTGGGCTTTCTCATGGCTTTCTTCTTGG
This sequence comes from Vinca minor, assembly GCA_026122235.1. Lineage (NCBI taxonomy): Eukaryota > Viridiplantae > Streptophyta > Magnoliopsida > Gentianales > Apocynaceae > Vinca > Vinca minor. Next base: position 6,442,287 of record JAOCZM010000284.1, on the reverse strand, counting down.
CCATTTACAGTCAATTGGAACTGACTTTCCGAAGAATATTAGTGTAATAGCTGTATGTCCCAAGGGAATGGGTCCATCAGTGAGAAGGTTATATGTGCAAGGCAAAGAAATCAATGGTGCTGGTATCAATGCTAGTTTTGCTGTTCATCAGGTCATTCTCTCTCTGAGATGTACCCTTTCTATATTCATGTTCTTTGCAATTAACTGACTTAAGTGTTTTTTTTTCGCCTGGGGGATACACACACAGGATGTTAATGGGAGGGCTACAGATGTTGCTCTCGGTTGGTCAGTTGCCCTTGGTTCTCCTTTTACCTTTGCCACTACTCTGGAACAGGAGTACAAGAGCGACATCTTTGGGGAGAGAGGTATATGTGCTTCTTCCATAACTTGCTGCATAGCAGTCTCACACTGAAGAAATCTGGCACTAATTACATTTATTGACAGGAATTTTACTGGGTGCTGTACATGGCATTGTGGAGTCACTGTTCAGAAGATACACTGAGAAGGGAATGGCTGAAGATCTTGCATACAAGAACACTGTGGAGTGTATAACAGGAATCATTTCGAAAAGCATATCAACAAAGGTCAGTTGTATCAACATTTTAAGGAATATTTTCCCTCTCCAGTCATGTCCTCTGTTTCAATGGTTCTGGTAGGCAGTGCTTCTCTTGTTTTGTCTCTGGCGGACATTTCATTTTTTTCCTTTTCTTGGAAGGCAGATTCTGTGCCGCCTTGTGTTTTTTCAGTAGCAGCCTCAGCAGTAATGAGAAGAGAAGTATTTCTGCAATTTAATTCTGATTTTGATTGCTCAACAGGGCATGTTGTCTGTTTACAATGCATTAACTGAAGAAGAAAAGAAGGAATTTGAGGCTGCCTACAGTGCTTCTTACTATCCCTGTATGGATATCTTGTATGAATGCTATGAAGATGTGGCTACCGGAAGTGAGATTCGGAGTGTTGTCTTAGCTGGACGGCGCTTTTATGTAAGCCCTATTCTTTTGTCTTCAGTACAAGAGAATGAACATATTGTTAAGACTAAAGAGTATGATCTAGATGTTACATTACTTATCTCCACTTCGCCGTATAAACGCACCATTTCAGTGTTTTCCTTGCATTGTTGGACATGGAATTTATATTGCCAATTGGCCAGCTTTTACCATGCAACTTTCGTGCAATGCAGGAAAAGGAGGGTCTCCCTGCCTTCCCAATGGGCAAGATCGACCAAACAAGAATGTGGAAAGTAGGTGAGAGAGTCCGAGCAGTTCGACCTGCTGGTGATTTGGGCCCTTTACATCCGTTCACAGCTGGTGTTTATGTTGCTTTGATGATGGCACAGGTGAGTTATCTTTTACAGTCAAAGTGAACCATCTCACATTGAATTGTTGCTTGAATCTAGGTTGTCTTTCTTACTTGTTTGGGATATGATGAAATGCTTTCTGAACTAGAAGAATTTGGTTTCTAGACATGAATTGCTGATAATCTAGATTTAACTGAAAAAGACGGTCTGTTTTGATATATTTTTTCTTTTTGTAAAATGTTGGACAGATTGAGATCTTGAGGAAGAAAGGGCACTCCTATTCTGAAATCATAAATGAAAGTGTGATTGAGTCTGTGGATTCTCTAAATCCTTTCATGCATGCTCGTGGGGTTGCGTTCATGGTTGACAATTGTTCAACAACTGCACGACTAGGATCTAGGAAATGGGCTCCCCGGTTTGATTACATCCTCACGCAGCAGGCTCTTGTGGCTGTGGACAACAAAACTCCGGTTAACGGGGATCTCATCAGTAATTTCCTATCCGATCCAGTGCACGGAGCTATTGAAGTGTGTGCCCAGCTGAGACCCACTGTTGACATTTCAGTGCCTCAAGATGCCGATTTCGTGCGCCCAGAGCTCCGTCAGTCTAACTAAAGCTATATATCTCAAATCTTGATGTCAAATTACCGGGAGCTAAGCCAATTGAAGAGCCAAATAGATTTAGCTAATATCTAGCTTTTAATGTATGCAATTGAGGTGTAAGTTTTTTTTTGTTTTGTTTGAGACTTTGCAGTGCATATTTTCTTCTCCAGTGTACTTGTCTTATTAGTATGCGAGAATTGTTGTGTATGGTGTTCTTTTCATTGTGCAAGGAGATTCAATAATCAATCCATGAGTAATTTTCACGATATGATAGTGTGTTCTTTTTGTCTAGAAATTTGTGATTGCAGTCCTAGTAGAATATATACTTTGTAAGTCTCTGAATGTATTGATCCATGTTCTTCTTTTGTAAAACTTCTCGACCTTTACAATTTACATTCTCTCTTACCTGTAAATCTTAAAATTTTCTTTTCGAAAAAGTCCATCCGGGTTTGAACAGCAACCGAGAAATAAGGAATAGAATGCAAGATATATATCATTCAGCAATTCAGCAAAGTGAACCGATTCTTTGAATTGGACGAACGATACTTGGCCTTGGAGCTGTTGCTACTTGCCACCTGTAAAAAAATTAGCTCAAAGTTGCAGAAACTAAAGAAATGGCCATTCACTCCTATTAATCTGTACATCAGTAAATATCTTCTGTTTCATTTTATGTTTTAAATTATTCCCTTTCTCATTATCAATAAGCTTTGAAATGCCTTTTTTCTTTTTCTTTTTTAGTTTTCGAATGATATATAAGGAAATGGCACACGCAACAATTATTTATAAATAAAAATATACGATCCAAAGCTCCCATCTGCTGATTTTAACTCTCAGCAAAAGGCCATAACAGTTTCTTGGATGTTGATTCTTCTCTCGTTGATTCTTCTCTCTGGAGTTATCTTAGATAGGTTACTACTTACTTAGGTAATATGAGCTGATTCTTCTCTCGTTGTGGTATCATCAACTGCTGATAACTAATTTCAATAGATCATGTGTATGATCGAATTTTGATTCTCGGAATTGCCATTTTTAGGAACCGAACAATTCCCGCTGCGATGCTCATATATTAGAAAAAAGAACATGAGAACAAATCATGGGCGCCTCAAGTCTATCTACCAACTCATCTCACGAACACTCTTTGATAATGTATCGCGCCATCCTTAGCATTATTGAAGACTTTTAAAATGATCCCACAATAATATATTTAGGAGATAAACAACAAAAGAATTAGGAGACAAAGGAATCTATACTATAATGAAAATGAGAACAAGAAATGAAGAAGCTAGATTTTCTATTGAGTTGGTACTTTACAAATGAAGATTAGTGCTCTATTTATAGAGCCATTTGTCAAAGTAAGTGGAACTCTTTAACAACTTGATGACCAACTTGTTTCTTGATCAACTAGACAACTTGCTTGCTTGATCAACTTGGCAACTTGTTTCTTGATCAACTTGACAACTTGTTTGCTTGATGACTAAGACATGAAGAGTCCTAATATAAGTGAAACACCCTAGCCACCAATTTTGAATCTTACCAAAGACATCAAAACCAAATCAAATTCTACCACTACAAATAATTAATACTAGTCAACAATAAACAACTACACATAATAAATATTACAACTCTAATAAACTTGGTTTAATCCTACATTTACAACTCTAATAAACTTGGTTTAATCCTACATTGCCTCCTTTAAACCAAGTTCTTCAAACTTGATCATGCCAAAGCATTTTCTTCAACTTCCAAAATAACTCAGACTTCAATGTTTTGGTGAAAATGTCTGCAACTTGTTCTTCTGTAGGACAATACTCAACGACAATTTCTTTGTCCTGAACCAATTCACGAATGAAATGATACTTGATGTTGATATGCTTGCTACGACCATGTAACACGGGGTTCTTGGTTAGATCAATAGCAGATTTGTTATCACACATTATGATGAAATTAGTCAAGAAAAACAAACGGCAAGCTGGAAAATGTCTTGATCAAATGCAGATTGGCAAAAGAAGAGAACTGAAGGCAAAATCAGCATTGGACTGGAAAGGATAAAAGGAAGACCGTTTGGGCCGGAATTTAGTTTTGGGCCTTGTAATCAAGATAGATAAAATCAGCCTGTAAATAAAACAAGTTAAATGGATATCTGGCATGTGTACCCCGGGTCCAGTAGAGTTTTCATTATTTCTTCTTTAATTGTAGTTACACGTAGGATTAGTTAGTTAAGTGTAGTTTATTTCCCTTTCCAGAAATTGTATATAAACAGCCCATCGAGCATTTTTCCATAAATGAAATACAGAAAATTTTGGGGATTGCATTGGACTGATCAAGGTTTGGCATAAAGAGTAAACCTTGGCAGTCTTTTTTTTTGGATAAACATATTTGTCCGGGAGGAGAACGGAAGTGGGACTTCCGTCCTGGGCTGACGTGGCACAACGCAGACGCGCCTCGCCACGTCATCCCAGAACGGAACCCTCAGGACGGAAGTGGCCCTGCTAGTAGCTTGGTAAAAAACACTTAGTTTTTTTTCATCCAATTCCAGAACGGAATTGCCACTTCCGTTTTGGCATTACAGAAGCTTTGTGCCAGAAACACTTTGAGTTTTATTTTTTTGCCTACAAGTTTTTCAGTTGGTATTTTTCAACAAAAAAAATCACTAAAACAGAATATTTATCAAAAAATGTGTACATAAATTATTTGGACAAAAGTTTCTTTATTAATAAAAACGAAACAACGTAAAATCAAATCGTATGTAACATAAATTAAAAAAATTAAACAAAATAAACTAAATGTAATGTCCTATCTACTGCCCCGACGGTGTGTATCTAACGGTCGTTTTCGAGTTCTTCTATAGATAGTACGTGTGACCGTTTCTGTTTCGCAGGGCACTACCATGCTCCGTTTCGATGACTTGAGTGCCTTCGGGGTCGTTATGTATCGGCTCCTCAGGTGAATCTGGCTGGAGAAGTGGAGTCTGCTGCAGCGTCGCGTCTGGGTCCAGGCCTAGGCTGTACGAGGGCGTCGCACAAAAAAAAACTTTCCCCTGTCCCGATGAAGAGGGACCCGCATCAGTATGCCCCCCATTTGACTATCCGGAGAAAGACTGATATTGCTCGTAAATCGGTATTCAAATCGGGAGGGTATATCAGGCTAAGTCTGTGTCTGATATGCCGACGGTGGAGACGCTCTCGTATCTCTGCGATGCCTAGTGCGCCGTATTGCCTCATGAAACTCCTGAGTAGCATGCCGACTCCGACGAGTACCCGGCCTCCCACACTGAGCCCTACCTTCAACAGGCTGCCTCGGTTGTGTCAACGGTTGCTCAATGACAGCTTCGCGGTCTGCAAACAACTACGCTTCCCAGCCGCATTGAAGTCATCTTTGAGGGCTTTGATAGCCCAGGCGATGAGACTTTTGTACTGGCTCATATTTCTAGTCGCAGGCTTCTCGAATTCAGCCAGTATCATTCTATTGGACTCCGTCTGTAACATTAATATTAAAATTAGTATATTCAAAATAACAATATTTATGTTAGCACCAAAACAAAAAAAAACTTACCAAAATATTTTCTACTGTTGCGTTGGGTTGATAACCCATCGGGAGTATCCTGGTATCCTTATTTGTTAGGTTCGTAAGACGGTGAACAATAATAATATTGTACCAATCCATGTACTCGCGGGTTGGTAAAATAACATTACCTAAAGCGGTAACACCATCCACGAGTGTATTGAAGCGCTCGTCCCACAACTTTATGTATTTGTTGAGCACGTTCTCCCAATTGTTTGTCGGGACATTCTTCACTGCGTGGTACGTCCTCGCCCTCGACAATACCATGCGTCCCTGCCGGTATTGGTATCACCTACTGGAATCCAAATTGCCTCATAACCCTGTCAGGTAGGTGATACTCTACTACATTGAAGCAAATGAGTGGCGTTCGGGCATACACAGTTGACAGAAGTCTTCATCTCGAGCCACTCTCTCTGCAATTACCGCATCAGGGTACGGTCTCCATATAAACTGTAAAATAAAATCAAGTTAATGTAAAATAATTTATTTAATTAAAAAAAATTACGAGAATATCGAAATTAACCTACCCCTTGTGTCTCGGTGATCAAATCTAGTTGATCACGAAACACTAACAATTGGTTTCTTGATGTGTTGCTATAAGTCCTTGCTCTATTCCATCTTGCCCCAAAAGGAGCACCATTAACGGGGATCTCATCTGTAACCTCGCCTCGGTTCTTCGGGCGGATACAAGAAATGTGCTCCCACGCCCACAACTGGTCAAAACAAATAGTATCGATTATTAAATATTCAAATTACATATTAAACATAAAAGTTTATATAATTTAGACAAACCTGAATGAGCAAACAATAGCCGGTCATGTCCTTCGAAAGAGCCATGCATGAGATGCACATTTGTCGGTACAAATACACAAGGACACCGCTAGCCCACGAAGTCGTATCATGCTCCAGATCAGTGATGGTTAAGAGAAAACACATGTTCGCTCGGGAGCCCGACTTATTGGGAAAAAGGAAACTACCCATTCAAATGAATATCAATGCCCTAGCCCTCTACTCTATCGCCAACGGAGTAACATCATGTCCTAAAAGACTGACTAATGTGGGCATAAACTTCAAACACCTGAAGAGTGTTTCCTCTAATTGACGTCAGGGCGGGTTGGAATCCTAACAGATTGAACACAGTACCAACCCACTGAATATTAGTCATATTGTAGTCGGCGCCCTACGACACCACGTGACCCCTAGTAGGTAGGCCAAGAAGACATCATACGTTCTCTAGAGTAATGGTCGCCTCACCGCAACGTAAGTGAAATATATGGGTCTCTGGGCGCCATCTCTCCACTAAGGAAGTCACTAGAGCGTGATCTACCTTGTTATGTCTCATCCTACAGCATCCCCCAAAACCTAATTGGTCTATTAGGTTAATTAAGGCAGGGTTTATTTCTCTGTTATATGCTGCATAAAACTGACATTCGATTCTAATACATTTTAAAAGGGTGTTTAGTGACTCCTCACCGTGCCATATTCCTAACGATCTATGGTATAGATGTTTGGTTAAAACACTCCTATCAAAATGACCAGGTTGAAGATGAGCATGTATAGATATACAACAAAATAATAGGCATAGATTTTATCAGGAAAAACACATGTTATATCACCAAAATTAAGATAAATTCTATAAAATAAGATCAATTTAAGAAAAAATTAACATCAATTTAAGATAATTACAAAAATTCACCAAAATTCCAAATGCCCTAAATTCACAATTTACCAAATTCCCAAATGCCCTAAATTCACCAAATTACACTAAATTCCAAAATTCACAATTATTTATAAACTAATTCCTCCAAATTTAACAACTTTTCCAAATTCACCAAATTCCAATTAAACAAATATTAATAATAATTTATATTTAAATTTCCCCAAAAAAATAAAAATAAAATAAATGTTTATACCTTTGAAATTGAGAGAGAGGGCAAAGGGTGGTGATTGATGGTGGTGGCGGCTCGGCAGATGGAGGCGGGCGAGTGACGGAGGGTGGGCAGGGTGGGAGGGAGTTTTTTTGGTTACTTAGGTTTTTTTTTATTGAACGAGAGAGAGAGAGAGAGAGAGAGAGAGAGAGAGAGAGAGAAGGGGCTGGTGTTTAATTTAGGGCAAAGGAAGACGGAAGTGCTACTTCCGTCCTAGAGGGAGACTTCCGTTCTGGAAAAAAAATGTTTGTCCAAAAAAAAGACTGTCATAGTTTGTCATTTATACCAAACCATGACCAGTCCAATGTAATCCCCGAAAATTTTCTCCAAACTTTGTAACTCGCTCTCTCTCTCTCGTAACCGCCATTGATGACTTTTTTCATTGTATCAAAGCTACAGCCACGCAGAATTTCTTCCGCAATCTTTCATTTTTCATCTCATTCTTCCGTAGATTATTAATCTGTGGTATTTGTAATTTTTTTTTTTTTTTTTTTTACTTTAACCACTGTTTTCAATTTCTGTTGGTGAGATTGTCTGATTTCTACATATCTTCATTTAGTTTGCCTTCGCGAAGACTTTCGTAGGATTAAATTGTTGATTAAAATGATCAAATTTATCAGTTGACCATAGTAACCTTGGATTGCGATTGTGTTAGCATTGTTGATGATTACTTAGTGTTTTCATTCCAAGACTATAGAGATCTGTTGGTATAAACTACTTTGAAGAATTATAGTTATATTTTCACTTATTTTAGTTGTTTTGATCATATAACCTACATTTAGACTTTCACCCATTGTGGACAAACTCTGAGTTTTACATAACATCTCCGTTTGATCACTCTTTACAGGTTTCATGCTAACGAGATAAAGACGGATCGTGCATAAATGATTTTTCAAGCAGGTATGTTTTCTCAACCATGGAAGGTTTAACAACCACCGGTGGTGCCCCCTAGCATTTGTACATTTGACTTTTCTTGTTTTCCCCCTGACGTGGTTGGAATCAATCTTGAATCTCACTCTTCCCCTTCGAAGTACTCTCAATTATAAACTGTTTCACATACTTCTTTTGAGAAACCATGACCCCTCAGTTTTTCGAGGTATTTCAAACCATCCAGACCGCCCTTTTGCTACCATCTTTCATATATGTAAATTATGGTCACTGCCAAAAATGGCACTTTGTTATTTTTGGTACCTTCTTGAAGCACACATGATAGTTTTTTGTCTTCAACACTCAAAAACTATATTCCTATCTCTGGTGTTGTGACCAAGCCAAAGACCTTCCCCCTAAAAAACTTATCCTGTTCAAAATCCTGAACTGGTTCATTCCTACATCTGGTTGGTTTCGTTTTCTTAGCCATTATAAGAATTATGTAGTAATCTGCTTACATCGTTCCATAATGAATCTTCATATCCCTAAACTCCTCTCCGAGACTTTACCATTTCCCGACAAAACAAATTTTAGGATGATATTCTTTCAACATTGCTACACCCAGAATTCAGAGAGAGCACTCAAAGGATTATATGGATATTCTACTGCAAATGGCAATAAAAAATGGCATAAAATTTGACAATTCCGACTACATTTGTTGGATGCGACAGAATGGTCTGTACTGTACATTAAAAGGGCCAATTACACCAGAATGGCCAGCTCACCCGTATTATGCTGAAGTTTTGATACACGCCAATGCTTCTTCTTCCTCCACAAGAATTCAATTTTCAGCTAATACTTCAGCTTTAGCAAGCATTCCTGGCGAACCTTCTACTTCAGATGATGACCATTTCAGTGATAGTTGGATGCCTCAAAATTCCTCTAATTATGATTCTGAAGCAGAAGATCATGGCAGTCCTTAATTTAGTATTTGAGTCTGTAAAATATTAATTGAGTTTGTAATTATTATTTTATGTCTTCTAATTTCGTTGTGTGATTTTTGAAAAAAAATTTGAAAAAACCTCGAAAAACCAAAAAACGTGGACAGACTTCTTGTTGCGATATTCCCCTCTTTGTGGCAGCCAAGAGGATGGCTGGAGTTATCTTAGATAGGTTACTACTTACTTAGGTAATAGGACAAATTACTATTACATAAAGGCTACTCTAGTTGTCTTTTTCCTAAAGTAGCTTCTTTTTAGCCTCTAGCTAGCTTTTTAGGTCCGACAGCTAGTATGTTAAATTATTAGAGATGTACTGTATATTAATTTGCTTTCGAATCCGGATTTCAAGTCCGAAACGTGTCTTGTAAGTTTTCTGTACATTTTATTGCTTTCGAGTCCGGATTTCAAGTCCGAAACGTGTCATGCAATTATTAGTTGTACTGTACATTAGTTTGCTTTTCGAGTCCGGATTTCAAATCCGTCTTTGTAATAATTTTCCTATAAAAGGCCGTATAACTCCTCATCATTCCTTGGAAGTTGATGAGAGGAAAAGTTAGTGAAATAAAGAAGTTTGTTCCACAATTCTCTTGTTTTCTTCCCCTTTGTTTTCATATGATCTTCAAACTTTCTTAGCTTTCCCGTAGAGTTTTCAAGTCTTCTTTCTTCTTCTTCTTCTTTTGTTGTTTCAATGTAGTAGTAGTAGTTCATGTTCTAAATCATTAGGCTCTTATTTTAAATATTAGTCTCTTTCTTAAGTTTTCTTATAGTATAGAAGAAAACTTAAATCACTGATAGTAGAGATTTATCTACAACTCGTGTTAACGTTGAGATATCAGTGTCACATCCTTTATATGTTCACTCTAATGAGAATCCTACACTCAAATTGTGCTCCAATCTCTTGATTTACATTCGAACTTATGTCCTGGGGTTACTAGACTTTTAGTAAAAACACATGAATATTGATAATATACGGTTAGAGAAACTCTATCAGGAGAATTAAACTTGTGCATGATATTCTTTGTTAGATGACACCGAAATATTCATTTTTCATCCCAATCTAATATCAATTTATCTTTTCAAATTTCCAAAAGCTTTATCAATTTGTGACTAATATGTCCAAAAGAATTTAAATAGCTGAAGGAGTATCTTTGAAGACTGAAGTTTATGTCTACCTTGTATTTATGTACCCAAACACGATATGCATAATCTTTCAAGATCCATATATTGAAAAATTTTTATTATAAGTATCCACTAAACTAAAAGAGAAGATTCTTTCCTTTACCAATAGATACATCTTCTTAGGCACACTCCATGCATACCTCCCAATGGTGTTGATTTAATGGATTATGCATGGTAAAGAAATCCTCATTGCTCATCTGGAAGACCATGATTGCATTCTCACAAGCATGAATACCTCCTACAGTACTCACATGTTCTTCATGCTCCCTCGATCCAATGCAAAGCTCTGTTTAGATTTGTAGGAGGAGCATGACGTGAAGGCCCTATAGAAATTGACTTAAATACAAATTCTTTTCAAAACTTGGTCCTAACATTGTATATTAAGAATCAGAATAGAATATCGTTTTTCTTAATATAGATGAGTTTGTATTCACTTGCAATAGGATAGAAGTGTTGGGATTCTCTCAATATCCCACATCGGTTATGTTAGGAAACTAAGAGGGAGGAAAACCTTATATATAAGGATCTCCTACTTTAGTATTATTGGTGTGTGCCGCGTTGGGCGCCACTAAACTCAGATGGTGAGTTTTCTGAGTTTGGTTTGTGAGAGGGTTTGTAATTTTGTTCCGTCCAAAAATTACATAGTGAAAGTTTTTACCCTCGGGGGTCGTGGATGTAGGTCTGCGTTGAGATCGAACCACATTAAAAATATTGGCGTTCTTTTTGTGTTGATTTATTTATTCTTCTTTTCTCTCTTCATATTATATACGTGTTTTCTTCCGCTTCCCCAACAACTGGTATCAGAGCGTCAAGTTCGAGATTGTGATGAGTTCGAGTCTTGAGAGAGACACAAATCTTAGAAGAAGGCGTAACAACTGGTATCAGAGCGTCAGGTTCGAGACTGTGATGAGTTCGAGTCTTGAGAGAGACGCAACTCATAGAAGAAGGCGTAAGGTTCGTGACTGTGATGAGAGAAAAGAAGCATTCCTTAACCCAACATCAAGGAAGTAAAACTGAGACGAAACAGAGAAGAAAACCAAGAGAAGACCTAGGGTTAGGGGTTTTCTATTTTAATTGTAATTTGGGAAGTTGAGAAAAGGGAGGATTTGTTAGAGATTCTCAAGATTCGAATAGATATAGGTTCCTTATTATGTTTAAGTTGTAATTTGGTTTAACAAAAAAAAAAAAAAAGAGTTGTAATTTGGGAAATTGTGAGAATAGAGTATATGTTGGGATTCTCTCAATATCCCACATCGGTTATGTTAGGAAACTAGGAGGGAGGAAAATCTTATATATAAGGATATCCTAGTTTAGTATTATTGGTGTGTGCCGCGTTGGGCGCCACCAACTCAGATGGTGAGCTTCCTGAGTTTGGTTTGCGAGAGGGTTTGTAATTTTATTCAGTTTAAAAATTACATAGTGAAAGTTTTTACCCTCGGGGTCGTGGATGTAAGTCTCCGTTGAGAACGAACCACGTTAAAAGTATTGCCGTTCTTTCGTGTTGATTTATTTATTCTTCTTTTTCTCTCTTCATATTATATGCGTGTGTGCTTCCGCTGCCCCAACAAGAAGAAAATCCAAATTACACATCCACCTCCAGGAATTTTACTTATTGATATTTGTTCAAATTTATTAACAGTATTCAATAAGAAATATTCACGTAGTATACGTAGATCCACACATAAAAATAGTCCATCACAAGAAAGAGAGACAGAACCTCCTTAACGATCGAGTTTTATAGGCTTATCGTTTACTTCTTGATTGAGCATAATCAATTGTACACTACACCGCAGAAGCAAACTATATAGTTCATGAGCACAATAGGAGTAGTTCTCTCAAGTTGTAACCTTGCAAGATAATGTGAAGATATTATTGCTTTCCAATCCCTACGAACATCTTGAATATTGACAAGAAAATCGGCTGGAAGCCTACTAAGTATATTGAAGAAAATTTCATCTAGCAAGCGTAGAATAATCTCATCTAGCAACTCTTTTGTAGGTGATAGTTTGTACAAAACAACGATCTAACACATATCACGTCCATTCCAAGCGTCCCAGCATGATTCACCTAGAAATCAAGGAACAGATTGATGGCAAAACACAACTATCCAATGGAAATCTACATACCTATGAGATTTTTTGTGCAAATACGACATAACTTTCAAAAAGAAGAAGAAGAAAAATGAACGATTAGCTACTCGTTATTAGCGGAACTAGGAGATGGAAAAAAGATTTCACCAACTGAAACATAAAATGAAAAAGAAGTATGGTTGAAATGAATATAATATAATATACGCAAACAAAACAAATTAATGGATTTGAACACAAATCTAGACTTAGATTTATAATACTACCTCCGTTTTTAAATAATTGATACATTTCATCTTTTTACACAGATCGAGAAAATAACTGGAAGACAATAATTATAAAAAAAAGGTCCAAATTATAAGCTATATATATATATAGCTAAGAAATATAGCTATTCTAAGAGATCAAGTAAATAACTTTAGTTAATGCTATTAATTTAAGAGAATTGGAATAGACTATGGTTATGTAATATATATTTAATGGATCTCATTATGAAACTCTTAAACTTCATAACCTTTTTAACTAATTAATTTTTATCACCTTTTAAGATCCTATGATGTTATAAATATATTTAACTATTTAATATGATTCTAAGCTCTTAGACTTCATAACATTTTAACTCATTAATTTTTATCACATTGTAAGATTTTATGATGTTATAATAAATTATATGCACAATAAATTTAATTTGTGTTAAAAGGAAGGAAAACAAAAGGTCTTCTGAACTTTTGGGGGACTTTTCCCATTCTTAATTTAAGAAAACTTTTACCATTCCTCAAATTCAAAACTCTTCCAAATCTTATTTAATTCGGGAACTTTAAAGGTTTTCCATTTCCACTATAAAATCCAAATGTGAACCAATTCCTCTCACCAATATGCATATGAATCTCTAATCTCACCAAAATTAATTGCCGCCGATATAACTTGTCTCGGTCAGTATAAGTGACAAGAGAATTGATTTGGTTGAAATCTATTTCTTTTCAATTGTTTTAATATATCTTTTATGAAATTTACAGGAAAATATTCGGTTGAAAAATAGTGTTTCCGAAAAATATTCCATCAAACAAGTGAGTCAAAGTTCCAAGTGAAATACAAGCTTGAATCATTTGCAGGTAAAATTCCTATTTAACATTTTTAGCTCTCTTTATTTTTTGTTATATTTCACCTATCATTGAGAAAAAAAAAGTTACAATCAACTTGACATTTAACATAATTTTCAAGGATTACTTTCTTTCCTATGGTATTTTTTACATTATTATAACAGAGTAATAATCTTATTTTCCTTCAAGATATTATCAATAATCAAGTAGCTAACATGTATTTGTGGCCTAAATGTGATTAGATATATTAAAGGTCACTTCACATAAAAAATTGACGCATTTAAAACATATTTGTAGACTTTATATGAAACCTTACTTAAATTTAAATGATTTATATAATATCTTTTAAAATGAAACAAGAAAAATCGCACAACGGATATCACAACTTGTATAGAATATAGAGAGTAGGCACATATTACAACATGTAATGTAACACATGAACATATTAATCAAACTGAGCTATTCCACTGATCATCTTAGAAAAACAAAAAACAAAAACCAAAACCAAAATCAAAATAAAAAATTGAAAAGAAAATATAGATATCCACCGCATATTAAAAAAAAAGTTAGTACAGTACGGCATTATGCACCACGGTTCCAGTATAGAACGGGAAAAGTTCTGCACGTGCAGATTTTTTCTCGTTTTTGGATTAAAATTTTAATAATTAAAATTGATTTAAAAAAACACATGTTCTAATTTTAAAATCAATTTTTCTGATTTTCAGAATATCTGTTTGCACAAACACTATTTCTAAACTAAAAATATATTTTTTGAGATGTTTCGTATACATTAAAAAAAACCGTACTGAAAATTATGAGCTTTGGTAACAAAAAAATATTTCTCTGCTCCAATTCTCTCCCTAAACCTCTATACAGCCGCCCAAAACTTAAAACCAATGTTTTGAAACCCGGACCGGACATCGACCCGAAAAAGTTACTGGGTCACGGGTCACTGGTCGGACCGTCATTGACCTGTTCATCAACCCGGTAACGTCATAAATATTAAAAAATATATAATATATACTTATTAATAAAAAATAAAGTTAATGTAAAATTTTCCAAATAAACATCTCGTTGATATAAACCTGGATATTAATATTAATGTAAAAATTAAAAATATTATAAATACAAAAGTGATGTAATTAAAAAGTAAATAGTTTAGGACTTATTTATAATATAATTATCTTATAGGATTTTATATGCTAATATTTTAATTGCACTCTTAGTCCTGACTATATATATATATATATATATATATATATCCTCTTAAGCCCAACCCTAAGAGAAGAAACCCTAAAATTCCTTCTTCATCTCCTTCTCTTCTTACACCGCCTCCCCCTCCTCCTCCTCTTCCTCCGCGGCTCACCGCCGCCGCCGCTCTCTTCCTCTTCCTTTCTTCTCCTTCTCTTCCTCTCTTCTCTCCTTCGTTGGAGCCTCTCGGCCGCCGACATTTCTTCCTTTTTCTTCTTCTTCCGCCGCCTCCCCTCCTCCTCTTCTTCATCCGCAGCTCACCACCACCGCCGCTGCTCTTCCTCTTCATTTCTTCTCCTTCTCTTCCTCTCTTCTCTCCGCCGTTGGAGCCCTCTCGGACGCCGCCCTTTCTTCATTTTTCTTCTTCTTCCGCCGCTACTCTCCACCACCGCCGCTCTCTTCCTCTTCCTTTCTTCTCTTTCTCTTCCTCTCGGCGGTTGCAGTGTTGAGGTCCGATCTACCTCATCTCTTTGTGACCCGGCCGGTTTTCGATAAAATGGGTCAGTGAAATTAGAGCGGTTTTTAGCGTGTACGGATTTTGGCACCTAATCGGACCGCTTGGACGTCCGGTCGACGGTCCGACAGACCGGTCCGGTACGGATTTCAAAACCTTGCTTAAAACCCTCTCTAGTCTCAAGCGAAAAATAAATTCTCGCACCAAAACTCTCTCCTACACCAATTCCCTCTTTTTTTTTGTGTGGTAAATATAAAGTTTGGGTGGCTTGTACTTAGCACTGTCAAACGGGCCACTGGCCCGCGGACCGGTCCGTGGCACGTGTTTTTTGGACGGGTTTGGACCAAGCTATTCATGGTCCGTTTAAATGCGGGCCATTTTAGCCCGCTCCATTTGGACCACGGACCAAGGCGGACCGGACCGGACCAAACGCGGGCCAACCCGCTCAAAAAATTAATGTAAAAAATATATAATTTTTAAAGTTTTACATCTCTTTTTTCAATTTTTTTTAAAAAATAAATAACAAAAACACCATTTTTTAAGCTTTATATTATATTTTAATTTGTTTTTACAATTTTAAAAATAAATAACAAAAAAAGTCATTTTTAAGCTTTCTTTTTTTTTAAATTTATTTTTAAAAATTAATTTGGTCTGCGGACCGGCCCATTAACCCAGCAGATTTCTTATGGACGGGTATGGATTAGGATTTTCTTGGTCCGCAAAAATTGGTCCAAATCCGGTCCAATCCTTTTTAAAATAATCCGTGACGGACCGGGCCAGACCGGACCGAATTGTCCTGTTTGACAGTGCTACTTGTACTCCTGTCACCACCACGGCCAGCACCAATTCCCTCTGATCACTGCAATATAAAGAAAGATAATACCTTTTGAGAAGGCCTAGAAACAGAGCAGCGGCGACACAGTTTTTTGAGCGTCTCACGGACAGTTCTAGTTGGCGGTGTAGAGAAGAAAGGTAACTATAATATTCTTTCCTGAACCGATATTACCTGTGTTTATGTTTTTACTGGATTTTTTGGGCCCTTAAATTGATTTGGATTGACCAATTTTGGCACTTACTAGTTCCACAGGTTCTGATTGAACCGCTATTTTTAATCCCAGAAATGACTGATATGCAACTGGGTATTACTGGATCTGGATCTGGAACACCACCTGGTCAGACGAATCCAGCATTGGGAGATCCACCGGGTCAAACGAATCTAGCACTGGGAGAACACACTGATGAGACGAATCCACCAACGGGTCAAAGGAATCCAACATGGGATTTCAAACGGATCCAGAAACGGGTAAGATTATTTTACTCTCTTCTTTAAAAGGATTATAAATTGTTTTGAGCTTTAAATTATCTCAAACCGTATTGCATTCTCTTTGTGATAGATATAGATATTGAACATTATCGTTTTTACTAATTTTATTTTATTCTCTGTTGAAACTGCAGCTTGATAGTTGGATTATGCAGCAAGATGGAGCTGATATAACAAGTACATAATCTACAGCAAAAGTAGCAAAGCTGCAGTCATCACAGCCAAATCGAAGTTAGCTCCCCTATGCCACATCAGCTTACAACTTGTGCAAGTTGCATAACAGCCTTGTGCAAGTTGCATAACTGCCAAGAAGGAAAACTAAAATGACAGCTTGTGTACATAACTTACTTCTTGTTCTGTTAGCTTAGTTAGAAAACAGTTGGTTATTTTAGCATAGGGAGTTAAGATATTTTCTCTATATAAAGAGAGTTTACTTTGTAAATTACTCACTTCTTCTTTTTCAATAAAATCAGAAATTCCAGAAAGCTCTCTCCTCTCTGCGCATTACTTCTACTTCTTTTGATTACTTCTTGATTTTAAACATGGTATCAGAGCAAGGTTTTTGGAATTGATTGTACTTTTTCAATTGATTGTTTTGCTGTTGATCTTTAAAACAATTTTTTTTTGAAATCTGAATTTTATTTCCAGATTTTTCCTTCTTATTGTTTTCTTCTTGATTCATCTCGAATTACATCAAGATCATGGCTGAAACATCAATTCATAGCAAGAGTCCTTATTTTTTTACATCCTAGCAAGAGTGCTGCACTTGTTCTTGTACAGCCTCCACTGGATGATGTGAATTATCAGAATTGGAACAAAGCAATGCGAGTTGCACTCATTTCTGAACCCAAAATTCAATTTGTGGATGGTACAATTTTATCTCCAGATCCTGATGATCCAAAATATGAAGTCTGGATTCAGTGTAATAATATGGTATTTTCATGGCTTTTGAACTCCATGACAACTACTATAAAACAAAGTGTTCTATGGTATGGAACTGTTTATGAAGTTTGGAATGACTTAGCAGAAAGGTTTGGGCAAGGTGATGCCTACAGACTTAGTGACATTTTAGAAGAAATTCAGAACCTCAAACAAGGTAATAGCTCTGTCACTGCTTATTTTACTAGACTTAAGATTCTGTGGGATGAGATGTTATCTCTTAGACCTGTACCTAAGTGTCTATGTAGTCCAGCTTGTAAGTGTGGAGGTTATACTAAAATGCAAACCTATGTAGATGAGAAATATGTGATAAGGTTCTTAAAAGGCCTAAATGATGAGTATGAGCAAGTAAGGTCTCAGATACTTCTTATGATTCCCATACCTAAAATAAAACATGCTTTCAGCTTGGCCATTAAGCATGAGAGGCAGAAGAATAGAATAACTGAGGGTAATGGTAATAGAATGACAGATAATCCTGTTTTAGCAGTCAAAACAGGAAATTATCAATACTCACAAGTTTCTGAGATCTCTAGTCATGGCAAGTCTGAGCCAAATACAACATACATCAATATTAATGTTGTAAGCCAAGGAAATTACAAGAGATATGGCAATAATCAAGGAAGTGGAAAAAGACATCAGTGCAGTCACTGTGGCAAGCTAGGCTACACTGTTGACAGGTGTTATCAGAAACATGGATATCTTGTCAACAAAGGCAAAGGCAAATTTTCATCCACTGATCCTTATGTGAGCAATATTGCAGCTGTGAATCAACCTTGCAACAATGATATGCAAGCCACAAATCTCACCAATAGTTTCAGATCTCCTAGAGGACAAGGTAGTACTATTTCTGATAGTCTGTGCCAACAGCTCATAAGTCTTTTACAGATTCAAGGACAAAAGCCTGCTGAGAGTGTCACAGCAGCTTTAACATCAAGTTTTGTGAATTCTGCAAATAATGAGTCAGGTACAATGCAATCCTTTTATCATAAATGGATTGTTGATTCTGGTGCTTCAGACCACATATGTGTAGGATTATCCTTTTTTGCTTCATATCATGCTATTTCTTCTACATACATCACTCTTCCTAATGGTGATTATATACCTGCTACTCACAAAGGAAAGGTGATATTCAAATCTGGTCTTATTCTTGACAGTGTTATATATGTTCCTACTTTTAAGTTCAACTTGATTTCACTCAGCAAACTTACATCTGATCCTGCTATGATTATTGGATTTCATTCTGGTATTTGCATAATACAAGACCTTGCACTTTCCAAGATGATTGGGAAAGCTGATAAATGCAAGGGTCTCTATATACTTGACACTGCCTACAAGCCTACTGCACAATCCTCTCTTGGCAATAACCTCAGTATAAATCATAGTCCTAATTTTGAGAATCAGTTTTCTGTCAATAAAGCTTTGCCTGCTTTTGTTTGTACTAGCAATAAGATTGCTATTGATCATTCTTGGTTGTGGCATTATAGATTAGGCCAAATGTCTTTTCAAAGGATGAAACAACTACAGACTTCTCATTCTTGTATCAATTTACCTAAGGATCATGTATGCACTGTTTGTCCCTTAGCTAAAATGAAGAAGTTACCTTTTTCCCTCAGTAATACTAGCACTGCAACATGTTTTTCTCTCATACATGTTGACATTTGGGGCCCCTACAAGTATAAAACTATTCATGAACAACAATACTTTCTCACTATAGTTGATGATCACAGTAGATTTACTTGGGTTTATTTGATGAAGCACAAGTCTGAGGTAAGGGGAATTTTGCAGAATTTTATTACTTCAGTTGATACACAGTTTTCTGCCAAAGTTCAAATCATTAGGACAGATAATGGTTTGGAATTTCAAATGTCAGAATTCTTTGCTGCTAAAGGAATTCATCATCAAACTACATGTGTTGAGACTCCACAACAGAATGGAGTGGTTGAAAGGAAGCATCAACACCTATTGAATGTTGCTAGAGGCTTAAAGTTTCAGGCACATGTTCCTAGTTTATACTGGGGATATTGTATTTTGCATGCAGCATATTTAGTTAACATTTCTCCTACTACTGTCCTTGCAAATAAGACTCATGAAAAACTCTATCACAAGGAGCCACCTTATAATGATCTTAGGGTGTTTGGATGTCTGGTTTATAGTTCTACTTTAGAACAAGGGAGGGGAAAATTTGACCCCAGAGCCAAAGAATGTGTGCTTCTTGGCAACTCTGTCAAAAGCAAGGGAGTCATTCTTCTTGATCTGAATACTCATAACCTTTTTGTCTCTAGAAATGTTGTATTTCATGAGACATATTTTCCTTTTCAGAATGTCTCCACCACACAGTATCAATCTATCTTATCTGATGTGCCTACTGTTGTTACTCCTGTTGCATTTGATGATTCTGATACTTCCCTTAATCTCAATACTACACAGACAGATATCTCATCTTTGCAGCCTGTGTTTGTACCTCCTGCAGTTGTCTTACCACCTGTTAGAAAGTCTGCCAGAATTACTCATCCTCCTTCTCATCTCAAAGATTTTGTTTGTAACTCAGTTCATACTAGTCCACATCATATGGGAAAGGTTCTTTCCTATGACCATTTATCACCTGACTACAAATATTTCATTCTTAATATCACCTCCACTACTGAACCTAGTTCTTACAAGGAGGCAGTTCAAAATCCCATGTGGAGAAAGTCCATGGAATATGAGATTGCAGCATTGGAGGCCAATCACACATGGGATATTACTGATTTGCCTCCTGGGAAAATGGCTATTGGTAACAAGTATGTTTACAAGCTTAAATACAAAGCTGATGGCAGCATTGAAAGGCCTAAATCTAGGCTAGTTGTTAAGGGCTACACTCAACAACCTGGTATTGATTTTGTGGATACTTTTTCTCCTGTTGCTAAGGTAACAACTATCAGATTTCTTTTTGCCTTAGCAGCCATCAAAGGCTGGTATTTACATCAGCTTGATGTTAACAATGCTTTCTTGCATGGGGACTTAGAAGAGGAAGTTTATATGGAAATTCCTCCTGGTTTTTCAGCACCACCAGGCAAAGTTTGCAGGTTGAGAAAGTCCTTATATGGTCTCAAGCAAGCCAGCAGACAGTGGAACACTAAGCTGACTTCTGAATTATTCAAGATAGGTTTTCAAAGGTCTGTGAGTGACTATAGTCTTTTCATCAAGACCGATGCCACTGGTTTCTTGGCACTTCTAGTCTATGTAGATGACATAGTACTAACTGGCAATTCAATTAATGCCATTCAAACTGTTAAAGCTCATCTAAACAAGGTTTTTGGTATAAAAGACTTGGGTGAGCTCAAGTTTTTCCTTGGTTTAGAGATAGCTAGGTCTAAGAGGGGGATTGTCCTTAATCAGAGAAAGTACACTTTAGACCTCCTATCTGATTTTGGATTTACCAATTGCAAGCCTTCTACTGTGCCTATGGACTATGTTTGCAAGTTATTCAAAAATGATTCTACTCCCTTAGAATCCAACACTCATTACAGGAGTTTAATTGGTAAATAATTCCAGAAAGCTCTCTCCTCTCTGTGCATTACTTCTACTTCTTTTGATTACTTCTTGATTTTAAACATTCTCTATCTTTTAGAGGATTATCTGTTTTTTGAGCTGTAAATTATCTAAAATAATATTTCGCTTCGATTCGTATTGTCTGTGACACTTACATGACGTTTCTAATTATAGTCATGGTAATACCTAGAATTTACCAATTTACCCTTAGAGTTTACCCATAGAGTTTATCCATTGAGTGCATGTTTTTTATTGATGCCACTGGAAGTGTCACAAATTGTGCGTGTGATTTTGCATATGCTTGTGATAGATAGATATTTAACATCTTTTACAATTGACTATGGTTATTTCTCTGAAAACTTCCCCAATATTTTCTCTATTTATAGTCTAAGAAAATAGAGAGAAAATCTATTAGGGAAAACTCTGCTAAAATAAGAAATGTCCATGAATATATTTCAAATTGCCAATGTTTAGCAGTATAGTAATAATGAACCTTTGAAATCCAATATGCTGTTTGGAAAAAAGGACTGATATTCCGCCATGCTCACCATAATGTAAATGTCATAACACCCACAAAACGTTGAATGTCGGACGGCGTTTTATAAGGGTGTTATGCGCATTGGTATACCGGTGGCTGCTGAAACCACGCGGCGCCCATGCACCATTTAATTGCAACTATAGAAGTTCAAACTAGAAAGGTCGTGTAGAATTATGACTATTATTTACCTTCTTTTTAAGATGATATAGTTTCTGTGTGTTTTTTAAGCATAAATTGAAAGGGATTATTTACTTCTTTTCAAAGATAATGTAGTTTCCGAATTTTATTACAAGCATACATTTAAAAGGGATTGTAATCTCAAATGGGCTTCTAACGTGTTACTTTTCAGGGGAAAAAAGATCTTATACGTTGAAAAATACTTGTAGTTTTATCCTAGTTGGTGCGTAGATATTATGTTTTTGAAATTCTCATATCTATGCTAGAAATTCTCTTTACTTCTTTTGATATTTTTTCTTCATCGTTATTCTTTTGTTTTAGAAATTTTTCATTCTTCTAGTTTTTTTAAGCAGAACAATGAAAGAGAAAAAAATTAACTAAGTTTCAATAACTTTTGATACTACATTCATCTATCTTTTATATTTTCTTCAAATGTCTCTTGTTTAGTATTTTTTTGTATTTGATTAGTTATGTTGAATGTTAGGCACGGAAACAGAAAAAATATCCTATGGATATATATGATTTTATGTAATTATATTATGTTGCAATACTTGCTCAACACAGTAATTAGTTTGTTGCATTACTTCTTGTGCACAAGAGTTAGTTGATTGCTTGACTAGTTTGTGCCAGTTGGAGGATTTGTAAATTGGTCCAGAAGGCCGTAAATTTCATAGTGAAATAAGAACTTTTTGGAGTTGAAAGATGAGTAGAAAATGTTGTTCAATGAGAATATTGCCCTTGAGAAGACCGTTTAACTACACTTACAATTTGATCTCTCTCACTCGTATAACGTAGTTATAGGTGTCTCGACTGCTTTTAATTAATCACCCAGAACAAATTTTTTGTATCAAATAAAAACATGATACTATATTGTGGTATATTGGCTACTCTATTTGTTTTCAACATCTTTATGACACTTTGATATGTTCATTTTAGACTTCAACCATATAAATATAAATGGTTACCTAAAAATCTTACGTTTCCCGAAGATTTTGTGAAAATGTGGTTCATTTTCGTGACATTATACATGGAGAAATTGAGCAAGCAGGGACATTGAACAAGGATAATGGGCGTCCTCTGTCCGTGTAAACTATTTAGACCAGAGAATTAAGTTTGGTGATTATGGTATTTGTTAACGAAGTTTCATGTATGTGGTTGTGATCATTTCACTTTCAATTTATTTTCTTTATAGCAGCTTACACGGCAATGTCTCCACGTATAATGTCATAGTAAGTGCCATATTTCTCACAAAATATTTTTTTGCGAAACTTTATATTTTTAAGCACCAGTTATACAGTTAAAGTCTACAATGAATCGTGAATATGGTGAAAAAAATATGCAGCCGATGCCACAATATATTGTTGTGTTTTCATTTGGTTCGAAACTTTTGTTCTGGGTGAAAGTAAAAAGCAGCAGAGACACCTTCTTTAACTACATTCATGAGAACGGTAAGGGTGAGAGTCATTCAATTGTGAGTGTAATCCATGGACTTCCCAAAAGCAATCTCCTAATTGAACAACACTTTTCGCTGATTTTTCAAATTCAACTTTTTATACTGTTTTTCGCTCAGAATTTTCCGGCCCTTCTGGACCAATTTGCAGATCATTCCAATAGAACAAACCAGTCAAGCAATCAACTAACCCGTGTGCAGAAGAAGTAATGTAACCAACTAATCCTTGTGTGCAGTTATTAATGCAACATACTCCCTCCATTCCTTATTAATTGTCGTTTAGGAGAAATCTAGGAGTCCAAATTAATTGTCGTTTAAGGTTCTTTTGTTAGGTGTCAACAATTCATTTCAATTATACCCTCAACATTTTCCTTTCTTTATAATATAGAAGTGAGAGAGAAAGAGAGGGAGGATGGGGTAGTATTGGAAGTTTAGGTGGAATGGACAACTTCCTTAATTTTCTCAAATTGTCTAAAGAGTCTTATATTTAGGAATGGAGGGAGTACTAACAAATTCATATAATCTTATATATCCACGTGATGCTTTTTTGTTCTGTGCAAAACGTATTACATAATTAAGAAAATACAAAAATTACTAAACAAAAGAGATTTGAAGCAAAATAAAACATTATGGACTTGTGTAATATAAACGATAGTTAAATGCAGTGTCAATAGTTATTGAAGCTTAGTTAATTGTTTTTCTTCATTTTCACTATTATGTTTAAAAAAAAAAAATTAGAAGACTGAGATTTTCTATAATAGAATAATACTGATGAAGAAAAAAAATAAAGAAAATTTCTAGTATAGATATGAGAATTTCACGAATATAATACCTATCCATATTGATAGCACACAAACTAGGCTAAACTACAATTATTTTTCAACATACAAGATCGAAGCTTTTGTTCTGGGTGATAAAGTATGATGACAGTGCAAGGAGCGATAGATGGAAGTATTATTATCTTCTAAGCAACTAAACTTTTATCAATTGCTCCTCAATTGTGCAAAGAAGCTATTGCTGACATCAGTGAGGGTGGACAGGCTTGTTCGTTCTTGTATTGAGCAAGTTTGGGCCTGAATTAGGTATGGGCCGAGCTTGACTTGTCATATATATATATATATATATATATATATATATATATATATATATATATATATATATATATATATATATATATATATGTAAGCCCATTGTTGGCGACTAATCCGATTGTAGAACTTATAAGAGCTCAACTGTAGGAAGAACCTGATTGCAGTCCTTATTGTTAAGCATGTAAAAGCAATCGAGTTAGTTCACTGTGAAAATCCCATCAATTTATCACATGAGTTATTTTTTGGGCGCTTCTTTCATTTTCCAGTACTCATTATTTTCTTGGTACTTTATAGCTTGATAGAATTTGGAACATATATAATTGCTCTCTTTTAATCACATTTTTTTGTCTTTTGCCTTTTCTATTTTTCTTGGAGATATTAGTTTGATCACTGTTTTTTAATGGGACATGTGATTTCGGGGAGGAAATATTTAGTAAAAGGAGGGATGGAGAAGTACCAGGGACACAACTTTAATGCTCAAGAACTCTAAATGACCTTATCCAACTATAAGTACAATTTCAATTTTATTTATGTTGGTGATCTCTCTATATATCTTTAGCTAATTGATCCTCATAAACTATTGATTAGGAATAATATATTGCTTATTTACTGAGAAAAATCAAAATGTCATAACCAATATAGAAAATGTGAAATAATATTCAACAATTTTCCATGTCTGTTTTTTGTTGTTTTGCCTCCTCTTCAGCACATAATCAATTTGTGTTAGAACCAGATGTTGTACAATGAGTGCAATTGGCTCTGAATGTCAGTAGCAATTTAATTACTCTTGAGATTTCAAAAGAGATGAAAGTTTTAGAATCTTTAAAATCTCGACACTTATAAAATCGATACATGCTTATAAGCATTTCTTGGCATGTCATAAGAATGCAAAATTCCCCTCTCCTTCAAGGTCAAAGGTATGCATTTAATTTTACCTAAAAGGAAAAAAAAGGACAATTGGCAATTTGATGTTTCTTTTAAATTGTATCTCTGTTCTAGACCCTTGGAGACAAGAATGTCTGATTTTGTTTCATTAAAGAAACACTGTATTGTTTGGATCATGAGAAAAAATTAGATTATAACTTTGAATTACTAGATCAAAACTTTGCATGTGCTAGATTACAAGATACAACAAGAAGAAGGTGGCAACTACTATTTGTTGAAAAGATTTTAAAATTTTGTATATGGTACAAATTGCGGACGATTTATTAACATCTTTAATAATTTTTTTTTAATATTCTATTTTTTAGCTTTTACAAAATTAATGACATTTAATTTTTATTTTGTATTTTTATACATATTGAACTGTGAAACTCTAACAACCTGCAATTAATGATAGAAGTCAGACAAAAAATTAAGAATTTTTTTACAAATTTACGTATCTGATAATATTAGACTCTTTAATGATTAGTATTCTCTATTTTTCATGTCTCTAATTATTTTTCGCCAATTTTATATTTATGTATTTTTCATGTCTTTTATATACTTTCGCATGAAGGATATGTTTTGCGAAGCAATTCATTTTGTTTCGCTTTGGAGGATTTTAGGAATCTTGAGGTATAACTTGCTTTTACTTGCAGAGTTGCATTTACCTCCCTTATTGATCATGACAAAATGGACTATCTGTAGAATTTCTAAATTAGAATGAACCTGGAAATTTGAAAGGCCTCTCATATGCTTCTGTTGCAAAATTCTTATTTTTTGTATAAATACAAGAGATTCCTTTAGGAGAAAAATGATGATTTTTTTTAATTATATGGGCATTTATCAAGAAGAGTTGGTGACTAAATTGAAAACTTTGTTACTTTGAGGTTTTAATTGCATCAAATTAATGTATAATCAATTTTCTTCACATGACATTATTGATTTGCACGACTTAAAGAAAATAGACCAATCTCTCAAATCATGATACATATATGTTTAGATGGATTTTTTTTTCCTCCAATTGCATGTCGAATTAACTATTTTCATCAAATAAAATATGCATAATACGTATCCTTAGATTTTGTAACAGTATTAACTTTACTCATTTTTTTAAAAAAATAAAAACAATAGTTACTTTACTCTTTAGCTTAATGGTATAGAAAAAAAGTTCTCCTTTATTTTTTATTTTTTTTTCCTTTCACTCATCCTCCAATCTTTTTTTTTTTTGACACCACGATAGGTGATTGCCCCACATTGGGAGAGAGAACAGCCCCACATTGGGGAGAGAGAACACCCTAGATAAGGTAGAATAAAGCTTACCGCCCGCCGGCGGAGGGTATTGAACCCGAGACCTCTCGGTCACGGGCCGGCCAATGCCCCACTGGGCTATTGACCTTTTCGATATCCTCCAATCTTTTACTATCACCTTATAAGAAGTTTTTGGATCACGTTCAGTTTAGTTGAATATTGTAAACATTTAATCTTTATTTTTTTCCTCTCTGAGAGATAAGCTATGTAAAAACACACTTTGTTATCACCCTTTTAAAATGGTTGGTTGGTTGGTTATTGAAAAATATGATCATTAGTTTCTTTTCTTTCCCCTATGAAAATAAAGGATAACTTTAAATATTATGAGGGGCTAAATTCATAACATCAATCGAGGGAAACATGTTAGATATTATGATTATTTAGTCTAAAATTTAGTTCACTTATAAGTCTATCGTGCATAGCACGGGTCATAAATCTAGTATATATATATTACAGAGCACTTTTTCAGATTTGTATATATATAATGTCACGTGTCATTTTTTAGGATTTTATATATTACAGAGCACCTTTTCAGTTTTTGAGTCATCTCAAGCTTTAGAAAATGACACGTGTAATTTTCGAAAATATTTTGTTTTTAATTAGTTTAAAATGTACAATTATTTACACATTTTTTTAACTATTAAATTAAATGTAAAATTTAAGGATTTATTTAAACCTTTGAATTGATAAGATTATAATTTTCTAAAATATATTTTTTTTAATTAGTTTAAAATGTATGATTATTTACACATATTTCTTAACTATTAAATTAAATGTAAAATTTAAAGATTTATTTTAAACCTTTGAATTGATAAGATTAAATTGATCTTTTGATATAATTATTATATTATCATAATATCCTATCACACCGTATATTTCAAAAACCTTTTCAGTATTAAGCTTATGATTCTTTCATAAATGACATACTAATTAATTTTCTATAATTTAGAGTGTTATTTCTTTTTTTTTGATGAATATTTAGAGTGTTATACTTAGTTTTAAAAGATTTGACTGACTCAAAATAATTAAATTTTATTAGATTAATTAGGAAGTTGAAGGATTTATATGTTTCTAGGAGGATTCGTTTAACCCAGACTTGTTTTGGGTCTTTTATCAATTTTCTACATCTTCCCCTGACAATTTGTAGGACGGTTGATACGCCCATGGTCCTATAAATTGTTGATCCCTACGGAAGATGTTGAAAGTAATATTCTCCTGTCTCTGTGGTTCAAGAATTGCGATGAAGATGTTGCGAAGAAGAAGATTATGTATTTGTTTAGTTTGCTAGTTTTTATATTAGTATTTCATAACCATTCAAGTTTATTGGGTGTGATTTTTGTCTGTTATCATAGTTTTCTAAATCATTGTATAACTTTTATTTTCTTGTATTTTTAGATTTTTCCTTTGATTGTAATGGCTTCGGCTATTTTGTGATTAATGAAAAATTTCTTATTTAACAAAAAAAAAAAAAAACTTCCCAATACATTCATATCCCTAATTTCATGTCATTTAGAATATTTCATTCTTAAGGTTTTTTCCTAACATTGTCTCGCTGCATTTGACTTTTTATTGAAGATTTTGAATGAAAGCATTTTCTTCTTTAAATTAAAAAGAAACACCTGATTTTCATTTTTAACCTCATTCATGAAACTTTTTTCATCCATGTTAATATAATTTTTCTGATATTCACCAAGGTTTTCTTTATAGTTGTCTTGATACTAATTCATTTTGTTGAAGATTTTTAGTGCAGATATTTTGTCCATCAACGGAGAAACAATTTATTTCCATTTCGGATCGCATTGAAGAATTCCCTTTTCATTTAATCCATGTATCATATCAATATGACATGTTGCAATAATATTTCCTCCGAGAAAAGATAGAGCCAAAAAACAGTTTTGCAGATTTGTTTTTTTTTAAAAAATTGCTTGGTTCTTTCCTTTCTCACAGAGTTTCTGAGATCTCAATTTCGTTTATTATATTAAATGTATCAACTTGATTTTTTTCGAAGTATTGTTGTTGGCAGTCGTAGGTGGAAAAAATAAAGTTGAAAAAATAAAATTCAAAGCCAGTTTTCTTCTTTATAAGGTCTAGGACACTTTAATCTCAAACTAACATAGTATATATAAATATAAAAAAAACATACACACACAATACATTTCTTTAAATCATAATAAGACATTCAATCTTGAGTGGGAAGATTATACATTGAAGAAAAAATATACACATATAATGCATTTCTTTTTCTTTCTTCTCTTAACAAATCACTATACCTTTCATCAAAAAAAAACAAATCACTATACTTGACTATAAGATTTCTTTTAAATATTTAGCTTATACATGATGTTGTTTCATTAATTTTCCCAAAAAAACTCAGATTCAAGAAGAAAATTGTTTTATCGCCGTGCATAGCACAGGTAATTAGGTTAATATACATATATATATATATATATATATATATATATATATTATCCAAAGAATAATCTGTTATGGACTTAAAGTATATATCGTAGTTATAAAACACTTTAGTCACATTAAAGTCACATCATTCTTTTAATTAAAAATAAATAAAAACACTCCCCATTTTAGTGCAAGTAATGAGAGTTTTTTTTTATTTTTTTTATTTTATCAAAAGAGGTGATGTGGCTTAATGTGAACCAAGTGGTATATTACCCCACATATAGCTCAGGTCCACAACCGAATTTTTCTTACCCAAAATCCCCAAAATTTCCCTTTTTAATTACCCCTAAATCTTTCATCGACCTCCGCTAACCACCGCCGCTCCCTCAATCGCGCCGCCGCCGCCGCTCTCTCAATCTCCGAGGCCACCACAATAGTTCTATCAATTTTGTGAATCCAAGCTATATACCTTTGACCTGGGAAACTCGTCATCTGGACACCCACGCGGAAATCCATTGTAGCCAATCCGTAGTTATTTATTGCAATTCTCCCAACCAACAGAAGCATAAGAAATTGCATAAAGTACAACACTGATAATAATGTAGCAAAGCTTCCAGTGTATGAACACCACTGATACAGCACTGATATGAACACCTTTGTTGGTAAGCCCATCCAGAATCCCCCATATTGTACAAAGAAGCTATTGCTGACAGCAGTGGAAGATATTCAGAATTAAAGATACGATAATAACTAGACCATCGGTGAGGGTGGAGATTATGACACGATCAATCACGGTTTTCAAATGATATTTAAAAAAATATCAGTTTATAATTTAGATGATTAGTAACACTGCTCTTGGTCTTAAATTAGTAACCGGCTTGTTTGATCTTGTATCGAGCAAGTTAGGGCCTGAATTAGGTATGGGCCGAGCTTGACTGTCTCATATATATATATATATATATATATATATATATATATATATATATATATATATATATATATATATATATATATATATATACTGAGCCAATTTTCGGTTTAAAGTAAATCACATTCTTCTAAATCCTACGTGTAATTTTCATGAATTTTGGTTCAATTAATTATTTTATAAAATTTTGATGGGTAGGTTAAATTTTACTTTGGTTGTAAACTCTTGATTGACTTATAAAAGTATAAAAGTATCCACATTAAAATTATTTTTTGAGTTTGACAATATTATAAAAGAGAGTAATTTGACATGTTTTGAGTGAGAAATTGGGCTGACAATTCTGCCCATCAAATTAGGGAAGCCCACTTATTTGCTTCTTATATTTTTTTATTTATATAAATATAAATAGTTAAAGTTCTAACAAATAACGGGAAATTCAGATGATCGGGTCCTTTGAATTCCGATTGAGCTTACAATCAAGTTCGATTTAGCTTAGATTTATGCAATGTTTATTTTTTTATTTTTTATTTTTATGCATCATTTTTATTTTCATAATATCTTTTTTAAAAATAAATAAATATGGATATTTAAAAATGAAAAAAATATCATATCGCTTCGTTTATACTGCAAAAATCAAGTGATAAAAATGCTTCAAAATTTTAAGAGTATATGAAAAGAAGAAGTCTTCATAACCTACTTTGAGCAGATTAAAACTGCTTCAAAATTTTAAACTCAAGTGCTTCAAAATTCTGCTAACCATAAATTTTGGCAAACAAGTCTGTTAATTAGCACTCTCTTTCATTGTAGAGGTGTTGGAGGGGATAATAAAAGACTCAGATTTTCTATCTGTTGAATGAACTAAGCAATGTGTAGACAAAATAAATAATGTGTTGTTTTATTGAATGCGCCATATTCAATCATTATTGCAAAATAAAATAATTTTTTTGATAGATTTCGATTTTTTTCATTATATTAATAGATTAAACGAAAACTGAGTAGTATTAACTAAGAAAATGCACTTGGAGTTCTACATATTGATAATTAAAAGGTTAAAAGATAATAATCAAACTTATAGTCAAAAAAATTCTTTTTGCTTATCATTACAAAAACTCTTATTCCTTTCATATGCATTTTATAAGAAATAATATATGTCTCGTGCATAGCACGAGTTTTTTGCTAGTATATATATATATATATATATATATATATATATATATATATATATATATATATATATATATATATATATTACTGAGCACATTTTCATATTTGTATATACATAATACCACGTGTCATTTTCTAGGATTTTATGTTTTTAATTAGTTATAAAACTTTTGATTGGTGCAAAAATTTTCAACTATTTTATTTAAACTAGGGGAGGAGGAATTCGACCCCAAGCCAACAGTTCAAATGCTACACCACATTGCCAACTACTCTAGCAGGTATTTGACAATTTTTTTATTTAATTCTTTCAATGGAATGCTAATTTAAGTAAACTTTTATTTAAACTACGTTTAATTTCCATTAATTTTTGTTCAATTAATTATTTTATAAAATTTTGATTGGTTGGTTAAATTTTACTTTGGTTGTAAACTCTTGATTGGCTTATAAGAGTATCCCACATTGAAAAGTTACATTGTTTTTTGAGTTTGACAATACTATAAAAGAGAGTATTTTTATAAATTTTGAGTGAGAAATTGTCAGCCCATTAAATTAGGGAAGCCCACTTATTTGCTTCTTATATTTTTTATTTATATAAATATAAATAGTTAAAGTTTTAACAAATAACGGGTAATTTAGATGACCGGGTACTCTGAATTCCGATTGAGCTTATTCGATTTAGCTTAGACTTGTGCAATGTTCATTTTTTGTTTTTTTATTCTTATTCAACATTTTTTTCTTCATAATATCTTTTTAAAAGTAAATAAATATGGATATATAAAAATGAAAAAAAAAAACATCAATTCGCTTCGTTTATACTGCAAAAATCAAGTGAATCTTCTTCTAAACTCTCTAAAACTAAAGTATTAATTTGTAGAAATTTTTTAATTTTTAATTTTTAATAAAATAAAAAATAAAAAATAAAAAATATTAATCTAAAGTCACATAAGAGAATTAACAACAATAAAGACTCCCACATAAAAAAATAGTTATTATTTTTAAAACTTGACAAATGACAAGATTATAAAAGAAAATTAATGTGTATAAAATTTATACTCCCTCCGATTCAAAATATAAGTTTTTTTAAAGAGTTATTTTTTGTTGCAAAATATAGGTATTTTTACAAGAATTGTGCATTTATTGACTAATTTACCTTACATTATTTTCTCCATATATTCATTTTTGTCAAAATGTGTAGTTCCCATGCAACTTTAATTAATTTATTTGTTCTTCTGGAGTATTAATCTTGATTAGTATCTTAATTTGTGTGAAAACTCCTAAAAAAGACATATTTTGAATCGGAGGGAGTATCTATCTATATTTACATTACAGAGCATGTTTTCAGTTTATCCAATCACATTCTTCTAAATCCTATGTGTAATTTACATGATTTTTGGTTCAATTAATTTTTTATTTTAAAAAAAAATTAGCTCAAATAGCCATTTGATTTTCATATACTCTTAATTATATAGTAAAATGAAATCCCGTGCATAGCACGGGTTATTAGGCTAGTATATATATATATATATATATATTATATTACATAAGCTCTTTTTACTTTTTGTATCTATATCATGCCACGTGGCAAACTCTTATTTTTTTCTTCGTTTATTTATTTTTGTGTATTTTCCATTGAACTAATTCAAAACTACTAATTATCTAATTAACTCCTTATTTCACTCCACTAAATCCAACCGTATTCTAATTCAAAACTACTGATTATCTAATGAACTCCTTATTCCACTCCACTCAATCCAACCGTATCCTAATTCAAAACTACTGATTATCTAATTAACTCCTTATTCCACTCCACTAAATCCAATTTTCTGGTAATTTTGATTTTTTTTTAATTTGTTTTAAAAAAAATTTATATAGATTTTTTTATCTATTTTATTATTTTGAAAGTTAAATGATATATTTTGAAGTTTGAACTCAATCAGATTAGATTGATCTATAGTAAATTGATTCCTCAAATTCTGATTTAGTTTCAATCTCAACTCATTATATACCAATCTATCTATACTTTCAATATTTGTTTCATTATTTTGCTGAGAATTTTAAGATAATTACCGGTTAGACAATCACCAATTTTAAATATATATTTAGATAATAAAGTGTAATATTTGTAGACTAGGATTCTTTTGGTCATATCTTTGCTAGGGTATCATAAGTTAGATTTAAGTGGCAACACATCTTTGTGCTCTATTTAACCATTTATATAGCTATGCCAACATTTCCAATTCTTGAAGCTGTTTCCCAGAACAATGCTGATTAACCCTTCCCCCGAACTGCTTTAAGCTTTTCCTGTTGTTTTACTGTTTTATGTAGTTTACTGCTTTCATTGTACTTTTCTTCCTAAACTTTTGTCTACTGTGCTATCTCTATAATATAATCTTTTCACAAAAACATTTCCAATTCTTCAAATTGTTCAATAGCTTTATTTAACGTATTGTATTTGGTAATTTGTATAATCTCTTCTTTTTCTCTTTAATAGGTTCAGAGGCATGATGGAAAACTGGTTCTTCCAAGTACATATCACATTTTTATTTCATTAATATTTATATCATACCGTAAGTTCTTTTTTAATCTATAATGTTCTTTTTTTCCTTCAACGAAAATTTCTTATCTATATTTGCTTTTTTTTATTCTTTTGCATGATGTATATTTCTTTTGTTTTATTGATGTTTCACAAATTTGTGAGGTCATTTTCTCCATTTGCAGGAGCATCGTGTAACCCGATCAACTATTATTAAAATTTGACATTTTTCAATATTGTGGGCATGTCATTTTTTTTTATGCCCGTTGGGCAATTGCCCCCGAGGGGGAGAGAGCGAAGAGTATCCTAGATAGGGAGATTGTAGCATGCCCTATGTCTGGGGAGGGAATTTTAGCCTCATAAGAAGGAGAAATTATTTGCATGGGTCAGGCCCGTGTTCGGATAGCCTTAACACATGGGATACCAATTCCCATTGTGGGCATGTCCTTGAAACGTAAAAAAATATGATTCTTTTTGTATGTGGGCCACTCTCAACGCAGAGAGAGAACTGCCAAAATCAAAGGACATGACATAAAGAGAATTTTATGTTTATCTTTCTTCTTTTTAAATTTTTTACTTGCATTTTCTTAGAAAAATTATTATTCTATTGATTTAACCAGTGAACCACTTAATTTAATAGGTTTTACCAATATCAATTTTTTTTCCTTTTTTCTCTAGATAAAAAACTTGCATTGAGATTTTCAACTTCAAAGATGAAGAATTCTTTTGTATAATTAAAGAAGTATTCCCTTGAACTTCCTGCATCCCCTTTTTTTGAGTGTTTTTTTTTTCTCTTTTTTTTGGCAATACCTCAATCCAATTTTTGAACGGACCACGTTGACTTGCTACATAAATTAATAACTTTAATTTAACCAAATAAATTTACAGAGGATATCCATCATGCAAATATACTTCATTTATATATGATAAATAGAGGATGTTAGTTATAGCCTTATAGGAGTTTAAAAAGGAAATAGATGTATTTTAGACAATTATTCAAATTTTTATAAACTAAAATAGAATTCTAAATGGTTAGAGGGTGATCGGTGGAGGTTTTGGTGGATAATACCGGGTGGGTAAAGCCTCATTCAGGTAGTTTTAAAATGAACCTTGATGAATCTTTCAAGGATACAAAGGTAAGGTTGGTGTTGTTGTGAGAAATTATTTGAGGATTCTTATTTTTGCTAATGCTAAACACTTAACTAGAGTTTCAAATGCTCTCTTGAAAGGGATAAATGTGGCTGGAGTTTTGGGGTTGAGTAGATATTCGGCGTTTACAATGACACTTTCTATCTCAGTCTGAATACAATTATATTATTTTGTTTATTTGTAATGTAATATTTCTATTGGGTGTTTGGATTCTTTTTTATCTTGAAAAATGTAATATTCATGTTCAGTTTTTAGCTAAAAATGGGTTTAAAGGGGATGACAATAGTACGTGGGTTGATGGAGTTTCGTATTCCATGCTATTATTAATGATTTGAGTTTACATTTTTAGCAGTTTTGAGTGTTTTAAATACTATTTTTGCCTATATGTTATACCCCGTGTATAGCACTGGTCATTAGGCTTGTGTATATATATATATATATATATATCTATACTAATATATATTACAGAGCATGTTTTCACTCTTTTATACATATCAAACTCTAGAAATGCCACCTGTCATTTTATGGATTTTTTGTTTTTTTATCTACTTAATTAATTTTAAAGTTCAATGATAATGATGTTAGGATATACTTATCACTATGATCTTTTTTAAACTCATAATAGCTATCTACTGCTTGAAATAACTCCTAATGTATAACTTCTTTCTCCACAACCGATACCCTCTTTAAATCAAACTTCTTTGTATCATACAATACTCTTCCTTAAATTCTGAAGGTAATATTTCCCCCTCTTCATTATTTTGCTCAGTTTCTTGCATTTGATTTTTACTCTTTGTCATGTTATGTTTTCCGTATATCCTCCTTGAAGCAAATTGCTATGTAGCATACAATGCTTTTACTTTGATTCTCCCTCTCTTCATTATTTTTCTAATTTTCTTGCATTTTATTTTTATTCTTTTTCATGTTATTGTTTTTCTTATACCCTATTTGAATTAAACTGCTTTGTTGAATACAATGCTCTTCCTTTAATTCTGAAGGTAATATTTTCCTCTCTCCATTTTTCTTCTCAGTTTATTACATTTCATTTTATTCTTTAACATGTTAAACTTCATTACTATACTTCTCTTCTTTTCCACTCATAAGAATTGATTATTAATTTGTTTTTAATATTTTTGTTACTACTTTACGATCTTGGCAGGGATTGAAGGTAAAGAAATGATAGGTAAGAACTTTTTGCAAGACTTTTTATAGACTTCTCTTTTTGCCTTTGGAAAAAAAGTTTTTTAAGAAAGTTCGTTTGTTGCTTGGGTGGGCAAGTATAATATTATTTTGTTTGGTCTGAGATCGAGGGTGTCCACCGCATATAGTAGTGACTAATTCCCTCGCCACGGGAGCTCTCTGGAAAGGTAAATTGTTGTCCATGAAATGCGCTACCCACTATGATATTGTACTTTTGTGTGCTCGATACAGAAAAATTATTATGAAGGGTTGAATTAGATTAGTTACTTTTATTAAAAAAATTGAATTTATAATTTTTTTTTCCTTTTAGATCATCTGGGCACATTCACAACTAGCTGTATTTTTTATTATGAAGAAGTAAAACTGAGACAACATGGTTTAAGAAACAAACAAAACAAAATTGTAACGATTTGATTTTTTAGATTTAAAATCATCTTCATGGCTTTAATTTAATTTCTTCAGCTTTATCATATGAGCTTTTTCCAAAACCTTTATTTTTCATATACTACTAATTCACTTTTTTCCTTTCAACTATTTTGTGAATTTGGATGTTAACGTTTGAGTTGGTTGAAAGTCATAAAACAAATATTTGTATGTTTCATTCAAAGATAATGGGCATATGATGTAAACGCGTTTTATCCTGTTTTCGTTTTCAACCAATAATAAACCTTCAAAACTCTAATATAATTTTCTAGAATTTTCTAACTTTTAATTGTTTTACAAAAATTTAATTGGTTGAGAATAATTTAGATTAATTAAATAATTAAAAACTAAATCTTATCTTAATAAAATTTAAATATCAAATTACAACCTCAATTATCTTCACAATCCTACATTTTCTCTCATAATCTTAAATTAATCATCTAATTACTTATCAAAAAATATAAAAAAGAAGACAAACTCTATCTAATTTCAAATCTTAGTGGCAAATTCTAATTATTGGTGATGTTTATCTTCAAATCTTACCTTCATTTAAAAAAAAAAAAGAAGTAGAAACATGAAACTTCTCTACTTTATATATAAACCAAGTAATTGACAACATGAAGTTGCAGAATTTGTTTTGGTTACAAGTTAATCCGGAAAGCTTGGATATTGAGTGAAAAGTGAAGAATCTATTGTCCTCCTTTTTCGCCTATGTTTTTGCTTTGTGGCTTAGAATAATGTAACTTCTAATCCATAATAGCATTACAACTTCTTCATATTCTTTTTTATGTTTATTTAATCTTTATTCTCTATTACTAGCCTTAGAATTGAGTTAGTTTTGATGACCAAATCTGAAATTATTCTTCTGGTGGTTTGTTTTGTACCTTCCTTTTTCCTCTTGCACAAAACAAAGTTTGGAACATATGAATATTTTATAAAATCATCAAAGTTAACTTTTACATCGGTTTTTTCGAGTTTTTTTTTAATTTTTAAGGAACTCCTTATGAGGAGAGGAAATCTGAGAAAGTTCTACATGCATGTGATATCTGTTGACATTTTCTGGATAATAATTTAAAAACTATCCAAGTTGTCCCATGAAAGAAAGATACATGAAGTAAGCAACTTTTGGTAGAGGAGTTTGTTTTCTTATTTATTTATTTTTGTTCTCTTGGTAGAAAATTATTTTGAGATAAAAGAGGTGCTTATAGGTGAGATAGTATTCTAGATATGAATTTAGATTTTTAAAAAAAATTAAAATTGGCATGAGCAACTATTGTTATTGGCCTCCCACGAATAAAAATCAAAGAAAACAAAGGGTCAAATCCCATAACATCTTAGCAATTGCTTGCTATCGTTGTATATTTTGGTTGTCTTGGTGGCTGCCTAAGAGCTTTT
Organism: Vinca minor; assembly: GCA_026122235.1. Lineage (NCBI taxonomy): Eukaryota > Viridiplantae > Streptophyta > Magnoliopsida > Gentianales > Apocynaceae > Vinca > Vinca minor. The sequence continues at coordinate 6,404,492 of JAOCZM010000284.1, read as the reverse complement.
ACCCTCACCTTTACCTAGATTGAAAGCTTATGTTACGTTTTTTTTTTTTGCTGAGTGAAAGCTTATGTTACTTTAATCCTTCTTTCAAATATATTTCATCCATGGAGACCAATTCCAACGTTTATTGATACACGTGACTATGTAAACAATAAATTTTTTATTTCTTTCAATTGCTAAATATGTGTTTGATCTTGGAAATAAAATATCTTTAAGAAAGAATAGTCATTTTTTTACAGTAACACGATTCACTTTTAAAAATTGTGAAGGCAACATATATTTTCCTCAAACTTTAATTAAAAATTGTTGACTTTTATTTTAATTAAAAATTTCATTTTAATTAAAAAAAAATTATTTCCGTGCATAGCACGGGTCATTAGGCTAGTATATATATATTACAGAATCCCTTTTCAGATTTTGATCAATCACATACTCCAAAATTTCTATTCTTTTTTAATGGTAATTTTGACCTTTTTTTTATTTAATTTAATAATTTTCAAATTTTGACTTTTTTATTTGTTCTGGCCTCTGCTCTTCTGGCCACATCCGACTTATCCTCTCTTTTGGCCACTTTTTGCTTCTCCACTCTTTTGGCTACATAAGGATTTATCTGAAGATAATCATAAACAAAGATAATTAGTTAATCAAACTAAAATGATAATCAATACATGACAATTAATCATTTTTTATTGTTTCAAAATTACTTGATAATTCTTCCTAATGCATACTTACATTATCAACTCAAATAAAACTCTAGATAAGTCTATCATAAAATACTTTTACTTCTGTTATTTAAACTTTAAAGACGAGTTATCATAAACTTACCCAATATTCCTCCAATTCCTTCTCGAGCTTCTCTCCCGTTTCTCCATCCTCTCTCTATGTTCTCTACTATCATCACAAAGGAAAACATCTGGAACTTCATAAGAACATTCATGCACAAAGGTAAACATTTTTTTATTCTCCCTCTTTTGTTAACATGATTATTCCCCCTCAATTTTTATCTGCCTTGTGTAGCTTCTCAGTGGCATGATCTTCACAAAAGTATCTGATGTACGATTTTGACATATTCTCTAAGGAATCTTGAACTCATCTAAAAATATTAGTAATGTCACGTAGAATCAAAATTCTTTCTTCCCGCCATTTTATTCGTGTATGTGTTAGTCAGGTCTTTCAAATTTTTTTTCCCTTTTTTCTCCTTGTATAATTTATGAATAGATTTAATTGAAATTAAAGAACCTACATATGCTCCCTAATCTATTTCCAGTAAGAAATTCTAAGTTGGCATCCAAACTAAAAATTATTTCCATAATTCCTCTCCTTTCAATTTTAGGCATCTCAGTTTGTTCGTCGTTTAGTCCAATCTTATCCAATGTTGGAGACACGTGATACAAGTGGTTGAGGTTTGTTTATTTTTTACTCTGTATTTTATAATGTAGTTTCATACTACATAGTCAGTCATATTTACCTTACTTCTTTCCATATAGATAGATATTTGTAGACATACACCGGATTAAACTAACCATGCCTAGAATCATCTAAGAATTTTCTCATTAAATAGGTTCCTAACATAATGGTTATCTCCTAAACCCAACCCCAAAACAGAAAAAATGGCAAAAGAAGTTAAAAAGTTGATACCAATTCATAATCCTCATTCTTACTATTCTAACAATGATTACATATTCAGGCAAAAACGTTATCTTGAAGATATCAAGCATAATAATATGTTTGAGAAAGTAGTAGCAGGTAAATTTTGTAATTATTATATGATTAAATTAATATAATAAAACTATCTTGATTAACCTTAATTGTTTAGGTTGTAACAAAATTATTCTGCAGATGTTTCAGTAATTGAATTTCAAAAGATGGGTCTTCCTCATACACATAACTATTACTTTGGCAAACGATGACAAATTGATTACTCCAGAATAAATTGATGAATTTATTTGTGCTGAAATCCCAGTTAAAGAAACTGATCCACTCGCTTATGAAGCTGTAGTAAAATGAATGTTACATGCCACATGTGGACCAGGTTATGAAACTGTGTCGTGCATGGTGAAAGGAAAATGTTCAAAATACTGCCCAAAAAAGTTTTGTGATTCTGCCACAATAGAGGAAGAAGGATTTGTAGCTTACAGGCGGAGGGATGATTCAAACACGTATTTGACAATTAAAGGATTTACCTTTACTAATGCTTGGGTTGTCCCATACCACCGAGATTCATTAGTTAGACATGATGGACATATTATTGTGGAAAAGGTAGCACATGGTCAAATTTCAAAATACTTATATAAGTATATGGATAGAGGCCTTGACAGGCAGATGCTAGAATTGATGATAATCTTGCATTTTCAAATGAAAATGTTAATCAACATTACAAGAGTTGGGATGAGATTGCAAGCTACTTGGATTGTCGTTATGTGTCATCAATTGAAGTATGTTGGAGGATTTTTGAATTTGATATTCAAAGGCAATATCCGGCAATATTGAAATTGCAATATCTATGATGACGGGAACACAACATAAGTCAAATATTTAGCCGCGACATGATTCCTGTTTATTTCAAACCACTTCGTCAACATTGTATCATCGATGTCTTTGCGATCAATTACGCAATTGATATCGTCTTTATCACAAAAAATGACAAGTTGTTGATTAGGAAGATGATATTGCAATTTCAATAATGCGTGATATTATCTTTGTATATCAAATTCAAAAAATCCTCCAACATGCTTTAATTGATGACACATAAAGACAATCCAAATAACTTGCAATCTCATCACAACTTTTCTAATGTTGATTAACATCTTCATTTGAAAATGCAAGATTATCCTCAATTCTAGTATATGCCCTGTCAGGGCCTCTATTCATATACTTGTATAAGTATTTTGAAATTTGACAACGTGCTACCTTTTCCACAATAATATGTGCATCATGTCTAACCAATGAATCTCGGTGGTATGGGAACCCAAGTATTAGTAAATGTAAATCCTCTAATTGTCAAATACGTGTTTGAATCATCCCCGCCTGTAAGCTACAAATCCTTCTTCATCTATTGTGGTAGAATCACAAAAAAAATTTGGGTAGTATTTTGAAGATTTTCCTTTTACCATGCACGGCGCAGTTTCATAACTTGCTCCACATAGGCCATGTAACATGCATCTTACTACAGTTTTGTAAGCGAGTGTATCAGATTTTTATCAGGGATTTCAGCACAAATAAATTCATCAATTTGTTATGGAGTAACCAGTTTGTCATCGTTTGCCAATGTAATAGTTATATGCGTATGAGGAAGGCCCCTCTTTTGAAATTCAATTACCGGAACATTTGCAGAATAAGTTTTTTACAACCTAAACAATTAAGGTTAATCAAGATAATTTTATTATATTAATTGTAATCATATAATATTAAAAAATTTACCTGCTACTACTTTCCCAAACATATTGTTATGCTTGATATGTTTAAGATAACATTTTTGCCTGATCCGGAATACTCTAGATGCAATGTCAGGTCTATCTTCAATCTTTTGACTTGACAATCTTTTTAATTCTTCTTTAATCTCCGGACAGTTTGGATTGCATGTAAAAGTAATGAACAAATCAGGTGAGCCAAAGTGTCTACAAATTTCCATTGCATCTTGATAATGTTGTATCATATTACGTGGTTCGCCCGTAAATGATGAAGGAAAAATAATTTTGTACCAACTACTAATGCATCAGTATCTCAAGCTACTATTGCATCCTCTAACCCCTGATATAAATCTCCTCTTAGGTTAGATTGATGAGTTCACACGTAATTTAAGGGGTTGTGCTCAATTGCTGCATAAGCATCAACCACAAATTGCTGGAATAATCTCCCTCTTTAAGAAGTAGCTTGCCTTCCAATTCGCCAAATTGGATTCTAAATGCATAGAATTCCCTCATTGAAATAAAATCTCTTGCTCTATTAGCTGTTGTTGCAAATTTGATTTTGCAATCCCATCCATATGTGCCATAGGGAAATAACAACGGATACTACAAATGCATATAACACATATATTTCGTTGATTCTGGAAACACAACCGATACTTAGGATTTGATTTTGAACTAATTTGTTTTCGTTCTTCTATCCACATTATTGCACTGCACTGGGGACATACCAATGTCCTTATTCCAAATGTCCATCGTTTGTTTATTCGACGTCTTTGTCTTTGACGTAGAACGGAAGTTTTACCTAATAGGTTTACCATATGAAAGATTAGGTTTGGATTATACTATTAATTATTGGGTAATATGTACTAAATAGCCCCAATCAATTTCTAGATTTTAAATGTTGGGTCAAAACAATTATTTTAGCGGATTATGACCATACAATTTTTATGGGTAGCGAAAATTAGACTCCGGCCAAAATTCCAAATGCTTTTTGCCTAAAAATATAAAAATACCAATATATTATCAATTGAAACCATATGACCCGACCCGTCCAATTCATCTTCTCCGACCACCCAACTCCCTCTGTTAAAAATTAATCTTCTTCAAAAAACAAATTGGGTCAATTTTCAGGGTCTGCAAATGATTGAGAGACAATTTCTTCACTGATTCAGAGAACCTGTGGTGAGAGACAATGATCTTCCACCAAATCTCAGTTAAACAACCAAAACATGAAATTTACCTCTTCGGCACCTTCGCAAATGCAGGGACGATTACAGGGAGGCGGGGGGGAGCCGATTTTTAAAAATACTACTATTTATCGAAATTTTATGTGTATTTTGGAAAATTTTGAAATTTTTTATCAATTTCGCTTCCCCCAAGAATTTTTTTTTGCCTTCTTTTATCGCCCTCAAGAATTTTGAATTTTTTTTATCAGTTTTGCGCCCCCCCCCCGACATCAAATTCTTGCTTCGTCCCTGCGCAAATGCCTAGAGAGAGTGAAGTTGAAGCTGGAAAAACAAAACAAAACCCAAATTTTGCGTCGACGATTCAAACAAAAGAAAGACATCCCCACCCACAACCTCTATTCCTCTTCGTCTTCAATTACCCCCACCCCCATCCCCACATCCCTGAACACTCCTCCCCTGCGTAACCCACCCACCCACCAACCGCCGCCTCCTTATACTACCTCACAGAACTATCATCTATTTTTCGCATCAAATTTCAATAATTATAGATATGTGAGGTTGATTTGTCAAAGATATGAACTATGAGTTCAATCCACTGGAAATGGGCTCGGATTACAAACAAATATTAACGGTGGCTAAAACCCAGGCGAGAATTGATTCTCTTATCATCTTCAAACTCCAAATTTATACTGATTCCCTTAATTTGAAATTGCATGTGTGAAATTTTGTGTATTTAGAAGGCTTTAGAAATTAAAGTTATTTTCTTTGTTATTTTTTGTTGTCGCATGTGATGACGAGGTTGCCGGAGAATGCTTTGGCGGGGTTGGTTGTTTTTTTATGATATGGTGAGGGTTTATGATCTTGGATTCACTGATTGTCTGAGGGTGGTGCATTTTCATGGTGAGCGGGATTTTTCATCAGAGCAGGTAAACTTGATTCTCTTAATTTGAATTTGCATGTGTGAAATTTTGTGTATATAGAAGCTTTAGAAATTAAATTTAATTTCTTTGTTATTTTTGGCTACTAAATTGATATCAATTTTGTGCAGATTGGTATTGGAATTGGGGAATTAGGTATACGAAGTTGATCCTGATGAGTAATTAGTTATTTCTGTCTGCGTGTATGACGCATAATCAAATTCGTATTAGGTTTCGACTGTTTATACATGCATCTGTATAAGTTTGTGTATTTAGGGGTTGATTAGAGGAGAAATTTATGTTATGATTTTTTCTTCTATTGAATTCTTATTTTTTCAGTAATGGCTTTGTTTTGCAAATTTTTAACTTTTTGAACGCCCGAGGGCGGAACCCCATGAACGGGGAGATAGAACAACCACATGAGCATGGAGAGAACAGCCAGCCTGGCTCTGACATGCGCCATGTGCCATACATGTAACCCAGGCTCACATTTTAAAGCGGCCCCCAATTCCTTTTTTTTAACAGAAAGGCCCCCAAATCTTAACGTAAAGGGCCCCTCAAATCTTTAACAGAAAGGGCCCCAAATCCTTAATGAAAGGGCCCCAAATCTGAGAATGAAATCACTTAACAAAAAAAAATTAATATCCTCACAACAACCGTTGAAGAAGCCGGGAAGCCGCCACGCCGCCACCGACTCTCTGCCTTCATCGTTGTCCTTCATCCACTCCACAATCCACAAAAAGTTGCTTAATTTTAATTTTTAAGTCTTTGATTTTGCGTTTTTCTTTCTTTATATATTGTATTGAATATTTTAATTATGCCTCCAAAATTTAAAAAATATGAATGTGGATCTGAAAAGCGTAAGAAAAAACAAAAAGTCAAGAGTTAACTCACTCTAAAAGGAGCTCTTGATAAATTTGTTGTGAAAGAATCACATGTGTGTATTGAAAAAAATTTGAAGAGTTAACTCAGTCCCTACAATTTTTTTTTTATATAATTTACACTTTAAAAAAATTAAGGGGCCTAATTTTGGTAATTAGCACAGGGCCTCACAGATGTTCGAGACGGGTCTGAGAACAGCCCCATGAACGGGGAGAGAGCACCCTAGATAAGGGAGAATAAAGCTCACCGCACGCTGGCGGAGGGTATCGAACCCGGGACCTCTCGGTCACGGGCCAGGCAAATGGCAAATTTTTAACTTCATTTGCCATTTGTTTCTGTTTTCTGGGCTGGTTTTAGGAGATACATAAAGCCTGTTATTTTTACGTTTTTTTTGCAGCTGCCAGTGCGTGATTGTGGAATGGAATAAATTAAAAGCAGATCTGCTTGAGAATGAGAAGAAGAAATCACCAACAGTTAAACTTAGTGATGGAAGATTTTTTATTATTTATTTATTTATTGGGAGAGGACAGACCTATCTATTATAAAAAATGGGAGATTCAAGAAGTGGGGAGGGGATTCGAACTCATGACCTCTACATCATGAGGCTTCAACCTTTGACACTATTACCAATGCCTCATTAGCCGTGATGGAAGATGCTTGACTTATAGAGAGTTGGGTGTGCCCAAGGAGGATTCCAATTATAATCATTTTTTTTTTTGCTAAATAATTCCAATTATAATCATTGTTCATATGGCTTTGGTACAATTTATTCGCTATGAGTTTATGATTTGGAATTTTTCAACTTTTCTCAATGGGGGAATCCAAAATTGAACTTTCTTTTACTTTAAGATTAATTTTGAAGATTAATTTTTTTGTATGGGAAGAGTATAACATTGAAGATCTTGGGATTTAAAATAATTGATCTCTTGCTTATTTGAGCATGTTTAATTATTGGATTAGATTGGACTAAACGACGAACAAATTGGGATGTCTGAAATTGAAAGAGAGGAATCATGGAAATAAATTTTAGTTTGAATGCCAACTTAGAATTTCATACAGGAAATAGATGGAGAGTATATGTAGGTTCTTTAATTTTAATTAAAATCAATTCATAAAAATAAAAGGAGAAAAAGAAAAAAATTTAAATGACCTAACTAAGACACACAAATAAAATGGTGAAAAGAAAGAATTTTGATTTGAAGTGGCATTATCAATATTCACAGATGAGTTCAAGATTTCTCAGAGAATATGTCAAAACTGTACACCAGATACTTTTGTGAAGTTTGTGTCACTGAGAAGTTACACAAAACAGATAAAAATTTAGGGGGAATAATCATGTTAACAAAAGAGGGAGGCTAAGAGAATATAAAAAAATCATTTTTCTACTAGTAAGACAAAACCGTAATTTTAGGAATTAGGTTCTTTTCCAAGACATAATTAACAAATCAAACATTGAAATTTAAAAATCAGGAAAACAATTACTTTCGCAATCAAATGATTACGGTGCTTAAAAGAAAATTATTGTGTGCGCAATAGCAGCTCAATTTGTTTTCGGGTGGTAAGTTGTGCATAATGACACATGGTCGAATCTTACAAGACGTAAATGATTATGGTGTTTAAAAAAATCCTTTAGTCCACAAGGGCAGTTCAAATGGTTTCGGGGTGGTTGATTGTGCACAAGACACATTATCTAATATTGGGAACCGCAGTGTGAAAGTTTCAACCCTCCAATGTGGGTTGACTTCTTGTGGTGGGATCCCCATCATGGGCATGCCTTAAATGGGGATGGGCGGACTTGCCCGCTTTTTTTACGGGCCATCAAAAGGGATGTCTGTACCCACCCGCCGAATACCCCTGGCCAGATGGGCATGCCCGCGACCCTTTTATTATTATTTGTTTTTTAAAAAGATAGATCAAATCTGAAAAAAATCAATAAAATGCAGTTCTTTCTCATTCACTTACAGTTTTTAGTCCTGTAGAGGGGAAATAAAAATTCAAAATAGTTCAAGAACAATCAAATCAAATTCTACCATATCCCGAATAGTTTTAAAAAATAATCAAATCAATGTCTACAATTTCAAGAATAATTCAAGAGCAACATTCAAAAATTAACAAACATACTGAAGTCAAAGGAACAAAAAATAGATACTGTTTTTTTAATATCCTCCATCTATTGATCTAGATATTGAACACGAAATACTACTTGAATCCACTTTAGATAATGTTGATTCCTCCTCATCATCTTCATATATAAAGCACACACACCTTAAGAAGTTAAAACGTTATAAATGATAGAGATAATCACTATTTATGCCCCTGAGTTATCTTTCAAAAGCAAATGTTACCCCTAAGGAATATATCGTGTCATTTGTATCCCCAACAACTTACAGGGTGCCATTTATGCCCAAAAGTGGCGGCGTCCGGCGAAAAGAGGCGGTGTTGCACATGTGCGAACCGCACAAGCATATTTTCAGGGGCAATTTCGTCCATTCATATTTTTAATTAAAAACAAAAATAAACCCTCCCCCATTCCTCCCCATCCCCTTTCCCACCACTACCAATTTCAAGAACAACCACCTATACCCACCACCACCAAAGCCGCCGCCTCCTCCACCAATTTCTTCACTTAAACTCCATTTCACAGAAGCATCTAAACATCACAAAGAACAAGCCCTCTCCCATTCCTCCCCACCCCTCTCCCACCACTACCAATTTCAAGAACAACCACCTATCCCCATCACTACCAAAGCCGCCGCCGCCTCCTCCTCCTCCACCAATTTCTTCACTTAAACTCCATTTCACAGAAGCATCTAAACATCTCAAAGAACAACAAAGAAAAGGAGCTAAGAACATGAAGAGAGAAAAAATAAAAATAAAAATACCTAGCAGTGGTGAGTGGCGGGGGAGGGAGAGAGGATTTCGCCATTTTTGGGCATAAATGGCACCCCGTAAATTGTTGGGGACACAAATGGCACGATATATAATCCTGAGGGGTAACAGTTGCTTTTGAAAGTAAACTCAGGGGCATAAATAGTGATTATCTCAAGAGAAACGAATTGGTTTTCTTTTTCAGTTTTTCTTTTTTCTTTTTGGAGAAGAAGGATGAGAAGAAGAAGGAGGGTGAGTGGTGGAGGAGATGGCGGAGGGAGGGAAGGGTGAGTGTCGGGGGAGGGAGGGAGTGAGGGGTGAGTGGTGGAGGAGATGGCGAAGGGAGGGAGGGGTGAGTGGTAGAGGAGATGGTGGCGATGGAGAAGGAATATGGGCTTCTCTTCTCTTTCTTTTTGGAGAAGAAGTACTAAGAATGAAGATGGAATGACGATTTTGCCCCTCTGATTTCGCATGTGCAGTCCACACATATGGAACGCCGCCCCCTCTCACCGGATTCCGCCATTTTTGGGTATAAATGGCACCCCGTAAATTGTTGGGGACACAAATGGCACGATATATTCCTTAAGGGTAACAGTTGCTTTTGAAAGATAACCTAGGGGCATAAATAGTGATTATCTCTAAATGATAAATGATAAGTTAGAACATAATTTAGTTACCGTCAGGGATAAAACCGTGAATTCAATTGCGTACACATATTGAGTTTGTACATATCTAAGAAGAAGATAACTCATATGTTTGGTAAGAAAGCGTGCAAGAAGATAGTGGAGATATAAGACTTGTTCAGTTTGGAGAAGATTGAAGAGCCTTATTAATCCTATCCAAAATTAATAAAAAAAAACAAAACAAAGTGGGCATGCCCGTTTGCAATCAGCCCATACCCGCATGGCCCGTTACCCACACGGGTATGCCCGTTGATACCCGCATTTAAATGGTCATGGAATTCATAGCCCCATACCCGCCCATTAATCTCACGGGGCAGGCATGCCCGCCAGCGGGCATACGCCCATTTTGACAGCTCTAGCTAAGACAAGTTCTCCCACATGGTCGGGCCGCTGGGTCACCTTGATTTACATCCTCCAAATTCTATATCGTACTAGAGAGTGGGGGCTCTGTTGGTATGGCTAACACCTTTTTTGTGCAGAAAAAAAAAATCCTTTTATAGTGGTTATAAATTCGTGCCCATGTAAATTCATTTTTCAAGTAGATTTTCTGACAACCTCAAATTGTTAGAAAAGAATCATTCTAACTTATTTCTTGTCAGATACATCTTCAGTCTCATTTGTTGATAATTGTTTCATTGGTAAATAATTATCAAGTGTCCGCATATTTTTTAAGTTCTACCATTATCTTTAACTTTTAAAGTAAAAAAAAATAGTACTTATCAAGCAAATTGTTATTGTTGAGAATTCACGTCGGCTATTTTGTGAGTATATTTGCAATATATAAGACTTGAACAATCATTTCCCTTTAAGATACATTTTGAGAGATTGAGTTAGGCATAAATCTATTTTTAACATAGATTTGCATATTCCGATGCTGCATAAATCTATCAGAGTCGCATATTCCGATGTTGGGTTCCACTAAAGTTCATGCTTCAAATGTCCAGTTCTGGCGTGAGGGTGTTGAGAATCTCATATCGGCTAGCTTTTGAGCATATTTACAATATATAAGGTTTGGACAATCCTCAACCATTTAGTTACCTTTTGAATGATTGAGTTAGTCCAAATCCATTTTTAACAAATATATGTGATAAGAGACAAAAAGGAGAACAGATTTGATCCGCAAATTTATGTTGCTTTTTAAGTTAACTATGTTCCTTCTATATAAATTAAACTATCATTCATGTAGAGTAGCTAGTAATATGATATTACATTCGATCGCATGATACGAGATCGAATCTCCTAACACAATTATGAAGAAAAAAAGGCTGCTATTCATGCACAATGTAGACCACTGCTGTATAGTGAAAACTAGTGTTACAAACCGCGCGTTGCACAGGTGGTAAGTACTGCATGTCTTCAAAAAAAAATTGTAATATGTAATCGTTCTTGTCATTAAGCCAGCTACACAATATGGATGATCCATCAACTACAAGTATCAAAGAAAGATCAATAAAAAACAATTATGATAAAATAAATAGTTTGTAAAATTCTAGAAGTTTCACCATCCAATCACAAACTTCAATTTTTCACTAAAAGAAATTAAAAAAAAAAATAGAGATGTGATCCAAATCTGCAATTAAAATTAATTAATTTCTTACCATTTTGTTTTTTTAAGAGTGCCATTTTGTACTTAACAAATACATCAACTAAAAATTAATTTTTAAAAAATCGTGCTATTAACATTTAGCCCCACCACCCAAAGGAAAAGGCGCCATTTGCACATAATCCGTCAGAAATTGCTTTTCAATAAGGAATTTCAGAGGTTTATCTCATTCTAATATGGTGTAGCATTTTAATTTGGATTCCTTAGCAAATATCGTAATTTGGCATCAAGGAAGAGTAAGAGACGAGGGGATTGTACTCCTCAAATCCATCGTCACAGGGGATCGGCCCCGAGATTTTTAAAAATACTACTAGATATAGTAACATATAGTAATTTTTATGTGTAGTTCAAAAAAATTTATCAAGTTCGCCCATAATTTTTTTTTCCCAGTTTTTATCGATAGGTCGACGTACTATTGCAATTTTTCGCCCCAAAATACAATTTCTGGATTCGTCCCACTCACAGCCCTTTTGTCCTTTTTTTTTTTTTTTTTATTTTTAGCTAAAAAACAATCAACCAATTGATAATCAATTTTGAGGAGACGACCCAAAATGAGAGAATAAGTAGTGATAGGATTATTGAGTCAGTGTTGTATAATCACTGTTATGAATATTATGGATGTCCTTTTGCATTTTCGTATGATTCAAATCATCTCTATTTAATGTATTGAATGTCTAACATTTTTGACCTTTCAAGTGGCATAACATTCATTGTATGTTATATATCTCGTATTCTATAAATAGGCATGTATAGTTGTGGAAAAGATGAACAAGAAGAAATACAATGCTCCTCCTTCTCTTGATCTCTTGAGATTTCGTTCTATCATATTATATATTAGTAATTTCTATTTGAAGTTTCAAAACATGTTATCAACACGAGACTCTACTCAGCTAATTAATCTATTCACAGTTACATTGTGCTAATAAGCCAAAGGATTGAGGTACGCTTTTATATCGATTGAAATTTATATATATATACATATATATCTTAATTGTTTAGTATTATTGATTTTGAGAGATCTAATTAATAACAATTATATACATTTGTTTTTGAAAAGAATAATTTTAGTAGTTGATTGTATGTAAAAGACTAGAAGGAACAAGATCAGTAATAGAAACATAGATATGTTCTTAAGATCGTGTCATAATTAACTAGAAATGTTCTTAAGGATTAAACTGAAATCTATCATTCTGTAGAACTTTCAAGCAATCATTCATGTTAATCATAGCCTAGTAGTCATGAGAGGATTTTGGAACAATCAGCACAACGTCCCTGGCTCCTATGCGGAACAGTTTTTTGTTCAGTACTGCGGGACACGATATCAGCCGTCGGATGAGATTTTCTAACGGTCCAGATCTGGAGAGAGCAATTTTTTTATTTTTTATTTTTTAAGTCCAGCCGCAACTTTTCTCTCTTCAGATCTGGACCATTCAAAATCTCATCCGATGGCTGGAATTGTTCCGTACGTGCGGAAAAAAATCTGTTCCGCATAGGAACCGGACTGCACACACAATGGGTACAAACTTCAGATGGTTGGTGCGAAAAGATTCCAATGGGTCAGTTCAATGGAGAAATCTTTTCAGCTAGAATAGTTCTTAGACTTTTTTAGCTAAAAAAAACATTTATGGCCACTTCCGTCCTGGGCTGACGTGGCGTTTCCCAAACGCGCCTTGCCACGCCAGCCCAGGACGACCTCCAGAGAGTTGGCCAAAAAGACTTTGTTTTTTCCATTAAATTCTGACATATTGTTTTTACCTGAAACACTTAGTTTTTTGTATTTTTCATACAAATTTATGAGTTGGTATTTTATAACCAAAAAAAAATTCACTAAAACAGAATTTTTACCAAAAATGTGTACAAAAATTACTTTGGCAAAACTTGCTTTATTAATAAAAAAAACAAGCATTGTATGTAGCAACAATTAAACAAATGAAAGAAAAAAAAACTAAATTCTATCTACTGCCCCAACGGTGTGTATCTAACGGTCATTTTCGGATTCTTCCGCAGATAGTATGTGTGACCATCTCTGGTTCGCAGGGTACTACCATGCCCCGTTCGGATGACTTCAGCACATTCGTGGTCGATATAAATCGGCTCCTCAGGTGAATCTGGCTGGAGCAGTGGAGTGTGCTGTTGCGTCTGCGTTAGGTTCATGTGTAGGCTGTACGAGGGCGATGCACCAAAAAAGCCTTCCGCCTAGTCCCGATGTAGAGGGACCCGCTCCAGTATGCCCCCCATATGACTACCCGGAGAAAGAGTGTTAATGCTAAGAAATTGGTAGTTGAATTCAGAGGGTATATCAGCTTGAGTCTGAGGCTGAGTCTGATCTTCCGGCAGTTGAGACGGTCCTGCCTCCTCGCCACGTTGCCGAAGGCGCCGCGCGGGAAGATGCTCCTGAGTAGCCTTCCGAGTTCGACGAGTACCCTGCCTCCCAACTGGATCCCTACCTTGAACAGGCTCCCTCGGTTGTGTGAACGATTGCAGAACGACAGCTTCTGCTACGTCGGCAGCGCGCGATCTACAAGCAACTGATTTCCCAGGCGCTACGAATGCATTTTTTATGGTTTTGGTAGCCCAGGTGATGAGACCCTTGTACTGGCTCACACTTCGTGGGACAGGCTGTTAGTAGTGCCCTAGGACCATTAGCACATGTTGTGCGTTTTATTATCTTTTGAGCATGTAATTGAATAGTTAATTTTGCTTTTGATTATCAAATGTGTGATTTGATAGTAAAACTCATTAGCTTATGTAATTACTATTCTAGAAGTCCCTAGTTTTATGTAATGCTTAATTACTATGAAATAAAACTAGTATGATTGTTGATTGATGATCTTGTTTTACTGATCATGTGTAATGGATACAAATCACATCATAGATGCAATATATAGGGATACATTGTATTGGACGTGATCCGTCAAAGAAGTAATACTTCATGGTCTTAAGTCATAAGTATTACTTCCTCAATATTATTTTAGAATCCTTAGACCTTATGTCTTCATTGATTCTAGTATGAATGGAGCCACGTTTTGACTCAGTCGGACGTTACTTGTAACAGAGTAATCAATACGACTGATGATCGGATGTAGTGTCCTATCATAGCTTGAATGTGAGAGACATTGTAAGGAATTTGTCCCTCTCTATTATTAGAGAGAGATATCCATGGGCCCTCGATAGGGAAAAGATCTGTTTAAATGCATGGCCGTTCTCAAATGTATTTGATAAAGTGGTTATCAAATGCTATTTGTCAAAACATGATCTACACGGAGATCGAGCATAAATACAATTAAGCTTAATAAGGGTGACGACCACCATGCCTTATGCTTAATTAGGATATCGCGAGACAAAGGGATTAAATAGTGGATTGATATTAGGTTCCGTTGTATATTCATTCACTTTGGGTAGTCACAATGTCCCTGCTAGGGACCGCTTGTGATTTACTGGACTCACACTACTACTAAGTGTGTTTTCATTGCCATTGTGAGATGAACCTACAAGGTCACACGCATAGACGAGCTAACTGAGCTTTATGTCCGGATTCAATGAATCTAGAATGTGTCTAGGTTCATTGTTTCGACATTTGTCTTTCCGAAAATAATAAAGTGTTTATTATTCGAATTAGAGATAGGGGCAATTTCGGTATTTTACCTATAGCTGGGATTACGTGGGAGTTATTATCCGATAAGGACTCCCACTACCAGCAGAAGTCTAGGGGACGTGGGAGTCAAAGACTCCCACTGCCGAGAGGAGTTGAGGATGTGAGAGTTAGTTATGGGAACAAACTCTCACACCCTATATAATGAACTCTTGGCCGAAACCCTAGGGACACAAGTTTTCAGCTAAATAATACCGATAATTAGAAAACCGTTTTTCTATTCTAGCCCCTCCCTTTTCTCTCTGATTCCCGAAAAATTCAGAAAAGACGAAGAGCTAGCAATCGCTGCCCGTTTCGTCGCGTGGATACCGGTAGAGGGACTTTCCGCAAAGGGAGATCAATCGGTAGCAACATCCGATCCAAGAAACATCATCCTCCATTCAAGAAGTAGCTTCTTGAATCCAAAACCGTAAGTTTTTCTTGCTGTTTCTTGCTGTTTTTCGAATTGTTTCATTTGAGCGGATCCTTCAGGGGAGGATCCATGGGTGTTTGGAACGAGTTTCCGCCCATGAATCCCTTCACAGGCTTCTCGAATTCTTCCAGCATCAACCTGTTAGACTCCTCCTGTAACATAAATATTAAAATTAGTATACTCAAAATTAAAAGATTTATGTTGACAACAAAAAGAATAAAACTTACCAAAATATCCACAGCTGTAGCATTGGGTTGAATATCCATCGGGAGTGGCCTGGGATCCTTATTTCTTGGGTTCGTCAGACGGTGAACGGTAATGTTATTGTACCAATCCATGTACTTACGGGTAGGTGCAATAACATTACCGAGGACGGGAGCAGCGCCATTCAGTACATCGACGTGGTCGCCCCACAAAGTTATGTAATCACCGTGGACGTTTTGCTAATTTTTTGTCGGGTTCGCTTTCACCGCATGGAGGTCTTGACCCTCGACCGAACCCTCTGTCCCTGCCGACATTGGTACCACTTGGTGGAAACCAAATTGCCTCATAACCATGGCAGGTAGGTGGTACTCAACTATCTCGAAGCAGATGAGTGGCGTACGGGCTCGATAGGTCATCAAGAAGTCTTCATACCGAGCCACTCTCTGCAATTACTGAATCAGGGTACGGTCTCCAGATAAACTGCAAAATAAATTCAAGTTAATGTAAAACAATTTATTTAATAAAAAAATTGCGAGAATATCGAAATTAACTTATCCATTGTGTCTCCGTCATCAAATCTAGCTGATCACAAATCACCAACAATTGCTATTTTGCCGCGTTGCGGAAACTCCGACCTGTATTCCACCTTGCCCTGTGATGTCTACCGTCAGCGGGAATCTCATTTGGAATCGGGCCTCGGTTCGCCGGATGGAGACATGAAATTCGCTCCCACGCCCACAACTGGTCAAAACAAACAACATCGATTATTAAATATTCAAATCACAGATTCACATAAAACTTTATATAATTTAGACAAACCTGAATCAGCAAACAACAGCTGACAATATCCTTGGAATTAGCCATGCACGAGATGTACATCTGGTGGTACAAATGTGCAAGTATACCGCTAACCTAAGAAGTCATGTCTTGCTCGAGGGGACCACTGATGGCGAGTAGATAACGTATGTTCCCCGGGACCCCCGACTTATCGTGAAAAAGGAAACTACCCATCAATATGAAGACCAAAGCCCGAGCCATCTACTCTACCGCGAGCGGGGTATCATCATGTCCTAGGGGCACACTAATGTGGGCATAAACCTCGATCAGCTGGAGAGTGTTTCCCCTAATTGCATCCTCATCGGGTCGGAATCGTAACAGCTCGAACACGTGATTAACCCACTGAGGTTTCCTCAAATTGTAGTCCGTAGCCAACGACACTACGTGGCCACTAGTAGGTAGTCCTAGAAGACATCCTACGTCCTCTAGTGTAATGGTCGCCTCACCGCAACGTAGGTGAAACGTACGGGTCTCCGGGCGCCATCTCTCTACTAAGGCAGTCACTAGAGCGTGATCTACCTTCATGTGACCCAGCCTACAACATCCTCCAAAACCTAATTGGTCTATTAGGTTTATTATGTCAGGGTTGGTTTCTCTTTGGTACGCTTCATAAGAATTACATGCACTTCTAATAACCTTTAAAGGTTCGTTCAGTGACTCCTCCCCATGCCATATTGCTAAAGATCTATGTGACGACTGTTTGTTTAAAACACTAGCATCAAAAGAACCGGGCTGAAGATGAGTAGGTAGAGACATCTATACAAAAAAATAATAGACATACAATTTATCAGAAAAAACACATGTTATATCACCAAATTCACAAATGCCCTAAATTCAAAATTTTCACAAGTGCCCTAAAATCACAAATGCCCAAAAATCAAAATTTCAACAAATTACTCTAAATTCCCAAATTCACAATTATTTATAAAAATTTATAAACTTAATTCTCAAAATTTATAGATAAATTCAACACATAAAGTTAAATTTCCAAAATTAAAAATTAAAAAAAATTAAGGTTTATACCTTTGAAATTGAGAGAGAGAGAGAGAGAGAGAGTAAGGTGGTGGAAGCGGTGGCGGTGGCGGCTGGGGCGGGAGGGAGAGAGGCGGCACTGGCAGTGGGGTGGGGGGGAAAGGTTTTTTTTTTCTTGCCTTAGCTTTTTTTTTTTTTTTTTTTGCTTGGTCTCGCGTGAAGGGAGAAGAAGAGGCTGATGGGGATTTAGGGCTGGAGGTTCCGTCCTCAACAGAAATGTTGTCTCCAAAACAATCAATGCCATAGTTAGCTCTTTCTGGGACTTCCGTCTTGGACCCAGGGACTTCCGTCCTGAACAGAAATGTTGTCTCCAAAACAATCAATGCCATAGTTAGCTCTTTCTGCTAAAGTATGGTTAGTCAAATGCAAAGCTCTAGCTAGTGAGTGTTATAATACTATGATAGTTGTTTATCTTGTTTTATTTGATTTGCATGTGAACACTACACTGACATAATTTTGAAGCACTTTTACTTTCAGAATTCAGATAAGAATCATATGATATATTTAAGTGTTAAAGGTTATAAAAAATTATACCCACAACAATGGCCCAAGATCAGCGTCATATGATCCAAATGAAAGAGCCCATCCTAAGACTAGAACCCAACCCATTTGCTGGAAACACATATTAGAGGAAGGATGACACAGTAAAGCCGACCCGGTTAACTAAGAACCATGTTCATTAATTTTAATCATTATATTTTTCTCTAATAATGGAAAATATTTTTACAGTTGTTATATTTTCAGCCATGCATATTTTAATTCATTTCACCACATATATATGTATCTCGATATTTGTGTCATATATTCTAATTAACGTATTGGAAGGTCGACGACAATATATAAATAATATTTTGCAAATCAAATATAATTTTGTAAATTTTCTTCTAATTTGATATATTCCTTGTATAGTTAATAATGTCGAACCTCGTAAAACTTAAAATTGTGGCTCTTGATATTACTGGAAAGAAATATTTATCTTGGGTGTTAGATGCTGAAATTCACCTAGATGCAAAAGGTCTTGGTAATTCCATCAAAGAAGAAAATACGACCACAAGTCAAGATAAGGCCAAATCTATGATTTTTTTTCCGCCATCACCTTCATGAGGGACTTAAGGCTAAATATTTGATCGTTAAAGACCCACATGTCCTTTGGAGTAATCTAAAAGAAAGGTATGATCACCATAAAACTGTGATACTTCCCAAAACTCGTTATGATTGGATACATTTAAGTCTACAATATTTTAAATCTGTAAGCGAATATAATTCAGCTATGTTTAGAATTACTTCACAATTGCAGTTATGTGGAGAGAAAATGACTGATGCAGAGATATTTGAAAAAACATTCTCCACATTTCATGCAAACAATTTGCTCCTGCAAACACAATATCGTGAAATGGGTTACGAAATATTCTCAACTGATATATTGTCTCCTTGTGGCTGAGCAAAATAACGAACTATTAATAAAAAATCACGAATCTCGACCAACTGTTTCTACTCCATTCTCTGAAGCGAATGTGATATCCTATAACAAGAAGGAATTAAAAGATAAAGAGCATACCATCAACAATGGTCGTGGTCCTGGTCGAGGTCAAGGTGGTCATTTCAAGAAAATATATTCCCACCAGAAGTGGCACTACAAATATGGTAACAGATATGAGAAAGATAAAGTTGGCCATCGTCACCAAAACATCTTGTTGAGCTTTATCAGCAAACATTGAAACAAAAAGGAAAAGTAGAAACAAATTTTGTGTGTGAAAATGACAATACACATGCTAATACAACTAACTTGGAAGCTATTGATTTCTTCACCACCCCTGAAGAGAATAACTAATCCTTAAATGTTTTATGATCGTTTTTAGCTTACAAATATATATTCATGTTTGTCTTTTACATTCTGAACTTTATGGCCTTAGTATGCAATATTATATAATATATGAAGACCTTTTATTTTTAATATTTCTTGTGACATTTATTTTTATTTGTGAAGAATATGAATATATCTCTAGTTCAGTTAACAACAAATGGTGAAGATTTATATCTAGCAGACTGTGCAACTACTCATACGATACTTAAAGATAAGAAATATTTTTCTCGGTTGATAATGAAAAAGACTAGTGTAAGTACAATATCGGGTAGTACAAAAATTATAGAAGACTCCGGAAGAGCACAAGCATTGTTGCCTTGGGGAACGAAACTTGAAATAATTGATGCATTATACTCTCCAAAGTCTCAAAGAAATTTGTTGAGTTATAAGGATATCTGTCATAATGGATATCGCATTGAGACAACCAATGAAGGAGATGATGAATACCTTCAAATCACGAGCATATCCCAATGAACTAAATGCACTTTGGAGAAATTTCCAGCATTCTCCACTGATTTGTACTACACAAAAATTAATTCAATTGAGTCACATTCTATAGTAAACCAAAAGTTTACTGATAACTTCATAGTTTGGCATAACCGGTTGGGCCATCCCGGTTTTATAATGATTCGAAAAAATAATGGAAATTCATGTGGACATTCATTGAAGAGCCAACAGATTCTTTCTAAGAAGTTTTCATGTGCCGCTTGCTTACAAGGCAAGCTGATTATTCGTCCATCATCGGTCAAGATAAATTTTGAATCTATCAATTTTCTAGAACGTATACAAGGAGATATATGTGGGTCAATCCATCCCCCATGTGGACCGTTCATATATTTTATGGTTTTAATTGATGCATCCACTAGATGGCCACATATATCATTGTTATAAACTCGCAACCTGGCGTTTGCGAGGTTTCTTGCTCAGTTGATAAGATTGCGAGCACATTTTCCAGATTTTCATATCAAGAATATTCGTCTGGATAATGCTGGTGAATTTACTTCTCATGTCTTCAATGATTATTGCATGTCCATTGGAATAAATGTTGAACATCCTGTAGCACGTGTTCATACACAAAACAGTCTTGCAGAGTCATTAATTAAACGTCTTCAATTGATTGCTAGACCGTTGGTTATGAATTCTAAACTCCCAAATTCTGCTTGGGGACATGCTATATTACATGCATAATCACTAATTCGCATAAGCCAACAAGTTATCATAAGCCAACAAGTCATTAATTAAACTTCTTCAATTGATTGCTAGACCGTTGGTTATGAATTCTAAACTCCCAAATTCTGCTTGAGGACATGCTATATTACATGCATAATCACTAATTCGCATAAGACAACAAGTTATCATAAGTTCTCCCCATCACAAATGGTTTTTGGTCAGGAACCAAATATTTCCCATATAATTGTTTTTGGATGTGCAGTATATGTACCGATTGCTCCACCCCAGCGATCTAAGATGGGTCCTCAGAGGAGATTGGGAATATATGTTGGATATGAGTCCCCGTCAATAATTAAATATCTGGAACCATCTACGTGTGATTTGTTTACGGCTCGTTTTGCTGATTCCCATTTTAACGAGTCAGTTTTTTCAACATTAGGGGCAGAAAATAAAGAGTTGAGAAAAGAAATTACTTGGAATGAATTATCATTGCCTCAATTTGATCCTCATACTAAACAATGTGAGCTAGAAGTTCAAAAGATAATTCATTTACAAAGTTTAGCAGATCAATTGCCAAAACGCATTTACTGACCCGAAAAAAGTGACTGAGTCACATATCCCAGCTATGAATGCTCCAATCAAAATTGAAGTCCCAGAAGGACAAACTCAAGCTTCTGTAAAACACAAGAGGGGGGGTGAATTGGGTTTTAACTAATCTTGCTAACTTTTTCGAATACTAATCAATGCAAGTGAGAACTTGAGCAAGATGAATGAAAGCTAAAGCAAAAACCCAATCAACAAGACAAAGGATTTAGAGTGGTTCGATTCACTTAGAATCTACATCCACTACCTTGAGCCGCACCCAAGGATTTCAACAAACTTCACTAAGAAGATGCCCACACAAAGTAGGACTTTTACAATTGCCCACACAAAGTAGGACTTTACAACCAAAGGATGCCCACACAAAGTAGGACTTACAATAATAACCCTATCACTAAGAAAGGGAATTAAGAAAGGTTAAGTACAAGGTTGTTCACTCTTCTAAGTGAAAGATATAGTACCTTTGAAGCACAAACAATTTAGCTCTTGAACATATGAAGTCCACTCTTTGTCTTGCTTTTGAAAGAATACTCTTGAATGCTTTAGATCATAAGGATGAAGAGTATTTTGCTTTGAAAGTGTTTTGGCTTGATGAGAGATCAATGAATATTTGATATGCAAGCCTTAGAATCTTTCTCTAGCTTTGGAGAATATATACATTTCAAATTTGGGTGAAAAACGACTCTTTAACTGGTCGAAAAAGCGGCTAGTAACGATGCAGCACTTGTGAGACCGTCAAAGGACCTCGGTTGACCGAACCAAGGTCGGTTCCACTTTGGCCTAGGTCGGTCGACCGACCAAGACCATAGGTCGACCGAACCAGCCCAATTAGGTCGACCGGCTGACCGGTTGAGCTCTCGCTCGCTTTCGGTTGATCCGAACTTGAGCTCGGTTGACCGAACTTCCAAAGTGATTTTTCACACGTTTTGAAATCTTTTGAAGTCTTTTGAAGTCTAAAAAGGTTTTCCTAAAAGGTAACAAGTAAGAGAACTTGGAAAACTTTTCTAAAAGACTTAACTATGAAATCAAAGGCTTTTTGGATAAGAACACATGTAAAGATCATTTTGAAACTTAAGCCTTTTGAAAACGTGTTTATGAAAACATGCAAGACTAGAGTGAGAAGCTTATGTTCATAAGAGCTTTGGTTAGAGCTTTAAAGATTACGACTAATGACGACAAAGCTAAACTAACCAAACTAAGTCTTCAATCTTCAATCTTCATAGATGAGCCTTGAATAGTATGACTTTGAATCTTGAACATGGCTTGATTGAAGTACTTAGAGCTTCCTACAAGATTTCCAATATTCTATCACAAAGATTAAGATCATTAGACACAACATCAAATGTTTGTCCAATATCAAAAACGAGTTCGTTCGCCCTCTAGGGGCTTACAATCTCCCCTTTTTGATTATGACAAACTTTGATGTAATAAGATAGAATATGGACAATGTAAGTACATGGAAGCATGGCAAAAGGATCTAAGAACAAATAAGTACAAAGACTAATGCTTAGAAGATACCAATTGTATACGATACCAATTGTAAAGACAAAAATATGCAAAGACATAAGCACTAGCATTATAAGTTCTTTTGCCATATAAACTAGGGACTCATAGAAGAGCCCTATTTCCCAACCATCCTCCTTGCCTCCTTCCTTCCAACAAAAGGCAAGTTTTAAGACAAATGATATATACAAACATATAAAAGCTCCCCCTCAAAACATGCCGGGTGAAAAGATACAATATAGCTAGAAACATGTTAAGAAGGCTCCCTAGATATCTTTTCCCTTTTTCTACATTCAAGCTAGAAGCATGTAAAGATAACTCCCTTAATTTCTCCCCTTTGGCATAATCAAAAAGATTTCAAACACCAAATAAAATATAATGATTAAGAACATGGGAACATGCTAATACACACGACTTGAATTCATCCAACAACAAGAGTATGTAATATCCATAAAATTCTAGCTCATCAACTACCGGCGGCTATTAAGTCCGCTTTGGTGGTGGAAAAGGGATACACATGCTTGTTGTGAAGCTAAGACAAAAGGAGATAAGGAATAAAACTTAAAAGAACAATCTCCCCTTTTATCAAACATACCATGTTAGCTATTTGAGATGGAAACAAGTTGAATACCAATTGTAATAGTCATAAACTCATTGATACCAATTGTGAAATACATTTGAAAATATAGCTAACAAGAGTTGGAAGCAATACCATAAATACATAAGTAAAGCATATGTATTGCAACCAAAAGATTTAGAGGAAGTATAAGATGACACTTCAAGTACATCCCTCTAATAAGTTAATGGTTAGCTAAATGAGTATTACAACTCTAGAAGCTAGACTAACCAAAAACTCTAATGAGATCGCAAAGGATAAGAAAATGAATAATATGATCTCATAGTTATTTAGGAAGAACACATGAAGAATATGAACATATATACCATGTATAACTTCCAAAATAACTAACACAAATTGGCTATAAGATAAGAAAGTTGAAAACCAAGCCAATAAGTGATGTGATGATGTAAGATATGGAAAATTGAGAATACATCACATATTAGGGGGTACAAGATGAAAACATTTGAAGACTCCCCCTTTATCTCTTAATGATGCAACATTTTAACATGATACTCAAGGACGATAAATATCAAGCACATCATGTTAAGCATATGCAAATGAAGATTAAGCACCATAGAGATAAATTTAGTGCATTCTTGAAGATCTTGATACCAATCATGTGTTTGTACTCTAATTAAGATCTCGAGATATAAGTTGAGCATAAGACACATCATCAAGATAAAAGAACAAATGCACACAAAAAGAGAGTTTAGATAAACATGTTTATGCTTTTAAACCAACATTCTTGTCAAGTTTTGAAATAAACAACTAACATGTTGACAAGCAAAACATGATGTACATAAACCATAATCAAATAGGCACAAAACTCTCTAGTCAATAACTAAACTCATCATATAGGTATGTTTTAGCTCATAAGGATCAACAACAATAGTAATGATCACTAACAAAAGATGAGTTAAGCCTTGTACCTCAATGCTCTTTGAGCTTGGACTTCTTACCATTTTGGTAGATCTTATTTATCAACAAGTACATTGAGGCCTTTTGTGTGATCACTTTCATTGATCATCACAATTTTGTAATCCTTAGCATTTGACTCTTTTCTAGGAGTCTTAGCTCACTTGTGCCATTCCTTGTAGTTCATATCTTCTTCTTGAAGGATAGAACTCTTTGTTACCTACAAGGAATTCTTGATGACAAATTTGGTACCTTTTTAAAGGTCCTTCATGATTAGCTCAATATCATCAAGTAACACATATATGCTTAAGGATCATGGTTATCAAAAACCAAAACAACTAGATAGATTCTTAAATGAATATGACATAACAACACAAGAATCAATCAAGTTGCATATGCTACATCTCATAGATACCTTAGCTCAATAGACATGAATAAACAAGAGCATGCTAAAGGTCATCTATATAATTATTGAATTCAAGCATGTGAGATGCAACATTTATATAAGAGCAAGCATGTATATATATCAAAAACACTTAACTCATTAATCAAAGTGTTATGAGAAGGTGATTTTGATACCTTTGCTTTCTTACCAAGTGATGAAGACATTGGATTGACACTTTGGCTCTTGTCATCACTTGATGCTTTGCTCTTATTATCTAACCAACTTGGTTCTCCAATTGATTGTCATTTGAGCTTTGAGAAACCAAGTGTTGAGGAGTGCTTTTGAATTTCTTCTTTTGGCACATCTCCTTTTACTTCTCCCCCAATGCCACTTCTTTTTGAATCAAGTCCATTGAAGCTTGGTGGCATACATCTAACTTATAAGAACCTATAAGATTAAGGGAAGAGTAGCTTTTGGTACCCACTTTTGTTTGGGTCCATGGGGGTTAGTTAAAATACGCTTAACTTTCCAAATAGTTTTTACCCCTTTTTCAATCTTCTTCTTAACATGGCATCTAGCATTAGTATGACCATGTTTTCCACAATATGTGCAACAAATGTGTGGCTTAGAAGATTTGTGAACATGCTCATGATATCTATTTTGCCTATGTGAGGAACTAGCATGCACAAAGTGATTCTTAGGCAACTTAGAAGAGCTAGCATGATCAATGTGATTAGCATTATAACCAAGACCATGTTTAACATTTGAAGCACGTTGCATATCAAGAATATGATCAAGCTTTTTTGTTCCTTTGGAGAACTTGTCAACAAGTGATGTAAGCTCAACAACTTTGTTTTTCAACCTATCAAATTCAACAAGTTGACATTCAAGAGATGATATTTTATCACATGCTTCTTTGTATTGTAATGAAGATGTTTTGCAAGAGATAATAAGATTTTCATTTTCACATTTCAAGCATTTAACATCATCACACAATTTTTCATTTTCATTAGTCAATATTGATCTTTCATCAAGCAAGGATTCAATTTTAAGCTTCATCTCTTTGTTTTGCTTTGCACATTTTTTCATTTGCTCATACATATCATATAAAAGCTCATTAGGATCATCCTCATCATCATCATCATCATCATCATCATTAGAACATGAAGGGGAAGGAGAAAGATGTACCTCATTACCAAAGGCCATGAAGCAAACATTTGAGTTTTCCTCTCCTTCTTCATTTTCTCTCTCATCTTGATCCCATGTGCATAGCATGCCCTTTGCATTCTTTGATTTGAAGAATTTTTTCTTTTTGTCTTCCTTGAGGCCCTTTGCTTTGGCGGTTGGGCACTTTCCTAAGAGATGCTGATTGCTTCCACATTCATAGCATTCCATCCCATAAGGATTTAGTTCTCTTCTATTTTGAGGGAATTTTCTTCCTTTCCCGGAAAGCATCATTTTCATTCGTTTTACCACTAAATCCATAGTCTCATCATCTACATTGATGTCTTCTTCATCACTTGAATCATTGGAATCATCAACATCAAGAATAGCCTTTAAAGCACCACTCACTTTTGCCCTTTCAAGATGCTCATTCTTTTTTGTGTGTGAGCTCATAAGTGAGAAGAGAACCAATGAGCTCCTCCGTTGGATAAGTCTTCAAATCTTTGGCTTCTTCAATGACTAGAGCTTTTCCTTCCCAACTTTTGGGAAGTGAGTTGAGAATCTTCCTATTTATTTCACCCAAAGTGTAATCTTTACCATATGACTTCAAACCATTTACCACATTGGTGAATCTTGTATTCATCTCATTGATTGATTCATTTGGCTCCATGGTGAATAGCTCAAACTCTCTAACTAGCAAATTCAACTTTGACTCTTTCACTTGATTTGTGCCTTCATGAGTAACTTCAAGCATTTTCCACATAGCATGAGCCGATTTGCTTCCACGAACACGGTTGTACTCATCCGAATTCAAGGCACAACTTAGAATGTTCATTGCCATATAATTTCGAGTCATTTTCTTGGACTCAACTTCATTTAGCTCATTATCCGGTTTTGACATTAAAGTACCATCAACAATCTTCAATGGAATAAAAGGACCTTCTTCAAATATATGCCATAGAGAATAATCAATGGAGCACACATATATCTTGAATCGGTTTTTCCAAGCATTATAGTTGTTTCCATCAAAGAGAGGTGGTCTATTTGTAGAAGAACCCTCTTGGTAGGCTAAAGCGGAAATACCGGCCATGATCTTTACTTCTAGTGGTTAGACTAAAATTGAAGACGAGGCTCTGATACCAATTGTAAAACACAAGAGGGGGGTGAATTGGGTTTTAACTAATCTTGCTAACTTTTTCGAATACTAATCAATGCAAGTGAGAACTTGAGCAAGATGAATGAAAGCTAAAGCAAAAACCCAATCAACAAGACAAAGGATTTAGAGTGGTTCGATTCACTTAGAATCTACATCCACTACCTTGAGCCGCACCCAAGGATTTCAACAAACTTCACTAAGAAGATGCCCACACAAAGTAGGACTTTTACAATTGCCCACACAAAGTAGGACTTTACAACCAAAGGATGCCCACACAAAGTAGGACTTACAATAATAACCCTATCACTAAGAAAGGGAATTAAGAAAGGTTAAGTACAAGGTTGTTCACTCTTCTAAGTGAAAGATATAGTACCTTTGAAGCACAAACAATTTAGCTCTTGAACATATGAAGTCCACTCTTTGTCTTGCTTTTGAAAGAATACTCTTGAATGCTTTAGATCATAAGGATGAAGAGTATTTTGCTTTGAAAGTGTTTTGGCTTGATGAGAGATCAATGAATATTTGATATGCAAGCCTTAGAATCTTTCTCTAGCTTTGGAGAATATATACATTTCAAATTTGGCTGAAAAACGACTCTTTAACGGTCAGAAAAACGGCTAGTAACAGTGCACTTCGGTAGACCGTCAAAGGACCTCGGTTGACCGAACCAAGGTCGGTTCCACTTTGGCCTAGGTCGGTCGACCGACCAAGACCATAGGTCGACCGAACCAGCCAATTAGGTCGACCGAAGCCAGTCAGTTGAGCTCTCAGTTTCTGCTCGGTTGATCCGAACTTGAGCTCGGTTGACCGAACTTCCAAAGTGATTTTTCACACGTTTTGAAATCTTTTGAAGTCTTTTGAAGTCTAAAAAGGTTTTCCTAAAAGGTAACAAGTAAGAGAACTTGGAAAACTTTTCTAAAAGACTTAACTATGAAATCAAAGGCTTTTTGGATAAGAACACATGTAAAGATCATTTTGAAACTTAAGCCTTTTGAAAACGTGTTTATGAAAACATGCAAGACTAGAGTGAGAAGCTTATGTTCATAAGAGCTTTGGTTAGAGCTTTAAAGATTACGACTAATGACGACAAAGCTAAACTAACCAAACTAAGTCTTCAATCTTCAATCTTCATAGATGAGCCTTGAATAGTATGACTTTGAATCTTGAACATGGCTTGATTGAAGTACTTAGAGCTTCCTACAAGATTTCCAATATTCTATCACAAAGATTAAGATCATTAGACACAACATCAAATGTTTGTCCAATATCAAAAACAGAGTTCGTTCGCCCTTAGGGCTTACAATCTCCCCCTTTTTGATTATGAAAAACTTTGATGTAATAAGATAGAATATGGACAATGTAAGTACATGGAAGCATGGCAAAAGGATCTAAGAACAAATAAGTACAAAGACTAATGCTTAGAAGATACCAATTGTATACGATACCAATTGTAAAGACAAAAATATGCAAAGACATAAGCACTAGCATTATAAGTTCTTTTGCCATATAAACTAGGGACTCATAGAAGAGCCCTATTTCCCAACCATCCTCCTTGCCTCCTTCCTTCCAACAAAAGGCAAGTTTTAAGACAAATGATATATACAAACATATAAAAGCTCCCCCTCGAAAGCACGATTGAAACATGGTAGATCAATAGGTTCCAAAGATAAAAATCCTCGAAAAAGAAAATGAGCAATAATTGGTAATGGCTAAGTCGAGGAAGCAATAACTTTTGAAAGATTTCCAGAAGAGATTTTTGAAGGATCTCCATAAGAGACCTTAAACATGACAAAAGAAGAGATTGAAGTACATGAAAATGAAGAGATCTCTACAAATTATGTCATGTCTGGAATAAAATGGAACCAAAAGCAATTCGACGTCGATGATACTTTTGGATGCAATGTAGCGCTTGATATTATGAATGATAATGAGGATCATGAACCAAAATCTATTGAAGAATGTCGACAAAGAACTGATTGGCCTAAATGGAAAGAGGCAGAATTGAAATCTCTTATAAAGAGAGAAGTATTTGGACTTGTAGTCCGCACACCTGAGGGCGCAATACCAGTGGGATATAAATGGATTTTTGTGCGAAAGAAAAATAGATATAAAGCACGATTAGTTGCACAAGGGTTCTCACAGAGACCTGATATTGATTATGAAGAGACATATTCTCCTATTAACTACTTTTAGATTCTTAATCAGTATGGGGATAAGAGAAGGACTTGACTTACGTCTAATGGATGTACTCACAACCTATTTGTATGGCCTACAGGACAACATCATTTATATGAAACTCCCAGAAGGATTTAAATTACCAGAAGCAGCAAATTCAGGTTCTCGAGAACATTACTCTATTAAATTAAATAGATCTCTTTATGGATTGCAGCAATCTGGGCGTATGTGGTATAATCTCCTTAGTGAGTACTTATTAAAATAAGGTTATAAGAATGATCCACTTTCCCATGTATTTTTATAAAGAGATTTGGATCAGAATTTGTCATAATTGCAATGTATGTTGATGATTTAAATATCATTGGGACTCCTGAAGAGATTTCAGTAACAGTGGAATACTTGAAAAAAGAATTTGAGATGAAAAACCTTGGAAAGACAAAATTTTGTCTAGGGTTGCAAATTGAGCATATAAAGAATGGGATACTTGTACATCAAGAAACATACACATAAAAAGTACTAAAAAAAATTTATATGGACAAAGCACATCCATTGAGCACCCCCAATGGTTGTAAGGTCACTTGATGTGAACAATGACCCTTTCCGTCCACGGGAAAAGGATGAAGAAATTCTTGGTCCTGAAGTGCCATACTTGAGTGCAATTGGGGTACTAATGTATCTTGCTAGTCATACACGACCCGAAATATCATTTTATGTCAACCTATTAGCAATGTTTAGTTCATGTCCTACCCGGAGGCATTGGAACGGGATTAAACATGTACTTCGCTACCTACAAGGTACAAAAGATAAAGGTTTGTTCTTTACTAACCTACCCAAATAAAATTTAATTGGTTTTGCAGATGCAGGGTACTTATCTGATCCTCATAATGCTCGATAACAAACTGGATATGCATTCACATATGATGGGACTGCTATTTCTTGGCGTTCTATGAAATAAACTATTGTAGCGACTTCTTCTAGCCTGCTATAATTTTTACAATCCATGAGGCTAGTCGTGAATGTGTACGACTAAAATCTGTAATTCACCACATACGAAAAGATTGTGGTCTATCATCTGGAAAAGAAACTCCAATAGTTTTGTATGAGGATAATGCATCATGCATTGCACAACTCAAATATGGATACATCAAAGGTGATGGAACAAAGCATATCTCACCAAAGTTTTTCTTCACTCATGAACTTCAGAGAAATGACGATATAAGTGTTCAACAAATTTGTTCAAGTGAAAATTTGGCAGATTTATTTACTAAGGCGCTCCCAACTGCTACATTTGAGAAATTAGTTCACAACATTGACATGCGTCGACTCAAAGATTTCAATTGATGTAATCATGAGGGGGAGTAAATGCGCGCTGTACTCTTTTTCCCTTAACCATGGTTTTTTCCCACTGCCTTTTCCTGATAAGGTTTTTAATGAGGCAGCATCTCATGCGCATTATGGAACTTGTTCCAAATAATGGACATCGAAGGGGGAGTGTTGTGAATATTATGGATGTCCCTTTGCATTTCCATATGGTTTATATCATCTCCATTTAATGTATTGAATGTCTAGGACTTGACTTTTCAAGTGGCATAACATTCATTGTATATTTGTATGTTATGTATTTCCTAACATGTATAGTTGTTGAAAAGATAAATAAGAAAAAATACAATTCTCCTCCTCTTTATCTCTTGAGTTTTAGTTCTATCATATTATATATTAGTAATTTCTATTTGAAGTTTCAAAACAATCACCGACTTTTTAGATCCCGTGTAATTGTAGGTGTCCATTGGTATTCTCAATATTTTTTATTATTATTATTTTTGTTTTTTATGAAATTGCTTTTGGAGGGTTGATTTTTATTTTTTTTAAGAAACTTTTGGAGGGTTGATATACTCTCTCAATACCTTTGCAAAATTATTGCTTATCAGGTCATAGGCTGAATTGTTTGACTCTTCCTATAGATAGAAATCATCGATGAAGGTTTTATGAAGAGCCCGTCATAAATAACTTTGAAGAGTTGATTTCGATGAGATTACACGTTTATTATTGCAAAAAAATATCTGTTTTCATATATGTTCTCATTCATTTACTTAACCAATCACAATTTGCATGTACATATATAATTGAAAAAAATATTCACATAGCAAATTTTGATTAGTTGGGTAAATGAATATGGACATCCACATGAACAGACGATTTTCACCCTTATAACTATAGTGTATTAATTGTTCTCTCTCTTTGATTTCTACAAAAGTTTTATTAAATTACTATATATAGATACTCATTCCGTCCCAAATTATCTGTCCACTTTGTATTTTGCACGAGAAATAAGGTTTAATCAAATTCTATGGTGAAATATAATAAAATGTCAAAAATGACATTATTTACTTTTACTTCCAATTATTTTTGTTTTATATTCTCTCTATTCTTCTCTCTCCGACATTTAATGTATGGGGAAAGATTAAAAAAGTCAAAATTAATAAGTCAAAATTTAGAAAGTTGACAAATAATTTAGGACAAATTAAAAAAAAATGTAGACAGATAAGTTGCGATGGGGAATACATTATAGTAGTATTTATGTACCATATAGTTTTACCATATGAAGCAAGTGACCCTTCAATTGGTCTTTTAGAAGAACTCAATAGTTCCGATCGATGTTTCCTGTACAAACAGAAAGGTCGCGCCGCCAAGAAATTATACTTTAGAAATAGCTTTAACTATAAGCTAATTCCATTAGCTAATGGCAGCTCAATGTGGGGATCATCTGACCCAGTGAAAATGGCCGTGGAACGCAGGACTTCGGTCCTCCGTTCGATTCCTGCATCCACCACCCTTCCCAACCCCCTTAAAAAAAAATGGCAGCTCAATTGCCAAAGCTTATTTGATGATTGAGTTGACACATGGCACATTCTAATTTGACCCGGTACTAAAAATTGCCAAATGGCATGGCCTGAAGTTTCTGTCTAGACTTCGACAAGAGAATTGTGAAACAAACTTTTTTATTTTACTAATTTTCTCCTCCCATCAACTTCTGAGGAAACAAGAGGATATACAATGCCTTATTAATATACAGAGTAAGATTTCAAGCCTAAGACTAGAACAATCAATTGCAAATATGCCATTTAGTTTCTACTAGATGACTAAATGGCCAAGTCTTAGAGGACTGCGGAAAACAAAAGGAGCTTATTCACTTTAACAGAAAGAACCAGTGGAGTATTATGTGCAATGCAAAGTGTTCCGAAAAATGAAAAGCGTCTATATTTCAAGATAGGAAAGTATGTGATCACATATGGTATGATCTTGAATATAAAAACTCACGAGTACAAAACAAGCAGCAGATCTCCATCTATATCACAGCAGGGGTCTTGGAGAAAGAACTACCCAGGAGCGAAATTTTAGGTATGGAGGAAAAATCACGAGGATGCAGCGCAAACCATATGCAGACTCGATATAAATAAAATATAATAAGACACGGATAAAACATGCATCCAACAACATAACTGGGAATGGAAATTGCTTGGTTCTATACTCTTATCGCCCCCAAACAGCATTTTAGGTTCTAGGCATTCAGCAGCTTCACTGTAACGCAGAAAACAAAAAAGAACTCTTTCAGTAGGTAACAAGTATATTGCTATGCAATTCAGGAAGTGCTAAAAAAAACTATGAACTTCTCACCTCTGCATCATCACCACCCCCAATTCTGTTGGCACCATCCTTTTGAGCATCTTCTGTAGGAGTAAAAAGAAAAAGTTTTCAGAATAGCCGTGCATTATGAATCAAATTCAGTGGATGCTACTACAAACAACATCTATATCTGGGGCCAACCAAGGAACATCTATATCACAGAATTCATGGAAGGTTACTAGTACTTAGCAATTTCCTCAATGCGAGATATTCCAAGTAACTCTAGTAAATGTTGTAAAACCCAACACTTGTGACTTAAACTAGTAAAGAATATGAACCATGGAATCTCCTGAGCTAAATCACTTGCCTTAGAACCTCATATTGCAAAGAGTCTTGAGACATTTGACAGTAAAAGACTTGAAAACATAGATTGAATTCTCAATGTTGTTATCTAATTGGAAGTTTATGGAAGATACAGGATGAAATTATAATTGCTTCTGATGGTGGTTTTCATCTAATGGATTTATAGAGAATGCTAAACTTTTCATCAGCAAAAGGTATTGCCGAAGTATTAAAACTGTGCAAGTAGATACTCCTCCTACTCTTTTGATATTCAAGAAGGTTGGCCTAAAGATACGAGACAATAGAATCAACTTGACAATACAAACCCTGGTCAGATATATGCTTTATTTCAATCAATTACTACATTACATGTCAAGATGGCTTACCTGTTGAGACAATGGAATCAACTAACAAAACAAACCCTGACCAGATATATGCTTTACTGCAATCAATTACTACATTATATGTATTGCATAATGCATACCAACTAACAGAGGAAAAAGGTATATAAGTTAACTATCTGCGGGTTTAGCAATAAATCATGAGTAAGGAATATATATTTAAAGATAAAGGTCAAGGGAGATCTAACAGTAAATGCTATAGGTAAACTGAAACTTTCTGTATTTTCATCTAAAAGCAACCAAGTCAATGTCAATCACACTACAGAAGGGACATCTTTAGACAGTTCTACAAGAAGCAGCTTGGTTTTTTCTATCAACAACGTAGTAACACTTAGGAATCTGTAACTTCCCGTCCATTATCCCACCTATCATTCTAACAAAATGTTTCAGAATTACCAAGAATATAACTTTACTTTGATAATAGTGAATTAGCAGCAGTCACTTCTTCGATGATCGAAGATAATTGTACTGTGCATTAACCGAAGTAACACTTCGCCATTGACTGGTAAGAGAGAGGCTAGATGTAGTGCCTCCAGAAGCAAGAAATGAAAAATGCACACCGAATCTCTATCAATCTATGAATAATATTTTCAAGGCTTCTGGCTTAGTAAAAAGATGTTCAGCCACTTCAGTGCATGATGAAACTCGAATAATTAAACTGGATCAATGTTAAATTTCATCAAAATCGTCATAGTGACTTGGTTATCTTTACAAAACTGAGAAATAAATATTGCTAAGAGTAAACTAGTCGGGGTCAGATAAGGTACTAAATATGAAAAAACTCTTGCAGATACTGAGAAAAAGGAAAAATAAATACCAGAAACAGGAAATATTCCTTCACATAAAAGAAGAATACGAGTATCAGTATAAAGAAATAACAGATCTGATACAGCTGCTTAAGTTACCTGCATCCTCGGGGAGGTCAGAAGTCCACAAGGTGAGGTTGTCCCTAAGAAGTTGCATAATCAGGGTACTATCTTTGTAAGACTCCTCACTAAGGGTATCGAGCTCGGAGATCGCTTCATCAAAGGCTTGTTTTGCTAGGTGACAAGCCCTGGAAGAAGAAAATATAATATAAGCTAAAATATCATACATTTATTAGAAGGTAGACTGTAACATGTGCATTCCAGAAAGAACCTTTCAGGTGAATTCATAATCTCATAGAAGAAGACCGAAAAGTTCAAAGCCAAACCCAATCTAATGGGATGTGTAGGAGGTAAATCAGCTTCTGCTGTACTGGTAGCTGCCTGCCAGACAATTTACTGGTAGGTTAATTGACTGGATATGTTAGAAGAAAAATGTAGAAATGAAGAAATAAATTAAATAAGCAGAACTTGTTGCACTGATTGAAAAAAATGAGTGACAGAAACATAAGTGAATATCCAAAAGAATACACAACAGGGCTTGAGTTGGACGAAGCAGCATAACAAAGAAAAGCTATTTAACATTCTTCTCATCAGCATAGATGAGATAACTGCAGCATAAGCTCCTAATGTGAATACAGAAAGAAGATTTCTTTGGCTACCACAAGATGATAAACCACTTTTCCATCAAGCAGATGATTTACCAGGAATAAAAGAAATCAGAAATAGAAAAACGTATAGATTCATCAACATGAAATCAAATGCAAACACAGGTACTTGCCTCATATGCTTTCAGTGAAAGATCAGCAACCTCTTTCCTGTCATTACCAGTCTTGAACTCCGCAAGATACCTGTAATAATCTCCTTTCCTGCAATCCAAAAATGCATGTCCAGATGAACCCACAAATGCACAAACTTCAAGCAAAACGCCGACACTAGTTTAAAGTTGAAGAAATTAAAGAGTTTAGCACCCTTACATTTTATAGTAAAACACAGACGATTCCCCTGAATTAGAGGAGGGAATGAGATGCTCATCAATCACCGTCATGATGTCATTACAAATGTCGGTGAGTTCAGTCTCCACCTTCTGCCTATACTCCTTAATTCGCTTGGCATTCTGCTCATTCCCTCTGCTCTCTTCTTTTTGCTCAATTGAGGATAAAATCCTCCATGAAGCTCTCCGTGCTCCAATTACATTTTTGTATCCCACAGAGAGCAAATTCCTCTCCTCCACTGTCAAATCCACATCCATTTTTGCGACACTCTTCATTGCGTCCACCATCTCTGCCAAAAGTTCATCAATATTGTAACTTAAAATCCAAAAATCTCAATCTTAATTACTTGGAAAAGTAAAATAAACCATCTTTTTATCCTATCAAATCTCTTCTTCTGGCAATATACATGGTAATTCAAGACATCAAAACAAGTGTAATCCGCCGGAAAATATGGAAAAACACAATATTGACGAGATCTTTATCGCCTTATTCTTACCCATAAATTAAAACAAAGAGATTAAACAAATAAATATTAAATATATATTGTAAAACTAACATTTTCAAGAAATAAAATACTAATTAACTATAATCAGTACACTATTAAGCATAGTGAGAATCAAATTATGATTTCAACTAAAGGTTCAAAATTCAAAGCATTTCAAATAGTTTTCCAGTAAATAAAGTAGAATCTTCAACTAAAATTATCAGATAACTGAAATTTAAATAGAAATCTAAATTAAACAGTCCAGTGAGTGTGTATCAGAAGAATTTACCATCGTAGCGTTCAGCTTGCTCGGCGATTTTGGCCACGTAGACGAAGGTCTCACGTTCTCTGGAGGCAGCCATCGCCGATCTACCAAGATTTTTTTTTCCTGCTCAGAAATAAGGGTTTTGGTCTGGACGGGGAAGAATTTCGTGTTTTTCTCACTCGAAGCCGAATTTTCAGCTCCTGGCTCCAATGCGGGACAGCTTTGGTGCGGGACACCATCCCAACCGTCGGATGAGAATTTTTAACGGTCCATATCTGGAGAGATTTTTTTTTATTAATTTTTAAGTCAGCCGCAACTTTTCTCTCTACAGATCTGGGTCATTCAAACAATCATCTGAAGACTGAGATTGTTCCGCACGTGTGGATTTTTCCCTATTCCGCGCCGGACTGGAATTTTCAGCGATGTGAGAAGAAAGAGAAATAAAATTACTCTCATTATTTAATACTCTACCCACATTCCTAATATACCCTCACTTATTTTTCCCAAATATTTTTTTTATCTCACTCTACAAACCTATTATCTTAATGGCTATCCCACCCACCCACGCCTACTCTACCCCCTTTTCCTTCATCCCCCGCCCCATCTCATACCAAGTGAAGCCGGAAAGTAGCAATCTTTACCCCCTCTTCCTTCTTCCCCCAAGTTCCACCTGCTTTTCCTTTTTTAAACAACAAAAAAATCCACCAATTTTTCTTACAGGAAATAGCTGAAACTGCAAAAAAGTATCATTATTGGAATAGAATTGGTCGCTATAGTACTCTCTTTCTTGGAATTTCCATGCTTAACAAATATATATATATATATATATATATATATATATATATATATATATATATATATATATATATATGATCCAGGCAACCAAACAAAACCTTAAATAAATAGTTTTTTTTTTTTTTATGAATGTGGAATTTGGTTCAGTAATGTGAAAAAGATATCATCTTTGGTGTTTTTTTTTAACAAAATGGGGTTATGGGTTCATATTAATTTTGATTGGTTTATTCATTTGGGGATTTTTATGATGAATTTTGTAGACTTTTTCTTGTGTTCTTGAGGAGTTAAATAAAGAAATTCATAAAAAAAACAATATGAATATGTTCTTCAGAAAACAAGATTGTTCTTCAAAAAAATGGATAAAGACGACGACGATGCAACAAATAAGTAAACATGTTTATTGTTTAACGCATCGAGTTGGTGTAGCAGTTGGCTATTCTAAAGCTGTTTAGTTGCTAGAATGATCAATTGGTCAAGGGTTCATATCCTGTTTTTTACATTTTATACTTAGAATTTTAAAAAAGTAATAGTATATCAATATTTAATTAAAATTTAAAGTATTTATAAATAGATTATTAAAATACCTCTATAAGTTTTAAATAAAGCAACATTAGTATTCTAATCAAACTATACTATTTACGCAACATTTAATGAAAGTCTTATATTTAGGAATGATTCGTTATTTGGAAGAATGTTTTACAGTGATTGAGACAACTTATACACTCTCATGGTATAACATTACTCTTAAGTATGTCTTAACGTTATAACATTACTCTTAACAAGCTAACAATGTAAATCAATTTCAAGGTTATAAGATTGTTTGTAGACTATTAGTAATATGAAAGCGTTGTAAGTAATCTATTTTTTATTAGTACTATGAAACTCTAACCGTACACATGCAAAGTTCGTTATACTTCTATATACGTCAATCACTTATTAGTAAACTTCCAAGGTTATATATATATTTCATTATATGATGATCACTATGAATATGTTATTAGTTAGAGATCTAATTATAATTCTTTTTAAAGTTAATTTCATGATTTTTGGGTCAAATTGTGAATTTAAAAGATTTAATTAGAAACTTGTGGGTCAATATGTGAAATTGAAATATACTATACGAGTTTCATTTTTAAAGTTTTATAACATTAGGGACCTAAAAGTAATATAATTTATGTACTTATGGTTGCAAATAATATTTTAATAGGGACTTAGGGTAATAAATATGTATAATATGTGGACTTAGGGTTGTTAAGTGACAAATATTTTTGGAATAACCCTAGAGAATAATCCGGACCGTTGACGAGTTCTTCATCAATGGCCACAATTACTTCTCTTGAATATGGGATTGTGAGAGCTAAATAATTTTTTTACTTATCTCACCAAAATAATCTCATCCGTTAGATTCTTGATTCGACGACACCATTTGTTCCGCACGGTGCAGAATATTTAGTGTTCTACACCGTAGGCTCAGTCCAAATTTTGTCCCATCATTCTGTTGTCACGCTAAGGCTCCAGTGCAGGGAACAATTAATAGCCGTCGAATCAAGAATCAGACGGCTGAGATCAGTTTGTTTAAAATACTTATTATTCATAATATTTTAGGTAAAATGATCTCAACCATCTGATTCTTGAGCCGACGACTATTAATTGTTATGCATGCTGCGGAACATTTTGTGTTTCGCACTGGAACCGGATTGCTTCTACCATTCACTCATGACACATTCTCAAAAGATGTGAAGACTTTTAAGGCATTTTTTTTTAAAATGACTTCAGGGGTATTTTTGTCCGTTGACCAAATTTGACCAAATTTAGCCAGTTTTTAGCTAATTGGGCTTAGCCAAACATAATTTCCCTTAAGAAAATAAAATTGATATTTCAATTACAAAAATATCTTAATTTTTGGTTCCTTAATTTTCCCAATATGTAATGAAAGTATTATATTTAGTAATGAATGGAGTAATAGAGAAAACCTCTATTTGTAGTCACTATCTATTTTCAAATTTTGAATTTTAGTACAAAACTTTGATTTAGGTTAAAAATAGAAGGCGTAATTTACGGGCCTCTATTTTTGTCCAATTAGTAAATTCGGTTAGTTTTTAGACAAAAAAATCGCACGTGTCAGGCACATGTCATCAGAATGAAAGGCAAAATAGTCATTTTTCTATTTCATCTACTCCATCACCTTCTTCACTAAAATGGGTTGAATTGAATTTATATCATTTGAATTGAAGGTGATGAAGAAGAAAACAATGACTATTTTTCCCTTTAATCCGATGACATGTGTCTGGCACATGCGTTTATTTGCTTGAAAAACTCACCGGATTCACTAATTGGACAGAAATAGAGGCTCGTAAATTGTTCATGCTATTTTTAGCCTAAATTAAAGTTTGTGCTAAATACCGAAATTTGAAAATAGATAGTGGCTACTAATATCATTTATCTTTTTTCTTTTTTCTTTTTACAGAAAAATGCATTATATATCATTAAGTGATATCATGTTGTAATGTGGTAGGAGAAAAATCCGGTGGGTCTCTAAACCATTGAGTGGAGACTCTAAGCCTCATTGCGTGATTTGACAATCTATCAGTAGACTTATTACAAGATCTATGAACAAAAAATAAATTGACTATGTTATTCCTCATAAAACTTTTGATTTGACTAACAATGTGACCTAAGGAGGAAAAATCGTATTCTATTTGATGGCCTCGGTTGACCAGAGTTTGACAGTAACTCTCGATAATGAGAGGCTGGTATCCTTGAGCTAAAGCAAAACGAAGTCATTCCAGAAAATACATTTGCTTCAACGTATTTAGGGTTGGGTGAGTTGGAGATCAATTTCGCAGCCCGCCTACAAATATTCCTTCATGGTTTCGTATGATCATGCCCAGAGCTCCAGAGTTATCAGTCCATGCTCCATCAATATTGATTTTTAGAAATCCCTCATCATGGGGCTTGCATTTGAGACAAGGTGACTTCTTTAAAGTTTCATGAGGTTTATCCATATCCATTGGAGCAAACATCTTCGTCTTTCCTTTCAGCATATACCCGATTTGGTCAAAATTTGGCAAAGGGTTGAGGGTTCCAGCTGATCCTAAAGACAATGAATAAACATTATTGTAATTGGCAACACTGATTAGAGCAAGATTTGCAACTTCCTCTGGTGTCTGGCGTTTCTCTTTAAAAACAGGCCGATTTCGATTGCACCATATATGTCATGCAATGTAAGAGAAATGAGTGTAAAGCTCCTCATTATCCGCCAGAATAGGCATTAGGCAGTAGGAAAAAACATTTTTCTTTGATAAGGGTTTTATATCAAAGCTTGTATGATTTCATACTTCCATAGCCGTTGGGCATGAGAAAAGCACGTGCGATGAGAACTCATGTGCGGATGCTTCAAGGAATGATGATGCTTGTATAATGTCTCTAAGGAGATCTAGGAATCAAGCTCTTACATCACATCACTCGTTTTGGAGACCCAAAGACCCTACGTAATGAAAACTCTCATCAACTTGGATCAACATTAATTTTAGCTTTGCGACTGTTTGGTGTACTGATCATAACTTTCGATCCAGGAATCCAATGGAGCTCATTCAAGATGCTATGGAAATTTAAGAGGTATATCTGTTAATAGTGCCCTAGGATCATTAGCATATGTTGTACGTTTTATATCTTTTTGAGCATTTCATCTGAATAGTTAATTTTGCTTATGAACATCAAATGCGTGATTTGATAGTAAAACTCATTTGCTTATGTAATTACTATTCTAGTTGTCCCTAGTTTTATGTAATGCTATTTACAATGAAATAAAACTAGTATGATGTATGATTGATGATCATGTTTTACTGATCATGTGTAATGAATACAAATCATATCATAGATGCAATATATAGGGATACATTGTATTGGACGTGATCCGTTAGAGAAGTAATACTTCATGGTCTTTAGTCATAAGTATTACTTCCTCAATACTATTTTAGAATCCTTAGACCTTATGTCTCCATTGATTCTAGCATGAATGGAGCCACGTTTTGACTCAGTCGTACGTTGCTTTTAATCGAGTAATCAATACGACTGATGATCGGATGAAGTGTCCTATCATGGCTTGAATGTGAGAGGCATTGTAAGGAATTTGTCCCTCTCTTATTAGAGAGAGATATCCATGGGCCCCTCGATAGGGAAAGACTGTCTAAATGCATGGCCGTGCTCAAACGTATTTGATAAAGTGGTTATCAGATACTATTTGTTGGAACAGTCTACCTGGAGATCGAGCATAAATACAATTAAGCTTTATAAGGGTGACGACCACCATGCCTTATGCTTTATTATGATATCGTGAGACAAAGGGATTAAATAGTGGTTTGATATTAGGTTCCACCGTAAATTCATTCACTTTGGGTAGTCACAA
Organism: Vinca minor; assembly: GCA_026122235.1. Classification (NCBI taxonomy): domain Eukaryota; kingdom Viridiplantae; phylum Streptophyta; class Magnoliopsida; order Gentianales; family Apocynaceae; genus Vinca; species Vinca minor. Next base: position 6,363,080 of record JAOCZM010000284.1, on the reverse strand, counting down.
TGTCCTGCTAGGGACCGCTTGCGATTTATGAACTCACACTTCTACTAAGTGTGTTTTCATTGCCATTGTGATATGAACCTACATGGTCACACGCATAGACGAGCTAACGAGCTTCATGTCTAGATTAAGTGAATCTAGAATGTGTCTAGGTTCATTGTATCTGACATTTATTCTTCTGAGAATAATAAAGCGTTATTATTCGAATTAGAGATTAAGGAGGGCATTTTAGGTATTTGGTTCGTGCTAGGATTACGTGGGAGTTATTATTCGATAAAGACTCCCACTACCAACAAAAGTCTAGGGGACGTGGGAGTTGTTTTTGAAACAACCTCTCACACCCTATATAAACCTCTCTTGGCCGAAACACTAGGGTTAATTCTTTTCAGCCGTGAAATACCAAATACTCTGAAATACTGATTTCAGTTTTGTGCCTCCTTTTCTCTCCCAATTTCCAAAAACTCAGAAGGACGAAGAGCTAGCACTCGCTGCCAGTTTCGTCGCGTGGATACCGGTAGGGAGTAATTCCGCAAGGGAGGACTCAAGGTGGTTGTTGCTGAGAGCCGAAAGATACAACCTTTAAGCCGAAAAACGTAAGTCCTTTTCCCGATTTTTCGATTCGTTTACGTATGAGCGGATCCTTCAGGGGAGGACTCATGGGTGTTTGGAACGAGTTTCCGCCCATGAATCCCTTCAATATCTACAACTTTCATGAATACCACAAGACCAAATTATGTCTTTTTGGAATACTAAATCGTCATTTAAGTTACTACATCATGCTATCCAGATTTTAGGCGAGATTTAATCTTGTTTTTCCAAGTTTAGTTATTATTTAATTTTCAGCTTTTAGTACTTTATTAATTTCAAATTATTGATATGATAAAGGATGTGCGGTCCATTTAGTTATTTAATTTATAGCAAGTACTAGTTTAAGTTAGTTTACTATACTTGTGTTTGCTTAGTTTTAGTCCAATTAAGACTCTTGTATTAGCGTCTAGCCGAAATTCCCTTATCTATTTAAGAGATATTTAGCTACTTTTATACTTAGACTTGAAATAATATTGTGAGGTTTATTCTTTTGTTACTTTTTGATTGAATTTCTTTTTAATTCTTCCTTCATTGTTACTGTATCAACAAGTTATTTCCCTTGTTGTGATGTTTCATCCTCCATTAGAATTCTTCTGCCAGGGTTGCTTGATGCTCATACTGTCTTGAGGTCTTGTGTGTCGAATTCTCTTAAAGTCCTCTGCTAGTGGTGCTAGATGATCATGTTGTCTAGAGGTGTTAGTGAGGCATTCACATAAACTATCTTCAAGTTAGAGAAAAATCCTATATTTTACTTTGTGTCGAATCTTGATATAATCCAGTTTGTCAAGGTTCTTCATCAGCGTGTACGGCAGTTTCGACCTCCTCATGATAGGTAGGGCATTGAGGTTTTATAGTCTTAACTGGCTTTGATAAGTTTTGGCAAAGTAGGTAGAATACATTGGAAAATCTTCTAAATGAAAGCTTGTAGCTTAGGAGGGATGACCATTTTCCAGATGCCCTTCGAGTGGCCAAGCATTACATGGTGACACTTTGAGTATTTTCTCGATCTCATAGGATGAAAAGAATTTCCTCATCATTCCATGTTCCATGTACCTCTTTGGTGGTCAATGGGCCTGGAACTATCCATCATCTTTTGTGATAAATCCATATCTGGCGGGGCTAGTAGTTTAAAAGTACTTGGGGGTAGTTAGCCACTTATTTTCCCAAACATTAACCCGCGAGCCATCACCAATCCTCCATCTTAATCCACCTTGGAGTAGTTCCCTCCCATTCAGGATTCCTTGCAAAACTATAGAAGTTCGCCCCATAAGTGGCACAGTTAGGAATCTGTCTTGGGGAAAGTATTTTGTATGTAGCACCCTAGAGCAAATAGACAAAGGTTGGTGAATAGCGTGCCACCCTTGCTTTTCTATTAAAGCCCTGTTAAAACCTTCTAAGTTACGAAAGCCAAGCCTTCATTGATCATTTTGGTTTGCATAATTCAGTCCAAGCCATCAAACATATCTTTATGTGATTCTCAGCTCCACCCAATAAGAAAGTTCGCATCATGCTTGTGATGAACTCTATTATATATTTGGGGAGAATAAAACATGACATTACATATGTGGGAATTTCCTGAACCACCGAGTTAATTAGTAAGGACAAAGTCTTTTCTTTCCAGCTACTGAGTTTTTCCAGCCTTTGTCCACAACAAACTTAAAAACCTCATTTTTTTTACCGTCTTGTCATGTAAGGCAACCCATGTATTTTTCTTTCCCATCACCTTCTGGGATTTGAAAGATGGAGGAAGCGAGCTCATTAATCTCCTCAAGTGTGTTCTTGCCCTAAAAACAGGTTAGACTTTTCATAGTTTATCAGTTGGCCAGAGCATGCCTCATACATTCCTAGTATCTCTTTTAGATGCCTTAGACATGATTTTTTAGCCTTGGCGAAGAAAAGAGAATCATCTGCAAATAGCAGGTGCGTTACAGAGGCACCGCAGCCAAATTGGAACCCAATCAAGAGCCCTCTCTCCTGAGCAGAACGGACAAGTGAAGATAGTCTTGTTGTGCAGATGAGAAAAAGGAAATGAGATAAAGGGTCACCCTGCCGTATACCCCTAGTTGGTCTGAAGGGTCTTGTAGGCACTCTGTTGAGTAAGATGGAGTAACATACGGTTCTGATGCAGTTCATTACCAGAGAGAGGATTTTGGCAGGAAATTCATGCAGGCCATCACCATCTCCAGATAGTTACATTCAACTCTATCAAAAGCCCTGCTCATATCTAGCTTAATGGCTAACTGATGAGAACCATTTGGGCAGACAGTTTGAAGGCTATGAAATACCTCAAAAGCGACAATATCATTATCAATTATTAGTCTATTCTTCAAAAAAAGAGATCTAAGCTTCTTTCAATAAGGGAGTTCACGACGAGCTTGAACCTATTTGTTAAAACATTCGAAATGAGCTTGTACATGACATTGCATAGAGTAATGGGCCGAAAATGCTTCATGGTAATGGGCTTTTTAATCTTAGATATAATAGCAATGTGAGTTGAATTGATAGCTGTTATATCAGCCCCATCGTTCAAAACCCTTAAGGATGAAACTGGTGATCGCGTCTCCTAGAATGTGCCATAAATTTTTGCGTAAAAGGACATGCATTCCATCTGGGTCTGGTGCTTTATGATGGGTGTATTTTCTTAAGTACTTTTATGATTTCATCCCGAGTAAAAGTCCTCTATAGAGCACCAATCTCTCTGGCATTCAGCTTGTTGGAGAGATATGGGGTGAAAGCTTTGCTCCACGAAATTTTGTCATGAACAAATTTTCAAAGAAATTAACTGCTACCTCATCAATATCTTCCTCATTAGTTTTAAGGTTACCATCTGGACCTACGATCTCATCAATGTAATTATTTTTCTACCTTTACGAGGCCTTGTTATGGAAGTAAGATGTATTTATGTCATCCTCAGCCAGGCATGTTGCTCTACTTCGGGCTTTCCAATATCCTTCTCTAAGATCCTGGATATTTCTATATCTTTTGAAATTTCAAGTTCCTTGGAGAGAGAATAATTTGGAAGCCCTCATATTTGATGGATTGCTTCTAACTCATGTTGCTTAGTTTGCAGTTTTTTCTCTGAATCTCTAAATCTCTTATGACTCTAGTTCTACATTCCAGGAGGTTAAAGTTAGGGAGAGCTGTGAAAAACACTGGGGGGAGGAGGAGGAGAAGTGAATACAATTTTGAATACTTTTTAAAACTTTCTTGCAAATTAACAATTCAAGAGTAAATAAAAATAAAATGGAAAGCTTGTAGAAAATGAGAAGAAAAGACAAACGATTTAGAGTGGTTCTATACACAAAGAATCTACGTCCACTATTTTGAGACACACCCAAAGATTTCAACACTTGACTAAGAAGTTCTCTTCAAAACAAATGTATGGTGGGATCAACCTTTTACAAGACTGGACAACTCACAAAGAGTTTTACTTTAACCATACAACAAGCTCACAAAGAGTTCTACAAATCTCACAAATAGATGAAACTCGCAAAGAGTTACTTCCTAGTTAAAAAAGAACTAATCTCACTAATGACGAGGGGAAGAGAGAATAACCAAATATCACCTAGAAGTGATGAATTTGTTACAAGTGTAAAGCTAAATAAATACTATAACTCAAATGATTTTGTTCACCTTTGTTTAGCACATGAAATAGATTGCAATGAGTAGTAAAAGATTCTTTGAATGAGAGTAAACTTAATGCACTTGATGAATTTGTTACTTTTGACTTACCCTTCTTCTTGGCCGAAATTTATCAAGAATTTATGGAATGTATCTCACGGCTGAAAAATAAAAGGGTGAACTTTTGCCAAATTCTTAGAACGATGCTCCAACGCTATGAACCAAGAAGTTTGCTTTTTGGCTTATTTTCACTACATAAAAGCAATGATCCCGGCCTTGTATAATTTTTTTTGGCTCTTTTCTATTTTTTTTATCCAAGCAAACAAGAAATTTTTCAAGAAAGCAGCAAAGGTACACCAAGTAAGAGATCAACATTGAGCTCTGATACCAACTGATGAGGAATCTTGATAACTTGTATCAATGATTTAACAACAAAGGTTGAAACAAATCTTTCTCTTCTTGAAATAGTTTCAAAGGGGAATATAATCAACGCAATTCTAAGAAGGTCAATTATCAATGGGGGCTGAAACACCACAACAAGTGAAACTACCTTGTTGATATAGTAACTCAAGAATTAATGAAGTTCTACATAGAAGTTCAATTTTAAGGGATTCATGGGCAGAAAATCGTTCTAAACACCCATGAGTCCTCCCCTGAAGGATTCGCTCATACAAAAACGAATCGAAAAACCGGAAAAGGACTTACGTTTTTTGGCTAAAGATGGTATCTTTTGGCTCTCAGCAACAACCACCTTGAGTCCTCCCTTACGGAATTACTCCCTACCGGTATCCACGCGACGAAACAAGCAGCGAGTGCTAGCTCTTCGGTTTTTATGGGTTACGAATTGTCTAGAGAGAAAAGGAGGCCGAAATCAAGAAATCAGATTTCTAGGTTATGGTATTATTGCGGCTCAAGCATTAGTATCAAGGGTTTCGGCCAAGAGAGGTTTATATAGGGAGTGGGAGTTTGTTCCAAGGAGAACTCCCACGTCCTATCCACCTCTTTTGGCAATGTGAGTCTATAACTCCCACGTCCTGTAGACTTCTGCTGGTAGTGAGAGTCTTTATCGGATAATAACTCCCACGTAATCCCAGCTATACCGAAAATGCCCCTTATCTCTAATTCGAATAATAACGCTTTATTATTCTCAGAAAAATAAATGTCAAATACAATGAACCTAGACACATTCTAGATTCATTGAATCTGGACATGAAGCTCGTTAGCTCGTCTATGCGTGTGACCCTATAGGTTCATATCACAATGGCAATGAAAACAAACTTAGTAGTAGTATGTGCTCATAAATCACAAGCGGTCCTTAGCAGGACATTGTGACTACCCAAAGTGAATGAATTTACGGTGGAACCTAATATCAATCCACTATTTAATCCCTTTGTCTCGCGATATCGTAATTAAGCATAAGACATGGTAGTAGTCACCCCCTTATTAAGCTTAATTGTATTTATGCTTGATCTCCAGGTAGACTGTTCCAACAAATAGTATTTAATAATCACTTTATCAAATACATTTGAGTACGGCCATGCATTTAGACAGTCTTCCCTATCGAGGGCCCATGGATATCTCTCTCTAATAATATAGAGGGACAAATTCCTTACAATGCCTCTCACATTCAAGCCATGATAGGACGCTACATTCGATCATCAGTTGTATTGATTACTCGATTAAAAGTAACGTCCGACTGAGTCAAAACGTGGCTCCATTCATGCTGGAATCAATGGAGACATAAGGTCTAAGGATTCTAAAAATAGTATTGAGGAAGTAATACTTATGAGTATAGACCATGAAGTATTACTTCTCAAACGGATCACGTCCGATGCAATATATCTCAATACATTGCATCTATGATATGTAAAACATCATACTAGTTTTATTTCATTGTAAAGAAGCTTACATAAAACTAGGGACAACTAGAATAGTAATTACATAAACTAATGAGTTTTACTATCAAATCACGCATTTGATGTTCATAAGAAAAAAATTAGCTATTCAATTACATGCTCAAAAGATATAAAACGTACAACATATGTTAATGGTCCTAGGGCACTACTAACACATTCCACAAGTATCTAAGGAATAACCTTAAAAAATATCATATATCAAGTCTCCATAATAAGGTGGACAAATTCCCTCTTAAATGGAGTAGGACTTCGGCTATCTTAGCCTTACAAATAAGAGTCCTATGAGAATTAGGACTCTACAAATCCTAGAGAACTAAAACTTGTTATAAAAGAAACACTATCATAAATAAACATAATCTAGCATCACTAACATAATGCGACTAAAACACGTAATAATAAATAAACATAATCATAAACTTTTTTCGGTAACTTGGACTTGGAATGAATGATTTAAGAACTTGGTCATTTGGATGAATGACCTTGTGTAGCTTTCGATATGAGTCTTTTAGCTTCATGGATGGATCCTCATCATTTTCCCTTTCTTTAAAGAGATTCGTCCTCGAATCTTCTAGGCCTTGTAATGCAAGCGTAAGATCACCATTGTCTTTCAACACATCACTCATCATACTTCTTTTTTCTATCTTGTACTCGACTTCTTTCTTTTCTTCATGACTATCCCAATTTTCATCATCTTGTTTTATCATTATACCTTTATTTGGGCAGTCCATATCCACATGGCCTTGTTCGTGACACTTAGAGCATTCCGTTTGAATTGAATTTGAACAATTTGTCTTCCAAGTTGAAGATGAATTCGTGGCTGTTTGGGCAGCCTCAAGTTGAACCGTGGCTATTTTGGCAGCCCCTAATGGCTTCTTATTCTCTATTTTGCTCGGCCAAAAAGATGACTTAGGAGGGGGCTGATTTGGTCTTTTCCAAGTGGAAAACTTAGTCGAATTGTTCCATCTCTTTTCTCTTTGAGTTGTCTCTCAATTTCCTCCGCATAGTTCACAATCTCTATAATATCAACATGATTCGCTCTTTCCACTTTTGGTTTAATATCATCATTCAAACCCGCCAAGAATCGATTCAAAGTAGCTTACATATCTTCTTGAATATCAACCCGAATCATGGTTAATTTCATCTCTTTATAATATTCATCTATTGATTTAGTACCTTGTTTAAGCATTTGGAAACGATTGATATGTTCCTTAATATAATGTTAGGAAACAAATCTCCATTTCATCTCAACTTTCATTTCATTCCAACTATCAATAGGTCGTTGACCAGCTATTCTCCTAAGTATAATCTCTTGTTCCCACCACTTTGATGCATAACTATAGAATCCCAAAGTCTTCAAATGTTTCTTGTAGGCATCTCTTGGATCTTCAATATGTACGATTTCCTTTGACATGTGTATGCTTTCTTGATAGACTTGATACTTTGCGTGTAACCTATCACATAAACAATAATAACAATTAATCTCATCAATGGTTTGTTGTTTATAAAAAATAGAGAATTTAGCCCTTATGGCTTACAAGCTAAATTGAGCCCTACTGTTGTGAACTAAGAAGGCGATGTCCATGACTGATTGGCATATTTGTAAAGCTTCGGCTCCTTAAACTATAGTGGTTCAAAACAAGGAGGCCTTGGTTTATTGTTTTTTTTTTTTGCCTCCTATCTCGCGGATGTATGCCAAGTAGAATGGGGAGGTGGTCGCTATCTTTAGTGGCCAAGTGTTGGATAGTTATTTTTGGGAAGAGGATTTGCCACGATGGTGTGGTTAAACCTCTATCTAAACGAACTAAAACTTCTCCAGAGCCATCTCGAAAATTGCACCAAGTATAAGATCTACCTACAAAACCCTGATCATATAGTCCACAATCAGTGAATGCTTCACGAAAGGTTTTTATTTGTTTTTGACTTCGTTTGAAGACTCTAGTTTTTTTTCACTTTGATGTAGGATTTCATTAAAATCACCAAGGCAAAGCAGAGGATGTGTATTAATTGAGTGCAGTCATTTGAGTAGCTGCAATGAATGAGTTCGCATAGTAGCTTCTTGATTCCCATAAAAACCTGTGAAGCGCCATTTAAGATTATGTTCATCAAATGTTACTAAAGAGTCTATATGACCAATTGAGTAAGGTACAATTTCCAGCTTTATTGATGAGTTCCAAAACAAACATAAACCACCACTAAGGCCTATACGGCTTACAAGAAAATGGAAAAAAAAACTAACGTATTACGAACAAAGTCCATGGAATGAGCCAAATACTTTGTTTCAGATAAAAAAAACTATAGCTAGATTGTGCGCTTGACATAAGCACACTAATTCTTGAATTGTCTTGAAATTATTAATTCCTCGACAATTTTAAGATAGGTAATTCATGGACTCTGGTGGGGATGCTTAACAGTCTCCATCTCGTAGGAAACAACTCATCTAAAAAAAAAAATTATCAACAACAAAAAAATTGTCAGAAAAAACATCATCATCCGGTGCGGGCATGTGCTTGTGAAGATGGGAAATCAGAAAAATCTGTCTTGGCCACTGATGTGTGCGGCCCAATCTAACTGAGCCCAAAATTAGCATCCATCAAATATATTTTTAGGTTATATTTAAGAAAGCAAGGCAAAATTATCGATAAAGTACCGCCTAGTTCTTACTCGTTCGAAGGGATCACCTATGATTGCTCTTGTGTATGGCCATGTGTGTATTTCCATTCCCTAGGTAGCTCACTTGTAGATTGATCATTGTTAGGCTATTCATGAGATTCTTCTTGAGGAATCTCAAGTTCTTTTTTTCCTATAGCATGATCCTCCATCATTGGTGCTTGAAGATGTTCCTTATCATTTTCAAGAGTTCTACCTAGATCATCATCATCATTTCTTGGAAAGTAAATGTTAGTTTCATCAAATGATACAGGACCGACTCTTCAATACAATGTTAATTCATTGTAGATTATGTAAGCATTTGTGTTGGATGAATAGCCAAGGAATATGCCTTCATCCAATTTCCTATCAAACTTGCCAAGGGCTATCAAGAATAACTAGTATAATTACTAATGAAAAGTAGGTTAACAGAGTTAAGAGAAAACTAAATCAAACTCAATGCTAGCTCCAAGGTTGCCATAGCTCTTCTATTGAATATTATGCAAGCCAACATATAAACTAGAGTCAAGGATCACTCGATAGAACAAGAGAAATAAGATGGAAAGGGGATATAAGGTGTTTGAGAAATGAAGGAAACTCAAAGAGGGAGAAAAGGCAAAAGCCCTGTTTCTGATAAATGATTTTTGATGCCATCAAATTGGGAAACTTCCCTTAAATAGTTGGGTTTGGTTCCTAAAGTAGATCTCATCCCTCCATCTCAGCTTGTACCTCATCTGACCTAGAATCGACAGTGGAAACTGTAAGTTCCCTTTTTAGCAAATCATGAACATCAGTCCTGCAACTCCCTCTAGCACAACTCAGCAACCCATTGTGATCCTTAGCTACTTATCGATATTAGACCAACCAGAAACACTCCCTCCCTTTACTGTTATGAACTCAACTACTATTTCCCTCCCAACACACCATTCATGACATTTCCCCTCCTTAACTCAAGTCTTGTCCTTTGTAACTGAAAATGACACCCCTCCATAGTTTGTTGGTGAGGCCTCTCCTGTAACTTTTTATTTTTCCCAAATCAAAGACATATATGATGTCGTCTCTCAATAAAAAGGGAAAAATCATCATCATCGGCAACACCAAGTTCATGGACACCATTGTTTTCAAAAGATATTTCTATAGAACTTCCATGATTTAATGTAGTCTGCTCATTCTTATTATTCATCCATGTCATTCCATCAACATTGTGATCAGAAATTCCAAAAATCTGGATTCCCTTTGGGGTATCAATTTCACTACTAGTAGTAGTATATTCATTACTCACATTTTTTTTTATTGCAACTCATCCTAAAGAGTTTTGCAGCATATGAGTGAGCTTTGAGTTCCTGCTGGGAATATGGGTTGTCTGTGAAGCAAGAGCATATATAACATCTCTAAGAGCTGATACGAATTTATTTATAATATGGGATTCCTTCAATCTTTCGCTTTCGACTTCAATCCTTCCAACACTTTCACTTCCTGCCAAGTCTACAAGCCAAATGTGGCTCTTTGTCCTCTGCCCATTTATTAAATTCTCCCATGCAACAGTCACTCTCATCAAGCAGTGGGAGCGACTACTAAGTTCATTTGCATTTGTGGATCCAACTCATCTAGCTTGACTCCCACACTTGAGGAGCTCCCAAACCTCATCCGTGTTGTAAACAGAAGTTTCAACAAGCCCAGGTACTTCCTGAGTTCCCTCTGCTGATTGCTTTAGCTCCAATTTCTTAGCTGGTCGATTGAAACTCTCCACAAGGATATCTAGTATCTTTTCATTGTAGACCTCTAACATGTTGATAAATAATTGATATTTCATAAATCTGTTCCTCTCATCAGAAACTCTAAAGAGTTCCTCTAGGGTCCGATAATTACGTCCTATGTTATATGATGTTCCTTCCATGGTGAATGTCTTCCTAGTTCCAGTTTGCCCGTAGGAGAAAATGCACACATTGAATCCGTCAAAATTTGATGTCACTATGGGCATAGTCTGAGCAAAGACAACCTCTTGGTTGTCCTTGGGCCTAAATACATGATCAAATTTGAATTTCTTTTTAGAAGAGTCAGAGCATATGATCTGAAGTTCATTGTCTTGAGAAGAATCAAAGTCAACAACAGAAGTGGAGCCATTTGAAATTTCAGCCCGATTCAAAGGCCTACATCTGCAAAAGACCATTATGTTTCCTTTCAGTTCAATAACTTCGTTGTTAAGCCGATTTCTCTCAACATATTCTTCAAGGTGTTTCTTCTTTAATAGCCCACATTCTTCATGGTACTTCTTTTTCAGGAGTTCATATTCCACACTGAGGTTTTGAGGAGCATTGGAATTTTCTTTCCCGGAAAAAGAATCTGATTTTAATGGCCCTTACTTCATCGCATATAACTTCATGTTCTTTCTTCAAGTTCTGTAATTTTGTTGCTCACGTCTCCGATTTTCTACAGTATTGGAAGAGTCTGCCTTTAACTTGAACATTCCTCTTATGTTTCATTCGATCTCTCATCCATTGATTCTTGACTTTCCTCCACTGGATCACTCTTTGCCTCAATTTTTTCTTGAAGAATGTGATCCCACGGTCTCTTGGAAATCTGAATAAAATTTAAAATTTCCACTACCAGGTGCACCCATCAGTAACTCCACTGCCACTTTCCCCACCTCACTTCCCGCTTCCCTCTTCTTCTTGTTATTTTGTGCTCTTAGAACGATCGTGAACAATCCTAAGTGTATCACCCCTTTTTAAATCAAATCCTTTATATCTCTTTCTATGGTACTTTGCTACAATTTGCTCATTCTCTTCTTCCATAAACTATGTCAATTTTTGTTGAACATCTACTTCACCAGAAGGATTTAAAACCAATTCTTTCCAAATTGGTTCATAGACATTCACAGTTAAACTTTCATTGCAAAAAGCACTTTTAGATTGCATTACTTTTTATGAATCTACAATATCAATAGTAGTAATTGGTTCATCCTTAGCATTTTCTTTTCCATTTATGACTCTAATTAGATTATTATCGGCTAGAATTTCATCAAACACTTGGTGGCCCAAATTATCTTCTGATTTGTCAATTAAACAATTATATGTTTTCTCTTTTCTCAGATAATAATCAAACTTCTCACAGAAGGCTGCTAGATACTCTTCCCAAATTACACAATCATGCTTCCTAAGAAAATATGCCGACCAAGTATAAACTCTACTTCTAAGATTTGAATTCAATCCATCAACAAATTTATCCACAAAACTCTTTAATTCTAAACTTGACCCAATTCTCAATACTGCATTTCTCCAATTCTCAAACCTGCTAATATAATCTAATAATGAGAATGTATGAAAGGGGGAGTTACCTTCTATAATCTGCATCAAACAAGCAACACAATCGGTGAGAATGAAACTCCATTTTCCTAACCCGTTCAGGATCTAAGGTTTCCTTTAAACCTCCTCCTTAGATTGATTCCTAGTATTGGTCATTTTCCCACAGTCTCTAGGATAGAACTGCTCTGATACCAATTTGTCATATCCCACTTAATTCACAAAGACAAAAAATAATCACAGCTCAAACTCCAAGCAGATAAATGACAAAATAGAAAACAACCTTGAGCTTAGATATATAAATAGAAAGGGAATTGTCCTCAACAGATGATAATAATAAAAATAACTCTACTGGTCATAACATAGCAAAATAATAAGCCAACAACTAACTACCATCTATCAAGGATAACTAGTATATTTACTAATGAAGAGTAGGTTCAGGGAGTTAAGAGAAAATTGAATCAAACTTAATGCTAGCTCCAAGGTTTCCATAGCTCTTCCATTGAATATTCTGCAAGCCAGCATATAAACTAGAGTCAAGGATTACTCGATAGAACAAGAGAAATAAGATGGAATGGGGATTGAAGGGGTTTGAGAAATGAACGAAACTCAAAGAGGGAGAAAAGGAAAAAGCTTTGTTTCTGAGAAATGATTTTCGATGCCCAGCAAATTGAGCAAACTTCCCTTAAATAGTTGGGGTTTCGTTCCCAAGGTGGATCTCAACCTTCCAACACAGCTTGTACCTCTTCTGACCTAGAATCAACAGTGGAAAGTGAAAGTTCCCTTTTCAGCAAATCATGAACATCAGTCCCGCAACTCTCTTTAGCATTGCTCAGCAACCCATTGTGATCCTTTGCTACTCATTGAACCAACAATTGAAATGGTGTTGTTTTGCTCCAAAACGACACCGTTTTGTTTATATTTATTAGACCAACCAGAAACCCTCACTCCATTTACTGTTATTAATTCAACTGCTATTTCCCACCCAACACACCATTCATGACACGGTCCTTCCCTCCGCAGCTTGCTTTTTCGGAATTTCCTTTGTTCCCGAAGACCTAGCACTCACACTCTCTTTAAGTGCTTGACCCGACACGAATTCGAGCTTCCTTTCACATAGCCAGAATTGGACTCATGAAGCTCTCCTTTTTGGCGGCCAGAAGCCATGGCCACCGCCGTAAAAGTTTCACCGTCACCAAGCCCCAATATTCTCTTTACCAGTTGACGCCGGTTTTGATTCAATTCAATAATTTTCCATTTCCCTTTGTTCCTCTAATCATCAAATTATCAGCATCTCCTTTGTTGATTTCACACAAAAGTCCATCATCTTTGGTTAAGTCAATAGCTTCGTTATTGACTCGGCCCTCACATGACACAATGGTTCTATTATCAACAATTGGCCAGGTAAGATTCCATTAGGAGTAATTTTTATGTGTGCAACTAATTTTGAACTCATTTGTTTCGATGCTTGGAACATTAAATTGAATTCAAAAATTTACCTTTTAGTCGACTGAACCCCTGACGTAAATCCGGACAGGTTATTGGGACATGATTCAGCATCCCACAGTGATTGCAAAAATTTGGTAGACGCTCATATCGAAACACCCCCTGGAAACAGCCTACATTGGGCGCTTGGCCCTTGAAAACTCTCTGAAGTGATGTCGGACCGAAAACGTTAAAACTATGTTCCGTCCTCCTTTTCTCGAATATGCATTACAACACAAACGTCTAGCACTGTAGCGATTTTAATCCCAACTCTAGCGAAATGAGGATCTCTGAATTGAAAAAGAGTTGACACGAAAATTGTCACTTTGCAAAAATTTCATCAAAGATGGTAATACCCGGATTGACCCTTTTAGTCACCAGCAACACAGTGTCAAAGCACTACGACCCATTTTCGAGGATCCGATCAACGTCTTTTTTGCTTGGGAGGAAAAAGCGATAAGTATTTTTTCCAATTTTCTAGTACCTGACCTTACAATCGCAAGCGTAGGCCAGTAGGATGTTAAAGTAGCGGAGGGGATGGTCGTTGATGCTTATGAAGCTGCCAACCAACGAGGCTCTAGCTCCATTCAGTTCTCCTTGAACATCTGCTTCAATAAAAAAAAGTCGTGACCTTTTCTATCCTGCGCAAGGTGATAGTTTTTATTTTACAACCAAATCGTTAACCATAACCATTGCGAACAATTTTTTTATTAGTTTGCAGAAAGAAAAAAAGTTGACATTAATGGTGTTAAGATACGTTTAATTAACAAACACAGTCGACGACGTTTATAAAACAATCGTCGCCGAAAGAAACCTAGAATTTTTAGGAATGATAGAGTAGAATTCCGACTTGGTCGGTTATCTTAAGTGATATTCTCTAAAGAGATCTTGCTAGCAATTTGCTTCTAGTGTTTATCTTGGGGATACTTTCCTATCCCAAAAGATAACTCAAGGATATTCTATTGAGGGGGACCCAAGATATCCGAGAGAGAATTTCTCCCGAGAGCAAAAAGATTGTGTCTGTGATAAATCTAATAGCGGATTTCTCTTTAATAATATAAATAGTTTAGAACATACATAAAAAATTAATTTTTGTTTTAATTAAAATATCAATATCACTACCTTAAATTGAATTTGTGGTATACAAGTCATATTTAATAGATTAATATTGATATTTTTACTAAAAAATACATTGTTTTTACTTTTTTTTTATTACATATTATAAGCAATTTATATTATGAAATGGAGGTAATATTAGAAATATCTAAGCGCATTTAAAATGCTAAAACCCAACAGTTGAGTTTTAACATCATTCCCCATATTAAAACTTCTCTAACAATTTCTTCAATTTCTTTCCTGCAATGTTAAAGCTAAAAAATGAGTTTAATCCGCCACATCACATTTTATCATTAATTTCATCTTATTTTATTTATTTTTACCTTTATCAATTCTACATGCAATTAATATTTACTGTATGATTTATTTATATTAACCTATATACGGTAGTATTGAACAAAATTGATGCACGATATTTATAGTTATTGGAGATAAACTAAATTAAATTAAAGTTGGACATCACGAATTCGTGGATTTTTCATAAACAAACCCAAAAAAAAACCCATTAATTGATGGGTCCATTTGCCATCAGGTCAAGACAATAAAAATATAAAGAAATGTCCAAGTAGAGGGCTTCTATTAGAAGCCTTCTAATTAGGATGTGATATGATTACATCTCAATTTGAGATTCTAGGTCTCAGTTTTAGAATAATCTTAAACTCAAATTAAATTTTTAATAATTTAATATTTAAAATTTCATTCACATACTCAATCCAAAAAAATTGAGTCTCAATTTGAATATCAAACCAAAACCAAACTCTATTTAAGTACACCCTATACAACACGTTTGGTATGGAATGAATTCTCTTTCCAGGTAGAATTGTTTTCCACCGGAAATGAGCTCAAAATCCTCTTTTCATTCCAGTGTCGGGAAGGCAAAGACAGAATGAAATGTTTCTATGTTTGGTGAATCTATTTTTCAATGTCGGAATGAAATTAAACTTAATATGAACTAAATGCCCTAACAATATATGATGTCAATAAGTCCTAATTAAACATATCATTCACAACAATCCCACTTGAGTAGCGTTGCCATTATAAACTTTTTGATGGGGGTAAGAAACATAACAAGCTTCCATTCATTCTAGACTTATTTCATAAAAAGTGTATGAATGGATTGTGTAATAAGCCATTCAATGATTTGCTTGACTCACTAAGAGAGATATTCCCCGGGGAGCAAAATTGCCAAAATCATCTTATGAGGCAAACAAAATTGATCAATGAACTAGGACTTGGGTATGAGAAAATTCATGTTTTTACGAATAAATATTATTATTATTATTATTTTTTAGAGAAAGCCACCTGTTATGGTGGGGGGGGGGGGGGTTTGGCATGGACCCCTACCCGTTTATTAATAACGCCAGGAATAGGCAAGTAAAAGTACATAGAGAGGGACTGAAGCTAAAACCTCTAACTAGGTGGAAACAAATCCACTTCATACAAATAGAACAATGCAGGAAACTGATTCATTTATCACATGAATCAGGTGCTACAAAGCTGCCTAAATGATGTCGTATGCAAATCGATTATATCTATGGATATTTGTCCCCGATCCAAAAGATATAAGATAAATACAATGCAAATTAAAATGAGTAAATGAAAATTAAACAAGCAAGATTCCGCGCAAGAAAATATAAAACTTAACCTATGTTGTGCGCCTTAAATAAGGAGTACCACAATGATCAAGATGACATAGGCCACGAACCGAAGGCAGAAGCTCTTGAAATGTCGCAAAAGTTGAAGATCGTTGCTCATCACAGGCAATATTCACCAAACTATCTGCCACTTTGTTAGCTTCGCGATAAATTTGTTGAACCGGATTCGAACCAAGAAGCTTCAAAAGTTGTTGAAATAAGCCATCCAATCGCCAAGCAGCGACTTTCCGAGCCTTGATAGAATCACTTAAAAACTTGGAATCCGTCTGTATAAGAAACTGTGAATAACCCAAACCAATAACAAATATGATGCCATAAATCATAGCTTCAATCTCGGCTATGGAATTGGAGAGAAATTGCCCCAGAAAAGTCGAATAAGCCCCAATGAACCACTAGACCGCCGTAAAACACCGCCTGCTCTTGCAACACCGGGATTACCACGAGATGCCCCATCTATAATCAAAATAAAACCATCCCCACTGCCAATCCACCGAACTTCCAAGAGACTGCCCCTTACGCACAAATTTTCCACGGATGGCGTATAGAAAATATTCAAGAGTCTCGCATTTTGTAAGATGGGTATAGTAAAATATTCCCTCTCTCTAAGCAAACTTCGTCCATTAGAATGTGCACCATCAAACACAAAACGACATCTACTAGGCCATAAAAGCCAACACACACTGGCTAGAACAATAATATGAATATCATGCCACTTCCCCTTCCCCTTCCACCAAACAAATTTAATCAATTGCAAGAAAAGAAGTATACCTTACATGATCAAGACTTATGCCGACCGAGGCCAATGCTCGCTTCCATAGTACTTGGGCTAAAGTACATTATAAGAAGATGTGGTCAAAAGTCTCCTCTCCCCGTCCACATTGGCATTGTGAAGCTAGAGAAAATCCCCATTTCCTTCGAACCTTATCTAAAGATAAAAATCTATTAAGAAGTTGCCACATAAATAAGCGCAAGAAAAGAGGCATTACCTTATTCCAAATATATCGGCGAGAGCATTGGATAATTCTATTGGGTTGTATGAGTTTCAAAACAGAGGTGATCATGAAGCTCCCATTAGATTCTAACTTCCAAATTTGCTCATCATGGTCCGGATGTAGCAAAGGATGAGGCAGAAGCCGAGCTTGATCAATTGTGAGGAGCCGTTTAATCTCCAAAGTCCACCCGTCCTCGGCTATATGTTCATGTACATGGGATGAATCCCCAGACAGACCAATCACCCCTCTCAAGGCAGCCTTGCAGTGTTATATCGTCATGCCAAAACGAAGAAGAACCATCCTGAATCAAGATACCAATGTGTTGCTCAGCAGAACCTCTTGACCCCAACATGCGCCTCCAAACCGGTGAATCAAATGAGGTTATTAGAACAATACCTTTCTTGCATAAAAGATCTCAAAAGTGATTATGTGGTCCTGAAACGCCACCAAAGTTTATATGAGAAAGCAATTTGAAAATAATTTAAAGAGAACAGGCCCAAACCATTTTGATCGGTATCTCGACATAGACGATCCCAAGACATCCAGTGCTGTCTCTCCCCGAACTCCGTCTTGCCCCACAAAAAATTGGAAAGAATCCCCTCAATATCACCAAGGACCTATTTTGGCGGTCTAGAAGCTGCTAATATATGTAAAGTCATAGAAGTCGGCACAAACCGGATCAAGGTAAGGCGCCTGCCCATACCAAGCAACTTACACTACCAACCTGTTACTCTAGAAGCCAATCGGTCAACATGAAGGGATTCATGGGCGGAAACTCGTTCCAAGCACCCATGAGTCCTCCCCTGAAGGATCCGCTCATACGTAAACAAATCGGAAAAACAAGAAAAAGACTTACGTTTCTTGGATAAAGAATCTGATTCTTGAATGAAAGATCCTGTCTTTGGCCTCTCAGCAACGGTCACCTCGAGTCTTCCCTTGCGGAATTACTCCCTACCAGTATCCACGCGACGAAACGGGCAGCGAGTGCTAGCTCTCCGTTTTTCTGAGTTTCGGGAATTAGGGAGAAAGGGAGAAGGTAGAATCTGAAATCTGATTTCGGGTGTGTTTGGTTAATTGCGGCTGAAGCAAGTCATAGCTAGGGTTTCGGCTGAGAGATGATTATGTAGGGTGTGAGAGTTTGTTCCCATAACCAACTCTCACGTCCTCCACCTCTCTCAGCAGTGGGAGTCTTAAACTCCCACGTCCTCTACACTTCTGCTGGTAGTGGGAGTATTTATCGGATAATAACTCCCACATAATTCTAGCTATAACCAAATACCGAAAATGCCCTTCCTTAATCCCTGATTCGAATAATAACATCTTATTATTCTCAGAGAAATAAATGTCATATACAATGAACCTAGACACATTCTAGATTCATTGAATCTAGACATGAAGCTCGTTAACTCGTCTACGCGTGTGACCACAGCAGAGTTCATATCACAATGGCAATGAAAACATACTTAGCGAGTAGTATGTGTTCATAAATCACTAGCGATCCCCTAGCGAGGACATTGTGACTACCCAAAGTGAATGAATTTATGGTGGAACCTAATATCAATCCACTATTTAATCCCTTTGTCTCGCGATATCCTAATTAAGCATAAGGCATGGTAGTCGTCACCCTTATTAAGCTTAATTATATTTATGCTCGATCTCCAGGTAGACTGTTCCAACAAACAATATTTAATAACCA
Organism: Vinca minor; assembly: GCA_026122235.1. NCBI lineage: Eukaryota > Viridiplantae > Streptophyta > Magnoliopsida > Gentianales > Apocynaceae > Vinca > Vinca minor. The sequence goes on along the minus strand of JAOCZM010000284.1, from coordinate 6,344,066 downwards.
CTTTATTAAATACATTTGAGCACGGCCATGCATTTAAACAGTCTTTCCCTATCGAGGGGCCCATGGATATCTCTCTCTAATAAGAGAGGGACAAATTCCTTACAATGCCTCTCACATTCAAGCCATGATAGGACACTACATCCGTTCATCAGTCGTATTGATTACTCGATTAAAAGGAACGTACGACTGAGTCAAAACGTGGCTCCATTCATGCTAGAATCAATGGAGACATAAGGTGTAAGGATTCTAAAATAGTATTGAGGAAGTAATACTTATGACTAAGGACCATGAAGTATTACTTCTCTAACGGATCACGTCCGATACGATATATCTCAATACATTGCATCTATGATATGATTTGTATTTATTACACATGATTAGTAAAACATAATCATCAATCAAACATCATACTAGTTTTATTTCATTGTAAAATAGATTACATAAAACTAGGGACAACCAGAATAGTAATTACATAAGCAAATAAGTTTTACTATCAAATCACGCATTTGATGTTCATAAGCAAAATTAACTATTCATATGAAATGCTCAAAAAGATATAAAACGTACAACATATGCTAATGGTCCTAGGGCACTACTAACACAACAATACCCGAGAAATAAATGGTCTTAGATCGCCCCGGGAAGATGGGGCACCCCAAATAGGTGAGGGGAAAAGTAACCCTGTGAAAAATCGGAGACCTGAATTATCATTTGAATTTGCCTGGGCGGAGCTCTTGTAGAGACGAGGAAGATTTATTATAATTGACCCGTTGACCCGAGCAAGCCTCATATTGTCTAATGTAATGTATATGTGCCTGAAGCCCTCTCTTGCCTCCATTAATAAAGTAACCACATCATCCGTATAAGCAAGTGAGAAACAAGAATATTAGAGCGAGGCACCACATAAGGACACAGTTCCAGACCGGACTAGCCGATCTTACCCGCGAGAGAAAACATCCGCGGCTAAGATGAAGAGTAAATAGGAGAGAGGATCTCCTTTCTTCACTCCCCTCCCTGAACGGAAAAAGCCATATGGGGAGCCATTTATGAGGACTGAAACCCAGTTATTATTGAGTAAATTCCGAATCAAGTAAAGAAAATGATCACTAAAACCAAACCGAGTCAAAACGTCAACAAGGAAATCATGTGAAACTCTGTCAAAGGGCTTCATCATATCAAGTTTAACAATCATATTACACCCCAAACCCTTTTGTTAATCGAGTTGATCATCTCCATAGCCAAAAGTACATTGTCTGTAATAACCCGCCCTTTCACAAAACCTGATTTCTACAAATAATAGCAGGTAAGAATTTCGCCAATCTATTTTCCATAACCTTTGAGATTATCTTGCTAGAGAAGGTACACAAGGAGATAGGACGGAACTCACGAAAAGAGCTTGGATTGTCAACCTTTGGAATGAGTACCAAGAATGAACTGGACATAGCTCGGGGAAGGGAAAGACCAACCCATAAATCCCGCACCGCCTGAATAACATCATGATTAATAACATCCTAACAAACGTGGAAAAAATCTACTTGTAAAACTGTCTGGGCCAGCTGCACTAGAAGGACTTAATCCAAAAATAGTTTCTCGCACCTCCAAACTTGTGGGCAAGCAATCAAGAGAAGCACTAAGGTCATCATTAACCAACCGAGGTACAAATCAAGGATCTGAGAGTCACGGCAGGGAGTTGGATCAAAAGCAAAAAGCTGTTGGAAAAAATCTGCTCTAGCCTAGCCAATGGCGTCGGGCGTGGCAGCCAAAGTGCTGTTCGGTGTGTGAATTTTTGTAATCTAAAGTTTGATTTGACGGTTCCTGCAATAAGAATGGATTTTTTTTGTATTAGCATCATCATCTTTGAGCCATCGTTGCCTAAATTTCTGCCTCCAAAAAAAATGCTCAAATTCAAGATTACGAGCATGATCATCTCTAGCCTTTTTAAGATCCGCTTGCAAAAGCGGAGAAGGGTCCGCATCATGTAAAGATTCCAGTCGGGCGGGCCACCTCCCTTTCTGATATCTGGATATTAGATTGAATATTCCCAAAAGTCTGACGGTTCCAATCACTTAAAGCAATTTTTAACTTCTTTAACTTTGTTTGCAAAATGTACATACCAGAATTGTCGACCTCAGTAGCCCAAGCAGTTTTAACAATATCAAGAAAAGTAGAATGTTTGACCCATATATCTTGAAAGCAAAAAACAGAACCACCCCTTTCAACAGTCAAACGGATATCAAGATAAATAGGACAATGATCCGAAACAGTGCGTGGAAAATGTAGAGCACTAGTGTGTTGAAATAGAGAATTCCAAGCGGTGTTGACAAAAACACGATCCAAACATCTGAGAAGTGGCCGAACACCCCATTGGCACCAAGTGAAGGGACTACCCGAATAAGGAATCTCCAATAACTCACAATCCTGCACATATCTCCAAATTCATTCATAGGTAACAAAGCTGGAATAGATCCTTGACTCTCAAATACTCTTAACACAACATTAAAATCTCCACCAACAAGCCACAAATTAGCATATTGTGAATGGAAAGTTCTTAAGTCATTCCATAGAATTCTACGCTGCACATACAAACATTTGGAATATACAAAAGAATAACAAATAGGTGAGCCAGAAAAAGAATTAATTTGACAATTAACCACTTGCTCCATATCTCCCAAAACCAACAAATCCATCGAAGCATCTCACATAATCCAGATTTTACTACAACAATTACCATAGCTAAAATCAAATCCAATCCACCGAGTATAAGTAGGTAGGTCCACCACCATATGTTCTAATAAGACAATAAGATTCAAACGATGCTCTCTTTTAAATTGCCTGATACTAGATATAGTGCTATCATTCGCTATCCCCCTTATGTTCCAAATAATAGCATTCATCAAACACATATGGAAAAATATATAAGTAGCAAAAGCTAATTCGTAGTAGAGGACGATCCCTTTTGAGCAAGTCTAGGGGATCGCCGCAAAGGCAATTGAGATGAAGTAACATTTTGTACCTCCTTATTTATGGAAAAAGAAGTGAGATCAACAATAACCTGGTCAATGGAGGTAGGCTCGAAAATAGTGGGAGCTTCAGATTCATCCAGCCCTGTCGGGTCTTCAAAATACTGGCTGAGTCGGGTCTTCGGCATCCGGATGGGCCGATTCTTCCAAATGCCCTAGTGAGGTACCCCCTTCAACTACAGGCGCCACACTCGGGATATCAAAACCATATGCCGGCAAGGCTTGCAACGGTAGTATGAACCGGGGTCAGACTCTTGCTCTGGAGCCAGAGCCTTGACTTGGTATGGGGCCAAAACCGGGAGAATAACCGGGTCAGGAGTTGGGGCCAGAACAGGGGATGTAGCCAAAACAGGGGACTGGGCTAAAACTGTGAGGGTCGGGCAGTAACCATGTGGGTCAGGTCAATATGATTCATAGCAATGGGCTCCTACAAAGCCGCACTGGCCAAATTCGACGGCAAAGCTACCGACGGCACCTGAGATAAGGCTTCCGGTCACCGAATTACATTCCCAAATTCAAGTAATTTACCCATTATGATTTCACGTGGCTGAGTACGATCAACAACACCATCCGCGGACTTACTATGATTTTCATCAGGTTTATGGCTTAAACAACCTACCCGAATATCATCAACACTGTCATGATTGGGGATGGATTTGGAGGGAGTTTGCAAGGGAAGGTCTTTAATGACGGGCTCTTCTAATAGCATATCAATAATACCTATCCCAATATTATCAACGCAATCCAATGGAATAGAAATTAGGGCAAGTGCCGTACCTTCATCAATATTGATCGCGGCAACCGGCGGCAAAATTGGGGCAGTCGGTGATGTCTTTTTCTAATTTTTCTCATTCTTACCCGCAATGATCCATTCTTGCCTTGCGGGATACGTAACCTGAGTACCCGAACTTAGGGTTTTTGCCTGGGGAGGCGATGGGGGCGGATTATTGTCATTTTTCTTTGCTATCATCACGGGTGGGGGAGCTTTACCACATTGACTCATATCATGTCCAATCTTCATACACCCAAGACAATAATTGGGAAGATCATCATATGTGATGGACTGCCAATAACCTTTCCCAGTTTTGGTGTGTGTAATACGAATCCTTTGAGGCAACTCCGCTAAAAGATCAACCTCAACACATACCTTAGCTATGCTTGGGTGGGAGGCGGCGGCGGGTCCATCCAATCCAAACCTTCAAATCCATTCCGAATCGGCACTATTGATGGTTCTTCATGAACATTAAAATCGTAAGTCCATTTAAATACTCTCATGAGCAATCCACAAAAAGTCCAGATCCGTTGACGCCATATTCTACAATATTCTTCTTCCAAATCAAATCGAATAAGAACGTGACGCGGATCCATTCGGTCAATCCAAAAACTTCCTTTAAATCCTACTTTGTGAAAAGATTTCTGCAAAGCTTCCATATTCGATACATGTTTTTGGAATTTTCCAACCAGAGCAAATTGCCAAGGGGAGATGAGAAGATCATGTTCATCCGCCGGCATTACCAAATTAGGTTCACCTTTGTATTGATCCAAAGGCGTATTGGGAAGAGAAGCAATAACGGATACCGGCCTAGAGAGTAATTCCGCGAAGCTTTTATTTTTGCAGGGGGTGGGTGCTGCTGAGGTGGGTGCTAGGGCAGCCGGCTGGCTGGAGGCTATTAGAGGCCGCAAGGTAGAAGACAAGTTGAAGGAGGAGACTCAATGCTAGAGAGCGTTTTTTTTATAAAATGAAAAATTAATGCATCAAATTAAAATTGACTTGTCCAAATAATTATATGTTGTCTGGAAAGATAGAAAAGATGATTTCATGTGCTCAATTTGTGGTGCTTCTAGATGTGTGGAAGATGAAAGTCCTTCTGGTGTTTGTTCATCTAAAAGGAAAATGACTAATAAAAAGGGAAAAAAAGCCGAAGAAAGGTTTGAGTTGGTTTCCCTAAAACCAAACTTCAAAGACTTTTTATGTGTTCTAAAATAGGTTCTTTAATGCGTTGGCATTTCGATGCTAGAGTAGAAGATGATTTTTTTAGACATCCAACCGATGCTCGTGCATAGAAAGAGTTTGATTTTTTACACAAGGAATTCTCAAAAGATCCCCGTAATGTTTGACTTGGATTAGCTACTGATGACTTTAATCCATTTCGAAGTATGAATGTCTACTATAGCACTTCGCCTTGACTCAGTTTGTTTCCAAATTAACAAGTATCACAAAGACGTTTTTCTTCTCTCAAACTTAACTTTTGGCAAGCCACGAACAAATTCTTGGCTCGATAGTCTATTTAAGAGGTCCATACTAACATGACCAAGCCTACGGTGCCAAAGGAAAGAATCATCATCATTCACATTAAGGCATTTTATCTCACATGCAAGGAAATCATCCAAGGATAGAACATAGACATTAACGACATTTGCATAAAAAATAACTTCGTTAGTTGAAGAGTCAAGAATAGAACAAGCATATTTCCTAAAGGAAACAACAACGCCATTATCACATAATTGACTAATGCTAAGCAAGTTATATTTCAACAATTCAATAAGAAGAAATTGTCTAATAAGAGTAGAAGAAACTTTACCAACATTTCCAATACCGAGGATTCTTCCTTTCTTTTTATCACCGAATGTGACGAATCCAACATTTATAGGTTCCATCTCTCTTTTGAGAGTAGCATCTCCCGTCATGTTCCTTGAGCACCTACTATCAAGAAACCACTTAGCCCGAATTGGTTTCTTGCCACGATGAACCTACATCAAGGGTAGAATAGTGACTTTTGGTACCCCATATTTTCTTGGGTTCTTGGGGTTAGTCAAAACACATTCGACACGTTCCATTTTTCTTTTCACATAACATTTATTTACTTTATAACCATGTTTTCCACAATAGGTGCAACACATATGAGGCATGTTATAAGATGACATTCTAGGTGCAACACATTTGAGGTGTTATGCACATAGCCTAAACCTTTTCTATTGTGAGAAAAAGTTTGACATGGCATGCTAGACGAAGAGACATCAGCACAATAATAATTATCAAAACTATTGTGAACATAACTCAAACCACTATTGTCATGAGAAATACATTGGGAACCAAGAAGTTGTTCCAAGTTGATTTTGCTATAATTGAACTTGTTGACAAGATAGGTAAGATCAATAACCTTTTTCTTTAAAGCACCATAGTCAAAAGGTTTTTCTCAAGATTCATCATTTTGTCAAACACCTCTTTGTGTTGTAAAGATGATGATCTTACGGTAGCAACAAGAACTTCATTTTCAACTTTCACGAAATCTAAAGAATCAAGAAGATGTTTGTTATCACAAAACAAGTTTGAATTTTCTTCAAATAAGGATTCAATTTTGTGTTTCAAATCCTTGTTTTGTTGGGCAATTCATTTCAATTGAGCATACATATCATATAACACCTCACGGGGATCTTCCTCATCACAAGTATCTTGAGAATTATATAAGGAAAAAGAAGGTGTAGATTGTGCCATATCCTCAAGTGCCATTAAGCCAACATTTGCTCTCTCATTCTTTTGGTGGTCATCTTCACCATCACTATCCTCCTTATTCCATGTGCCAATCATACCTCTTCCTTTTTTGGAATTGAAGAATTTCTCCTTCTTTCCATCTTTGTTTTCCGTTTCTTTAGATTTAAAACAATCTCCAATGAGGCGTTTCTTACTACCACATACATAGCACCTCATGCAACTTAAATTTTGAGAGAATTGATATAGTCTAGCTTGAAACATTGTTTTTCCCTTCCCCCATAAAAATCTTTTTCATTCTTCTTACAACCATAGCCATTGTCTCATCATCGATGTCAAACTCTTTATCATCACGCATTTTCTCATCTTGATCATCGTTGATTTCACTCGCTTTGAGCGTGGTTCCTTTGGGTGCTTTATCACCATATTCCAAGATAGTTTTTCTCTTGAGCTTCATCTCATGAGTGAGAAAAGATCCAATGAATTCCTCCGTTGTATAGGCTTTGAAATCCTTTGCATCCCAAGCCTTTGGAAGAGCATTGAGAATTTCATGTTTCCTTCACCAATGGAATATTTCTTTCCACATGCCTTCAAACCATTGATAATGCTTGTGAACCAGGTGTTCATATCACTATTGGTTTCATTAGATTTCATTTGTAGTCTCTTACAAACATGTTAAGTTTGGACTCCTTGACTTGATTTATTCCCTCATGAGTGAACTCAAGAGGTTTCCACATATCATGAGCCGTCTCACTTCCAATAACCCGATTGTACTCATTTTGATGTAGATCACAACTAATAACATTCATAGCTTGAAAATTCATTGTCAAATTAGAAGAACTCATGTTTTAGCTCACAAAGAACACAACTCACAAAGATACAATAACTCACTAAGAGCAACCTCACAAAGAGTATAGATGGAAAGATTTGAACAAAGCTAATCACACTTTATGTAATGTATGATTAAAAATTTATAGCACAATCCTTCTAAGATCAAATAAGAAGAATCACAAATTTTTGCACTTTAAAAGTAGTGGAATGCTTCTTTGAATGTATGAAACTTAATGAAACTTTAAAGCTTTGTTAACTACCAAAAAAACAAGCCTTAGAGGCTTTTATAGAGTTAAAAACGTTGAGTAATAATGACGCAATGGCTAGTATCTACCTTGACAGTGACATTTCAGTTGATCGACATGGCTGTCAAGTCGTCCGAGCAAGAGTAAGTCAGTGCTCTGTAAACATGCGATCGACCGCAAATAGGATTCGGTTGACCGACCTTGAACAAAGGTCTACCGTTCCAGCAGCATGGCACCTTAAGAACATTCAAATGTTAACTAAGTGAAACTTCAAACTTCGGTCGACCTTCCATACAAGTCGGTCGATTGACATTCATTAGGTCAATCGAGCTTAGTGCCTCGGTCGACCTAACTGAAAGTCCAATTTCGATTTTTTACTATGTCTTAGTTCTAATGTTGTCTAAAGGATACCAAAACATTTTGAGCTTTTAGAAAACCTTTGTAAAACCTTTTCAAACACATTTTGCTTTTGAAGATCGAAGGATCAAAACAAGGGATTTCAAGACTAAACGCATTCCAATTTGAGAAACGTTTTTAGAACATGCAATAACGTGTGAACTAATCATATGAGCTTAGATCCCAGGGTTTACAAGAATGAGAAATAGCTAAGCTACCCTTGTTAGCCCGAAGGGCAAAGTGATAAATCTTGTTTTGATGATAACAAACCATTGGTAGTTCTAATGTTTGTATGAGCATATTCTTAATGATATGATCATTAGCACTCACACCAACATTGATGATAATGGTAAGTTAGATTCTTGTGTAAGCGAAAGGTATGATCATACACACATGGAAGCTACACTTTACAAGACTCCATAGCACAAGCATGAAGTCAATCAACATGCTATGAAAGTAATTCCAAAGTCAATGAAGAAGGAAGATCAACATGTCGAGAGCTAATCAATCCATCAAGTAAATAATCAAATGGTAGACTCATTGACAAGAAGAAGTGTGAAGTCCACTACACTACATTAAGAATACAAAAGGACTTCAACACTCAAGAAGATGTTGATCAAAGGCTTCAAAGTCCAAGCTCCAAGAAGAATCAACTTGAAGACCTTAGGAATATTAGTCTAAGATTATAAGTAATCCTTTGTGACTAATCTTTCTTTTGAGAATACTAGGATATAAGATTCTTTTAACCTCAACAATGCATGTTTTCAAAACCTCATGTTTTACATTGTTCATTATTTGAAAATGTTTTTGAAAATGTTTTTGAAACCAGTTGGTTTATGCCTAAGCACCTTAAAATGTGTTTTATATCTTTTCAAAATACTTAGGCATTTGCATGAGAACATTAGAAACTTAACTAAGTGTAAAAACCACTTTGTGACTACTCTCCGGTCGACCTTGGCTTAGCCTCAGAAGACCAGAGATGTCTGACCGACCGACAGTGTTGATCCGGTCGACCAGTGTGTTTTTGTCTTTATTTGAGTTTTGAATGTTCCAATGCTTCAACGACTATATTCTATCCGGACGACTGATATATTAGGTAGGTCGACCGACCTTTGCTCCAGTAGACCTAACCACTGAATTACGGTCGATCGAGATATGAACAGAGGGCCCTTTAACCTTTGATTAAAGGAAATTCGATCGACCCACTGTCTAGTAGCGGTCGACAGAAGCTGTCTATTCAAGGCCAAAATTATAGCCATTTTGACCAACTTTGCTTGTATATTCTAGCACTCTAAATAGATTTCAAAGCTGATTTTTTCATAACGAATCAAGCCATAAGAGGGGATAGACATATACACTTTCTAAACATACAAGTAAACACTTTTGTGCTTAATTTCCAAATCATTTAAAGCATTTGTGTCGGGCTTAAACTTCATCTATCCTTCTATTCTCAATATTGATTAGAGATTTCGTTCGTATATTCAATCCAATTAAGGGATTTGTAAAAGTGAGCTATATTGTAAATCTCCTTAGAAAGAGATAGGTTACCCAACTTTCTCATTTATGAGAACTAGTTCTTTGTGAGCTAGCAAAAAGCTCTTAGAGAGCTTCACTCTTGGTGAGTGTTTATAAGTCCTAAGAGTAGGCACAAAACCTCGGAGACTTCTTAGTGAAGCAAAAGTCCTCTTTGTGAGGCTAAACACTCTTAGTGAGTGGAGTCTTCTTTGTGAAGCAAAAGCCCTCATTTGTTGAGGCAATTGTAAAAGATAGAACCCAACTTGCATTAGTTGCAAAAGGGTATCCATTAATGGATGTTGAAATCCTTGGGGACTGCCTTAAGGTAGTGGATGTAGATTCTTTGTGAATCGAACCACTATAAATCCTTGTGTTAGTTTTCTCTATCCCTACTCCTTTAACTGTTCATATACATACCATAACTTGCCTATTTGATTATATGAACATATGTGCTTAGGATAGAAACTATCACATGCTTCCTAGCTTTATACAATTACTTCACTTAAGTCATCTAAGTTGCCTCGATCATAATTGAATCACCTTATGTGCTTAATCAACATACTTGTTGTTAAGGTGAACACTTAGGCAAAAGAAGTTTTAGAAAAGCTTAAAAAGTTTTTTAGAACTTAATTCAACCCCCTCTTAGGTTCTATACCCTCAAAGGGTATTTCAATTGGTATCAGAGCCTAGTATCATTTTTATTGCATTTACGTCCTAGGAAGATCCGTGGCTTATAGCTTTTCTAACTTAGATGACCAAGCCCCTTCTAGACCACCTCTATTTGATGGCTCCAACTTTGATAGTTGGCAATGTGCGTTTAATTTTTTTTTGTCTTCTAATGACATTTCCTTGTTGTGCATTATAGAAGAAGGTCATTTTATTCCTTCAATCTACACACAAGGTGTCATTGTAACAAAGTCTAGGAGAGACTACGATGAAGAAGACTGCAAGAGTATGACACTCAACTTCAAGGCCTTAAATGCTTTTTGTTGTGCATTAAATGAAGAATCTCTCAACAAAGTGAATGAATGTGAAGATGCTCATTCCATGATGAATATGCTTGAAGCATCATACATAGGAGAAGTTGAAGTGGAAAAGCCAAATGTGGGAAATCTAGATTTGGGGACTCAATCTTGTGAAGGTATAGAGGACATCTCAATCATAATTCAAGAAAATCTCGATTCAACCAAGAAGTGTGATCAAGGAGAAAATAATGGTCAATCCTCAATGAGCTCAAAAGTTATACAAATTGAGCCTTCACAAGATGAGCTAGAAGAAGAGAAGATGGAAGCACATGATGATGATCTTCATATGAAACTTAATTATGATGGAGACAATGAAGATCAAGCATCTTGCCAAAGGAAGAGAAAAACCTTGCCACTAAGATTCAAAGAAAAACATCTTTCAAGAAGTGGTTTTTGACTCAATCATTCCCAGAAGAATGATGAAGATTTGAAATGGAGATGTTCGAAGAGAAAGAAATCACAAACACTCCATAGCACCTGGATTCCTCAAACCTCAATGTCAAATGCATTCAAGGAACCAAAATGCTCAACTACAAGTTATGATAAAAACTTCAATGGTAATCTACAATCTTCATCACTTGGTAATGTTACTAAGGTATCAACTTCACTTTCTCATAACTTTGTAATTGATGTTATTAATTGTATGAGAAGTAAAATTGATGCTATTACTTGTACATTTGTTGATGTCACATCATGTTATTTTAGTGATCCTTCACATGGAGATAACCTATTGGTAGAGCTTCATTAGTTTGATGTTTCTCTTGCTAAGGTATCTAAAATATTCAACATCACAAGATTAGATGATTCTTGATCTTACTTCTCATCTAATGAGAATCATTCTTGTACTTGTAAGATTGAAAATGTTGATCCAAATGCACACACTTGCCACTTGAGAAAATGCTCTAACAATGTAGGACCTTTGCAAAAGGTACAATTTGTTTCTCAAGTTTCCCTTGTAGGTTCCAAGAGATTTAAATCTCAATTCAAGGGAATGGCCAACCAAAGCTAAGACTCCAAGCAAATAATCATGTGCCAAGAACAAAAAGTTTGTGAAGAGCTCAGCAAGGAAAACATCAATGATGACTTCACAAACCAAAAAGAGATTGCTTGCACTACAAGCAAATTAGTGTATTTGGATCAACATCAATGATGGTAATTTTCTTGTAAAAAAATGTTTAATTGAACAATCTGAAAACAAATAATGTCCGTCTGTCTAATTCATTGGGCTAATTCCAACTCAGTTAATGATACTCTAAAAATCACATGGTTCGATCAACAAAAATTATTTTCTGCGAGTTCAATATAAAACTAAATGATTCGATTAACTAATTTTCTTTAAAAAAAAAAAACTTTAACTAATCGGATAAAAAAATTGGAAAGCAAATTGGATTTGTCACTCAATTTAATGGACTAAAAACTAACTCACCCAATCCATTTAATAAAAAACCATTATAAACCCCTTTATTTATAATGTTGTCAAATGTAAAAAACTTAATAAACTTTCAATGTGGGATATTTTTGTTTTATAAAAGAAATGCGGCAATTTTATTAAAAAAAGCATATAGCCAAAATAGGTACAAGTATATGGTTTGTGGCATTGAAACACAGGATGCATCAGTAACATCTACCTAAATCAAGAACCTGCTTGTTCAAGAACACATAGACCGCCTCGGCCTTAGAAACTTGAATAAATGGAGTTTGGTGTTGCTATCAAAGGTTATTTGGGATATTCACTCATGTAAAGCCTTCCTATGGATTAAATGGGTGCACCACTTTTATGTTCGATTTGGGAGAGACGGAGGTGTAAGGAGGATTCGTCTCTATTTAAAAGACATCTTCAAGTCCGGGACATTTTGAGAGACAAACATACTACAGAGGCTACCGTTGACAGTGCTGCCAGAAACCTCGCTGGTGCCCATCCCAGTACTTCAGCCCAGCAGGCAGCAGCGGGCGCAACTTCAGCACAACAGGCAGCAACGGGCGCAGCTTCAGCATTGCCAATACTCGCTGCAGCACGCCAGCCTCATCAGCATTGACGTCTCAGCAGCACGCCCAACTCAACTTCAGTACAACTGTCTTCCTGTCAACAGCCCCCAGTTTCAGCACAACAGCGAAGACAGCCTCAGCAGTTTGTCATCACAACCTCAGAAAACAGTGGCACGGTGGCAGCAGTCCCTCAAATCAGCAACAACACGGCAGCAGCGGGCACAGGAGAACCTTGTGCAATTTTGATGCAACGGTGGGGAGGGCGTTTCAACACTTCATTGGCCTTTGATTTTTTTAGGCACCCCGGTCAACATGTTTTTTGGAACAAGACAATATGGAATTCAATCACTTTGCTTAAGCATTCTTTTATTTTTTGGTTGGCTATACGGGGATGGTTGGCAACAAAGGATCGACTACACTTCTTGGAGACGGATTTGAAGTGCGTATTGTGTGGAAGTGAAGATGAAAATCATGATCACTCATTTTTCTAATGCTCCTTTAGCAAGGCTATTTGGGATGATATTAAACAATGGTTGGGAATTAGAAGACAAATGTCTACTTTGCTTAGCTCTCTTAAATGGCTCAAAAGAGAAGCCCGTGGGACTTTTTGGTTCAACAAAGCAAATAAAGAGGCGTTTAATGCAACGATGTATCACATATGGAAAGAGAGGAACCAAAGATGTTTTGATGGAACCAAGGTTATGAGGAAGCAACTAGTTGATAGGATTAAAACGCTTGTATACATTGTAGTTTATGCTTTGTATCCTTTTGTTTTGAATCTCATGGATGTGTAAATCATGGAAACTTGATTGAGCCGTTAGACTAGCATCTTGTTAATGGCCAATGCACCATTTGTAAAATTTTCTTGATCTTTTTTATATATTTACATTTTAGATAAAAAAAAACACATAGACCGCGGGTCAATTGAGGGAGGAGTGTGTAATCTCTATCACAAGGATAAGAAAAAGAATAAAATAGAATAGGAAAAATAAAAAAAAACTATTAAATATTAAAATTAACAGTTTCATTTGAATAAGTCAAAGATGTCAAGCTATATCATTAATTTAATAAATAAAATTTATCTCAACCAATTAGAAATTTTCAACTAATTAAAGAACAAAAAATTACACGTCGGATTTTGAAGGCTTCTGATTAGTTAAAACTGAAAACGTGTTCTGTAATATATATATATCAAGGTAAGGATGTTCACATAAGAAAACTGGAGGTAGAAACAAGAGGTTCAATTATACGAACAAAACCCATAAAGGCACACAAGTTGGATAATCAAAATATGCAAAAAGTACAAACCAACATGAGAAGTGATAAAATTAGATAAGATAAAACAAGCACATAACACAAGGATGAGGGGAAAAGAAGTACATAAATAAATCGAAGGCATGGTAGCCCAGTGGGTAACATCCACTGCCTGTGACCGAGAGGTTCAGGTTCGATACCCACCTCACACAAGGGGAATGATTTAATTGTCATTTTCTTTGGGTTCCCTTGTGTGGGTCTTGTACTCCCCTCACGGGGCACCCGCTCAACGTGACTTCTACGACACCCGCTCAACGGGACATCTACTACTCCCCTCACGTGGCACCCGCTCAACGGGCTTCTACTACTCCTCCTCTGGTGAGGTCTTATAATAAATAATTGTAATAAACTGGACCATACTTATAAATAGTCTAGTTTAAAAAAAAAAAGTACATAAATAATCAAAAGATCAAGACTCTTCCACAAGTAGTTGGTTAAAGAAATAACACAAAAGTGAGAATAAACCAAACTACAAAGGTGACGTTAATAGATATGACTAAGAAGTGCACATAACACAAAAGACATAGGGAAGTTATTATTGTAAGCCCTAAGGGCGATCGAACTCGGTTTTTGATAATGGACAAACACTTGATGTTGTGTCTAATGTTTTATATCTTTGTGATAGAATATCGGAACTCTTAAAAGAAGCTCTAAGTACTTCAATCAAGCCATGATCAATATTCAAAGTCGTATTATTCAAGGCTCATCTATCAAGATTGAAGATTGAAGACTTAGGTTTGGTTAGATTAGCTTTGTCATTATAAGTCGTTATCTTATAAGCTCTAACCATTGCTCTTCATGAACATAAGCTCTACACTCAAGTCTTGCATGTTTTCATAAACACGTTTTCAAATGGCTAAGTTTCAAAATGATTCTCATATGTGTTCATATCTCAAAAGCCTTTGATTTCAAAGTATAAGTCTTTTAAAACGGGTTTCTAAATGCTCTTATTTATTACATATTGAGAAAACCTTTTAGACTTCAAAAGATTTCAAAACGTGTGAATTATCAACATCTCTCATACTCAGGAAGGTCGGATCATCCGAGCTTTTCCTCGGATCAACCGAAGAGAAACAGAGAGTTGAACATTTTGGAAGCTGCTTGGGTCGGTCAACCAAGGACCAGGTCGGTCGACCGAGGTTCTCTTCGGCTCAACCGAAGTATGGTTAGGCTCAACCGAGGCTAGCTTCGGTCATCCGAGGTCTGTGTTCGGTCAACCGAACTCTGCGATTTCTAACCGTTATATGACCGTTAAAGAGTCATTTTTTCAGCATATTTTTGAAATGTATATATACTCTAAAGCTGAGAATGATTTAAAGACTTGCACATACAATATAGATTGATTTCTTATCAAGTCTAAACACCTTCAAAGCAAAAACACTTCATTTCCATGATCTAAATCATTCAAAGGTGTTATTTCAAAAAGCAAGACATAGTGGAATTCATATGTTCTAAAGAGCCAACAATTCTTGTACTTCAAAGGTATATATCTTTCACTTAGAAGAGTGAACAACCTTGTTATTTAACCCATCTTATTCCCTTTCTTAGTGATAGGGTTAATCTTGTAAAAGTCCTACTTTGTGTGGGCAAGTATCTCTTAGTGAGTTTGTGTATTGTGGTTGTGTTGTAAAACTCTTAGTGAGTTAGCCACAATTGTAAAAAAGTCTTCTTAGTGAAGTTGTTGCAAATCCTTGGGTGCGGCTCAAGGTAGTGGATGTAGATTCTAAGTGAATTGAACCACTCTAAATCCTTTGTCTTGTGATTGGCTTTCAAATTGCTTTTAATCATCTTGCTCAAACCTAGACTAGCATTGAATAGATTCGAAAAAGTTTGCAAGATCGACTAAAACCCAATTCACCCCCTCTTGTGTTTTACAATTGGTATCAGAGCCTCGTCTTCATCTTTAGCTTAATCGCTTGAAGAAAAGATTTATGGCCGGAAATTCCGCATTAGCTTATCTAGAGGGGTCTTCCACCAATAGGCCACCACTTTTTGATGGAAATAATTATGAGGCTTGGAAAGATCGTTTCAAGATATATGTGTGCTCCATAGATTATTCTTTATGGCATATATTTGAAGAAGGTCCTTTTGTACCTATGAAGATGGTGGATGGTGTTCAAGTGCCAAAGCCGGACAATGAGTTAAATGAAGTTGAGTCCAAGAAAATGACTCAAAATTATAAGGCAATGAACATTCTTAGTTGTGCCTTGAATCCGGATGAGTACAACCGTGTCCTGGGAAGAAACTCCGCACACTCCATGTGGAAAATGCTTGAAGTTACTCATGAAGGCACAAATCAAGTCAAAGAGTCAAAGTTGAATATGCTTGTTAGAGAATTTGAGCTATTCACCATGAAGCCTAATGAATCTATCAATGAGATGAACTCAAGACTCACCAACATTGTAAATGGCTTGAAGTCCTATGGTAAAGAGTACACTATGGGTGAGATGAATAGGAAGATCCTCAATTCTCTTCCTAAAAGTTGGGAGACAAAAGCTCTTGCCATTGAAGAAGCCAAGGACTTAAAGACATATTCAACGGAGGAACTTATTGGCTCTCTACTCACCTTTGAGATGAAGAAAAGGAAAAATGGTTCTAATAAGGGTATTGATCTTGATTCTATCATCAATCATGAAGAAGTAGAGAAATTGTTCTTAAATCTCAACAATGCAAAGTGCTTGTTAAGCCATTGGGATGAAGAAGGAAGTGAGGATGATCAAGAAGAAAATGACCCCATGTGTCTTATGGCATTTGGTAATGAGGTACATCCTTCTCCCTCTATTTCAAATTCTTATGATAATGATGATAATGATGAGGATGATCCTAATGAGCTTTTAATTGATATGTATGATCAATTGAAAAAATGTGCAGAAAGCAAAACAAAGAAATGAAGCTTAAAATGGAATCCTTGCTTGTTGATAAATCTAAGTTGGTTGATGAAAATAAGAAGTTGTGTGATGATGTAAATTGCTTGAAATGTGAAAATGAAAGTCTTATTACTACTTGCAATACATCTTCATTACAATACATAGAAGCTTGTAACAAATTGTCATCTCTTGAAAACAAGCTTGTTGAGTTTGATCATTTGAAGAACAAAGTTAATGATCTTACCCTTCTTGTTGAAAACTTTACTAAGGGTAAGAATAATCTTGATCAAATTCTTGGTATGCAACGTGCTTCACATGATAAACATGGTCTTGGTTATATTGCTAATCATGTTGGCATTGCTAGCTCTTCTCATATTCCTAAGAATCATGTTGTGAATGCTAGAACGCCACATAGGGCAAATAGACTTTTTAAGCATGTTCACAAATCTTCTAAGCCACATATTCGTTGCACATATTGTGGAGAACATGGTCACACTTGTGTTAGATGCCATGTGAAGAAAAAGATTGAAAGGGGAGTAAAAACAATTTGGAGAGTTAAGCTCACTTCAACTAACCCCCATGGACCCAAACAAAAGTGGGTACCAAAAGTTACTCTTCCCTTGAGTTTATAGGTTCTTATTAGATAAAAGGAGATGTGCCAAAAGAAGGAATTCAAAAGCACTTATTAACACTTGGATTCTCAAAGCTCAAATGTTAATCAATTGGAGAACCAAGTTGCTTAAATGCAAAGAGCAAAGCATCAAGTGATGACAAGAGTCTTAGTGTAAATCCAATATCTTCATCACTTGGTAAGAAAGCAAAGGTATCAAAATCACCTTCTCTTAACACTTTAATTAGTGTGTTTAAGTGTTTTTGATATATATATTTTTATATATGCTTGCTCTTATAAATGTTGCATCTCACATTCTTGAATTTTATATTTATATAGATAACCTTTAGCATGTTCGTTATTGTCCATGTTTATTTAGCTAAGGTATCTATGAGATGTAGCATATGCAACTTGATTGATTCTTGTTTTGTCATGTCATATTCATTTAAGAATCCATCTAATTGTCTTAGTTTTTGATTTGCATGATCCTTATGCATATATGTGCTACTTGAGATATTGAACTAATCATGAAGGACCTTTAAAAAGGTACCATATTTGTTCTCAAGAATTCCTTGTAGGTAACAAAGAGTTCTAAACTTCAAGAAGAAGATATGAACTACAAGGAATGGCAAAAATGAGCTAAGACTCCAACAAAAGAGTCAAATGCTAAGGATTACAAGATTGTAGAGGGTTCATCAAGAAAAGAAAAGTCACCCATCATTGATGACTCTACACTTGTCATGAAAAGAAGAGGAGATTGCTTTCATCTCATCAATCAAGGATGAACAACAAAGAAAATGGAGCAATCACATGTCAACCTCTCAATGAGCTTCAAATGATAGTCGATGATCATGAAAAAGATCACACAAAAGACCTCTATGGACTTGATTGATAAAGAAGATCAACCAAAATGGTAAGAAGTCCAAGCTCAAAGAGCATTGAGGTACAATAGCTTAACTCATCCATTGTTAGTGATCATTGTTTTGTTTTTTATCCTTTTGTGCTCAACTTATAACCCCTCCCCTCTATTATTTAGTGTCTTATGCTTTGGGGGAGTTTGTAAATGCAATGTTTAGTTTTTACTTGATCTTTATTGCATATAGAGGTGTTGTTGTGTTTATATTCTAGTCTATAGCATTAATCTTATGTGGTTGATTTAAGTGCAAGGAAGCAAGGCAAAAGATAAGACAAGAACATATAAGAGCGAGACTAGTGCTTAGAAGATAAAACTGAGAGTGGAACGAGAGACATAAGCACTAGCACGATAAGTTCTTTTGCCATTGCAATAGGGACTCTTTGAAGAGCCCTATATCCCAACCATCCTCCTTTCCTCCTTCCTTCCATCATATGTAGCTTTCTTGTGTGTAATATACATACCTTAGTTTACACAAGAAGCTAACTTACCATTTTCATCAATGTTGATGTGAGTGCTAAGGATCCTATTATAAAGAACATGCTCACACAAACATTAGAACTATCAATGGTTTGTTATCATCAAAACAACATAGGATATTTTGCCCTTCGGGCTAACAATTATTAAACTACACAAAGAATAGATGGCCAATAGAGACGGAGAGTTAAGACCAAAAGAAGTATATGCCATCAAAACTAAGTGATATAAAAGGATAACATCAAATGGGCTCATATCACTATAAGAAAGGAAGATAGATAATACATAATCAAATGCACAACCTTCTTTCAACATATGATAAGATGTAGATAAATGATATAACATGAAACAAAAGAAATTCCAAGGAAACATGACATCCAAGAAGTAGGCACAATAAAGCATAATAGTCATGTAAATGCTCCAAGGAATGTTCTCAACAAGCACAACCTATCAATATAAGGATCAAGGAGCCTATAGCCTAACCAACCTCCATGAGCTCCATTTTTCCATTTAAAAGGCATATTTACAAAATATTTTTTTTTGAAGAGCAAGTTTCTTAGAGAGGTTTGAGTTTTTACAAAATAAAGGTTTAAGAGAGCTCCCCCTTAAGATGTGCCAATTTTGATTTTGGTGTTTTGTAACTAGATATGATTGTTTTAAGTAAAGATTTAAGATGAATCCAATAACCATGTATGTTTACAAACAACTATTAGAAGAGATTTGTAGCCAAAAACACCATTTTCAAACAAAGAACAGAATGTCAGACGACCTGAGGCAGCCATCGGTTGACCTGTGTCTTTGCCCTTCGGTCGACCGTGATCACAGGGTCGGTCGACCGAGGTTATGTCAGACCGGTGTTTTTTCAGGTTTTTTAAAAAATTGGCCAAAAGGCTTTTAAATGGTTTTAAAACACTTCTAAAACACCATGAGCAATTTTGAGATAGTACAAACAAGTAAGAACAAAGTTATAATCTTTTAAAAACATCAAAGAGCTAAAAAACACACCCTTCCAAAGTTATAATATTTTAAAAACACCTTAAGTTCTTTGAATGATACAGGCTTTGAAAAATATCTAAGGAGGTTATTTTGTAAAATCTTTTAGAAAATAGTTAAAGAGCATAAAAATAAAGTTATTAGCACATAACATAACCTAATAACATCAACAACAAAAGATTAGGGAAAGAATCAAGAATATGCATTTAATGGCGAAAAGCATGCCATAAACCATAACAATGGTGCTTGAAAAAACACACATACTCTAAGAATAGATAAAAACAACCATATAACATCAAAGTACAATCCAAAGAAAGTTTGTTTTCATCAACACTCATTCCAAAGTGACAAAAGCATAGGATAATGACAACTAATAAAGATAGACTTAAATAATCCAAAAATACATCAAGATGAGTTCAATTTTTTTTTCGAAAAAATACTTTTATTGATTAGGATCATAAAAAGCCTTAGGCTTCCAGAGAAGCCAATCGGGTTAAAAACCTGTTATTGCACTCGTACGGAGTGCCTGTTTTATCCCAATTACATAGCCCCCGAATCGGGTGGGAGGTCTACAAAAGCAGAGAAAGTAAAAGAGCGCCTTGTGTCACATGCGTAATTTGCTTAAGCATCCGCCACCTTGTTTACCTCTCGAAAAACATGAGTAACCATACTAGACCCCAGAAATACTATTACTCTTCAAAACATGCTATCAAGAAGTTATATCTCGTTTCCCCATTCAGTTAACAATAAAAGTCGAATCTGTCTGAAAATGTATTGTTGCATACCCTGATGAGGATGCCAACTCTAATCCCTTGAGTACGGCTTCCAATCCCGCTCTGTTATAGGTTATTCATTCCCAGAGAAATGCTGCAAAAGTCGTAAGGAACCTACCATCACCAAAGCGTAATACGCCGCCAATTTTTGCATCTCTCGGATTACCCCTTGATGCACAATCAATATTGAAGATGACATAAGCCTTATCAGAACCCATCCATGTCAAAACCCTGTCCCGTCTCGGTGAGACTCTTCTCGTCGCACCAATGCTCAAACCTCTCGCTCCAAGGGCGCTGTCCAGGCTGTCCCAAAGTTGGGCAGCGAGTGCTCGAGGCCATGTTATTTTTCCCTCAAAGATAAACCGACATCTAGCTTTCCAAATAACCAAACATATGTAGTAAGATGTTATCACTCAAACCAAGTGCTCTCTAACGTACCATGTATACCACCAAGCCATAAGCATCCCTCCCACTGTCTTGTACCTTTGAATATCCATCCTTAGGCCAACGCGGTTAGCTGCTTCTTGCCATAATGAACTTGCTAACGAACATTTGAGAAAAATATGAATGTAATACTCGTATCCATTTAAGAAAGCACATCTTGACACAATGAGTATCCCCCACTTCATTCTATCCTCATTTAGAGCCAAGTATAAGATCAACAATTTCCATATAAATATAGAGATGGAGAGCGGTAATACCTTGTTCCAAATGCATTGGCATGTGAATTTCTTGACTTGAACCCCCCCTTGAGCCACTGGACCACGGATGAAAGAGTAAAGGATCCCAAAGATTCCACCATCCAAACTAATTTATCCGTGTCGCTTGAGCTAATACTGTAACTGGGAGCTTTGCAAGGCAAGCCAGGGGTACCCATTGGAGTAACGGAGGCCATTCCCAGCCTGTAGTGCCACAATAGTCACTAATCTGCACTCTTGAGTTGGTCTGTTGGCGTTGCGATAAACTTGTCCAATCTCCCATTCAAAGTAAAGTTTTCATAGATAATGTTCGAGTTCCATTGGCGAATTAGCAACCCCATCATCTCTTCCGCCCCATCTTTAACCGCCACCATCCTTCTCCAATTCGGGGGGCAACCTGTAACAACACTACTCAACTTAGCATGATCCACTTTTGTACAATATTTAGTAGTTAAGAACGCAGCCCATAACGTGTTCATCGAGCAAAAATGCCACCACATTTTATAAGAGAAAGCAACATAAAAATGTGATAATGAGATTACCCCCAGACCATTGCACTCTACGTCTCTACAAACTCGCTTCCAAGACTTTCATTTCTTCATATCCACCCCGTCAGCGCTGCCCCATAGAAATATTGAAAAAAGGTGATAAAGAGTTTGCAAAAGAAAATGTGGCACACAAGAAGCTGCGAGAACGTGCATGTCATTGAGTTAAGGACATGTCGAATTAACAAAAGACGACCATCCATTCCAAGCATTTTTTGCTACCATCCATCCATTCGTGACATCACCAAGTCATATCATATAAAATATTTAAATCACTATTTAAATATCATATCATCAATCACTATTTCCACTTGCTTATTATAAATTTGAGGATTTTAGAAATTTTTGCTTCTTTCTCTCTTTCTTGATTTTCCTCATCATTTATTAGGAACAAAATCAACTATGAGTTTCTTGAGGATGGCTTGAGTGATACCTCCAATTTTCTCTTTCATAAGGTACATTTTTCTTTGGAGCGATACATGGAATTTCACTTGGTCTTGTAGACTCATCTTCCACATTATGTTTCTCTTGACCTTGTTCTTTCCATTTTCATTTTCATTTTCATCCTCGTTTTTCTCTTCCACTCTAGGCATATCTACCTTAATTTTTCTTTGTACATTTTGAAGGTGTGACTTGTCTTCTTACAATCTCCTTTAATTGAGCTCAACTTTCTCTTTTAAGACAATAGCTTGCAAGAGTTTGTATAATCAAATGATGTCGAAAAGATTCATCAACTCTCCAAGTGGAACTTCACCAAAAACCTTGTGATGCTTCATTTTCCTATTGTGCACATTGGTGGAGTTCTCAAAGTTGATGTGATTTAGCTTTGCAGTTCTTCCATCACTGACCATAAATCTCGTCTTGGTTTCTCAAGTTGATTTCTTTGACTCATTTAACTTCATCAAAATCCATCTTTGTAAACTAGTGCTTGTTCTTTTAATGATCATCCATAAAGATTAAGCATTCTCAAGAATCCAATGAGCTTTAATAAGTTTGATCTTGAGGTGATTTTGGGTGAGACATCGTCTTCAAGGATTCATCCAATTTTTCTTTCCATTTGACACCTACACAAGAAGGTACCTTTGGTACCCACACTTTCTTGGGTCCTTGAGGTTTAGTAATAGAGCGTTTTACCACCCACATTGTTTTTGCACCCTTTTCAACCTTCATTTTTGTTATGCAACGATTAACACGATGACCACATCTTCCACAATATGTATATTACACATTATGAATATAAGGAGATGTAGCTCTAGCATAAAAAGGATATAAGATGTGTATTCTTGCGCGTTTGTTTGTACTCTAAAATATTAATATTGTGAGAGACACATTGAGCACCAAACGACTTAACAAGAATATCTCTAACATAGGTGCACTTATCAACTTATGAGTTCAAGATATCAACATTACATTTCAAGATATCATAATTGATATGTCTAGAATCAACATATTTCACCTTATCAGGCAATTCATGATTCTTAAGAGTTAAAGCAACAAGAGATAAAAACATACTCTCTTTATCTTTCTCTACAATCATGCAAAGAGGTAAGGAGTCTATCACTTGCTTTTTGAAGGCATGAATTTTCATTAAGCGAGCAAACAAGGTTATTTTACATGTCCTTATTTTTCTTTGCCATTTTCTTCAACTCATCAAACATCTCAACCAAAAGCACACAAGGATCATCATCGATACCATCATCAATAACACAATCATTATCAAGAGTTAAATTAGAAGTTTGTACCTTAATTTCCATAGAGCAAGAGATTTGAATGGCATCTCGATTTTCATCATCAATGAGTCCTATAAGACAATTTGTGTAATCTTGATCTTGATTATCACTTTCATTGTCATCCCAAGAGGAACCCGATTCTTTCATGATTTTGTTGCTCTTTTTCTTGACCATGTTTGTATTGATCTATCAATTCATCTTCAAGTGCTAGCCTTTTGACTACTTCATTTTCTATTAAGCATATTTACATTATATTCATTGGAAGCAATCTTCTTTCTTTTCATGTGGTTGGTAGATTCTTCATTACTTAATGAGACTTCTTCACATGGTGCACCTTCTTCACTATCTTTGTACTTGGCATATAACTATTTTCTTAGTTATTTTTCTTGTCTTTGCCAATCCTTATTTGACACGTATTCAACATCTTCATTGAGTCTATCCTTGCTTGCTTTGTATGAGGTAGTGCAAATATTTTTCATCTTTTCTTCTTTGTGATGCTTTCATCATACATGTTTTGTAAATGGTCGATCTATCTCTGATAATGTTATGTTAGCCATGCAACTGGTTCACTCCATCAACCAGAAAGTGCGGGTGGAAATTTGATCATAAAGCTAGACACGATGAAGGTTTTTTTTTATCGCATTTTGCACTTTTTCTTATTCAGGTTTTGCTTCGTTTTGGCTTTGGATCGCATTTTGTGCATTTAATTAGCAATGTGTTGAATTTAAATTGGTTTTATGTTATGGTTAATAGGGTATCTTATGGATATTGTAATGCAAAATGAGGGGTTAAGCAAGGACATCCTCTTCCGCCTCTGCTTTTTATTATTGCCGCTGAGGTTTTTTCGCGTGGTCTGAACATGTTGTCTTCGTCTGGTAATCTCTCTCCTTACTACATCCCTAGACAATCGATTATCATATCTCATATTTCCTTTGCTGATGATATTATCATATTTACTAATGGGCATAAACGAAATATTAACACTCTCTTTGAGTTCTTGAGCAAGTATGAAGGTAGCTCTGGTCAGCGGGTCAATGTAGGAAAATGCTCATTTTATGCCTCATCTAGGACTTCTGTGGTACAACGATTGATGATTCAGTCACTCACAGATTTTGTGGAGGGTGATTTTCCCATGAAATATCTTGGTTGTCCTATCTTCCCGGGTAGAGCTAAGGTTCAATATTTTCACAATTTGGTTGAGTCTATTTCGGCACGAATTGAAGGGTGGCAAAGGCGATTGCTGAGTATGGGTGGGCAGTTTGTTTTAGTTCGCTCTGTTTTGAAATCCATGCCTCTACATATTTTGGCTACTTGTAATGTGCCGCGACTTGTCTTATTGAATTTTGAGAGAATATTCTCCCGTTTTGTGTGGGGTCAGACAGGCAGTGGAGAGCGAAAATATTGAATGTCGTGGAAAATGATGACGGGAGGTCGGGTGTAATGGTGTGGGAGTTCATTCCATCACAACCTTTTATGATGCTTTTTGTTGGAAATTATGGTGGCATTTTATAAATGGGAACTCCTTATGGTCGGACTTTTTAAAATCAAGATATTGTGTGGGTATGACACATGAGAAACATTGTACAATTGTTGCGGGTTGCTCACCTGTTTGGCGCTGAATGGTTGCTGTTATAGAGGGATGTAGAAGCTCGGATTGGCATTTTGTTGAGAAGTAGGAATACAAGGCTACTTTATGACAATTTTACACTCCAAGGCTCTTTGGATTTGGTGATCACTCAACCGGTTGATCTATTATGCTGCGAAATGGTGAAGGATTTTTGTTCAAATAATGGATGGGACCGAGTCACTTTACAAAATTATGTCCCCGGCTCGTTGAACTTTTACCCGAGGTCCGTTTGGGGGTGTCATCCGAATCCGACCGTCTTATCTGGATGGAGGATCCCCACGGGCACTTTAATTTGGCTTCGGAAATCGTCTAGTTGCTAGACTCGGGAGTTGCTCAATTCTCGCGGGAATGTATTTGGAACAAGGTAATTCCTCTATCTATATCTTTGTTCATGTGAAAATTGCTTAATAAATTCTTAGCATTGGATGGATCGGAAGCGGTATGGTATTCCCCTAGTTTCTAGGTGTGTTTGTCTTGGTGATATGGAGATCTACGATCATGTTTTCGTACAGTGCACATTGACAAGGATAGTTTGGCAAGAGGCTGCGGTGTGCATTAGATTGTTATTGGCCCCTCGACAAATAGACAGTCTGAGGTAGATACTCTCTTTTTGGTGGTATGCTGGCCCTTCTGGAAATCTCTAGGTATTACTACTTGTGGCGTGTTCTGCTTGTTGGATTTTATGGAAAGATCGATGTTGGTTTGTTTATGAGGCGAAAACTACTTCTCAGTCTAGTATCTTAGCTCAGTTCCGAGATTACATTGTCATTCTCATGAGAGCGAAGGGCATTGACTTTGATGTTGGCCAAAGGCATTTTAGGCCACGATGGAATTTTGTGGGGGAGTGATCTAGGGGATGTTGGTGCGGTATTAAATATCGATGGCACATCCAAAGGAAATCCGGGACCGTCAAGAATTGGGGGTGTACTTCGATGCAACAATAGAGATTTCGTAGCGGCTTTCTTCATGTATATCGATGATCGACGGACCAACATGGTAGCGGAAATGGAGGCGTTGGTTGAGGGATAAAAAATGACAGTAAGGTGAGGTGTCTCCAGTTTCTTGATTCAGACAGATTCTGCGGTACTAGCAAAGGCGGTGGCTAAATGTATGATTTTTTCTTGGAAATTAGATTGTGTATTCCATCAAGTATTGCTTCTTCTTGGAAATCATAGGATTGTACATGTTTATCGGGAAGTGAATTCAGTCGCGGATGCTTTGGCGAACTTGGCTAGTGTTACGTGCAATTCCGGTTTCTTCCAAAATCGGCTTCTTTTGCCTTCGGAGATCCGTGGCTTACTTGAGCTTGATAAAAGAGGAACTCCTTATTTGCGTATCCGTTAGGCATAGATTAGCTTGCATTTTGTATTTGATTTCCGATATATAACGGCATATTACATGACATTTAGACACAGGATTCCTTGTAACACCTGTTCCATGTTTATAAATGGATCAGTTTTCTTGCATTGTTTTATTTTTGTATGGAGTGGATTTGTTTCCACCTACTTAGATGTTTTGGCTTAAGTCACCATCTATGTATCTTTTTTGCCTATTTGGGCTAATTTGATAAACGAGTAGGGGTCCATGCCAAACCCCCAACCACAACAGGTGGCTTTTCCAAAAAAAGAAAAAGAAAAAAAAATGCTTTGATCTTTTAGTACCTACAAAAAATTCTTGACAAGTACTAGGTACCTTTTGAGAAGGGCCTTCATGGTTAATTTTATTTCTCAAGGGACACATTGGCATAATGATCAAACTCACCACAGTCAAAGCAACAAGAGTGATTCTTAGAAGAGCTAGGCAAATATGAGCGGGAATCATTCAAGTTGATAGTTTTAAACTTTATAGATAACTTAGCCAAATAATCTCGTAACGCATAATAATCATGCTTCAAGTTGTTATTTTATCAAGACTTCCAATAAAGCAAGAGGTAGCATCATCAAAGGCACAAACATATATATCAAAACAATTTTTCAATTTTTCAACATCATCATGTAAAGTACTTTGAGAAAATGAGGTCGATACCTTCCTTTTTTCATCAAGTGTTGAAGAGTGAGGATTTACATTGTAGCGTTTATCATCACTTGAGTAATTTCTCTTAGCCATCAAACATCTTGTTCTTCAATAAGAGTATCGTTTGAGCTTTCATCATTCCAAGTGCTATGGAGTACTTTCAAAGTTTTTCTATTGGAATGCCTCATTCCATAATTCTTAGAAGAGTTAAGCCTTATGTCACTTATTTCAAAATCATTATCTTTAAAGTTTCAAGACATAATCTTTCTTTTTCTCTACCAATATTTTTTATCTTCATGCTCTCCATCATAGTTTATGTCTTCATGAAGTTCATCATCAATTTGGAAAGCATTTTATCCAAAGTCTTCATATTTCTCATCTTTTGAAGGCTCTATGCATTTCCCATCTTCAAGGCTCATAATACAAAGACTTTTGAATTCTCCTTTTTCACACTCTTTGTATTTTTCAATGTTTGGTTGACATGCGATTGAGGTTTCTTCCTTTATTGAGAGCCTACTTCATGATGTGCTACACTTGGGATTGAGTAGCTCTTAACACTTGATCTTCATTATTGACATTGCAACCCCTTCCAAGGAAATGTAGAATCCACTTCAAGCTTGTGCCATGGAGTCTTGCAATGTATAGCTTCTTCTATGTTGTAGGATGACACCTTTGAGATTCATAGAAGCTATCTTACCATTTTCATCAATGTAAGTGTGAGTAATGGATCCTATCATCAACACACAAGCTTACACAAACATGAGAACTTCTCAATGGCTTGTTATCATCAAAACTAGATTGATCACATTAACCCTTAGAGTTTACAATAGTGGTTCGATTCACTAAGAATCTACCCACTACCTTGAGACAAACTGAAATATTTCAACAACACACTATTAATCCCCTTTACAACTCAATGGTGGTGTGATGAAACCAATATTACACAAGTGGCTAACTCACTAAGATTTTTACACAACAACCACTTAGATTCACCCACAAAAAGTAGGCCTCTAGCTTACAAGCTCACAAATAGCAAAATTCACAAAGAACACAACTCACAAAGAGCCAAAAACTCACTAAGAGCAACCTCACAAAGAGTATAGTGTTAGTAGTGCCCTAGGACCATTAGCATATATTGTACGTTTTATACCTTTTGAGCATGCAATTGAATAGCTAATTTTTCTTATGAACATCAAATGCGTGATTTGATAGTAAAACTCATTAGTTTATGTAATTACTATTCTAGTTGTCCCTAGTTTTATGTAAGCTTCTTTACAATGAAATAAAACTAGTATGATGTTTGATTGATGATTATGTTTTAGTAATCATGTGTAATGAATACAAATCATATCATAGATGCAATGTATTAAGATATATTGTATCGGACGTGATCCGTTAGAGAAGTAATACTTAATGGTCCTTAGTCATAAGTATTACTTCCTCAATACTATTTTTAGAATCCTTAGACCTTATGTCTCTATTGATTCTAGCATGAATGGAGCCACGTTTTGACTCAGTCAGACGTTTCTTTTAATCGAGTAATCAATACGACTGATGATCGGATGTAGCGTCTTATCATGGCTTGAATGTGAGAGGCATTGTAAGGTATTTGTCCCTCTCTATTATTAGAGAGAGATATCCATGGGCCCCTCGAAAGGGAAGACTGTCTAAATGCATGGCCGTGCTCAAATGTATTTGATAAAGTGGTTATTAAATACTATTTGTTGTAACAGTCTACCTGGAGATCGAGCATAAATACAATTAAGCTTAATAAGGGTGACAAGTACCATGTCTTATGCTTAATTAGGATATCGCGAGACAAAGAGATTAAATAGTGGATTGATATTAGGTTCCACTGTAAATTCATTCACTTTTGGTAGTCACAATGTCCTGGTAGGGACCGCTTGTGATTTATGAACACATACTACTACTAAGTGTGTTTTCATTGCCATTGTGATATGAACCTACAGGGTCACACGCATAGACGAGCTAACGAGCTTCATGTCTAGATTCAATGAATCTAGAATGTGTCTAGGTTCATTGTATTTGACATTTATTTTTCTGAGAATAATAAAGCATTATTATTCGAATTAGAGATAAGGGGTATTTTCGGTATAGCTGGGATTACGTTGGAGTTATTATCCAATAAAGACTCCCACTACCAGCAGAAGTCTACAGGACGTGGGAGTTATAGACTCCCACTGCCAAAAGAGGTGGATAGGACGTGGGAGTTCTCATTGGAACAAACTCCCACTCACTATATAAACCTCTCTTGGGCGAAACCCTTGAGACTAATGCTTGAGCCGCAATAATACCATAACCTAGAAATCTGATTTCTTGATTTCGGCCTCATTTTCTCTCTAGACAATTCATAACCCAGAAAAATCGAAGAGCTAGCACTCGCTACTTGTTTTGTCGTGTGGAAACCAGTCGGGAGTAATTCCGCAAGGGAGCACTCAAGGTGGTTGCTGTTGAGAGCCAAAAGATACCATCTTTAGTCGAAAAACGTAAGTCCTTTTCGGTTTTTCGATTCGTTTTTGTATGAGCGGATCCTTTAGGGGAGGACTCATGGGTGTTTAGAACGAGTTTCTGCCCATGAATCCCTTCATATAGATGGAAATATTTGAAGGAAGCTAATCACATTTTATGTGAAGGATGATTTCAAATTTATAGCAAAATATTTCTAAGCTCAAATAAGAAGAATAACACCTTTTTGCACTTTGAAAGTAGCGAGATGCCTGTATGAAACTTAATGACACTTTAAAGCTTAGTTAACTACCAAAAATTCAGCCTAAGAGGCTTTTATAGAGCTCAAAAAAATGCTGAGTAATAAATGCTGCAACGACAAAGTTCTATAGCTTTCCCCTTTTGTAAAACACATTTTCATGGCACATTTGCAATGCTACTTTTTCTCCCCCTTTTGTCAAAATAAAAAGGTTCATCAGAACGCCAATATGAAAAGTATTTTCTCCTCCTTTTTGTTCAAATAGAGATCTAAATGATCAAAAAAGAAAATCTTTTAGAAGGGATAAGTTTGGAATCAAAGATGGAGAAGCTTGTTGGTCAAAAAGTTTGAATAAGAAGTAAACTGTGATAACCTGAACTTTTGATATTTAAGAATAATATGCATAATTGAATTTGTGTGCTAAGTGTTTATTATGTGTTAATTTGATGCCCAAATGTTTAGGGTGGCCTATTAAAATGAACCTAACTTAAGGGACTTAATTGTAGACTAGTTGGAACTTGGGGAGTGGATTGACACCTTTTGAAAAGTTGTGACTCATGGGGTGGTTGTGTAGGATTATCATAAGTTAGAAGTTAGGAGAGGTTAGAGAGAAAGGAAAGAAAGAAAAGAGAGGAAAAGAAAGAGAAATGATTTTTGGAAAACCAGAGTGCTTGTGAGAGAATTCATAATTGAAGTAGTAATTGGACTCCAAATTTAGTAATTCTTGTTGTTAATCGAAGCTAACACTTAAGGCTACGCGTGAAAATAAACGAGAATTGATTTCGAGTTCCCGGAAAACGGGTTTTTGTGTTTGAAGTTACTATTTTTACGCAGAATTCTGGTTTGTGTATTGCTTGCTTTGATTTCAAGTAAGACTCTTCACCCTTTTATTTTCAGTCATAAAATGCATGAAATGTGTACTTTATACGTTTGGAATTGTGTATTGGAAATATTTTTAACTAATGATTTCCTACATAGGGATGAAGCGTTAAATTACCATATGTATGTATTCGATTATGGAACTTGATTATGCATGTTAAATTGTCATCATTGATCATGATCATTCGAGCCTACTTGTTACTTATTTTGGGGTCTTAAATGATATGTGTTCCATGGAGTCTTACTGATTGAGCTCTTGTTTAGGAAAAATCTCATTGCAGGATTCTTTCGAATGTGCATGATTGAGTGTTTTGTCGTTCAATCCAGGAGTTCTCGACTTGAGTGTTGGTGAGTACCCGTTCCTACCCAGGAGAGATTTTAGGGACTACGATAGTCTTTTCGATTCCACATGGATGGGCGATGATACATACGAAGGAATCCTTAAATTGTGAGCACTTTGTTCGGGGAGAAACTGAACCCGTGTATTGCATTGAAAGCTGCCTTTTTAGGTTTAAAAGTTGGGGACCGTTGTAGTAATTGCTTTAGGGTTGTGATTAGACAAATGAGCTCTTCCTTGTGAATGTTGTGTCATAGCACGAGTCATAAAAAGGATCCAATGTTGTGTATGTCCGTATGTTGGGATAGGTGAAAGCATGGAGCTTGTGTCACATTTCCGGTTATATGTTTTTGTCTTAATTGCTTATATTTTTGTCATTGTCATTTATATGTTCATATGCATCAAAACTGGTAATTTTGGGGTTAGAATCAGGATTGTGTAGAAATGCACTTTTCCTTCACAAAATTGCTCTGAAAATTGGCTGACTGAACTTCGGTCGACTAGGTGCGATCGACCGGGTGCAATCGACCGAAGCTTCAACCAGTCGTCCAACGGATGATGGAGAGTCTGAGTAGGTCGACCGGGTTAGTCAACCCCTCGACCGAAGTCAAGTCGGTCGACCTGCCGGTGGTACTAGTCAACCGGACTTTGGGCAGTGTGTTGTCCAATTTTCTAAAGACCATTCAGTTGACCGGTGGAAATGTCTAAGTCGAACGGAGTGGAGGTGTTTGGCTATTATGTTTTATGTTGTCTTGGTTCCTTCTAGTGTTTTCCTAAAGGTTGTTTGGTGAGGTTTTCATGTGTAAAATGTGTCTAGTGAAGGAACCTAAACTTGCATGGTTACAATTTTTATTTGGGAATCGGGAAAAGTTTTTTGGATTCTCATTTAATGTTTCATCCCGAGGGTGTTGATGCTTACTGGGTTTTATAGCTCATGTGTTTACTTTTCTTATTTGCAGATGATGATGCACCTGATGATGGGGCTTATGTGGAGACTTGGGATGGGAAGGTTGTTGAGTGAATCATAATCTAATATGTAATAGATTTACTTTCCTTTATAATACTTGAACTGGTTATGTAACAAACTTAGTACAACACGCTTTATTTTATGATGGTTGTGTATAACTCTGATAATTAATATAGTTATTAATGCTTCCGCTAATAATAGTATAACGGGCTTTACTATTCTTCTTTGGTTTTGTGCCTGATTGGCATATGAGGTGATGTCAGATCATCATCCGGTTTCGGGGTATGACATAAGTGGTATTAAAGAGCAGGTCGAACCTTAGGTACAAAACCTGGAAAGAATATAATATGAACTTGGTAGATAACATTTAAGATGTGTGATGGGTGGAGACTCTGGAATAGGGCGTACTTGTTTACTAACTGCTTTATACTTTGTTGATGTGTTATGTGTCGTATATGTTATACCATGTTATGTTTTCAATTTGTTGAGCATGATATGTAAATTTATCGCTTACCACATTCTGTGGAGAAGGATGAATCGAAACCAAGTCAACAACAACAACGATGACGATCTGAACATCCCGATAGCTGAGTTGGGCCGTCAGGGTCCTAAGGGTAGTCGACGTCAGTTTACGGGTTCATCAAGACATCAACAGTATGGGGGCAACCAGACTGGGCCGGAATTTGTACCACCAAGTGGGAATCCTCATATGCCATCAGATTTTGGGGTTGTGTTTCACCTTCTTACACAAATTGTTCAGACTCAACAAGAGACACAACATAACACGCAACAGACGTAGCAAAACATAACTCAACGTTTATAGAATCAACAAACCCAGATCAACCAGAATATGGGGCAAGACAGGTCAACAATGATGGAAGCCAATCCTGGAAGCTACTATGAACGTCTGAAGAAGATGAGGATCGTATCATTCGATGGTACTATGACTGCAGACCAAGCTGAAGAGTGGTTGGAAGAAGTGGGGAAGAACTTGAGAATAATGAGGGTACCCGAGGGTGCCAAAGCTGATATGGTAGTGCCATCCCTCAGAGGCATGGTAGCAGAGTGGTGGATGGGTGTTTCCCTTATCTACCAACAAGGGGGACTACCCATCATCTGGGTACAATTTAGGAATGTCTTTCTGGATCAATACTTTCCACATAAATTCAAAATGAAAAGGCAAAATCAATTGTTTGAGTTGAAGCAAGGGGAAAGTATATTAGTATTTGAATATGCATGTCAGTTCAATTCATTTGGGAAGTACGCTGCTACGATACTACAAGACCCAGTGATGTGAACTCAACGGTTTATGATGGGACTGTTGTCCAAGATCAGAGGTAGACTTTCTGGTAAACCTCCTACCTCTTTTAGGGAGGCCTACCAGCGCAGTTTGAGCATAGAGGCAGAATTCAGGAGGTCGGACCTGGAAATCACAGACAAGAAGTACTATGCAACCATGTGGCTCACGTCTTAACACCAATCTATCTTTGGCTCGAAAAAAGTGTGCTCCCACATCGAGACCTACCAATACTTTTAGGCCAGGGGTAAGGATTGGAGATAAAATGGTTAATATTGGGAGACCTGCAAGAACATCAGGTGGGTATCAAGCTGTACCGGTATGCAACAAATGTGGTAAAAGGCATCCAGGGGAGCATCGTTGGGACACCATATCTTGCTTCAGAGGTGGGAAACGGGGATATGTGGTTAGTCAGTGCACCATGCCTATTCCAACTACCGGGAAGACTTCAGCAGTGGGACCAAAGATTGGTGATACCGGACAGAGATGCACTTTTTCTTCATGAAATTGAACTGAAAATTGGCTGACTGAACTTCGGCCGACTGGGTACGGTCGACCGAAGCTTCAACCAGTCATCCGACGGACGATGGGAGAGTCTGAGTAGGTCGACCGAGTTAGTCAACCCCTCGACCGAAGTTAAGTCAGTCGACCGGCCGGTGGTACTGGTCAACCGGACTTTAGGCAGTGTTTTGTCTTATTTTCTAAAGACCATTCAGTCGACCGGTGGAAATGTCTAGGTCGAACGGAGTGGATGTGTTTGCCTATTATGTTTTCTGTTTGTCTTGGTTCCTTCTAGTGTTTTCCTAATGGTTGTTTGGTGAGGTTTTCATGTGTAAAATGTGTCTAGTGAAGGAACCTAAACTTGAATGGTTTCAATTTTGATTTGGGAATCGGGAAAAGTTTTTTGGATTCTCATTTAATGTTTCACCTCGAGGGTGTTGATGCTTACTGGGTTTATAGCTCATGTGTTTACTTTTCTTATTTGCAGATGATGATTCACCTGATGATGGTGCTTACGTGGAGACCTGGGATGGGGAGGTTGTTGAGTGAATCATAATCTAATATGTAATAGATTTACTTTCCTTTATAATACTTGAACTGGTTATGTAACAAACTTAGTACAACACGCTTTACTTTATGCTGGTCATGTATAACTCTGATAATTAATGTAGTTATTAATACTTCCGCTAATAATAGTATAACGGACTTTACTATTCTTCTTTGGTTTTGTGCCTGATTGGCATGTGAGGTGCTATCAGGTCATCATCCGATTTCGGGGTATGACATAAGTGGTATTAGAGAGCAGGTCGAACCTTAGGTACAAAACCTGGAATGAATATACGATGAACTTGGTAGACAACATGTAAGATGTGTGATGGGTGGAGACTCTGGAACAGGGTGTACTTGTTTACTAACTGCTTTATACTTTGTTGATGTGTTATGTGTCGTATATGTTATGTTTTCAATTTGTTGA
Organism: Vinca minor; assembly: GCA_026122235.1. Classification (NCBI taxonomy): domain Eukaryota; kingdom Viridiplantae; phylum Streptophyta; class Magnoliopsida; order Gentianales; family Apocynaceae; genus Vinca; species Vinca minor. The sequence continues at coordinate 6,309,319 of JAOCZM010000284.1, read as the reverse complement.
GCATGATATGTGAATTTATTGCTTACCACATACTGTGGGTATTCTGTGGGGATGGATGAACCGAAACCAAGTCAACAACAAGAACAATGACGATATGAACATCCTGATGCCTGAGTTGGGCCGTCAGGGTCCTAGGGGTAGTCGACGTTAGTTTATGGGTTCATCACGGCATCAACATTCTGTTAGTAGTGCACTAGGACCATTAGCACATGTTGTGCGTTTTATTATCTTTTGAGCATGTAATTGAATAGTTAATTTTGCTTTTGATTATCATATGTGTGATTTGATAGTAAAACTCATTAACTTATGTAATTACTATTCTAGAAGTCCCTAGTTTTATGTAATGCTTAATTACTATGAAATAAAACTAGTATGATTGTTGATTGATGATCTTGTTTTACTGATCATGTGTAATGGATACAAATCACATCATAGATGCGATATATAGGGATACATTGTATTGGGCGTGATCAGTCGGAAAGTAATACTTCATGGTCTTAAGTCATAAGTATTACTTCCTCAATGCTATTTTAGAATCCTTAGACCTTATGTCTTCATTGATTCTAGTATGAATGGAGCCACGTTTTGACTCGGTCGGGACGTTACTTGTAGCAGAGTAATCAATACGGTCGATGATCGGATGTAGTGTCCTATCATAGCTTGAATGTGAGAGACATTGTAAGGAATTTGTCCCTCTCTATTATTAGAGAGAGATATCCATGGGCCCTCGATAGGGAAAAGCTGTTTAAATGCATGGCCGTGCTCAAATGCATTTGATAAAGTGGTTATCAAATGCTATTTGTCGAAGCAGTCTACTTGGAGATCGAGCATAAATACAATTAAGCTTAATAAGAGTGGCGACCACCATGCCTTATGCTTAATTAGGACATCGCGAGACAAATGGATTAAATAGTAGATTGATATTAGGTTCAGTTGTACATTCATTCACTTTGGGTAGTCACGATGTCCTGCTAGGGGACCGCTTGTGATTTATGAACTCACACTACTACTAAGTGTGTTTTCATTGCCATTGTGATATGAACCTACGGGGGTCACACGCATAGAGCGAGCTAACGAGCTTCATGTCAGATTCAATGAATCTAGAATGTGTCTAGGTTCATTGTATCTTACATTCACTTTTACGAGAATAATAAATTGTTATTATTCGAATTAGAGATAAAGGGCATTTTCGGTATAGGCTGGAATTACGTGGGAGTTATTATCAGATAAAGCTCCCACTACCCAGTGAAGTCTAGTGCACGTGGGAGTTATAGACTCCCAGCTGCCAAAGAGGTTGATAGGGACGTGGGAGTTCGGACTCCCAGCTGCAGAAGAAGTTGAGGGACGTGAGAGTTAGTTACGGGAACAAACTCTCACACCTATATAATAAACTCTTGGCCGAAACACTAGGTGACTAATGTTTTTTTTTTCAGCCGAAATACCTTAGTATCCAGAGAATAGTTTTTTGTCTCTCCCTTTTCTCTCTAATTCCCGAATCTCAGAAAACGAAGAGCTAGCAATCGCTGCCCGTTTCGTCGCTTGGATACCGGTAGAGGGACATTCCGCAAAGGGAATTCCGTTGGTGGCAGATTAGCATCCAAGAAACGCCTTTCTCCATTCAAGAAGTAGCTTCTTGAATCCAAGAAACGTAAGTTTTTAACTGCTTTTTCGATTCGTTTTGTATGAGCGGATCCTTCAGGGGAGGACTAATGGGTGTTTGGAACGAGTTTTCGCCCATGAATCCATTCACATTCTGGGGGCAACCAGACTAGGCCAGAATTTGTACCACCACCACACATCGAGACCTATCAATACTTTTAGTCTAGGGGTAAGGACTGGAGACGACATGGTTAATATTGGGAGACTGCAAGAGCATCAGGTGGGTATCAAGTTGTACCGGTATACAACAAGTGTGGTAAAAGACATCCGGTGGAGCGTCGTTGGGACACCAGAACTTGCTTCAGATGTGGGAACCGGGACATGTGGTTAGTCAGTGCACCATGCTTATTCCAACTACCGGGCAGACTTCAGAAGTGGCACCAAAATTTGGTGATACAAGACAGAAAGCGAATGCCTAGGTGTTTGCTTTAACTTAGCAAGAGGTAGAGGATGCTTCTGATATGGTTACAGGAAAACTTCTAATCAACTCGGTACTTGCCTTTGTACTATTTGATTTTGGAACTACCCTTTCTTTTGTGTCACATAGATTTTCTAAAGTACTTAAGACCTCCCCTACTTGTTGTTTTGACACTTAGGGATACATAAGGGATGCCGGGTAGAAATAGACTCTAAGGTACTATAAGCTGACCTTATACAGTTACTGGTGGTAGACTTTGATACATAAGGGATGCCGGGTAGAAATAGACTCTAAGGTACTATAAGCTGACCTTATACAGTTACCGATGGTAGACTTTGATGTAATTCTGGGTATGGACTGGTTGTATACACATCACGCCTTAGCTAATTTCCGGGAAAGAAAAGTTCAGTTTACAGTTGGGGAACAATAAGTGGTAGAGTTTATGGGTTCGGATAAGAAGAAGTGTGGTTGTAGCATGCCTGTGATTTCAGCGGGGAAGTTTATCAAAAAGGGTTGCGAAGTTTTTCTGTCTTACGCGGTGCTGAAGGATGACAAGAAGGAAGTCCGACTAGAGGACGTTTGATACGGTACCAACCTCGGGGCTGCCCTGACTCGAGGAGCGTTCCCTTGAGTTGGGCAGCCCCGAGGTTGGTACCGTATCAACGTTCCTGTAGTGAGAGAGTACGAGGGATGTTTTTCCTGATGATTTGCCGGGTATTCCCCCTGCCTAGGAAATTGACTTTGAGATCCTACTTCAACCCAGTGCGGAGCCAATCTCTAAGGCCCCATATCGTATGGCACCTACGGAGTTGAGGTAGTTGAAAGATCATCTCCAATAACTTTTTGACAAGAAGTTTATAAGGCCGAGTGTCTCACATTGGGGCGCTCTGGCTTTATTCGTGAAGAAGAAAAATTGGAAGTATGAGGATGTGCATAGATTATCATGAGCTGAACAAGATAACATTTAAGATCGATATCCCTCCCTCGCATCGACGACTTGTTTGATCCGTTGAAATATGCGAAGGTATTCTCTAAGATTGATCTAAGATCGGGTTACCATCATCTTAGAATCAAACCCGAAGGCATTCCCAAAAGTGCCTTTCGAACTCGGTATGGGCACTATGAGTTCCTTGTTATGCCTGTTGGTATGACTAATGCACCGCCGACATTCATGGACATGATGAACCGGGTGTTTAGGGATTGTTTAGATAAGTTCGTGGTGGTCTTCATAAATGATATTCTGATTTACTCGCCGTTGAATGAAGCTCACGAAGAACATCTTAGAGTGGCGTTGGAAATTTTGAGGAAGGAGAAGTTGTACCCCAAGTTTAGCAAGTGTGAATTTTGGTTGAGAAGTGTAACTTTTTTGGGGCATGTGGTATCAGCTGAAGGGGTATCAGTTGATCCAAGCAAAAGCGAAGCAATTGTGGATTGGCCTCGACCGAAAATAGTGGCAGAGATTCGAAGTTTCCTGGGGTTAGCTGGGTATTACTAAAAATTTGTTGAAGAATTTTCCAAAATTTTTGCACCATTGACAAATTTGATACAGAAACGAGTGACGTTTGAATGGGGTAAAGATTGTGAAGAAAGTTTTCAGAAATTGAAGGAGCGTTTGACTACTGCACCGATTTTGGCACTACCTGAAGAGTCTGGGGGTGTTACTATCTACCGAGATGCATCAGGCATAGGGTTGGGGTGTGTATTAATGTAGAATGGTAAGGTAATAGCCTATGCTTCGAGGCATTTAAAATCATATGAGAATAACTATCCTACACATGACTTAGAGTTGGCAGTGGTGGTATTCGCATTGAAGATATGGAGACACTGCGTTTATGGTGAACCTTTTGAGGTGTTTACCGATCACTAAAGCCTGAAATACCTTTTCACCAAAAATAAACTCAACATGAGACAAAGGCGTTGGTTAGAATTACTTAAGGACTATGACCTCACGATTAGCTACCATATTGAGAAAGCTAATCGTGTAGCTGAAGCTTTAAATAGGAAGAATTCGGGACAACTAGCTAGTTTGATCACCGAGCAACCAAGTTTGATAGCTGATTTTGAGAAGCTGAGTTTAGAGGTCGTTGAGTCAACCAATAACGTTGTGGCAACTTTGGTAGCTCAACCGACACTCTTGGGTAGGATAAAAGAAGGGCAGAAAACTGATCCAGATTTGGAAAGTGAACGGAATATAGTACAGTCGGGTGAAGAATAAAATTTTGGGGTTCACGAAGACGGTAGTTTGAGGTATTGGGTTCATTTGTGTGTGCCTTCTGATTAGGGGTTGATGATAGAAATTCTACAGGAAGCTCACAGTTCCAAGTTGCCAGTACATCCCGGGGCTACAAAGATGTATCGAGATCTTCGGGATAACTTTTGGTGGAAAGGCATGAAACGGGACATAGCAGATTTTATTGCTAAGTGTTTGGTATGTCAGCAAGTAAAAGCGGAAGATCAAAGAACCGCTGGCTTACTTAAACCTTGGGAATTACTCGTTTGGAAGTGGGAGCACATCATTATGGATTTTGTGGTCGGGTTACCTAAGGACAAAATCGGAAAAGACACGATTTGGGTAATCGTTGATCGACTTACAAAATCTTCTCACTTATACCCTATGAAAATCAAAGCCTCCGTGGAAACTGTGGTCACATGTACATGAACGAGATAGTCAGACTTCATGGGGTGTCGGTAAGGATAGTATCAGACATGGATTCGAGATTTTTGTCACGGTTTTGGCGGAGTTTCAATGAAGCAATGGGATCGAAGTTGTCATTGAACACTGCTTATCATCCTCAAACCGATAGGCAATCAGAAAGGACAATTCAAACCTTATAAGACATGTTGAGGTCATGCGTGTTAGACTTCAAGGGAAGCTGGGTGGATCACCTAACATTGGTAGAGTTCTCTTACAACAACTGATGAGGAACCTTGACAACTTGTATCAAGATTCAACAACAAAAGGGTTGAACATGTCTTTCTCTTATTGAAATAGTTTCAAAGGGGAATATAATCAATGCAACTCTAAGAAGTTTAATTATCAATGGGGGCTGAAATACCACAACAAGTGAAACTAGCTTGTTGATACAGTAACTCAAGAATGAATGAAAATCTAAATAGAAGTTCAATTCACAAGTATCGGAAGAATAACCTTACCAAATATCATAAATCTAACGTAAATAATATGTTAGCCGAATTCCCTCTTAAACAGAGTAGGAATTCGTCTCAAGAGAACCCGCAAAGGAAGAGTCATATTCTAATCAGGGCTCTTCAATATCTAGCATAACAAACTTGTTATAAAAGAAACATTATCTAAACACGTGGACAACATTTCCTTTATTCTAGCACCACTAAAATGATGCGGCCTAAAACACTTAATAATAATAAATATAAAAGCTGAAAATCTAATTAAAGTCTAGAATGTCCTTTAATTTACAAAGTTCCTAAAATGTCCTTTTTAACCACTTTACTTAGTTGGGCCGTTTGTAACACTTTGGAGAGTTATGAGGTTGACTTGAACATCATCTTATAAGCTTAGCTTGGCTTTCTCTTTAGCTTTGACTTCTCGGATGAATGTAGATATTCCTTCATAAGTCTTTCTCGCCCTTGCTCTTGTCCTAGAACCTTGAATGTTGATTAAGGGATCCTTTGAGTAGGGCAGCCCCTTGGATGGTCCCTCATCATTCCCTCCCCCTTGAAAATGATTCGTCCTCGAATCATCAACATCATCATAATCTGAATCAAAATCAAAAGGGAACAAGTCAGAAACATTTAAAGTAGAACTTACACCATACTCACCTTTCAAATCTATCTTGTAATCATTGTCATTGATCTTTGCAACAACTTGAAAGGGTCCATCTCCTCTTGGGTATAACTTAGACTTTCTTTCATTAGGAAATCTATCTTTCCTAAGATGCAACCAAACTCAATCTCCAACTTCAAAAGAAATATGTTTGCGACCCTTGTTGGCATGGTTTGCATATCTAGCATTCCGCTTTGCAAATTGTATCTTGAACTTGTTGATGAATTCTTTGTATATAATCTACCCTAGAATCACATTCTACATTGTAATACTCATCAACAGGTAAAGGAGTTGGATCTAAAGGGGTTAGGGGAGTAAATCCGTAAACAACTTCAAAAGGGGAATTATTAGTAGTAGAATGCAAAGTCCTATTATATGTAAATTCAGCAATAGGTAAACAATCTTCCCACATTTTTAAGTTCTTTTGAATGAGTGCCCTATGTAGAACCCCTAAAATTCTATTGGTTACCTCGGTTTGACCATGAGTTTGTGGGTGACTTGATGTAGAAAAAAGTAATCTGGTTCCCAACTTACTCCATAATGTCTTCCAAAAGTAACTTAGGAATTTAACATCTCTATCACTCACAATGGTCTTTGGAACTCCATGTAGCCGAATGATCTCCTTCATGAATAAATCTTCTACATGACTTGTATCACTTGTCTTTCTGAAATGAATAAAGTGAGCCATTTTAGAAAAACGATCTACAACAACCATAATTCTATCCATACCTCTTTGTGATCTCGGCAATCGAAGGATAAAATCCATAGAAACATCAATCCATGGTGAGGATGGAATAGGTAAAGGCATGTATAATCCATGAGCTTTGCTTGTACTTTAAGTCCGTTTACATTTTAAAAAAAAGTTCACAAATTTTCCTCACATCTCTTTTCATCTTGGGCAAAAAGAAGTGTTCTTGCAATATGTCTAATGTTTTAACAACTCCAAAATGTCCCATTAAGCCTCCACAATGTGCTTCCCTAACAAGTAGATCTCTAATTGAACAAGATGGAATACACAATTTATTCTCTTTAAACAAAAAGCCATTAAATCTTTATAACTTTTTTTGAGCCGAGAGCTCACAAGCTTGAAACAAAGCTGAAAAATCATTATCATGCTCATATAAAGCTTTAAGATGTTCAAAACCTAACAATTTAGCATGCATAACCGAAAGTAAAGTATACCTTCTAGATAGAGTATCGACTACAATGTTTTCCTTACCTTTCTTGTACTTGATGATGTAGGGAAAAGTATCAATAAAGGAAACCCATTAGCATGCCTTTTATTCAACTTACTTTTCCCATTTAGGTTTTTGATGGATTCATGGTCCGTATGTATCACAAATTCCTTTTGCAATCAAGTAGTGTTGCCATGTCTCCAAAGCTCTAACAATTGCATACAACCATACAACCCTTTGTCATAAGTTGGATAATTAAGTGTAGGTCCACTTACTTTCTCAATAAAGTTTGCCAAAGTTTTGTTTTGTTGTTGCAAAGCAGCTCCAATACCTATCCCTGAAGCATCACATTTAACTTCAAAAGTTAAATCAAAGTTAGTTAAAGCAAGAATAGGGGAAGAAGTAAGTAACTCTTAGAGCTTGTCAAAGCTCTCTTGTTGCGGCTTATCCCAATAAAAATGAGTATCCTTCTTCACAACTTTATTCAAAGGGGCAGCAATAGTACTAAAATTACGTACAAAACGTCTATAAAAACTAGCTAACCCACAAAATGATCTTACTTGACTTGCATTTTTGGTGTCAGCCAATCCATAATTGCTTTGATTTTGGCCGAATCAACACTAATACCTTAAGAACTCACAATGTATCCAACAAAGTTAATAGAATTAGTGCAAAAGACACACTTTTCAAGCTTTGCATACAAAGTTTGTTCCTTTAAAATAGTAAAACATCCCTAAGGTGTTCAACATTCTTTTCTAAGTTTTTACTATAAACAAGTATATCATCAAAATAAACTACAACAAACTTGCCAAAACAATACCGAAATATGTAGTTCATTAATCTCATGAAAGTACTAGGTGTATTAGTAAGACTAAAAGGCATAACAATCCATTCATATAATCCATATTTAGTCTTAAATGTAGTTTTCCATTCATACCATTCTTTCATTCTAATTTGGTGATATCCTTGAGTTAAATCAGTTTTAAAAAATATTTGGGCACCATTTAACTCTTCAAGCATATCATCGAAGCGAGGTATCAGATGTATATTTTATAACAGTTATCTTTTTAATAGCGCGACAATCCGTACATAATCTAAAAGTTCCTTCCTTTTTAGGTACTAATATAACAGAGCTAGCACAAGGACTTAAAGATTTTCTTACCTGCTCCTTATCAAGAAGTAAGTCTACTTGCCATTGAATTTAACGAGTTTCATCCAGATTTACTCTATAAATTGGTCTATTTGAAAGAATAGATCCTGGGATGAAGTTGATTTGATGCTCAATGACCCTAATTGGAGGTAGACCTTTTGGCAACTTCTTGGGAAATACATCTTTGAATTCCTGCAACAAATCATAAACAAGACTAGGTAGAGAAGAAGAAGTTAGCTCAAAAGTGTTAGTACATAAGGACCTTTCGGCTACTTTTAAAATAAGCAAAATAATTGCTTGTTTTGCTCGAATAGCCCTATCTACCTTTCACGGGTTTATAAATAAACACTATTTCCTCACTTTTTGAGCACTTTCCTTTTTTCTCACATTTGGCTCGGTTTTTTCATCATTTTTACCTCAAGGGTGAGATCACTCTTCTTTTGCAACTCATCTCTCATTCTTTTCTCTCTATTCTCGGCCATTTGTTTATGAACCTCACTTGCGGCATTTGGTGTAAAGGATGCAATGTAAGACGTACTTTATCCATGGTGACTTGATAAACATTCTTTCTCCTAACATGATCCGCACACCTATCATATTGTCATAGTCTCCCTAAAATAATGTGACTTGCGGTCATTGGAACCACATCACATAACACTTTATCCTTGAATCTCCCAATTGTGAACTCTATCTCAACCTTTTTATCCACTTTGATTTCACCACTATTGTTCAACCAAGAAAGCTTATAAGGATTTGGATGAGTTTCCAAGTTAAATCAAGAGTGGTGACCATATCAAGAGAACAAACATTAGTACAACTTCCATTATCAATAATAAGTAAACAAAACTTGCCTGTAACGTTGCACTTTGTTTGGAAGAGATTGCTTCTTTGTTGATGTTCATCATCTATTGGTTGAGTATGTAAAAGCTTCATAGTCACCAAAAGTTGATTCCCTTCCTCGGGTTGTTCCTCAAAAGCCTCGGTTTCTTCCTCCAAAATATCATCCTCGGCTTCTCCATCACTTACCCATGTTCTATCATCTTGCATGATTATTACACTTCTATTTGGGCAGTCCCTAGAAAAGTGACCATTTCTTCTACACTTAAAACATTCTTTTGCAAGGTTAGGAGTGGTACTTAACCTCGAATTGGATGAATTTAATGTAGAAGATGTCTTGGCTTCCCCACTTGATGTCGTGGCTGATTTGGCAGTTCCAAAAGTCTCATTTTCTTTGGTTAGGCTCGACAAAGATGCAGAATTACTTAGGGGCTAATTCGGCTTTTTTCAAGATTGAAAATTTGTCAAATAAGTCCTTAAATTCTTCTCTTTTTGTTGCCTTTCAATTTGCTCTGCATAATAGACCATAGAAATAAGCTTACCAAAGTTAGCACGTTCTACCTTTGGCCTAATTTTGTCATTTAGACCAAGCAAGAACCGCGCCAATGTAGACTCATCATTTTCTTGAATATCCGATCTAATCATGGCAATCTCCATCTCTTTGTAATACTCATCCACCGATTTAGTATCTTGCTTAATCTTTGAAAGCGATTGAAAAGTTCCCTAGTGTAATTTTGGGGAACAAATCTACGCTTCATGACCTCTTTCATCTCATCACATGTATCAATTTGATGTTGACCAACTCTTCTCCATGTTTCGGCCTCTTTACCCCACTAAATTGAAGCACAATCCTAAATTTCCATGGCTGCCAACTTAACCTTTTTTCTCCTCCGAATAATTATGCACGGAAAAACATGGTTAACTTAACGAATCCAATCTAAAAATAATTCGGGATCATTCGTACCTTGAAAAGAGGGAATCTTGGTCTTGATCGCAACAAGATTATGGTCAAACCTTTGAAAATTGTCACCCCTTCTCGGCTCAAAAGCAACATTATCCTCAACCCTTCTTGGCTCACTGGATTCATGTGATTCTCATCACTCTCGACCTCAACATCTTGTGTCTCAATTTGTTTACCTCCCCTAGGTACATATGGTTTCCTTGGCGCTTCAAGAAGAGTCAATCTTTCGGTTACCTCCTCCAATTTTTGCATAATTTGGCGCAATACTTGTGTTGTGGCTTCCCGAAGGATTTTATAATCTCGAACGCTCTCATCTTGCTTTGAAGATCCCTCCTGTTGAGACATATTTACTAAAGAAACGCTCAAATTGTTAGATAGAAAAAAAAAATCACTCTTTATTCCAACAATACTCGTAAAAGATCTTCAACTCTAGATGAATTAAAGGTTCATAAATTTGTTGCGTTGAGATAAAGCTGAAAAATAAAGGAATAGAAATCCTAGACCTAAACAAATAGCTTAAAGAAAGAAAATATAGAGTAATCTTGAAAATCCTAGACCTAATCAAGAAAAGAAGATACTTTTTAGGTATCCTTTTGTGTTTAGAAAAAAGGAAGATCTCAATCTTTACGTTTCTTGATTCTTGTTCTTGAATGTTTTCTTTTCTTTTCTTTCTTTCTTCAATCTTTACACTCTAATGTCTAATCAATTCTAATGAGAGCTGTCCTTTGTAAATCTAAGGAGTTTTTCATTTTTTTCTTTTTGCTATGTTTTTGAGGAGTAATACTATCAAACAGGCTGAACTGGTTCGGTCCGTCCTGCCTCACGCAAACTTTTCTTTAAACAAATCGAGATGGACTTGAACAATTTTTCCGTGAATCAGGTAAAGCCTAGTCCATACCTGTCCACTACAAATCCTTTGGCTAACGAGTTGTCAGCGGGCCCAAATGATATTTCATTTGTTTAAAATATATATATATGCAAACTATAAAAAAGTGGACAGAATTATATGAAATTGCAAACAAAGCAGAGATAATGAATAGAAGTTGTCCGAGGCAATGTTTAGTATCCCTGGAGATCTATTTCCAAGATCAACAATCCCTCATAAAAGGATTTTGGCCAAGGACATCATAAAAGGATATTTCTGCAACCTGGAAAGCACGGGGATCGTGGAACATATGGGGCCTTTCCTTTATGTTCTCTTCAAGGCTTGCTCCTTGAATTTGATGAAAATCTCGTAATCAAATTTAAAGGCATTGGCGGAATCTATAAACAGGGGAAGTGAAGCGCAAGAATATGGAAAAAGGTAAATTTGGGGTAGGGAAGTGGATCGGCTATGCGTTTAATCCGCTCCGTACGGACTGCGGGCTAAACGAGGCGGGTAAAACATATCAGCGTTTAAAAGAGCTGATATATTCTCAGCCCATATCCGCCCCGTTTCTACACGGACTGGATGGTCTGCTGGTCCAAGTCCAGTTTGACAACTCTACTGTGGAGTGTATTTAGGATAGGTTTTTTTTTTTTTTTTTTTACCTTATTTTAGAGGTAAAATGAGCCCATGTAAAAAAAACTTTTTTGATTGAACTTTACCTCATTTTCTCTATTTTCTTCTCTTTGTTTTTTGCCAAGTTTGCCTCATTTTCCTCTCCCCTCGAATACGATGAAATGAAACATTTTTTTCTCACGATTGATAAGCGTAGTGTGATTTTAATAAGTAAAATAAAAATCGATTATTTTGATTTAAAAATATTTTTATAAATACTTCTCCGTCTTATTTAATAAATTTTTTTATTTAATTGACAAAAAATATCTTCAAATATCATAGTAGAAATTGATTGATGGCTCAAATTTTTTCGATCAACAAGAAAACAATGTTAACAACATGTAATTTTTTCTCTGTTTTTTTAAGTCTGTGCCGCCAAAATCGACGACAATAACAAATTGAATGAGTCACTACAAAGCCGCACATCGAACTAAAAATTGTTATTTTTTAAGGCACACTAAACTTGGTTGTCTTTTGGACGGACGGCCCACTATTCTTGGTAGAGCATTTAAGGTTCCTCCCATGCCCGGTGTGCCTCCTGAAAAAGGCATACACTATCTTGAAGTTCCATCAATACTTGTCACTATCAAGTTGGATTGGCAGTTCCTTAATGGCACTTACATTATTTTTTTAAAGAACAATTTAAATTTTTTTAAAAACATTTAAAGTGCAAGAGATCACAATTAGTGTTCACATAAAAATTACAAGAAAATCATTTGTGGAGCAATCTATCAAGAATGGTAGTTAATAAATCAATTGCAATAAGCCACTGCAAGAGTAACTGACCATATAGTCTGCTATTTAATATGTATGTTGCTGCGGGATCAAATCCTTTTCCCATCTTTTTAAATGTAGACAATAAAATTTTGCAGCGAGAATAAAATAAGGCAATTGTTATGAAATATCAAATAATGGAGTCCTTATGAATTCTATTATCCCTTCTACTTTATGGATCTCCTAACTCCCCATTGATAGAGGAGTTATAAGGAGTCCATAACCTCCCATTGATGAGTCTACTAACCTACCTATTGATGAGAGGTTTCATAACCTATAATTTTCATCCCTATAAATAGAGAGCTTTTGTTGATGTAAAGGTGAGATATGAATAATATAGAAGCACTTATACCAACTCTTGTCTTTTGTTCATTCTCTTTAGTTTATGTTTAAGTTTTGTGGTGAATTTCATCCTAGAATTTCATCCATTTTATAACACGTTATCAGCACGAAACTCTAACGTTAGCTGATTAGATTTGTGAGACTTTTTATCTCTTTGGTAGATATTCAGTACGAATCGTTATGTTCATATATGTATTTGAGTTTTGTATATGATTTTCTGCATCTTGAATATAATGGACCAATTATTGAGGTTGAAGACTTGAGGGAAGAGGTTAAGGTAAGTTGTTTATATTCTAAAGGTTAATTTAATGGCTAATCTTGCTAAACTTGAATTTACAATTCTTGAGATCAACGAGAGATATTACCTATCATGGATGATGAAATTCATTTGGAGAAAATGGGTCTTGAAGATACCATTGGAAAGCATCAAAGCCACTTAATTGATTGCTAACAAATCTTGATAAAATATATAATCACAAGAAGTTGGTTGTGATGTAAAATGCTAGTTGTGAACAAATATCATTGTAGCTCATAATTTTGAATATATCAAGATTTATCATGTATATAATTTCTTCATGTTGGAGAAAATATGACATGCAACTCTTTTCTCATACCTCAAATATGCTCCAGAAGTAGCAATATTGAGAATAAATATTTTAGAAAATATGAAAGTATTATGAGTATATCTTCTTGAGATTAATTGAGAAAATGAGTTATCGATGATATATTGAAAGCTTTGACCATCTTATTTTATGTCATTCCCTGAAGTGAATGAATTAGAATATATGATTCATTTATGAAATAATTTTGGTTCATGTCATGATTTTAGTAGACCATGTTAAACATGACTCATTGAGTTCAATAAAAAATAATTTTTCACCCAAAGTGAGAAAATAATTAGAGATGGAAGAGAATATATGATTCCAACACTTAATGAAAAAATTGATAAGATATGTTTTGTCACGTACCTTTAGTATGTTGGATATATGCAACATATTTTTGTCGCCAGATAAAAGAAAGGGAAATAAGATCACGGCCTGTAAAAGGAAATTGCAAAAGATCACAAAAAATAACAAGCGGACTTGGGATGAAAAGATCTCAACATTAGATTTTGTCAATTATATATTACATATTTAATTTCACATATTATAATGTTATTTGGATTGTTTTACATTCAAGAATAATAAATATATAATGTGTACACATTCGGGATAAGTGTCAAATACCAAGTTCCAGAAGAACTACTTGGTTAAACAGCTCCACAAGAATTATTTGTTTAAAGGCTCCAGAAGAGTTAATTGAACTAAAGGGTTACATATCAACATGTAAATACACGACTCTCCATAAAGTCTCTTAGAAAATTATTTTGATATTTTTTATAGTGAAGATTATTTGGAGACATTGGATTGAGTAGAGTTTTAAATCTTTGTGTATTACTAATATTATTTAAGAGAATAAATTTATATTAGAGAAATCGTCATTTGTCTTTATTGGCTTATATTGCCACAAAATTTATTTAGTTAAGATATTTTATTAAGTAAACCTGAAGTTTACCTATTTAATTGTTTGCATGACCGGTTAGACCATCCCGGGTCACAAAAATACGAAATATATTTAAAAATTCATGGAAAATGAAGGAACCAAAAGTTTCCTTATCCGATGAATTATTTTGTGCTACTTATTTCAAGGAAAATTGATATAAGGATATAACCAGTACAACTCGGGGTTGAATATGTTCATAGAATTGAATAAATAGTCGATCGACTCGCAACCTAAAGTTTGTGATATATTGATAATGAGCTCAAATTTTATATTCAACAAATGACATAATTTGTTTCGACTATACTGGTGTCATCATATGAAAATTTGGTATAATATTTTTATACACTAAATGGTCTGATAGAACCATAAGTGCCTTGAACTTGTTGATACGGATTATTTTGTAGCATTAGCTCGTATTTTTCCAACAAGAATACTATGAATTCTCCTCTATTAAATTAGTTTCTAGTCAGGAACTAAAGTTTTCCCTCTCCCATCTAAGAGTTAAATGTGCACTACAAAGTAGGAGTCACCACCAGTAAAGTAGTAGTAGGGGACCTTAAAGATGTTAAGAATATATCTTGGGTATAGAAATCCCAAGAGGAGAGATTTAATGTATAACCGGATAAAAATATGAGTTTGTGTCTCATCTTGATCCTCACATACTTTGAACCAGAAGTTCAAAGGATAAGCGGTATATATTCTATCGACCAAAATCTGGCTAAGAAGGCTCCTATTTGACGTCCTTGAAGGGCGATCTACCACTGCTGATAAGTATGAGACACAATTGAAGTGTGGTAGACTAGACGGTTCCAAATTTTAAAAAAAAAAAATCCTCGCATATAAAAAGGAGTAAAGATTTAGATGGTTGTATATGGTAGACATATATATGTTAAAGTCGAGGATTCCCTAGACATGATCAATGTAATATCTCCAGGAGAGATTCAAGTACCTGAAAGTTGAGATAATGAGATCTCTACATATTGTCATGATTGGGAACTATGGAACTGCGAAAGTGTAAGACATGATAAGTATTAATGCGCATAAAATGTGAATCTAAAATGAGGATTTAGATTCAAAGTCTATAGAAACAAAATTTTGATTTTCGAGAAAATTAGCCAAAATAGATTATATATGAGTTCGCATGAGAAATATGAAAAGTCCTGACAATTAACATGTACACCATAAGTGTATGATATTCTCAGTATGGATGATACACTTGAAGTGTATGGATAGCGGGACAACAATGCGAATTATAAAAATGTAAACGTCACTACTAGTGGAATGCTCTTCTTAAAAGTCTGGCAATGGTTAGAAAGAAAGAAATTATCAGGTGGTAGATGCAAGTATGTTTGTGTTTTAATAGCGTAAACAATACTTAGCACAAATATGAAGTCTTTGAATGATTTGATATGCCTGAAGCATATCCTTAAATTGTTCCAGAAGAACGTAACATTATTTCCGTAGTGAAAATCTATCAAAAATTATATGATAGTGTCAATGTCCATGTATAAGGAAATTTGGATCGGATTTAGTTATTTGCCACATACAATTCTTTGTCTATTGACGAAAGATGCCTAAATGTCTAATTTGCTAATAAACATTATTAGTTAGTGATATCCATATGAGGGGGAGAAAATGGGCAATGTAAATGACTTTATTTAGGAACATCATTATCTTAATCGATGCATTAGGCATTAATGAACCAGAAGTTCATAACTTATTCATTTGCAAAGGATTGCAAATACATAGCTTAATGCATTTATAGACTCTATAAGTAGATGTCTCCATATGTGGAAAGTAGGATAATGTATGAGTTATGCAGCTAAGGAACATGCCTGAACCGTGATTGTTATCTTAAGTCTTAGCATATAAGATCCTTGAAAGAAATGACTAGATTTATCAAGATGTTCCTCCTAAATATGTTATAGTAGCAAATGATTGCTGAAGGAAAAAGTATGGTCTCGGGTTTTAGAAATTCATGATTTTTCTTGATTTTACAATTAGACATCCAGAAGATGATATATATGGACAAAGAACATCCTTTAAGTATCCTAGTATTTGTCTAATCGTTATATATTACTAAATATCACTTGCTATCGCGAAAGGAAGAATGAAGAACTGCTTGGTCCTAAAGTGCCATATTTAGTGCTATTGGAGCACTAATGTATCTTGAAAATACTATTTGTCCAGATATTTCATTTGTAAGTGGATGACGCTTATGGTTGAGATTCGATGATTCATCAGATGGAGAAATCTCTATGATATTGTATGAGAATAATATAGCCTGTCTAACTTAATTGAAAAGGGATACACGACAAGATCGAATTTCACTAAGTTTTCATTTATAAGGAGGTGAAATCGATTTGCTATAATGTGATCATCCAGAAGATTTATTCACTAAGACATTACCGACTTCAACTTTTAAGAAGTTGATTTATAAGATTGGCATGTGTCGGTACAATAATCTTAATTCTTAAAAGATCTAGTCAACAGGGGAGTAAAATATAAAGAAGGATGTACTCTTTTTCCTTCACTAGAGAAGTTTTTTTTTTCCCACTGGGTTTTTACTCTAGTAAGGTTTTAACAAGGCATATTCTTTATGTTAAGGACTCCAAGGGGGAGTGTTATGAAATATCAAATAATGGAGTCCTTATGGATTCCATAACCCCTTCTACTTTATGGCTCCCCTAACTCCCCATTGATAGAGGAGTTATAAGGAGTCTATAACCTCCCATTGATGAGTCCACTAACCTACCTATTGATGAGAGGTTTCATAACCTATAATTTTCATCCCTATAAATAGAGAGCTTTTGTTGATGTAAAGGTGAGATATGAATAATATAGAAGTACTTTTACCAACTCTTGTCTTTTGTTCATTCTCTTTAGTTTATGTTTTAGTTTTGTGGTGAAATTCATTATAGAATTTCATCCATTTTATAACCGCAATTAAATTATTATGAACTTATAAAAAAATAAAAAGTCAAACTTTCCATGCATTCTTTTTTCTAGTGAGGTACAAAATATTCATTATCATTATTGCTAAAATAAGTAACCGATCAAATTGAAGCGAGTGGTAACACTAACAAGGCATCGATCGCTACATAATGAAACAAGTCTGAGTAGACTCTTCACTAAATGCATCACCAGCCCTTCCAAAAATGGTTGAGTCCCCATGATGACCATAATTATAGTAAGCATACTGGTGGTCATGGTTGTCATAGCCATGCTTGTGGTAGTTGTAGGAGGAGGACGGTGGAGGGACGGCGGCAAAGTAAGTTGCAGGGCCACCATAGCTGTGATGATCATTGTAGTTGTTGTTTCTCAGCACCGGATTGTATGGCAATTGCCATAGTTCAGCTCTTCTGCCTGTTCTTCTAATTTTCTTGAGAATTTTCTTCTGATCAGCTACTCCTGTTACTGTTACCTTTTGCATGGCCATGTCTATTTCTAGACTATCAACTCCTAAAATCACATATAAATATTTAATACAGCAATACCAATTAAAACTCATTAAATCCTCAATAACTGGAGTATGATCGGAGAAGATAAAAGACAAACCTAATATTTGACAATAAACTATAAACAAATTGATTGTTCACAGAATACCACTAAAACAGATGGATTGAAAACTAACATAACATTTATCAATGAATGCACAAAGTAGATGCTCACAGAATACACTGAAACCGTAGTCCCCTATAACGTCGCACTTATTACGAAATCATACTCTCAAATCAAAAGTCAAAAGATCTCAAAAAAGATATATACACAATAACCATTTTTATTTATATGCAAATTATCATATTTCTTTAATTCAGCACTCAGAGCAATGTGGACATACAAATGTTCAATATTGCTAATTATATAATCAATAATATGAAAAAAATTAAAAAATATTTCTTGAAAAGTTTAAGCCGAGTATTATTAATTACTTGGATGATTTGACCTTTCATATTTTGGAGAGCTTTTCTAACCGTCTTTTCACATCCGGCACAATCCATATGCACTCGCATCTCTGTGGTCTACAAAAAAAAAAAAATCAAAAAAGTAGTAAATTAATATCATATTTGTTTTAATTTTTATAGAATAAAATATATAACATAGAAAATTAAAATACACAAAGAGGGGCAAGATGGTACCGTCATGGTTAGAAGATCTGAACCTTGTTACACGAAATTTTTTCGAATCAGAAGGCTGGAAATGTTATGTATAACTAAAAAAAACCAACATATATAAGGTCCTAATCCAAACTCAACCTTGATATAAAAAAATAAAAATAAAAATAAAATCCAACTTCAACCTTAAGGTTAGGGAAAAGTCGGTGCATTTTACTATCTCCATTGGTAACTTGCTTCTGAAAAAGGGGCCTAATAAATTGATGTTATAGTGCAAAAATATTAAAAAAAAATAAAAATTCGGCCGCATGATGAGGAAAATCACGTTGAGGGCAAACAAGTTGATTATATCCTTTTTTTTTTTACGTTTTCCTACACTTATAAAATTAATACAGATTATAATATGGCTAGTGATATTGTAAGACATATTTCTTCCTACCAAGACAATTTGCCTTGACCAAGATATGCTCGTAATAAATATTAACATTTTTCAATTAATCTATCTCTCTAATATTTTCTTCGATAATTTATTCATACTTAATATTTAATTTTCTCTTTTATTCCAAAAATCAACCCACGATTTTTACAATATTTTCTTTCCTAATCGATTCTAACTAAATCTCTAATTTTCTCTCTCTTATAGTAATAGAAAGTTTGACAAAAAAAAAAAATACAAAACAAATACTAGAAATTCTTCTTTTACTTTAATGTTTTTTTCATACTTATATATTGATCATTTTTTCACAAATGAATTATGTAGAGAAGATAATTAAAGTCGCATTACTCAAGCCTTATAAATTTACAATTTTTTTCCTGTTTATTAGTTCTAATGAATGAAAAACTTAGACCGTTAATTTCATTTGGTTTGTATCGTTTTTTTTTTGTGAAATTCTATTACGTTAAAAGAAAGAAATTTAGAGATTGAGTGTAAATAGGTTAGGAAAGAAAATATTGGAGAGATCATGGGCTGTTTTGGGATAAGAGAGAGAAAATTAGAAATTGAAAGTAAATAGATCATGGAAGAAAATATAAGAGAGAAAAATTAATTGAGAATTAATTAGGAGGGTAGTTTGGTCATTTAAAGGCAAATTGCTTATGTAGAAGGAAATATGTCTTGTCAATATCATTATCCTTATAACATCTATTAATTAATACTCGATAAATTAATATTTTTTTTGTATAATAATAATTTTTTCCAATCAACTCGGCCATAGTAAAAAATAATAATTTCAATAAATTAATAAGATAATAACTATTAGAAAGATCCTTATATAAATCTATTAGTTCCTTCAATATTATAAATTAATAATTACTACAAGTATAACTAAGACAATTTAGTAAAATATAACTCTATTGTTGTCTATTTTTTAAAATTTAAATTTAGGTGAATTTTATTTCTATTTTTTTTTATCATTTCATTCAAAAGATCCGGTGTAGTGCTATAATAAATAAATATGAGTTGTGCTTTCTATAAGCGTTTTCTTTATGCAGAATTTTAAATGGTATATTGGTCATAATGTTTTCTAAACTTTAAATTTCTAAACATTCGTTATTTTCATGAAATTGATTGATATTCATTTCAAGATTTAAAAATTCTTCTACCACAACTTCTTGTCCTTTTTTTGTTATTATAAAATCAAAATTTGATATTGTATTTTTCATGAATGTTGTAGAATAATTCAATATCTTTATAGACACTACAACAAAAAATGCCTATTGCGAGTTTGACATACATCGTAATAAGGCAAAAAAACATTTATTACAAATGTCGAATAAATGTTGCATATGACTGTGTCGTTATGATTTCTTACGACATTTGTTATAAGCGCCAGTACCTATCTATTACGATGTTTGTTGCGTCATTTTCAAGTGTATCAAAAGGTCTTTTAACCGTCATTTGTAAATAATCGCAACAAGTGACCTATTACGACGTTTGTAAATAGCGTGAATAAGTAGTTATTGCGACATTTGTTACGACATTCGTAAATTATGAAGCCAAACAGGCCGAGCAGAGCTAAGCAAGAACCGGAGCCATGCTATAAAAGACGAACCAAGCCAACCCGAGCCGGATTCAAATCCGGAGCCAAAGCCTAGACAATCGGAGCCACCGAGTCTAGTCACCTTTTAATAAATTAGAATAAAGTTTCTCACTACACGATGGGATGAGAACTGAACCCGCGACCTGCTAGTAGTGCCCTAGTACCATTAACATATGTTGTACGTTTTATATCTTTTGAGGATGTAATTGAATAGCTAATTTTGGTTATGAACATCAAATGCGTGATTTGATAGTAAAACTCATTAGTTTATGTAATTACTATTCTAGTTGTCCCTAGTTTTATGTAAGCTTATTTACAATGAAATAAAACTAGTATGATGTTTGATTGATGATTAAGTTTTACTAATTATGTGTAATGAATAGAAATCATATCATAGATGCAATGTATTGAGATATATTGTTTCGGACGTGATCCGTTAGAGAAGTAATACTTCATGGTCCTTAGTCATAAGTATTACTTCCTCAATATTATTTTTTTAGAATCCTTAGACTTTATGTCTCCATTGATTCTAGCATGAATGGAGCCACGTTTTGACTCAGTCGGACGTTACTTTTAATCGAGTAATCAATATGACTGATGATCGGAGGTAGCGTCCTATCATGGCTTGAATGTGAGAGGCATTGTAAGGAATTTGTCCCCCTCTATTATTAGAGAGAGATATCCATGGGCCCCTCGATAGGGAAGACTGTCTAAATGCATGGTCGTGCTCAAATGTATTTGATAAAGTGGTTATTAAATACTATTTGTTGGAACAGTCTACCTGGAGATCGAGCATAAATACAATTAATCTTAATAAGGGTGACGACTACCATGCCTTATGCTTAATTAGGATATCGCGAGACAAAGGGATTAAATAGTGGATTGATATTAGGTTCCACCGTAAATTCATTCACTTTGGGTAGTTACAATGTCCTGCTAGGGACCGCTTGTGATTTATGAACACATACTACTACTAAGTGTGTTTTCATTGCCATTGTGATATGAACCTACAGGGTCACACGCATAGACGAGTTAACGAGCTTCATGTCCAGATTCAATGAATCTAGAATGTGTCTAGTTCATTGTATCAGATATTTATTTCTCTGAGAATAATAAAGAGTTATTATTTGAATTAGAGATTAAGGAGGGGCATTTTCGGTATTGAATTATAGCTGGAATTACGTGGGAGTTATTATCCGATAAAGACTCCCACTACCAGCAGAAGTTTAGAGGACGTGGGAGTTAAAGACTCCCACTGCTGGGAGAGTTGGTAAGGACGTGGGAGTTGTTTTTTAAACAACCTCTCACACTTTATATTAACTTCTCTTGGCCAAAACCCTAGAGAGTAATTTTTCAGCCGCAAAAATACCTAAAATGGAAATCAGATTTCGGGTCTTGCAGCCTCCTTTTCTCTCTAGAATCCAAAAATTCAGAAGAACGAAGAGCTAGCAGTCGCTGCCCGTTTCGTCGCATGGATACCGGTAGGGAGTAATTCCGCAAGGGAGGACTCAAGGTGGACAGAATCTTTCACCAAGAAAACCAGAATCGTTCATCAAGAAACGTAAGTCTTTTCACTTTTATTCGATTCGTTTTTGTTTGAGCGAATCTTTCAAGGGAGGACTCATGGGTGTTTAGAACGAGTTTCTGCCCATGAATCCCTTCAGTGGTATCAGAGCCTTGCTCATACTATTCGAATTCGATATTGTTATTCACATCATAACATGTATCAATTTCGATTTGGTATGTGTTAGTGTGAAAAAACAGAAAAGATTGTATCTTTGATTTAATATTCGTGATATATGCATAAACTGATTTCGGTTAATCATTTTTATATGTTTCTGTGATTCGTTATGTTATTAATTTGATTAATATTGCATGAACTACTATATCATGATTTGGTTTGTAATTTAATTCGATTAATTTGCATAAACTGATATCGCATGTTTCTGTATATTCGATACTGCATAAACTGTTTCTGTGAAACTGTTATTAATTCGATTAATTCAGTTATGCTTCCTGCGTTAATCTGAATAACCAATACATAATTCGATTATGTTACGTTGACGCTTGTCGTTCCGCTGACCTAAGACTTTGTATATGTGCTTGTTTTTATTTCATTATGCTTTATGTGAGTTTTAGCCTGGTGAATAGCATTACCTACTATACCCTCTCTTGTTTTGCATTTAATTGGGTTGTAATTTTATAATATGACCTGCGAGTCATTTTTCCAATGATGTAAAATTGTAATTGCTTTCTTAGATTAGTTTTACTTCTTTACATTGAAAGGCTGGGTATGCCCATGTAATTATGTAACAAGACTGGAGGACGCTGGATCGAAGACTTTATCCATGAGATGGATATTGACTTAGATTGACCCTTGGCTCCCACAAGGCTCGTGGGAGTCATCATAGGATTAGGCCATGCTATCTCACGTTTACCTTATGCTTTATATATTGCATGAGATGCTTTTATTTATTGTCTTATGGGGTTTAACAGTTTATTCACATTAAATCGTTTTAATTAAGTCTTAAAATGCCTACCATATCCTAAGCACTCCTTGAGCTTGGATCATCATTTTGTCTACTTGCCAAAGCAACAGATAAGTGGTTATCTAAGCAAAAGGAGATGGGAAAATAGTGATTTCCATATGCTTAGACATGATTCGACTTAACTAGGCTATCAAAATAGTTTTTGGCCTAGGGCATAAAATGGGAAATAGCCGGGACATATAGATGTCATTCCCATGGATTAATTTTACTTTAATTATGGGTATAAGCCAAAGCTTACTTATAAATATCGTAAAATGATATTTTTCACTATTTATCAAGTGTTGAAATTGTGGAAAAGTTTTTGCTCAAAAACTAATAACTTTGCAAATAATTTAATGTAGATAATGACAACCAATACATCACACAATTCATTGCGATCCGTCCTTGAGAAGGAAAAACTAAGTGGGACCAATTTCCTTGATTGTGCCCACAACTTAAGGATTGTCTTTAAGCAGGAAAGAAAGCTATACGTTCTTGATACGGATATTCATGAACAGCCTGCAAACAACGCCCCCA
The DNA here is from genome assembly GCA_026122235.1 of Vinca minor. Classification (NCBI taxonomy): domain Eukaryota; kingdom Viridiplantae; phylum Streptophyta; class Magnoliopsida; order Gentianales; family Apocynaceae; genus Vinca; species Vinca minor. The sequence continues at coordinate 6,285,903 of JAOCZM010000284.1, read as the reverse complement.
GACCTGAGAGATTGCTTGGAAGAAGCACTATGATGACTCTAACAATGTGACTTGTCTCATTTTAGTCACAATGAGCACTAATCTTCAAAAACAGTTTGAAGGCGTTGAGGCTTTCCAGATGATGGGCCAGCTCAAGGAAATGTTCCAAGAGCGAGCCCGTCGTGAAAGATTCCTCACCACTAAGGCGTTGAATAGTTGCAAGATGGCCCCTATCACCTCTGTAAGTGCACATGTTCTTAAGATGAAGGGCTATCTTGACCAACTTGAGAAACTTGGGGCTCCCGTAGGTCCTGACATGGCCACAGATATGATCTTGGGTTCACTCTCACCGGAGTATGACTAGTTTGTCATGAACTTCAACATGCATGGCAAGGAGAAGTCCATACATGAGATACACGGGATGCTCAAGCAGGCTGAACTGAACATTAAGAAGACCCCTGAAGTCTTAATGGTTCAAAAAGATAATTTCAAGAAGAAAGGAAAGGGAAATCCCATGGCCAAGAAGGGCAAAGGCAATAACAAGCCCAAACCCAAGGCCAAGGCACCAAAGGAAGGAGTTTGCTTCCATTGCAATAAACCAGGTCATTAGAAAAGGATCTGCAAGCTCTATTTGAAAGAGAAGAAAAAGGGAAAAGCCAGTTTGACTGTCTCTTCAGGTATTTATGTTATTGAAATTAACATGTCTGTTCCTACTTCGTGGGTATTAGATGCCGGTTGTGGATCTCACATTTGTGCAAATGTGCAGGGGTTCAAAAGGAGTAGATCACTGGCAAAATGAGAAGTGGACCTGAGAGTAGCGAACGGAGCAAGAGTTGTTGCTGTAGCTACCGGGACATTTAATTTAGTTTTGCCAAGTGGCCTTATTATAGAACTGAATAATTGTCTTTATGTTCCAACTTTGAGTAGGAATATTATTTCAATTTCTTGTTTGGATATTGATGGTTTTGAAATTAATATTATGAATAAAATTTGCACCGTTCATAAAGATCGTATCTTCTATAGAGATGCCTCTTTGATGAATGGGCTTTATATTCTTAACCTCGATGAATCCATTAAAAGGCCCATCTATAACATTAATACTTAGAGGTTTAAATCCAATGACTTAAACCAAACCTACTTTTGGCACTGTCGTTTGGGCCACATAAATGAGAAACGCATATCAAAACTCCATCAAGATGGAATTTTGACATCATTTGACTTAGAGTCTTATGAGACATGTGATTCTTGCTTGTTAGGCAAAATGACTAAAGCTCCCTTTACTGGACAAAGTGAGAGAGCTTTTGATTTATTGTGCCTCATACATACAGATGTATGTGGACCAATAAACACAAGTGCTAGAGGAGGGTTTCAGTACTTCATCACATTCACAGATGATTTCAGTAGATATGGCTACGTCTATCTAATGAAACATAAATCAGAATCTTTTGGAAGATTCAAAGAATTTCAAAATGAAGTACAAAATCAACTTGGTAAAAGTATTAAGATACTTCGATCAGATCGAGGTGGCGAATACCTTAACCAAGAGTTTGACGAACATCTTAGGGGTTGTGGAATTGTTTCACAATTAACTCTCCCTGGCACACCACAATGGAATGTTGTATCGGAACAGAGGAATCACACCTTACTAGATTTGGTTCGATCTATGATGAGTCAAACAAATCTTCCAATTTCCTTTTGGGGCTACGCCCTAGAAACTGCTTCATTTATATTGAATAGAGTTCTTTCTAAAGCGGTTCAGAAAACTCCATATGAGATATGTGACTGGGAAACGACCTAGTTTGTCATTTCTCAAAATTTGGGAATGCAAGGCGCATGTAAAACGCTTATTATCTGATAAACTCACCCCTAAATCTGACAAGTGTTTGTTTGTGGGATATTCTAAAGAAACTAAAGGATATTACTTCTATCTTCCAACAGAGAACAAAGTGTTTGTTGCTCGTAATGGTTTATTCCTTGAAAGGGAATTTATTTCCAAAGAGGATAGTGGGAGTAAGATCCATCTTGAGGAAATTCAAGATCCTTAAACAACATCTGAACCAGCTATGGAACTTCAAGCAAGCTCATGTGCTGATACTGAGCTTCAATCTTTGATACAAGGCCCAAGGAGGTCAAGTCAGGTACATCAACAGCATGAGAGATATGGATTTCTCGTGACTGATGATCATCATATTGAATTGATTGATCAAGATGAACCCACTACCTACAAAGAGGCAATTCATAGTTCTGAGTCAGATAAGTAGCTAGAAGCTATGAAGTCTGAAATGCAATCCACGTACGATAACCAAGTATGGACTTTGGTTGACCCACCCGAAGGGTGTAAGGTCATTGATAATAAATTGTGTTTCAAAAATAAAATCGACATGGATGGTAATGTACACACTTTTAAATATCGACTAGTGGTTAGGTTATAGACAAGTTCATGGTATTGACTATGACGAAACCTTTTCTCCTGTCGTTATGATAAAGTCTATTAGGATTTTACTTGCCATAGCCGCATATTATGACTATGAGATATGGAAAATGGATGTTAAGATTGCGTTTCTTAATAGAAACCTTCTCGAGGATGTGTATATGACACAACCTGAGGGGTTTGTTGATCCATCAAATCCTAACAAAGTGTGTAAGCTTCAAAGGTCCATTTATGGATTGAAGCAAGCATCTCGAAGCTGGAATCGTCGCTTTGATGAACATTTTAAAGAATTCAGTTTCATCAAAAACGAAGATGAGCCTTGTGTTTATAAGAGAGTAACTAATAATGCAATAGTGTTCCTTGTGCTTTATGTTGACGACATCTTACTATTTGGAAATGACATTCCTACATTGCAAAGCGTAAAAGCTTGGTTTGGGAAGTGTTTTTGTATGAAAGACTTAGGCGAGGCTACATACATTTTGGGTATAAGAATCTATAGAGATAGATCTAACAAAATGATTGGCCTAAGCTAGAATGGATACATTGACAAGGTACTGAAACAGTTTAGTTTGCAAGATTCCATAAAAGGGATTCTTGCCCATGTCACATGGCATTAAACTCAGCAGAACTCAAGGACCTTCCACAAAGGAGGACCAAGAGCGCATGGGCAAGATTCCATATGCATCATGCATTGGGTCTATTATGTATGCCATGATATGCACTCGCCCGGATGTCTCGTTCGCTTTAAGTATGACTAGCAGATATCAATCTGACCCTGGAGAATCACATTGGACTGTAGTCAAGAGCATTCTTAAGTACTTGAGAAGGACTAAAGATATGTTATTAGTTTATGGAGGTCAGGAAGGAAGTCTGGTTGTAAATGGTTACACAGACGTAAGCTTCCAGATCGACGTAGATGTCTTTAGATCGCAATCTGGTTTTGTGTTTTGTTTGAATGGAGGTGCTGTGAGCTGGAAGAGCTCAAAGCAGGAAACCGTGGCCGACTCTACAACAAAAGCTGATAATCTAGCTGCCTCTGAAGCAGGTAAAGAATCAGTTTGGATCTGGAAATTTGTTGATGAATTAGGTGTCGTCCCTAGCATTGTGAACCCAGTGGACCTATATTGTGATAGTATTGACGCCATTTCACAAGCTAAGGAGACTAGATCTCACCAACGATCCAAACACATTATCTAATTAGAAAGATCATTGATAGATGAGACGTTAAAATTTGCAAAGTTCATACAGACGACAACATTGCAGATCCATTGACCAAGCCACTCCCTCAACCTAAACATGAGAGTCATACTAGGTCATTGGGATTGAAGATCATGTATGATTGGACCTAGGGCAAGTGGGAGATTGTTAGTAGTGCCCTAGGACCATTAGCATATGTTGTACGTTTTATATCTTTTGAGCATGTAATTGAATAGCTAATTTTTCTTATGAACATCAAATGCGTGATTTGATAGTAAAACTCATTAGTTTACGTAATTACTATTCTAGTTGTCCCTAGTTCTATGTAAGCTTCTTTACAATGAAATAAAACTAGTATGATGTTTGATTGATGATTATGTTTTACTAATCATGTGTAATGAATACAAATCATATCATAGATGCAATGTATTGAGATATATTGTATCGGACGTGATCCGTTAGAGAAGTAATACTTCATGGTCCTTAGTCATAAGTATTACTTCCTCAATACTATTTTTTTAGAATCCTTAGACTTTATGTCTCCATTGATTCTAGCATGAATGGAGCCACGTTTTGACTCAGTCGGACGTTACTTTTAATCGAGTAATCAATACGACTGATGATCGGAGGTAGCGTCCTATCATGGCTTGAATGTGAGAGGCATTGTAAGGAATTTGTCCCTCTCTATTATTAGAGAGAGATATCCACGGGCCCCTCGATAGGGAAGACTGTCTAAATGCATGGTCGTGCTCAAATGTATTTGATAAAGTGGTTATTAAATACTATTTGTTGGAACAGTCTACCTGGAGATCGAGCATAAATACAATTAAGCTTAATAAGGGTAACGACTACCATGCCTTATGCTTAATTAGGATATCGCGAGACAAAGGGATTAAATAGTGGATTGATATTAGGTTCCACCGTAAATTCATTCACTTTGGGTAGTCACAATGTCCTGCTAGGGACCGCTTGTGATTTATGAACACATACTACTACTAAGTGTGTTTTCATTGCCATTGTGATATGAACCTACAGGGTCACACGCATAGACGAGTTAATGAGCTTCATGTCCAGATTCAATGAATCTAGAATGTGTCTAGTTCATTGTTTCAGATATTTATTTCTCTAAGAATAATAAAGAGTTATTATTTGAATTAGAGATTAAGGAGGGGCATTTTCGGTATTGAATTATAGCTGGGATTACGTGGGAGTTATTATCCGATAAAGACTCCCACTACCAGCAGAAGTCTAGAGGACGTGGGAGTTAAAGACTCCCACTGCTGGGAGAGTTGGTAAGGACGTGGGAGTTGTTTTTGAAACAACCTCTCACACCCTATATTAACTTCTCTTGGCCAAAACCCTAGAGAGTAATTTTTCAGCCGCAAAAATACCTAAAATGGAAATCAGATTTCTGGTCTTGCAGCCTCCTTTTCTCTCTAGAATCCAAAAACTCAGAAGAACGAAGAACTAGCACTCGCTGCCCGTTTCGTCGCGTGGATACTGGTAAGGAGTAATTCCGCAAGAGAGGACACAAGGTGGTTGCTGCTGAGAGCCGAAAATCAGAATCTTTCACCAAGAAAACCAGAATCGTTCATCAAGAAACGTAAGTCTTTTCGGTTTTATTCGATTCGTTTTTGTATGAGCAGATCCTTCAGGGGAGAACTCATGGGTGTTTAGAACGAGTTTCTGCCCATGAATCCCTTCACGACCTCCCGCATGTAGGTCGTGCGGTGGACCGCTGTGCTAACTAATCATTTGTTATTTTTTGTTTCGCCTATTATGTTTATTATAATGGATTTTTGAATTTTGTACCTTTAGTTATTTTAATTTCTCTTTGTATTTTGATTTTTTTTTCATGAATCAAATTAAAATTAATACACTCGCATTAAATTTTAAATACTTAAAATGTCTTTATTCTACAAGATATAAATGTCTCTTTAAGAGTTGCAAAAGTAACAACTTATAACAACGTTTGATGTAAATGTCGCTAACTAACATTAAAATATCGTATGAACATCTATATTACAACCGTTGATAGAAACATCGTTAAAAAATAGCGACATTTGTATGAAATGTCAAATGATCTAACTATGTAGTACATAAATGTCGCAACATGAGTCGCAAAAAGTAAAATGTATAATAACATTTGATGTAAATGTCGCTAACAAAAAATCAAAATGTTGATTTGAACAACAATTATTATAACCGTCACTATGAAACGTCGTATAAAATTCAAATATAGCGATGCTTGTCTGAAAATGTCACAAGATCTAACGACATAACATATAGATGTCGCTATATGAGTCGCGAAAATAACAATTTATAATAACATTTCATGTAAATGTCGCTAAATAACCTCAAAATATCGGTATGAACAACATTTGTTATAACCGTCGTTATGAAACGTCAAATAAAATTCAGACATTGCGACATTTGCAAAAAATGTTGCTTTAACTTACTCTATTCGATTTTAAGCGACATTTGAAAAAAACGTTAATACAAAAATATCGCGATAGGGTGTTTTTGTTGTAGTGAGAACATCTTAAATCACCTAAATGGAATGTTTAAATTTCAAGATATGATAAAAAAAAAGTTTACTTTTAAAAGAACACTCTTTAAATTAATAATTTTTAATTCATCTATGGATTAATATTTCTTTAAATTAATAAAATTTCTTAGTCCCAATATTATTAATATATAGAGGTTATATTATATATGCTTTAATATGAAAGTTGTGATTATTTTAAAAGAGAAAAATTATTAACTAAGAAAGTCTATCGTATAGATAACATCAGAAAGAGCATCAGACGAAATAAATGGACTGTGTATAATAAAGTTTGAACGCACATGTTATGAGGAAGAATTATAAAGACAACAACATTGAAATAAATTTTAAGAAATTTGAAAGGGAAGAATGAAATATTTCGAAAATTATACTTTGGAAAAAATAAAATTTTAAAGGCGATCCAAGATTTTTCCTCCTAAACAAACATGCACTCAAGTTCTTTATCCATGACTAAAAGAAGTCATTAAATGCCGCCATATGGACATGATGTAATAGTAAAACAAGAGGCTTTCATAATAAAAAAAAACTAAAATAATAATAGTAAAACTGAAGGTTGCTCAATGGAGTATTGAAGGTTCGAATCTTTGCATCATCTAAAAGTCGCTATTTATATTAAAATTTAAATATTTTTTGAAAGCAGACTCATGTATGTACTGTCATTTTTTTAGAGGTCCCTAGTTTCCCGCCCCGGAAGATTCACAAAAAGGAGAATCGCTACCCAAATGTTTGACCCAATTTTAAATGAGTGATTATATCTAAATTTACATAAGTGATAAACTCGAGAGAAAATCCCCACTCCTCAAAATTAGTGAAAAATTAGAAAACCTTAGTTATAAAATAAGAGTTAATAACTATTTATAGCACTAAACTATTTACGAATTTCTCTTTATAGAACTAAACTATTTTTTTATCTAAATATGTCACTCAACTATTTACGTTTATCAAAAAATATACAACCACCCATTTTTTGGGTGTTTTCCGATCAGCGATGTCACGTGAGTTGCTTCGGAACATGAACAACTACGAAAAGGAAAAGAAATCTTGGAAACGTCGGGCGATAACTGCTTAATTTGTTGTTGCAAGGGCAAACGGGTCTGTCAAATTAAGCAGTTATGGCCCGACGTTTCCAATATTTCTTTTCCTTTTCACCTTTGTTCATGTTCTGAAGCAACTCACGTGACATCGCTGGCCGGAAAACACCCAAAAAATGGGTGGTTGTATATTTTTTGATAAACGTAAATAGTTGAGTGACATATTTAGATAAACATAAATAGTTGAGTGACATATTTAGATAAAAAAATAGTTTAGTACTATAAAGAGAAATTCGTAAATAGTTTAGTGGTATAAATAGCTATTAACTCTATAAAATAAACCATGTAGTAATTTTCTAAATGTCATCGGATTTCTTTCTCTTGTTTTTTTATTATTGATGGATGCAAGAAACCCTCTAGTAATGTCTATAGTCTTAGGATGCATTTAAATTGATTTTTAGGTTAGAGATTTTTGGTAACGAGAATTAAAAATAGATAAATCATTTGTGAAAAACATTTAGTGCATAGTGACAATTTAACATTGGAGAGAGCAAAAAATGGTGTTTGAATTCACCCTTAGCATTAGGGCCGGGCAGTCGCCCCCATAGTTTTTTAAAAATACTATTAGATATAGTAAATTTTATATGTAATTCTGAATGTTTGTTCAAATTCGCTTCTAACATTTTGTGCGGCATACTGTTAAATTTTGCGACCACAACTTAAAAATACTGACTTTGCCTTTGATTAGGGAAAAAACAGTGTACGACATTTTGTGTTATCATCAACTACACCGGCGGTAGTCGCTGCTACTGCCTCCACTGCCACTGCCACTGCCACTTTTACCAAAGCCTGTCTCGATCACTTGTTCCTTGATCCTTTTCTTGGAAGTAGATCCAGGTTTCCATTTGCCATTAGACCAATCTAAATGCACCCTTAATTTCTATATTTATTAGAGTTAGAAATTATATGCGCTAAAAACAAAAGTTTAGTGAAATATTAACTAAGCGCATGCGTTAGCGTATTTTGTAATGTCACACTTCATGTCTGAGTGATAACTTGACAGCACCTCATATGCCAATAAAGTACAGAACAAAAGTAGAAATGATAAGGTACGTTATACCATTACTAAAAGGAGACTATCAATCTTACACATTATTAGTGTAATTATATAAGTCGAACATAAAAGTAATGTGTAAGTTATACTATATGTTATTACAACTTAAAGATTCAAAAGTAAAATAAACTAGTTCAACGGTTACATCAGTATCATATTAGATCACTCGACAAAGTCCTCATCCCAAGCTCCATCATATGCATCACCTGTAACATCATCATCTGCAAATAAAAAAAGTAAATGCATGAGCTGTGAAGCCTAATAAGCATCAACACAATGGGGATGAAACATCAAATATGACACAAATCCGTTTACCCGACTTCTCCAAATAGAGTGTGAAAACATACAAGCTTAGGTTCCTTCGTACACCACATTATACACATTAAAACCTCACAAGATAACCTTTAGAAAACACCAGAAGGAACAAGAAAAAAACAAAAATCAAAATGACCAAAATGTCTCACCGGTTGACCTGAACAAGAGATTCGGTCGACCGAATGTCATCTGATCTCACAGAAACATTGTCCAAAAGTCCCGTCGACCAAACAGAGCCCGCCGGATGTTAAAATACACTCCCAAAAAATGGATTGGTAGATTGGCCTAAAAACAAAGAGCTCCTACGACATTTAGAATGTACCTATTTTCCTTTATACCCGCCTATTTTGTTGAAGAGTGTAGACATAAGATGTTTCCTGAATGATTCCGGTTTGGAAAAATAATCTCTAAGACTTAAGAACTCAGTTCCAATATCACTCCTAACTCGTTTAATAACTCCTTGAAACTATATGGAGACCATATTGTGAAAATTAATAAAGACCTTTTTTGTTTCACTTTTTGTTCTTAAGGAGATAAGTCTAAACACACCTAGAGAAGTCATCTACCAAATAGAGAAAATGATGCGACCAAGTCAAGGAGGTCGTTTGATATTACCCCATAAATCACAGTGTATTAGTTCGAAATGACATTTTGGATTTAGTCATTTATGTTTGAGGGTTCGGTTCCTCATTGGTAGATGACTCACTGCCCGGTAACCTCCAGGTTACGGGGTGTGACATAGGTGGTATCAGAGTAGGTTGAACATTAGGCTTAAATCTTGTGGGTAGAAGTTAAGTATGGAATGAACATAGGATTGAATCCTTAGATAACTTAAGATGTAATTATCAGGTAGAGACATTGTGATAGGGCATTTGTGTTTACTTATCGCTTTATATGTTATTGTTAAGTGCTATGCCATGTTTATCATTTATGATATGCCATGCTATGTTATCTATTTTGTGATCTCATGCTTACTTGTTGGTATACTCTGTTATGTTATTTAATACGTGATGTCATGTTTTTCCTGTTATATATTTATTGCCATGCTAACCTATGTATTATGCCATGTTGGATTGTTATGTGAGTTATGTGCTTAATTGCTTGAACTGTTATTCAAGTAAGATGGCTCAACAAAGAGGAAACAATGACAATGTACCGATCATTGCATATGCACGTCGTGGTCCAAGGAATAATCAAGAATAGAATAATGAAATGGGTAATGAGGCAGGGGCTGAGTTTGTACCACAACCACCACCAGTCAATCAAGGGGCACCAACAAACTTTGGGACTATGTTTCACCTCTTGGCATAGGTAATGCAAACTTAGCAACAGACTCAGCAAAATTTGAGACAGGTACTATAGAACCAAACAGAATCATATCAGACAGAATAAGGGATTAGCTACGGAACAAAAAGGTAGAAGTAGATGCGGGGACATATTATGAAAGGTTAAAGAAAATGACAATGGTGTCTTTTTATGGTACTGTGTGATCGGATCAAGCTGAAGAGTAGTTAGATGAGATGGAGCGGATTTGAGAATCATGAGGGTACCTGAGGGTGCTAAGGCCGATGTGGCGTGGCATCACTCACGGGTAGAGAAGCAAGAATAGTGGAGGAGAGTTGCCTCTATTTACCAACCAGGGGAACAAACCATCATTTGGGTGCAATTCAATGTTGCCTTTTTAGATCAATGCTTTCCTAAGACATTCAAAATGCAAATGCATAACCAATTCTTTGAACTGAAACAAATAGAGGGTATGACGGTGTCAGAGTATGCTTGGAAGTACAATGCACTCGGGAAGTACGCTACTGCTATAGTTCAAGACTTGGATGTGAGAACTCAGAGATTCACTATGGGATTATTGTCTAGGATTCGAGGGAGACTCTCGGGTAACCTTCCACTACATATAGGAAGGCATATCAGAGAAGTCTAGATATTGAGGCGGAGTTTACAAGAACCGAGGCGGAAAAAGTGCCGAAAGACCACACACAAAAATGGTTCAAGGAAAAGTTTTCATACTAGTAAATTCAGAGCCTTCGGTAAACCAGGGAAATATGAGACAAGCATCTGGAGCATTAGCCGGTTCTAGGACAATGGTAATGTGGTTGAGATGACAAGACTAGGATGTATGTGCTACTTGTAATAGAAGACACCCGGGGGGAGTGTCATTATGGCACATGAACTTGTTACAAATGTGGGAAGATAGGGCACTTCATGAATCAATTGTGGAATCAAAGGAATGAATCAATAGTAATGACGGTACCTAGTATGAGAAATCAAGAGCCTAACTCGAGGGTCCTTGCATTTGGTTGACAGAGAGTCGGGAAAGAATCAGACTAAGGGAAAGGTACATTTGTGTTATATGTGTAAGGGGGAAAGGATGTGATACCCGGAACTTTTCGTGCTTACGTGTCTAGCATGCTAGCATTTAATTTCACGTATTAGTTGACTCTCACATGCTATATGCTATGTACATTAACTGTTTAGGGCGTTGTTGTGTGTTTGGTTAGTTGGGGGACTCGACTGTGGATATTCAGAAGTTGAAGGGGTGTTTTGTGAAGGAAGTTAGTGGGAGTTAGTGCAGGATTTTTAGAGATGGGAGGTTGTTATTAAGAGTGAAGAGAAGAGAGAAGAAATTCTTCCAGATTGGTTAGGCTGTGAGAGAATACATTTTCGAGATAGCAAACGAGTGTTTGTTTTCAGCGATTCATAGTGCTTTTCATAGAAGACTGATAGAGCTATGCGTAGAATTTGACGAAATAGCATTTGGAGTTATGTACGTGGAGTTATAGCCTTGGGAAGTCAATAGTACGAATCTGGAATTTCCGCGTTTGGTGCATTTTTGAGGTGTTGATCTAAGTTAATAAGCTAAGGACCCTTCACCCTTGTTTTTCAGTCCAAAAGCATGAAAGAAGTATTTTTTTCAGAATTAATGTTATGATTTCTTCATTGGTTTTATTGCATAAAATGGATGAAGTATTGTAGAAGGTGCTTTTATGATATCTATGTTTAGTTGGAAGTCTATGTTCTTATGTGATTATTCAGTTCTATGTCAGATGGATTTTTTAGTTCTGTTATTGTTAGTAGAGTAAGAAGTTAGTAGTGTAGTATGTAATTCATGTATACCCGCCACAATTACATAAACCTGAGGCCTGTGAGAATCCGCTGACCGAGGTCATGCGAGACAGACTAGAAGACTAGGCATTTTCTCATGAGGTTAAGACCTCATGAAGTTAGATTCAACCATTCCGAGGTCTGGTGAGGGTTGAGGACTCTAGGTAGAGATAAGTAGTAGACTTAGAAGGCCGAGGCACTATGGGTATAAAAGAAGTTATGTAAGCTTAGCTGAGGCTATGATAAAAGTGGAGAGCATTAGAAGTAGTATGTATTTGATGTTTTGTATGTATATAAGTGTTTATATGATATGTGCAGTCTGTATTTTGGGGTTGGAACCTTTGTGGGAATTTCAGAAACGTATTTTCAATGTCATAAATGTACTGGTTTTTCTCTATTCAGTACCTCATAAGATGGGTTCGGTCGACCGAAAGATTAAACCGATCGTCCGAAGTAAAGTACTGAGGCTATTGCGGATGATGGATGGTCGATGTGGGTCAACCAATGTTGTCTTCCACTCGAACGGAGCTACTTCAGATGACCTTAGGTTGGTCGAAGTGCCTTGTACCTCGTCCGAAATTTTTGTAATCTTTTTGTCTCGATGTCTATCATCGGACTTTTAGCTAGGTCGATCGGAGTTTTCATTTTTTGGTCAACTCTGATTTATGTTCAGTTCTGTTTTCAAGTATAGAAGTATCTGTTTATGTAATGTATTTTGCAATTAGTTCAATTGTTTTAAAGTGTATTTCAATTCAAGTAAAGTATGCATTGTTATCACATGGTTTTGGGTGAATGAGAATATGTTTTAGAGTCTAACGGTGCTTCATCCCTAAGGGTGTTGGGACATTATTGAGCCAGTATAGTGGCTTATCACTTGCTTAACATTTTGAAGGTAAACAATTGGCAGAATAGGTTGATGAACAATGTATCGAGGAAAAGCTTGACTGAGCTATTATGTAATAGATAGTTATGCTTTACTTTTTGGACTTGTATTTCTTTTGGGTTTCTTTTGAAGTTTATGTAAGACTTTGGGATTCTGTTAAGTTTATGTAAGACTTTGTGACCTATTAAGTATTGTAATGAAATTTTATTTTGAATTTAGTTTTTCTGTTTGAGAGTTTTGTGCCTCATTGGTAGATTACGCACTGCCCAGTCACATTCAGGTTACGAGGTATGACAATCTTCGTTGCAGTTAAATTCGATAGAATTAAACAAGTAATCTTATTCCCAATCGGGGACACTAACATAATTTAATTATCAATAACAATTAAATCGGCAAGGCTAAATAAATCCAAAACAGTAAACCAGCCAGAAATAGAAAAATAACACTATATCGGTTTATAATACAAAAACGGGAAATTTAGGAAAATATATGTACCAGAAGATAGAAATCCAGATACGTGAAAACCAAATCGTATATGGTGACCAACAGAGATAACTTAACCAAAGTTGGTTAACGTAACAACTTCGCTATCTTCGCTCTTTAAGAATCACCAGTTGAAATTGGTTTGCCTTCAAGAGAATATTCGCCCCACTTACTGGTGCGAAAGGGAATAATGAAACTCCTTGCAGGATAAGACGGTCTAGATCTGCAACGGCGCACACCGAATTCGATCACCTCGAAAGCTCCTCATTTTGTCCGAGAAATCACCGAATAAAATTATTATTACTATGAGAAAGAATTTAAAAGGAAAAAGACAAAGACTAAAAAGTCTTAACTTTTTCGTTTTTGTTCTCAAAAGAAAAGAAAAGAAAGGCAGTAGTAAAATGCCCTTTACTTTTTATTTATTTATTTTTCTCATCTTGGAAAAGTATTAAGAGTAGTGTATTATATAGTAAAATGAGCCTTGTTATTTACAAATATTCCGATGTGGGATTCATATTAAAACATAAATCCTCACATCTTGAAACTCCAACTTCCAAGATAATTAACTATGGATTCCCACCACGTAAGTGACTTCTACCAAAGCTATAATTCACTCTCCGTCATGCCAAGAACAAAACGCAATTGTTGTTTCAAGCTAATTCTATACACTACAAGAAAACAGTTAAATAGCGACCGAATTTAGCAACTGAAATTTAAGGTCACAAAATGCACGACAGAATAACGATTGACTAGAAACCGAAAACCAAACGGTCGTTATTCCATCGCCACTCCGTCGGCCACATTGGTCCCGTTGATCAAATTGAAACGACGTCGTTTTGTTCACCCTTAACGATCGACTATCGACGATAATTAACGACCGCTTATCGTCGAACTTTATAACGACCGAATACCGACGGAAGTTAATGACCGCATCCCGACGGAGAACATAACGGTGTATATTTATATAGTAATAAATGAAGTCTTTTAACGACCGAATACCGACGGAATATATAACGACCGAATACTGACGGAATGTACTACCGAATACCGACGGAAAGCATAACGGTGTATATTTATATAGTTATAAATGAAGGACACAAAACAACGTCGTTTTGAGTACTTTAACGACTGAATACCGACGTAATGTACCAACCGAATACAGACCAACGAAATAACGACTGAATACATGAAGGAATACGTAAGATCGTACTAAAACGACGTCGTTTTAAAGGCGATTTGTAAAAAAAAAAAAAACCTAACATTTCGCAAATCAATTACACTTTGACAAAAAAATTAGAGAGAATATGTATTGTGCAAGTTACAGAGAATATTTATTGTGCAAGTTACAGAGAATATTTCCTTCGGGATTTTTTTTTTTGTGATGGAACACTTGCCGATTGACCTTCCGTATGAAGCCAATGTTGGTGGCCCGGTACAGTTTAGGTGGATGTACCCGTTCGAGAGGTAAAAACTAATGTCTTTATGATCTCAACTTCATTTTTATTTTTCATGTGCGTATTTACAATGTGATTAACTACTTATACTTTAATTAGATATCTGCACCATCTAAAAAACAAGATTAAAAACAAGGCCAGAGTTGAGGGGTCAATTTGCAATGCATACTTGGTAGAAGAAGCTGATACATTCTTTAGCTATTATTTCGAACCCCACGTGAAAACAAAAGTTACAACCATTGAGCGAAATGATGGTGAGGACGAGACAAGTAGACCAGATGTATTATCAATTTGCAACTTACCTGGAAGATCAATTGGAAAAAGGAAAGATTTTATTATCTGATAAAGATTATAAAACCGCCATGAATTATATCCTTATGAATTGTGAAGAAGTCGAACCATACCTTCAGTAAGTAAACCCATCTATTACTTCATTTTTGTTATATAATTAAAAGTAGCCAAATAATAATATTGTCATTTAATTGGTAACTCAGGAAATTTGTCAGTGAAGTACCTGACCAAACTCCGTAGATAACGGAGGAAGAACTTCAAAGCCGGGTTTATAATAATTTTTCCAAATGGTTTGGAACTCATGTAAGTTGGTATTATGTAGAAATGTACTTGTCTTAAGAATACCTAAACTAATTTAACTTTTGTTATTCTCAACATATACATAGCCTTCCGGAACACTCCGAAAGGTTGTTGAAAAATCTGTCATGGGGCCCGTCAAGGAGAGTGATGTCATACACTGGTTACTTTGTTAACAGTTATACATTTCACACAAAAGTCCACAGTGATGGAAAAGGAACGACAAACACCGGGGTATGGGTTAAAGAAGATTATTACGGAGAGTTGAAACAAGTCATTGAGGTTGAACTTGCTGGAGTACCTGCCCAAAAAATAATTCTTTTCAAATGCGACTGGTTTGATTCTACTCCAAATCGAGGTTTGAGTGTGCATCCTCAATATAAACTTGTAGAAATCCATAGGAAAAGAACGTACCAAGGTTACGATCCATTTGTATTTGCTTCCCAATGTCAACAAGTCTACTACACACATTATACGGGTAGAAAGACAACATCTAGGGCTGATTGGTGGGCTGTTTGTCATTCCAAAGCATGTCTAGTTGACGTTCCTGGTGTTCCGATACCGTATTAGGAGAAAGTACGGAGGAGGAGACTAGTCACGTTGATCCAACTGTTACTGAAGTTGGTCAACTTGCACACCGGTCAGAGGAATTCGAAGTTGTACTTGTGGCCGGTACGAGCCGTGTTGATGATGATGAAATTATGTCGGGTGATGACAATTCTGAAGAAGAGAATGAATTTATGTCGGAGGATTATTTAGAACGATTAAAAATACAATTATTAATTTCGTTATGTATTTGTTGTTGTGCTTTAATTCTTAACTTTCCTTTTATTAATCCATTTTTTCTTGTATTATTAATCTCTTTCTCGCTTCACAACTAGCTTCTTGGAATTCCACATATTCAAAGTGTTAATTTTATTCTTGAATTTTCAGATTTCAATTCAAGCACGAAGCAGTATATGAGAAGTGTAAACTTTGGTTGTGTTGTAATCTAAATGAGAAGTGCACACTTTAATTATGAGTGTTGTAATGTGAATAAGAAGTGTAAACTTGTGGTTTTAGTGAGATAATTGGTTATGTAATGTTATTTTTGGGTTGTATTGATTATTTTTGCTATTTGGGGATCTTTTTTATATTGTTTTTGTTCGTATTGCTGTTTGGGATCTTATTGATTTTGTTTCTGTTTCGTATTGTTGTTTGAGATTTTTCTGATTTGTTTCGTATTGCTATTTTTTATAATAGGGATTTAATTATATTTCAGATTCAATTTTTTAAATTTAAAAACATTTTGCGACGGAATAACGACGGATTTTCAGTTGCTATTGGTTTAAAGTCAAAGTCAAATAAACACCAATCGGTCGCAAATCCGTCGGTAATTACTGACGGCATATACTGTCGCTATTTGGTCGTCGGTCTTCGATCGTTAGATAGTCAAGGTCAAAGTCAACCATGTTTGATGGACGGTCGGTATTCTGTCGTTATATAGACTCATCATTCGATCGGTAAAATTCGATCGGTATTCCGTCACTATATGGAAACTGCATAATCACACTACAAGAAAACAGTTAAATAGCGACCGAATTTTTCGGTCACAAATTTAACGATGGAATACCGAACGAATAGAAACCGAAAACAAATTGGTCGTTATTCCGTCGCCCATCCGTCGGCCACTTCGGTCCCGTTGACCAAATTGAAACGCCGTCGTTTTGTTCACCCTTAACGACCGAATACTGACGGATATTAACGACCGTTTACCGACGGAATATATTACGACCGAATACCGACGGAAATCAACGACCGAATACCGACCGAATACATAACGGTGTTTATTTGTATAGTAATAAATGAAGGACACAAAAACGACGTCGTTTTATTTTCTTTAACGACCGAATACCGACGGAAATCAACGCCCGCATGCCGACGGAATAGATAACGGCGTCAAAACGACGTCGTGTTGCTATTTCATTTCGGTAAAAAAATTAGTGTTTAAAATTAATTAAAGCGACGTCGTTTGTAGATACGTTACCGACCGAATACCGACGGAAATCAACGACCGGATGCCACGGAATAGATAACGGTGTTAGAACGACGTCGTATTGCTATTTCATTTCGGTAAAAAAATTAGTGTTTAAAATTAATTAAAGCGACATCGTTTGTAGATACGTTACCGATCGAATACCGATGGAAATCAATGACCGAATGCCGACGGAATAGATAACGGTGTCAGAACGACGTCGTATTGCTATTTCATTTCGGTAAAAAAAATAGTGTTTAAAATTAATTAAAGCGACGTCGTTTGTAGATACATTACCGACCGAATACCGACGGAAATCAACGACTGAATGCCGACGGAATAGATAACGGTGTCAGAACGACATCGTATTGCTATTTCATTTCGGTAAAAAAATTAGTGTTTAAAATTAATTAAAGCAACGTCGTTTGAAGATACGTTACCGACCGAATACCGATGGAAATCAACGACCGAATGCCGACGGAATAGATAACGGTCGTCATTAAGTCCAAAACGACGTCGTTTTGGTATTGCGTTGTCTAAAATCCCTCAACAGAAGTCAAAATCCCTAACTCTTCTTCCCCCTTCGAAACTCTCTCCCCCTTGCGAATTCCCCCGTCGCCCCTCCGTCCACCACCTCCCCCGTCGCCCCTCCGTCCCCCACCTGCCCCGTGGAAGACCGATTAGTTCGCGGCACAAGACGTCCCAGTCACCTCCGTCCACCACCTCCCCCGTCCACCACCACCTCCCCCGTCGCAGATTAGTAGTTGAGTTTTTAAGAAATCTAGATATCAAGTTTTTTATTCCTGTTTAGAGCTCCAATTAATTTAAAGAAACAGGTAAACTTTCTGAAATTAATTTTTTTTTTTGGGCGCAGTTTATGTTAATTCTTTCTTTTGATTGAATGAGTTAATGTGTCTTTTCCAATAAGAAAACTTGAGTGAGAGAAAATGAAAGAAGAATGTGAATGTATTTTCTGTTGTGTGTCTGTTTGTTTGGGAGCTTCATGAAGAGAAATGGAGGGGAAGTTGTCCTATATGATGCGTGAGATTACTAATGCACCATTTACTTAGTTTAAGTCTTGGAGAGCATTTGTTAAGGAAAATTTTGTTATTTTAGAATATCTTTGATTGTTTCCTTTCCTTATGCTGCATTTTGTTTTACTTTGCACGACGAGTTGCTTTAGTGTACAGTTCTTTCCATAATTTTGTTCTACTTCCAAGAAATTCTACTTGTGATAAAGCTCTGCCCCCCCTCCCCAAAGTTTTGATGAGCTTACATTTCTTTGCACTGAAATTGAAATAGTTGTAGATGACCTCTTCTTGTGTCTGAATTTGTGCTATGCATAGTTGAATAGACTTGCTTGATTATTAGTATTATATTTTGGTGGTAGTTTGCTGTTCTTTTCTCAGTTTTGATGTTGATCAAAACTTCAAATCAACTAATACTAAATTGCATGGGATAATATTTATATTTCCATTGAATTGAATAAAGCGATCGCCCTGTGGACCATTGAATTGAATAAAGCGATCGCACTTGGAAGTCATATCTGATTTGTCTCGATTGCTTGTAATTGTATAAGTCTTTCTAGATAGTTCTTAGGTCTCGATTATGGAAGTCATTCAATTTGATTTGTATGTTACTGGTGTCATTCAATTTCATTTCAAGGTACTGTGTTATTTGTAATTGGCTTTAAGTCTCCAAGTCCCCTTGCCTTTGTAATTCTGCAAAATGGTCATTTCTTTAGCATAAGTGTTCTTCAAGTTTCAGTCATATGTGTTCTTGAAGTTTCTTTATTTATAAACACGTTCCACAACTTGGATTTTGCTTCTTTATGGGCTAAATTGCTATTTATCTTATTTCTTTTGGTGCTCTTTTAAATTGCTTTCACTAGATAGAAAAGTTTCTCACGTTGTATGCTTTAGCATTTTGCTCTAAGAGCATAGAGGCCTAGTTATATCTCAATGTTTAGGCATCTTAGGAAATTGAATGCTTTAAAATGGGAGCGATTGTGTTGAAACTGGAAAGTTATAACTTATAAGTGTGTGTGTGTGTGTGTTTATTTTTGTATTTCTCCTAAGCTTTTGTATACTTTCTCCTAAGCTTTTGTATTTTTTTGCGATTGTGCTTGGGGCTGCTTGAATTTAGAAATAATAATGCCTGATTTGTGATTTCATTCGCCATTGAATTTCAGGATAAAACGGAAAGAAGCTTGAGGTGGAAACTAATTTTTTTCTAAATGAACAATTATGTATTAATATTAATATTGTAACACATAAGTTTTTATTCTTTCCGTGTATTTCAGAGATGCCGCCAAGGAAAGGTATACGAGTAGCCTTACCATTTGGTTCGCGACCACGTGCTGCTCCGGCCTCCACCTCCCGGCTGGTTCATCACTGATTTGGTGGAGACACCGCGATTTGCTCCCGTGCCCGTTCACGACACCTCCATCACAGGGCGATGATGCACGGACATCTCGGGATGCGTTTGCGCGATACACCCGATCGAGTCTACTATCGGCGACTCACCCGGGTCGGACCGTCCCACGAGCAACGTCCGATTTCAGGCGGAGTTGCGTCTACGGTAGATACGCGTATTCTCCTGCGACCTACCGCTCGCACGTAAGTAACTAATTTATTTCCTTTAAGCTAATTATACTACTTGTCGTCATTATAGTAACTAATCAAATTTTTTTGTTTGCTATTATAGTTTCAGGTTGGCATCCAGCTGTTCCGCCGCAATTACTTCAATTTTTCAAGATCGTTTCAATGGGGCATATAGCACCATCAAGGATGTTCCCCAGGAAGAAGAAAAATTGTGGTGGGAAGAGTTCAAGGTAAGTAAATTAGAAAATAAGTTTGAATTTAGAAGTCTTTTGATTTAGAAGTCTTTAAATTTAGAAGTATTCGAATTTAGTTATCTAACATTAATTCAAATTGCGGAAAAAAGTATCATCTGGGCTCTGAACAAGAGGATGGCGTCAAGACAGGTTGGCGTACCATGCGGCGAGGAGACTATGCGGCATTATGAGCGACGCTCGGAAAAAAAATAAGAAATTGAAATGGGTTTTACGAGACGGATTGGGCGCGACTTGAAGAGTCTTGGGAAGACTCCCGGAATTTAAAGCCAAGTCGGCACAAGCGACAAAAAGGGGAAAGAAGGGAGGGGGTGGAAAAGGCCCAGATGAACCACACGGGAGGTTCGCTCAGCCACATTGAGCACCACATGAGGCCCGAGTACGGGATCTTTATTAATTTACGTATTCTTATATTGTATGTGTTTTTTGTTCAGTATTTCATGAATTTGTTTAACGAGGGAAAAAGGAGGCCGGACATGCGGTCCCATTCTCGGCGATTACTGATCATGTTCATCAACACCATCTCGGGCGAAAAGAAAGGCGAATGGGTTGATGTAGATTCTAGAGAGTTGTGCTGTAAGTATTTAATTACCGTTTTTCCTTTTTTGATATTAGTTATTTAATGTAATATCCTAATGACAATTTTTTTTGACAGTGGGTGTTCCACGAGGTTTATGGCGCCGCCGCTAACAAAGCAACTCAAGCCGGGACTGCCTCCTCCCGGATTTGCCGACTCAGATTGAGTTGTCTGCTGAGGCTGCGGGTGGGCTAAGAAAGGGTCGTGTCCAAGGACTCGGTTCCTTTAGTGATGTGGTAAAGACAATGAAGCGAGGCAGCCAGGCGGTGTCGCATTCAGACATGGTCCAAATGCGGAGCGAAATGGAAGAAAATTTTAAGAAACAACTAGCCGAGCAAAAAAGAGAATTCAAGATGAGGGAAAACAAGAGAAACAAGGGTCTTGCTAGTATGTTAGCTGAAATTTTAACAAATAGGGACCAGGTTGTATTAAGTGCCTCGGAGATAGAGGCCAAATTGAGTAGCATCTTAGACGATGAGTTAGAATCGGACTATGACGATGACCACTTTAGCTGTCGATGATGTTTTGGGGGAGTCAATAGAGTATTTAGTTAATTTTGTATCAATTTGTAACTATTGTTAGCTTTTAATGCTTTTTTTTAAGTTACGTTTTGTGATTAATTTGGAATTTACATTTTGGTTTATGTTTTCTGTTGAAATGGAAGAGAGCTGATTGGTTTATGTTTTCTTTTGAATGGAAGATAACTGATTGTTTTTACCTGCAGGGGGTATGTTATATAGTTACCACTGTTTTGCTCTTTGGAAAATTGGCTTCATACCGAGCCCGACGCGAGCGACCGTCTTAGGGTTTAGGGTTAGGGTTTAGCGACGGATTTAGATCGAGGCTTCATTGCGACCGAATGGCGGCGAAACATTCTTTTCAGTCGCTATGTACGATAACGGATATACAGTCGTACTTCGGTCGGTAAATTCTCCCGATTCCATTTTTTTTATAAAATAGCAAGGTTTTTAAAGATATATAAAAACTCGAATAGTGAAACAAGTAAAACGTATACTTATACATATGTACACATTAACTTTCGAATAGTGAAACAAGTAAACTTATACCTTTTGACAAAATACCTGTATAGACCTGAAGCAGAACAATTCAAGTAATACATTTGTGTTGACATTTACGTGAATTATTTAGTGTAACTAAAATTTTAATAAATGCTCATTAATGATGAAATAAAATAGGCAAAAGGTTTCTATATATCTTTAAAAACCTCGCTATATTATAAAAAACGGAATCCGGGGAAAAATAATAGCGACCTAATAGCGACCGAATATGCCGAAAGGGTCGCTATTCGGTCGCTAATGTTACATACCGAAACGACATCGTCTTGTCCAGTGCGTTTGATCTTTATTTTCAAAAATTTATAAGTGTTCAGATTTTCTTACAGGCGACCGAATAGCGACAGAATATACCGGGGCGGTCGCTATTCGAGTCGTTATCATCATCATGCGAAAGCAGGCGTCGTCTTGTCCAGTGCGTGGGATCTTTATTTTCAAAAATTGGCAAGTGTTCGGACTTTCTTTTGGGCGACCGAATAGCGACCGAATATGCTTAGGTCGACCGAGCCGGGACCTCGGCGATCAGACATTTCTTAGGTCGACCGAACTTAACCATAGGTCGACCGAAATCAGCTAGTTCCAAAAGCTTCAACTCTCTGTTTCGGTTCGGTCGATCCGAGGAAAGCTCGGATGATCCGACCGAATATACCAGGGCGGTCGCTATTTGGTCGCTAAATAAAAATGTCGAAACGACGTCGTCTTGTCCAGTGCGCGGGATCTTTATTTTAAAAAATTTACAAGTGTTCAAACTCTCTTTTGGGCGACCGAATAGCGACCGAATATGCCAGTACGGTTGCTACCTTTAAATGCCGAAACGGCGTCGTCTTTCCAGTGAGTGGGATCTTTATTTTCAAAAATTTACAAGTGTTCAAACTCTCTTTTGGGCGACCAAATATGCCAGTACGGTCGCTATTCGGTCGCTACCTTTAAATGCCGAAACGGCGTCGTCTTTCCAGTGAGTGGGATCTTTATTTTCAAAAATTTACAAGTGTTCAAACTCTCTTTTGGGCGACCGAATATGCCAGTACGGTCGCTATTCGGTCGCTACCTTTAAATGCCGAAACGGCGTCGTCTTTCCAGTGAGTGGGATCTTTATTTTCAACCCTCTCCTTTACATATTCTGCAGCCGCGATTTCTAACTCTACCACCATCTCCTCTAGTGATTTATTCCAAAATCTACCTTGAAACTCCACCCTCCTCCCATCACCACCACCTCCGGCAACTCCAAGACGGCACCACCACCTCCGGCATCCGCAAGACTTCCCCAACACCTCCAATTTCAGTTGGGTATTTGGTGAGAATCTCTTCATCTCTATTTATTATAATGTTATTAATGTCAATATTTATGCTCTTTTATATCATTTATTCTTTAGCTTAATCAAAATGTGGTATAAGGGATAAAAAAAAATCATGAGAGCACAAATTGTTCACAAAGAATCAAATTTTAGGGCAATTTACCTTTTATTAGGTTTACAACATACCATTTATTTTTTGCATATTAAATGATGATATGAAAGTGGCAAAATTTTATGCTTCTTTGTATTATCCCAATGATTTTATTTCTTTGTATTATCTCCCATGAATTTTTTTTCTTTGTATTATCTCCCATGATTTTATTTCTTTGTATTATCTCCCATGATTTTATTTCTTTGTATTATCTCCCATCATTTTCTTTCTTTGTATTATCTCCCATGATTTTATGTCTTTGTATTATCTCTCATTATTTTATATCTTTGTATTATATTGCAACAAACAAACAACCTAATGTTGAAAATAATCGAAATAGTTGACAAAATTTCATTTAAAATAGTAGACAAGATGCCATTATCACACGTTAATAATTACTTTGAAATAAGGGTGACAAATCATCAAAATAACATTCAAAGTTAATATGCATTTAATTATTAAGTCTTTGTATACGTGAGATATTGTGTTTGTAATGGAAGACCGTAGTTGGATGTATATGGATTCGAATAGTGGACCTCGTCATAGTCAAGAATTTATAGCGGGATTGAAGCGATTTGTGGCTTTTCGTGATTAGTTAGATGCCTGCTAATGTACAAATAGATGGGATTAGGTGTCCTTGTGGGGTTTGTAGGAATAAGTATTTTCATATGCACGATCTTTGTGAAGTATCACCTTGTTATGAGCGGATTCGTGTCTAACTATTATAATTGGACATGTCATGGTGAGGCATTCATTCCCATGCCTCAAATCCCGTTTGTTCATGAAATGGATAATTATAAAAGACACACGATACTAGAACAATTATCGAGATATGATTATTGATCTTTGCGGGACCAAGTTTTAATGAAGCGACAAAATAGGGGACGTGGAAGAACCTCCCGATCCGAGAGGCACAAAAATTCTATGACATGTTGAAAGCTGTTGATAGCCCAGTTTGTACAATGGTTGTACAAACCATTCCATGACTTTCAATGACTTTGCCGAGGATGTTGAGCATTAAGTCAGAAGACAACTTATACGAAACTACAATAGATAAATTTGCGCGAGTTGATGAAAGAGGCACTTCTTCCAAATAATAATGCTTTAGAGCGACTTTTACAAAATGAAGAAATTGGTTAAAGGCCTTGGATTACGGTGCAAAAGATTGATGTTTGTGTTAACGGTTGTATGTTGTATTGGAAAGATGATGTTGAGAGTAGAGAATGCAAGTTTTGTGGCCATGCTAGATACATTAAGAAAAAGAAATCAAAAAATACACGATTAAAAGAGATTGCTTGCAAAAAGATGTATTATTTTCCGATTACTCCAAGATTACAAAGATTGTATGCATCGAGAAAAGCTGCAAGGCACATGACATGGCACTCGAGACAGGTGAGAGGGAAGAGGGAATAATGAATCACCCACGGGATGGAGAAGCTTGGCAACATTTTGTGAGAACACACACCGATTTTGCAGCGGAACCTCGAAATGTAAGGCTTGGGTTATGCACGAGATGGTTTTGCACCTTTCGGCATGTCGGGGAAGAACTATTCTTCTTGGCAGTTCTTCTAACACCTTATAATCTCCCCCCCTTGGATGTGTATGAAGAACAATGTAATCTTCTTAACTATCATTGTACACGGACCCCCAAAAATCCAAAGCACAAGATCGATGTGTACTTGCGGCCTTTAATCGATGAATTGAATCAGCTGTAGGGCTGAAGGAGCGGAAACTTATGATATCTCAAAAAAAACAAAATTTTAAATTGAGGGCTTCATTACTTTGGACAATTAGTGATTTCCCGGCATATGGAATGTTGAGTGGATGGAGTACAGTGGCATTCACGCTTGTCCATATTGTATGGAGGAAACACAAGCGTTCCATTTGCGATGCTGGAGGGAAACAATCGTGGTTCGATTGCCACGGATGCTTCTTGTCACCCTGATCATCCTTTTAGAAGAGATGCAAAGGGATTAGAAAGGGACCGGCGACAAGAGAGAAGCGAGACCCAGCCGACTCGCCTTAGTGGTCATGAAATGTTCCTTAGAGTTAGAGATTATCAAAAAATTACCGATACTGGCTGAAGAGATCGGTAAAGAGCAAGGCGAGGGGACGGGATCATAGTTGGGCTAAACGTAGTATATTTTGGGACTTACCTTATTGGCGGACACTTTTGATAAGACACAACATTGATGTCATGCATAATGAAAAAAAAGCGTGTTTGATAATGTCTTTAACACCGTGATGGGACGTGAAAGGTAAAACTAAAGACAATGTTAAAGCTAGAGCGGATGTTGAAAAGGTATTGCAATCGATCAGAATTGAATATTAAACACGATGGCCGAGGTAAAAGCAACAAAACCGAAGGCATGTTTCACTCTTACCAAGCCTAAAAAAGAAATGGTTTTGCGAGTGGGTTAAAGAATTAAGGCTCCCGAGATGGATATGCATCGAATTTGGCGCGATGCGTTGATATGAAAAGAGTTGAAAATGCCTGGAATGAAGAGTCACGATTCTCATGTATTCATGGAGAGACTTATCCCTATAGCACTTAGAGAAGTACTATCGGCAAATGTTTGGGGGACCACTTGGGTGAACTTAGTCTGTTCTATAAAGATTTGTGTTCCCCAAAGTTGAGTGTGGCGCATATGCAAGAATTGGAGGACACTATCGCTATTTTTATTATGCAAGTTAGAGAGAATATTTCCTCAGGGATTTTTTGATGTGATGGAACACTTGCCGATTCACCTTCCGTCTGAAGCCCGAGATTGGTGGCCCGGTGCGAGTTTAGGTGGATGTACCCATTCGAGAGGTAACAACCATTGTCTTAAGTTATCTCATCTTTGTATTATATTTTTTTCATGTACGTATTTACAATGTGATTAACTACATATGTTTTAATTAGATACTGCACCATCGAAAAAGAAGATAAAGAACAAGGCTAGAGTTGAGGGTCAATTTGCAATGCATACTTGGTCGAAGAAGGCTGCTACATTTTTTAGCTATTATTTGAACCCCACGTGAAAACGAGAGTTACAACCATTGGGCGAAATGATGGTGAAAGGCGAGATTAGCGGACCGGATGTATTATCAATTTGCAACTTACAGGAAGATCATTTGGAAAAAAAAGAAAGGATTTTATTAAGCGATAAAGATTATAAAATAGCAATGAATTATATCCTAATGAATTGTGAAGAGGTCGAACCATATCTTGATAAGTAAACTTATCTATTTGCTTCATTTTTGTTATATAATTAAAAGTGGCCAAATAATAATATTGTCATTTAATTTGTAACTCGGGAAATTTGTTAGTCAAGTAAATGAACAAACCCCATGAGATAACGGAGGAAGAACTTCAAAGTCGGGTTTATAATGATTTTTTCCAAATGGTTTGGAACTCATGTAAGTTGGTATTGTGTAGAAATGTACTTGTAATAAGAATGCATAATTAAAATAATTTAACTTTTATTGCTCAGTGGATACATAGCCTTGAGGAAGATTCGAAATTTTGTTGAAAAAATCTGTCTTGGGGCCCGTCAAGGAGAGTGATGTCATACACGGTTACTTTGTTAACGGTTATAGATTTCACACCAAAGCCCACAGCGATGGAAAAGGAGCGACAAGCAGTGGGGTATGGGTTAAAGGAGATTATTACGGTGAGTTGAAGCAAGTAATTGAGGTTGAACTTGCTTTGGAATACCCGACCAAAAAATTATTCTTTTCAAATGCGACTTGGTTTGATTCTACTCCAAATCGAGGTTTAAGAGTGCATCCTCAATATAAACTTGTAGAAATCCATAGGAAAAGAACCTACCAGGGGTTACGATCCATTTGTATTTGCTTCCCAATGTCAACAAGTCTACTACACACCTTATCAGGGTAGTAAGACATCATCTAGAAGCTGATTGGTTGGGTGTATGTCGTTCCAAACCCACGTCTATTTGGCGTTCTCGGTGTTCGATACCGTATCGGGGACGAAAGTACGCGAGGAGGAGACCGGTCGCATTGATCCAACTATTGCGAAGTTGTTCAACTTGCATACGGTCGGGGAAATTGAAGTTGTACTTGTGGCGGTGCGAGCCGTGGTTATGAAGATGATGGCGATGGCGATGATGAAATTATGTCGGGAGATGACAATTCTGAAGAAGATGATGAATTAATGACCGATGATGATTTAGAATGATTAAGATTTCTCGCTTCTCTTGGAATTCCACATATTGAAAGTGAGTCATATTTGTTGTTTTTTTTTGTACTTTATTACAATAAATTAATTGTCATATTGTATAACTTTTTAACATAATTCAAAGTAGAAATTTTATTGTCATAATAATTTGATTCTTAAATTTTGCAGATTGCAACTCATGCATTTTCAAGGATATGCATATGAATGACATCAAGGAGTTTATGAGAAATGCACACTTTGATTGTAAGTTTTGATAAATGAAATAAATTACTTTGAACGTGAGTGTTGCAATGTAATGTGCACACTTTGATTGTGAGTTTTGATAATTCAAAGTGTGCATTTTGAATGTGAGCTTTGTAATGTAATGTGTACACTTTGATTGTGAGTTGTAATGTAAGGTGCACACTATTATTGTGAGTGTTGTTATTCAAAATGTGCACTTTGATTGTGAGTGTTGTAATAAAAAGTTTGCACTTTGATTGTGAGTATTTAATGTAATGAGAATTGATTGTGAGCATTTTGGTTATTGCTGCTATTGCTGCTGTGTTCTGTAATAGGGATTTAATTAAATTAAATTTTTATTTTTTTTAAATAACAACAATTTAGCGACGGTAAATACCGTCGGTATTCGGTCGCTATATGGTGACCCTCTTTTCCGTTGCTAAGTATCCGTCGCTATTCGATCGTTTCTGGGACAAGTCAAATGTCAACAATGTTGACCAGACCGTCGGTATTCAGTCGCCATATGGTGACCCGCTTTTCCGTTGCTAATTATCCGTCGGTATTCAGTCGTTCCTGGGTCAAGTCAAATGTCAACAATATTGACCAACCCGTCGGTATTCGGTCGCCATATGGTGACCCGCTTTTTCGTTGCTAATTATCCGTCGGTATTCGGTCGTTCCTGGGTCAAGTCAAATGTCAACAATGTTGACCAACCCGTCGGTATTCGGTCGCCATATGGTGACCCGCTTTTCCGTTGCTAATTATCCGTCGGTATTCGGTCGTTACGCAGTCAAAAGTCAACAATGTTGACCATTAGGTTGGTATTCGGTCGGTAAATAGAGACCTAATATTCGGTCGCTAACTTTTCCGTCTGTATTCGGTCGGTATTTTGCTTAGCGACGAAAAATACACGACCACGTCATTCGGTCGTTAATCGGTCGCTAAACTGAGTTTAGTGACGGATTAGCGACGGAAATGTCCGTCCCTGTTACACAGTTTTCTTGTAGTGTCAGTCGCTATAGATTCCGTCGGCAATCGGTCGTTTACTAGCCAAAGTCAAAAGACAACAATGTATTATGTTCGGTCGCTATATGGAGACTCAATGTTCGGTCACCCCAGATGCGGTCGGTAGTCAGTCGTTAACTGGCTTAGCGACGAAAAATACACGACTACGTGGTTCGGTCGCTAATCCTAGGTTAGCCACCGATTACCGACGGAAACGGCCGTCCCTGTTTCCCTGTTTTCTTGTGGTGATGTGGACACAAAGTTATTGAGTCTCAAAGTAAGCCACTTTCAACCATTTGAAATAAAGATTTCGCTTTTTGTGCTTAGTTTGCTTTTATGTTATCAAGATATATTGCTTTGCATAGCTTGGGATTTTACCTACATAGCTTTGCAATTTTATTTGATAGGATCTTGTGGCATGTGATCCTTGTTATTTTTGAGCTCATATATTTTTCATTTTCTTTTCTAAGAAGGGGTGAAAGTCGTTTGTACTTGTGTATATTCTCATTCATGTGTCCAATCACTCACAATTCGCCATGTGTACATTTTTTCTAATTACACATGGTGATTTGTGAGTGGTTGAGCACACGAATGAAAACATACACTGGTACAAACAATTATTTAACCTTCAAATACTAATAACCAAAGCATAATGTTGAAATTAGCATGTTTAGATACATTAACTAGGAGAGTCGGCTAGTTTTTTCTTGTGCAGAAATCCCCTGTTTTTGCTGAAACAGAGCAGATTTGCCCTGTAACAGCTGAAACAGTGCAGAATTAATCTGTCTTGGCTGATCCAGTCAGAAATCTGGGTGGTTTTTACATTATATAGGGGCAGTTTACTCAGTTTATGATTTTCTTTTGATTTCATGTTGTATTGGGTGCACTTGCACCTTTTTGGGGTGGTTAAACCATGTCCCCCCCTCCTTTTGGCATGAGGCTTTTATAATAAAAAAAAAAACTATCTTTATTCAAAAAAAAAAAAAAAAAACTAGGAGAGTCGGCTTACATTAAAGAGAGAAAGAAACTTCTTGAAGACTTAAATCCAAATACCATCAAAAGTAGAATTATATAATATCATTGAAAACATACTTAAAGAAAAAATACTAACACATTAATTAATCCTAATTCAACATACAAGGAATTGTTGTATCTGTTGATCTCTTAACATGTATATAGAAACATTGAAGTCATCTTAAAATTGTCTGGGTAAATAAAGCCAGTCGATTGAGTTGATTTCTTCTAACGAGTTGATCTAGAACAAACATCATTAATTAGCCTGCCAAACAAAAAATAACTCAAAATATAAACAAAATCTAGGAATTATAATATAGAAGTTCATAAAATAGTGTATTAACTTGCCTGTGTAACTCTTTTTCCTTTTTTATGAGGTTTTAGCTCTTCATATGAAAACACACGACTCTCTGGGTAATTTGAAGAAACATGTCTTGCCTGTATTTTTTTGTTTCTTTGCATGTATCAAATAAAATAAGAGTTTTTGTGAAAGTATTTATATAAAAAGACTTGTAATACCTCATCTTCCTACAACGTCGAATTGGAAGTTTCTTTTTTTTTTTTTTGGGACCTCACCAGAGAAGGGAACCCATGTAGGGCGGAAATTATTTATATAGAAGAGTCTCACAAAGGAGGTAATTTAAAAGATCGGCAGACCGGTTGCCCCATGAGGAGGAATATAAGTACCTAACAGAGGAGATGGATTAGAATACCCATGTAGGGGAATATAAGTGCCTCACACAAGAGAGAACCCAAAAAAAGAAAATTAAAGCATGTCCCTTGTGTGAGGAGGGTATCGAACCCACGAGACCTCACGGTCGTGGGCAGGTCATAGCCCCACTGGGCTATGGACCTTGTGATGAATTGGAAGTTTCTTAAATTGCTGTAATCCTGCATAATTAGAGATCAAACATCCACTATTTTTCTCCAACATAAATTCACTAGTATTCCCGAATCCTAATGGTCTCTCGTACCGTTTTCTCTCAACCATCCATGGAGGGACTTGAAGATTTATTTTAAATAAGTTCAAGATTCAACAATACCATACTCTTCCATAACCCATAAAGAACATGTTGGAGAATTCCCATGCCGCTCGTGTAGAGCAATAACGAGCCTTTCTCTATATACCCAAATACTCATCTTTTTCCTTGGTACCACATCTGCCATGCCATTTGAAAATAATATCTCTTCAAACTGGGTATTGTTCATATTGAAACGGACAATAAAGTGACTATACTCTCGATGCTCCTGATGATCATAACGATAACCAAGCCAATGGACACACATGTTCAGGTATGCTTCAGATATTTGCTCCTGATCATCAGGCCCGGCTCCAAGGGTGTCCAAGGTGACATCCGGAACCGGGCCTCACATTTACAGGGGCCCCAATTTTTTAAAAAAATAACTTAATTTGTATATAATTATTAGTTAAAAAAATTGAAGACCTTGATGTTTTTCAATTTGTTGCTCAAAATCTTTTTTACCATACACCAGTGCCGGCTAATAGGAGTGCGAGCTGAGCGACCACAGAGGGCCCAAAAAACACGGGGCCCCCAAATTTTTTTTGTTTATATATATATATATATATATATATATATATATATATATATATATATATATATATATATATACTTAACCTAAAATTCGGACCCCAATATTTTTTTTGTTTATATATATATATATATATATATATATATATATATATATATATATATATACTTAACCTAAAATTCGAGGGCCCCTAATATTTTTTTTCAAAGATATGGCGCCGAATATGTTTGGTCTGGTCCCCGATCAAATCTCTATACCAAGCACCATGAGAATGACGTTCCAAATGAAATTTCATCTCTAAAATTTGGCCGAAAGGGTTAGAAGCATGATAAAATTAATCTTTTAACCTCAGCATGACTAGTTTCTCCCTTGAATTTGGTTTAAAATTGTTTTCACTGTGGTTTTTAAGGTTTGATGATAAAAGATGGCTTTGATTTCATCAAGAAGCCTTAAAATCTTTCCTAGATGCTTAGTCTAAATAAGTTTTCGCGATAAAAAAAATTTGGTTAAAAAAATCTTTCCCACATTTTATTTATGTTATTGGTAAGGAGAAAACCGTTATATTTAGTCAATAACTATTTTTATTTTTCTCTAAATAGGAATAACATTAATTTAAACTACTTTAAGCAAAATTATTTTACGTATATGCTCAATTTGTCAAATTAGTGAATTCGGCTAAATATCATGCCAAAATTGCATATGTCTTGCGAATGAGACTCATTTTAATGGCAAAATTATCCGAAAATTTTATTCCCTCCGTGCGCAACTTTCAGAAATGCAAATTCATATGGTGTGCACAAATCAAAGCCAAACCAAGACCATATTCACGATGACCTGTACATTATATGTAAACATAGAAAACAAAAGAGAGAATGAGCATTCAATCGATGATACATTCATCTACAAGTTTGTTCATGATAGAAAATCATCTGGTAAGAACTTATAAAAGGGTAAAACCTGTAGAAAGGCCTATGAACTAAAAGCTAAATCAAGTGAGACAAGATGGGGCATCGATAAACTTCTAAATTCCCTAAAAACATCTTACTACGGTTTTCCCCTATGATTTTTCTCTTTGTACCAAAATGACCTAAAAATCAAGAAAATAAAATTAACTGTTAAATTTGCAACACCATAATTCTTTAAGGTGTGATTGGAATGGGGTCTAGTATGAGTTTTTGGTCTCAGACAATGTTAAAATCCCGATTTAAATCGTAAAATCTACGATTTTACGATTCTACGGAAGGAAAACGATTTGAATCGGAAGTAAAATCGAAATCTGTTAGAATCGGAGTAGAATCGTAGAATCGGAGCGTAAAATCGTAAAATCGTACGATTTTACGATTTTACCGATTTCACAAATTTGCTATTTCCAGGCGGATTTCGGCTATTTCCAGCCAGAAATTTGCTATTTCCAGCCAGAAATTTGCTATTTCCAGTCGGATTTCAACTATTTCATGGATTTAAAAAAATTTGTGAAATTATGTTTTATGGATTTTCGCATATTGTTAAACCATATGAAATGATTTATATGTTAATTATTATTATTTATATATAAAATATATATTTTATTTTTTAGGTAAAATCTACGATTCTACGTAAAATCCCGATTTTACGATTTTCTACCCCTCCACCGATTCTACGTAGAATCCCGATTTTAACAACCTTGGTCTCAGACACAAACTATTCTGAAATCAAAATCGGTCTTCCTAGACGACTAATGCTCCATATTTCAAATACAAACTCAATTCAAATAGAGTTTGCATAGTTTCGATATGAATTTCAAACCAGAAAGACAAGCTCATACTAGACCCACTTCAAGGACACCCTAAATTCCCTCCCACCTTGGACTTGGGTCTTGGAACCTGGAGAGTAGGCGAAATCGGCAGTTGAGGAAACCCTAATTGACCAGAGTGTGACATCAGCAAGCCCGGAGACAACACAGTACTCTTTCAATCCCAAATTATCTGCCTACTTTGTCTTTTTTACGAGAATTAAAGTTCATCAAATATTATAGTGAGATATGATAAAATGTCAAAAATGAACTTATTTAATTTTAGTCTCAATTTAATTCTACATTCTCTTCTCTCCCAATATTTAATGTAAGGGGTAAGATTGGAAAAATCACTATTAATGAACATTTTATTTAAAAAGTGGATAAATAATTTGGGACATATTAAAAAGAAAAAGTGGACAAATAAATTTACACAACTTAAAAAGGGAAGGTTGACAGATAATTTGGGACACAAAGAGTATAAGGCGACATCGGCAACGACATGCGCCCAACAGGCAGCGGCGATGTCGGCAGAGTTGGGAAGTGAGGGAGAGGCATTGACCTGGCGGTTGATGCTGCTGCGGACTCTGTTGCGGCGGAGGCGGTAGCGGCAGAGGAATCTGATGATTTTGAATTTGATCATACACTGGAGGCATTTTAATGGGTTTTGAAATCTTTTGTGAGATTCCATTCAAATGTTTTAGATAAACATCTCTATTATTGCTTCTACTAGCAGAGGTAACTGAAGAGGAGTGAGCTTTTTTTCCATAAACAAAAGACACCCAAAACAAACAGAAGATAGACTGAGAAGTGTTCAAGAAATTCTTGAGTGTTTAACCCCTTTCTTTTTCTTTCTCTCTCTCAAGAAATTGTGTTTGTTGATCGGACGAGTAGGTCGGATCATTGTAAGACACGTCAGGCCCGGCTAATAGGGGCTCAAAGTGACATACGGAACAGGGCCCCAAAAATTGGGGGCCCTAATTTTTTTGTTACCTATATAAATATGTGTGTATTTTTTTGTATCATTTACGGGTGAAAATCCCTGTCCCCGTCCGTGTATGTCCCCGTATCCCTAACCAATAAGAATTTACCATATAAATATTTGTTTCAATTATATATACACATGGTGAATTGTGATTGGTTGGGGACACGGGGACATACACGAACGGGGACAGATGATTTTTTGCCATCATTTACGGGTCTCTCTTTGTATGGGGCCCCAAATTTTTTTAAAAAATCACTTAACATAATAAAAAAAATCACTATATCTTCACTTGATATTATAATTGTTTGCACTATTGAAACTTTAGTCTATAAATATGTTTTGATATTTTTTATAATTTATATTTAAAAAAAAATTAAAGAACCTAACTTTGATAATTAGCACAGGGCCTCAGAATTGTTCGAAACGGGCCTGCTGATCATGATACCATGTTTGCGGTACACCTGTCATAAGAAGAACCATAAACATTAATTTTGGGTGGGATATAAAACTTTACATAATCCTTAAAGGGAAAGGGAAATTTTTTTAAATTAATAAAACAAATCTTCAAATTTTCTTTTTGGGACAACCTCTAACCCTACCCCTCACTAATTCCATCTCACCTACAATTGTAAGCCCTTGGGATAATGTGATCAATCTTGTTTTAATGATAACAAGACATTGAGAAATTCTAATGTTTGTGTGAGCTTGTGTTTCAATGTTAGGTTATTATGCACTCACACAAGCATTGAAAGGCAGCTTCTTGTGGATATCAAAGATCATTCTACAACAAGAAGAAGCTACATCAATGCTAATGGAAGATCAACAAGTGTTGGAGTCCAAGATGCTACAACTTGACAAGACTACAAAGGACTTCATCACAAGAAGAGGTTGATCAAAGATCTCAAATCCAAGCGCAAAGGGGAACTCATTTTGAAGACTTGAAGACCAAGAACAAGATTAGTCAAGATGCTTATATATATATATATATATATATTCTTGTGACTAATCTTATTTGATGAATGTTAGTTTATAGTATGATAAAGCTCATACTCTCACATGTTTTCAAAACCATATTTCACACTTTGATTTAATCTTTCAAAGGTTTTGCAAAATTTTCTTTAAGTGTTGTTCCTAAGATCTTTAAAATGTTTTAAATATCTTTCAAAAACACTTAGGCATGAGTTTGAGAACATTAGAAAGTTGATCAAGTGAAAAAATCACTTATGGATTGAAGTCTGGTCGATCGGGTCCGAGACCTCGGTCAACCTGATGAAGTCCGGTCGACCGACATGTGTTGTCTGGTCGACTGAAGTGTCTTTTGTACTTTATCACTTTTGAATGTTCCAAGACTCCAACGACTATAAATATCTCGAAAGACCTACTTCAGGTCGGTCGACCAGACCACTCATCAAGGTCTACCGAGATCAAGACAGAACCCTTTGAACTGAACATTAAATCTACTTCGGGCGACCGAATGCATAGTCCGGTCGACCAAGTCTGTCGCACCCGTAACCAGAAGTTGACCTTACAATAACTTATCTACCAATGAGACGAAGAACCCTTAACATAATATAATCGTCCAAGTCTTAAACTTAACGAAAAACTTTGTTATGAATTCATTAGTACTTAAAGGTAAATTACACAAACTTAGAACTAAAATTATTCAACTTAATAAAGATTCATACTGTTACATGATCATTACTTATTTAAGTTCTACTTGTCGTTTTCCCTTTTCCAAGTCTCCTCATCAGCATCATCTACAAAACATAAGAATATAATAGGGTAAGCCGCACTAGATTAGCAAGAACCGATCGCCCTTGGGATGAAGGAAAAAAAGAGACTCCAAAACATTTCTCTGTTTCCCAAACATGTGAAAATATCTTTGACTTGACATACCCTGTAACATTTTGAAATCATTGCAAAATACTTGAAAACATAACATGATACTTCAATGCTTGAATAACTTGAACATGACAAAACTTGAAAGGAACATAAACAAAGTAAAAAGACCTCGGGTGATAGAACATTATATCGGGCGACCGATAGGGTCGTCCGAGATCAAGTGAGGACATTTTCAAGGCAAAATTTGTGAAGGAAAAGTCTTTTTTTGCACAATATGAAATCCCAACCCAAAACACTATTTTTAGACTTCCTTTAACACTTAGAAACAACACCAAATCATACACATAACATGTCATAACAATACTTAACCAAATCATCACATATATATCAGAAATCGTACTCCGTGTACTTAACATAACTTGACATACTCGTAGCCTTCCAATACATATAGACTTGACATGATTAGTACTAAAATGACATGCAACAAGTAATTCTACAACCGAGCTCAATTATCCCATCATAACTCTATCCAATTGTTAACATCCCAAACTTTAATGTCGTTTACATTTTTTTAACTTATAACATATCATATCATAACTCGTAGTCTCAGAAATTGCTATTTAAGGATATATTCCTGTCATTATCCATCGTCGTGGACTGAATGACACTGTTAATAGCCCTAACTTTTAAAACCTGCAAGGGACCAGGCATCATTGGGGACTGAAAGCGCTCCCGGGCACTTATAACATAAATTCGGAATATATCTTGGTCTAGGGTCATCATTAGACAAGAGATCTAGATTGAGAACATGCATATGCTGACTCTCATGTAATGCATCCAGCAATTTAATCAACAACATACGCAAGAAGCATCATATATAAGCATTCAACGGTGCAAACATAACTCGGTTAGTCATATCTTAATAAAATAATACTTCATGCATTTTAGGATTGAAAAATAAGGACGAAGGGTTCTTACCTTGAACACTTAATCGGAAAATCAAAGGATGATAGGAAAGCAGAATTTCTGGTTTGTGTAGGCGACTTCCAGATGCAATAACTCTAAATGGAACCGTTGACTTAATCTCCACCGTTCAGAAAATACTTCTATAAGTATTCTAACTTTAGGAAAAAGAATAGAGTCAATCAGACTTCAATTGCTACTTCAACTTGATGATCTATCCTCAGCACTCTGATTCTACTCGAACTTCCACAATCTTCTACTCCAATGATGATATCTCTTAATCCAAAAGTTCATCTTGTCAATTAGGTCCTCTAACTTCTTATCCTAGTCAGTGCGCCCCTAAGAATAATTAGAATAAAAAGTACATATAACACAGAATATATAATCACATAAAACATGCTATCGAAAGTCATGGGTATCACATTCTCCCCTCCTTATAAAAGTTTCGTCCTCGAAACTTGTACCCTCTACAGAGTATAATATCTAGAACCATCATTCTAAA
Organism: Vinca minor; assembly: GCA_026122235.1. NCBI lineage: Eukaryota > Viridiplantae > Streptophyta > Magnoliopsida > Gentianales > Apocynaceae > Vinca > Vinca minor. The sequence goes on along the minus strand of JAOCZM010000284.1, from coordinate 6,248,746 downwards.
TGCAACGACTCTATAGGCTTTATATAAAACAGATATGGTACTATAGGCAGCCTAAGAGTACAACGAACAAATAACATGTAAAGAAAATACATATAAACATGAAATATACATGCTACCACTACGCTTCTGTTGTGCCACTCTAATAAAGTCATAACAACGGATCTAACATGCTATTACAATCCTATGTATATCATAACACAATTAACATGTAGCACAAAATACAATATTTAAACAGATAGTCACATTAACACAAGTGTACCTGTCAACGTATTCGGGCATTTCTTGCTTTTTGTTGAGCGAGTGCAAAAACCTTTGCATTTGTCATTGGCCTCGAAACCGACTCGGGACACTACCTAACTTTATGATCATTTTTCCCACATCTGAAGCATGCCCCAGTTCTCCACCGACACGCACCTGTATGCCTCCTTCCACATATAGCACAAAGAGGAGCACCTGTGAATTGAGTTGATGCTACTTCCGGTTCTTTGGTCCTTTCCATATTTGCTCCAATTTTCACACCGGACCTGAAAGTAGATGGTGTTTCAGATGCCGGGAGGAATCACTTATTAGCTACAATGGTTGCAGTCTTTGAAATCTGCTCCTGGACCATTGTTGAATATCTCCTCTTTCCAACCCTCTCATTATCTGCTATATTTAACTCTATTTCTATGTCCAAACTCCTTTGATATGCCTCCAGATAAGTTGTGGGACAAACACTTGATAGTCTACCCCGAATCCTTGTCAATAGTCCTCTCACAAACCTTCGTGTCCTCATGGTTGGGTCTTGAATGATGGTGATAGCATACTTTCCTTAAACGTTGAATTTCCCGGCATATTCTTCCAATGTCATTCTTTCGCTCTGCTTAAATTCCAAGAACTGATTTTACTTCTCTATACGATAGGTATCAGGGAAATATTAATTAAGAAAAGCTACCTTGAATTCTGGCCTAGTAATAGGCTGTCCCCCTTGTTGATATATTGGAGCAACGCCCTTCCACCATTCAGGTGCATTGTCAGTCAATGATGCAATTCCCACTGTTGTTCTAGCTTATGCAGGTACCCTCATAGTCTCAAAGTTCCTTTCCATGTCATCTAACCAAACTTCAACTTCGCCTGGTCCAACCGTACCATTGAATGAGGCCATCATAATTTTCTTCATTCTCTCATAATAGATGCCTGGGTCAACCTCATTCCTTGGTCCTCTTGCTATCCCAGGATTCTGATTTTCGTGTACTGCATGTTGAAGTAGTTGTGCCATCATGGGCAAGGTTGCAGTTAATTCTGTCGATAATCTAATATTCACGGGTTGTGGAGGTATAACATTTCAACCCTGCCGGCTGTTCCCACATTTGGTGCTTGTTGACAGGTTGAGGATTCAGGAATATCTTCATGTCTTCGACTACCTCTGCTGCCTTGACGGCACAAACTTGCAATGGGTATGTTGAGATCATCGTTGTTGTCATTTTGGCGATCCATCTTATATAAGTAACACTTACAGATAAACAGATAGTTCATATAAAATAACAAAAATTAAACTAGCATGCTTTTTCTTTCCAATATACATATTATCTTGGCTAAACACATAACATTAAAGCAAATAAGGTAACATATTAATACAATTTATACATGATATATAAGTAAATATGATAATCAATTACATAAACCCATAATAAGTTCATGACATACCATCAACTAACTTAAATAAAGTAGCAAACCAGATTAACAAGGTGATACAATTTAAATAAATAAACCGAGTTCATACAAGATATGCCATTCTTTAAAACGAATACATAATCACATAACATGTTCATATCTCAAGCTAACATAATATATTATCAACTAACTTAAATTAAAATAACAAACCAGATTAACATGATGATACAATTAAAACAATAAGTTAGCATGTTAACACAGTTCATGCTATATATAACAAGTTAAAACATATAACATATGAGGTAAACATGACATATCATACCAAGTAGTGATATATAAAGTAGTAAGTAAACACATATGTCCTATTCCAAAATCTCTACCCAAGAACGCATCTTAAGTTATCTAAGGAATCCATCCTATGTTTATTCTATACATAATTTTCTAACTATGGATTTAAGCCTAAGGTTCGACCTGCTCTGATACCACTTATGTCACACCCCGTAACCAGAAGGTGACCTAGCAATGCCTCATCTACCAATGAGACAAAGAACCCTTAACATAATATACTCTTCCAAGTCTTAAACTTAACGAAAAACTTAAACTTTATTATAAATTCATTAGTACTCAAAGGTAAATTACATAAAATTAGAACTAAAGTTATTCAACTTAATAAAGGTTCATCACTATACTATTACATGATCATTACTTCTTTAAGTTCAACTTGTTGTGCTCCCCGTCCAAAGTCTCCTCATCAACATCATCTACAAAACATAATAATATAATAGGGTAAGCTACACTAGCTTAGTCAAAACCGATCACCCTTGGGATGAAGGACCAAAAGAGACTCAAAAACATTTCCTTGTTTCCCAAACATGTGAAAATATCTTTGACTTGACATAACCTGTAACATCTTGAAATCATTGAAAATACTTGAAAACATAACATGATACTTCATAGATTGCATAACTTCAACATGACATAACTTGAAAGAAACATAAACAAAGTAAAAAGACCTCGGATGATATAACATTATGTCAAGCGACCGATAGGATCATCCAAGATCAAGTGAGGAAACTTTCAAGGTAAAAATTGTGAAGGAAAAGTCATTTTTTGCACAATCTGAAATCCCAACCCAAAACACTGGTTTTAGACTTCTTTTAACACTTAGAAACAAAACCAAATCATACACATAACATGTCATAACAATACTTAACCAAATCGATCACTTAAGAAATCGTACTCCGAGTACTTAACATAACTTGACATACTCGTAGCCTTCCAATACACATACACTCGACATGATTAGTACCAAAATGACACGCAACAAGTAATTCTACAACCTAGCTCAATTATCCAACCATAACTATATACAACTGTTAACAACCCAAACTTTAATGTTGTTTAGGAAGGTCCTTACATTTTTTTTTAACTAATAACATATCATATCATAAACTGGTAGGCTCAGAAATTTCAATTTAAGGATATATTCCTGTCATTATCCATCATCGTGGACTGAATGACATTGTTAACAACCCTAACTTTTAAAAATAGCAAGGGACTAGGCATCATTAGGGACTGAAAGCGCTCCCGGGCACTTATATCATAAATTAGAAATATATCCTGGTCTAGGGTCATCATTAGATAAGAGATCTAAATTGAGAATATGCATATGCTGACTCTCATGTAATGCATCCATCAATTTAATCAACAACACAAGCAAGAATCATCATATATAAGAATGCAATGATGCAAACATAACTTAGTTCTTCATCCAGATTTTTATGCAATACAACATGGGAAAAACTTCATACATTTCATATCTTAATAAAATAATACATCATTCATTTTAAGACTGAAAATAAGGACGAATGGCTCTTACTTTGAACACTTAATTCGAAAAATCAAAGGAAGATAAGAAAGCATAATTTTTGGTTTGTATAGACGACTTCCAAATGCAATAACTCTAAATGGGAACCGTTGAAACTTAATCTCCACCGTTCAGAAAATAAGTCTATAAGTCTTCTAACTTTAGGGAAAAATAATGGGGTCGATCAGGGCTTCAATTGCTACTTCAACTTGATGATCTATCCTCAGTACTCTGATTCTACTCGAACTTCCACAATCTTATATTCCGATGATGATATCTCTTAATCCATAACTTAGAATGAAAATTCCTTCAGTCAGAATCTAGTTTAGGGAGTCTAGTATCTATGGTTAAAATATGGGAGTAATACGAGATAATTTTCTCTGTCTACCAAAGTGTTCTTACTTGTTGTCCAGATTTTCCAACACTCTTATTTTCTCTCTTTTTCTTTCTTATTATTTTCTTCCTTTCTCTATCTTTCTCCTCTATTATTTATGGAAGGTTATAACTCTAAAGTAGGCATCAAATCATAAGGTACATCTCCCTTTAATCTTATTTTAAATGACACCCCTTCATACACTAACTTCCCTCCTAACATAACCAACTAAACTAACCAGTGCATGTTGACTTTTCACACACCTTAGATTAGGTCTTGGAAGTCTTACTGCATTGTTGATGGTAGGGTTCCATAAGATTAGGCTCTCCATTCCATGTACATAATCAGAAATGCATATCACACCGTTACAAATTGCAATTATCTTAAAGAAGTTGCCCCAACTGAAGTGTTAAGATTAGCCTCTCCATTCCATGTACACATCAAAAGTGTTGTCATCACTATACAATGTGTAACTCTCTCTCACCTTCTTCCGCCTTATTCTCCCATGATAGACTCTTACTAGAAGGTGGGATTCTAATGGTTTCATGGTGTGTGCAGAGATAAATAAAGGGTTTCTAATGAAAATCCTCCATGATTTATAGACCCTTGAACATGAAATCAAACTGTATATTGGTAGGTCTAGACAAATTCTAAGAGCGAGATCAGGAGGCAAATACCCAATCATTATCAAAAGATTTTGCTAACTTTTTTTACTTCTAAGAAATGTAACAGTGGAGAATCAGGACAACTCTTTTCTATGACGAATCTACAAATTGTTCTTCCCCTGAATCTATAATTCATTCAAACTAAATGATAAGTATACAGAGAAAACATGGAAAATGAAACTGCTCAAATTATTTTGGTAACAATTTAATACAACTCCCAAATAACTAGTTATTGATTATCTTTAAAACTCACAATTGGAAAATTTATTTGATACTTACTCATAATCAAAGGTTTAAAATTTAGATCTGAAATACTACGTTCATATGGATGCATATCTACCGAATAGTAGACTCAAATTATTTGCTAAAACTTACCTTTGCAGGGCCGTAACAACTTAGAAAGCCTTCATCACTTCCTATCACCTCTACCTTATCAGCAATCTAGAACTGCAGTATTGATTCAACTAATTAACCACAAAATCACATTTTCAAGTAAAGTAACTAAGAAGGAACGAAGAATCGTTTAGATGTTAATTACTGATCCGTGTTTCTTAGGATGGAGGATGAGGTTTATATATGCAACTAAGCAACAATGGTGATCAGGGACGATTACAGGGGGGCGGGAGGGGGGAGGTGCAAGATTTTTAAAAATACTACTATTTTTAAAATTTTATGTGTATTTTGAAAATTTTATCAATTTCGCTTTCCCCAAGAATTTTTTTTGCCCTTTTTATCGCCCTCAAAGAATTTTGGAATTTTTTTATTAGTTTGCTCGCCCCCCAACATCAAATTCTCGACTTTGGCCTCGATGGTGATGGTAGCACAAGGGGAGGGGGTGTTGCTACTGGTTTTGAAGATGGAGACTGGTCATGGTTGCAAAGTGGAGTAGGGGTTACTAAGGAGAATGAAAGGTATGAGGAGGGAGGACTTGTTCATGTGAATATATATAGCCGGACAAGCCACATCTGATTTAGAGTAGGTTTTATCTAAGTCAAGGATTATCATGAGGCGGATTTTTTCCATTTGCATTTCATCTTTGCTGTATTGATAATTCGTAGGATGATGACAATTTACTCTTGGACAAACTGTTCAATGCAAATGAATTATTGCACAGTTACCCTCTAGAATTTTCCAAAACTAGAAGGATATATCTTTTTTCTTTGGGTGAATAATAGGAAAAATTCACTATAGTAATAAATAATTATAATTAATTGAATAATATATTTATTAATTATAATTAATTGAGTATGAAATTAATTATTTTTTTCATTTTAAAATTATTAAACAAAATATTTTAGATGAAATACAAAAAAAAAACTCATATTGCACGAAATTTCATATATTCTATATTCTACATTTCTTATATCAATTTTATAATGTTTTCAAGTTTTACAAAAGAAATGGAAAATAATTAGTTATTGAATTTCATATTATCAAATTTAAAAAATATTACATTAACAATAATATATATAAAACTGAAAAATATAGTAAATAAACCTATTAGTTTTATAACTTATTTTATAATTCGTATGATGTTAATATTAAAATTTGTATCTAGTTTTCATTTAATATTATTTCTACTCGATTTTTTATTTATAAGATTTTTATTTATAATTTGTTGTTAATATTTCATTAATAAATATAAATATCAAACTTAAAAGTTACTAAATAAAATTTATTGTTATGTTATATAAAAAATATGGTTAAATTTAAAACAAAAGTCCTTGCGGTGAATTAATATTAAATTGTAGATAGTGTGTTACTATAAATAATATTTAAGGATCTTTATCTTGTTATTATTTTTCTTTTTAAATAAAATAATTTTTATTTTATTTAAAAATATTAAATTAATTTTGCAACATTTACCAAAAAGCGCCACGAAATATGTCATATTTCCAGTGTATTTGTATAATTTAAAAGGTGACACAAGTCGTGTCGCCAATTAATTTATGACACTTTATTAGTGCCATGAAAAATACGACACCCACTTGTGGGGCACTATCAAAAAGTGCCGCACTAATGCCACTTTGTGGCACTTAAACAACTTTTTGTGGCATTTACACAATGCCACCAAAAACCAAATATGTCATAGTGATTATTTCTAAAATGTAAGAGCTAACCAATTTTTTTCCGGAATCTACTACTTTTTCTATATTGGGCGTCCCGTAAATTGTTTACGTTACAAAATTAAAGTTTATGTTTAAAAAGAAAAAGGTAAAAATTGTTAAAGTCTAATTAGAGTCAATAACTCGCAGAAAAGAAACTCTTCCCAATATTCCAAAGTATTTCCTCTTATCAAAACATGATAATGGATATAAAATGCATAAAATATATTTATGAATACATTAAATGATTAGAGTTGTAGTGAGTATCAATGGCTTCAAAACATGGGAAACAAAATGACTATTGATCAGCAATATTGCACCTAATTCTTGCACGCTTAGGATACTTCTTTATTTTCTAGTAATATTAGCAAGCTTTCCACCTATTCTTATAAGGTTAGACCACTCTTAAATTAATGGATTATCAAGTTTTTTAATTAAATGAATAGATTTTCTCTTTTAAAATATTGTGAGGAAGTAAAATGGTAATTGAGACATAAATTTCACTTGGATATAGTAGATGGGTTCGAAGCTTCAAGCGGTATAATAGATGCAACTATAGGATTTTGCTATATTACATCTATCGTATATATGACATACATAGCATAAGTTTAGCTTGAAATAGTTCTTGTACTGATAGGAGTCCAAATTAGGGGTATCAACCCTGTTATAAATACACTTTTAAACTTTTGAAATATTTTACATGGTATCAAAGCTTTTCAATGTTGTTCATAGTCAATGTGATTATTAGGGGTGTTCATGTTTGGGTTTCGTGTGTTTCACACATTTTTAAAACAAAATTAATATTTTCGATTTGAGAATTTCGAAATCAATCCAAACAAATCAAAAGCTCAAAATTGCTGCATTTATTTTGTATCTGTTATGTTTGGTTTGGTTCAGTTTTGTCAATCTCATGAATAAAAATATTTTGATTGCAGTAATATTTATGACCAATACACTACATGTACAATAAATAAATTAAAGTAAAAATATAAATAAATCAATCTAATAGTTAGTTAAATAATAGAAATACGCATAGTGTAATACCGGGCTTATTCTAAGGACTAGATTAATCGATTCTATATTTTCGGAGTTTTGGGTTAGATATACTTTATTAGCGAGGGACTAGAGTTCGAATTATTGGTATTATATAAAAGTTTTTATGGGGTTTAGTCAGATGTCGCGGAAGATAAAACTCCAAAGCTAGGAAAATAATAGACTCCGGTGTTAAAAACATCGATCGAAGGTAAATACTAATGGATTTGTTAGTTTGATTTCGTAGTCCCCTCTAGCATATAATGTGGGATTTTTATTTTCGCCAGGATTTTTGTTGGAGAATCCCGCAATTCTAAAGGTTTAGCGAGTTCTTTTACTGCAAGTATAGAAATCCTCTGTTTTTTAGAAAATATCAATATTTTATGCATAATATATGGGGTAATCTGAGCCTACTTTATGTTTTATGTTTTATGTTTTATTGATATCGTATTACATTGGATATTAATTAATGAACTGTAACTTTGTCTTGCCGTATAAAGTCCTTTTCTTTTACTCGTTATTGTTTGGTATTTGAAAAGTTGTGCGAATTCAATTCCAAATACTTTTTTCGAATTGCTTATCATGTGTTTCAAGTCAATTTTTTCTGATAAAAACCTTGAATCGATGCATATTTAAGAAGACTCCTATGAAAACACAAAAACCTAGAGATACCTGGTCGCCTATGGTTGCCCCATTTGGTGGCGGCATCTACCGGCGCAGGGGTTTGGCGCAAGAAATCCTTCGTGAATCTCATCTCGCCGCCCCATCTTCGAAGGTGTCGCTTCCGGTCAAAGATCTCGCCACTTATAAGGGAGAGCTGCCACTGTTTGTTGAGGAAGATAACTTATCTGGAAAAGCAATGGAAATTGGCGGTAGTTGGCAAATTCACACGCTGAGGATCATTGATTGAAACTCTACAAAGAGATTTTTCATAAGCTACAATTTAAGGGATCGTTCTGGATTGGATGGCTCGACTCCAGGCACGTCGTGATTCATTTCGATCATGATGATGACTATTGTAGATTTCTGCGAAATAGAGTATGGGTGTTTAGTGGCACCCGGATGAGAGTTTTCAAGTGGGCGTATGATTTCGATCCGGCGATGGAGTCATCCATTGTACCAATATGGATACGGTTTGAATGATTACAAATTCATTTATTCAACAAACTATATATTTTCCATTGCATGTACCGTGGGTACAACACTCGTGTTGGATGAACCGACGAAGAATATCACACGACCTAGTGTTGTTAGGGTTTGTGTGGTGGTGGATTTATTGAAGCCACTATGCAAGCGTATTTAGATCGCGCACGCTCGCTCCGGTAAGGGATGTTGGCAAGAGATCAGGTATGAGAATTTACCTGCCTACTGTTCGGCATGCTGGAGAGTTGGGCATGGAAGCTTGGATTGCCACAATAATGATAAGATAAAACATGAACATTCAGTGACCTCTTCAACCCCTGAATCATGGATGTTAAAATAAGGCAAGGTAGTGCAATTTCCGACGAAGTTAAATTCTAAGAATGATGGCGGTGTGAAGGGACAGGCTTCTAAAGTGAACCATAATCCTTCTGTGAAAGGGAATACAGGGGCATTACAAAATTGAAAACATGGACACGCTGGGAAAAGGAAAGGCAGTGGAATTTCAAAATGGTGAGGAAAATATGACACGAATAGGCAATCATATCCCACTTAAAAGTTTGGAGAGTGTAGGTAAAGAGGTTGAACAACATGCAATCTTCGAAAAAGGAGAGAGGAGCGGCCTTACCCCTCAGATTGGGGAGGAAGAAGTCCTGGTGGGTGAGAAGGACAAGAATTTTAATTCATCAATACATGAGACAGAGACTATGGTGTTGATGGAAATTTGGAAAATATTAGCCACTCAAATGTTTATGAATCAAATGGCCTGGCTTCTGGTATGATATGGCTTTTTTGGCATTATGTATATATAAAAATGATATGGATTCTGGTTTGGAACATATAGTGATTCTATCCCTCCTTTTCCTATCACCTCTCCCAAAGAGGTAATTAATTACTTGTTAACAAATTAACAAAGTAAAATCTAATTTTTTTTGACAAACCAGATGTTGCGGAGACCGGATTTGAACATGTAACCTCAAGGTTATGAGTCTTGCGAGCTACGAAACTGCTCTACCCCGCGATGAAGAGAAGAACGGAGGACGAAAGTTGGCCTTAGTGAACCGACGGTACCGAGTGGAAGGGCCATCGCTCAACGGATAAAAGTTTCTCTAGGGATAACAGTCTGATCTTCCCCAAGACACATCGATAAGAAGGTTTGGCACCTCGATGTCGGCTCTTTGCCACCTGGGGCTATAATATGTTCCAAGGGTTGGGTTGTTTTCCCATTAAACCGATACGTGAGTTGGGTTCAGAACGTTTTGAGACAGTTCAGCCCATATCCTGTGTGGGCGTTAGAGCATTGAGATCACCTTACCCTAGTACGAGAGGACCGGGAAGGACGCACCTATGGTGTACCAGTGTCTTTTAAGATGGTAAATATTTCTCAAAACATGGAATGTGAATCAAACCCATGTTTGAATTGAAATTGATATGTGAAACTTCTTCCTTTCTGAACCAGATAGATTCATATCTGAAAGATGTTGACAGTAAATTCTTTAAGAATTGAATATTTGACCCTCTGTTAGAGGTGTTCCATAAATGTCTGCGATCGAGTTACTAACAAATGGATATGATCAACTTGGAAAATGGAAAGATTTGTACAAGTTATACGTTAAATGATATGGCTTCTAGTTTCGTATCAAATGAGATTGCAAATGCCTTTGGGGATGAGCCGTCGATGGATGGAAATTTGATTGGTCCAATGACCTTGATGTAGCTCTTGTCAATCCAGTATTAGAGTTTAGTTCGGTGAACTTGTCGCCGACGATGATTGTTCATGATGCTTCTCCAATATAGGCCTTGTTGATGGTTGCAGAGGATAACTCACTTCCAGATCCCCCCCTCAGCGGATCCCATGATATCCTCCACATTAGGTGGGGATTGTTTGGATAGTCCTGATTTAATATAGTCCTGATTTAATCTGGACGGCTAAATTAGATTCGAGATAGGCTTAGAAATGATTGGTCAATTTGCGGAACGGGACTATCAACAAGCTCTTCTACAAAATTCCGTGCTGGTCCAACCTACAACACATGTTGTACATGCCCTTACTTTTTCTTCTTGCAAGAGGAGAACACAAACGACTCCTCTTTTTTCAGATCGTCATGAATTATTTGCTATCTTTCGAGACTTCAGTAAAATTATCGTTGTGCCAACTGTCAAAGCGCGTGTTGATTCACGGGAACTTACCAATGAATCTTCAAAATCGAGAACTTTAGAGGGCATGAATGATTTTCAACACGAGGATATTTATAATGATTTCAGATAAGTCTGCAAATGTAAAGGTCAGAAAAAACCCACAGACTGTTGTAGATCACCATATGGTTAGTAGATTTAAGGATTTTAAGTGGCGTTAGTCTCTTTAGGTGGTTGTTGTTTAATTTCTTTGGATATCAATAAAATTTATTAAT